>OX276335.1:77528917-78741866 GCA_946251815.1 Dasysyrphus albostriatus
GCAAGAGGTGAAGCAAGAGGTGAAAGAGTTGAGAATGGAGATGAAGGAAGAACTGGGAAAGATGAGAGAAGAAACGGGTGATTTTTTAAGAGGCTTAGAACTTTAAAAAAAAAAAAACACAAAAAATTCGAAAAAATGAATGAAATATTTATTTTAATCGATAGTTTGAACCTTGCAATTGAATGTTTAAAGATAATTTCATGCAAATGTTGACCGCGGCTGCGTCTCAGGTAGCCCATCCGCTGAGTCCAATTTTGGCATACTCTTTCACACATATCGGCCGGTATCTCACGAATGAATGCATGGATGTTGGCTTCCAGTGCGTCAATCGAAGCGGGCTTGTCCTTATAGACATTAGCTTTGACATACCCTCACAAAAAATAATCTAATGGTGTCAAATCGCACGATCTGGGCGGCCAATTGACCGGCCCGAAACGTGAAATTAACTGTTCACCAAACTCGCCTCGCAATTGCGCCATTGTTTCGCGTGCTGTGTGGCATGTGGCACCGTCTTGTTGAAACCACATATCATGCAAGTCAAGAACTTCCATTTCGGGCAAAAAAAAGTTTGTTATCATCGCTCGGTAGCGTTCACCATTGACAGTAACGCTGCGATTCACATCATCTTTGAAGAAATATGGCCCAATAATGCCGCCGGCCCATAAACCGCACCAAACAGTGGCTTTTTCGGGATGCATTGGTAGCTGTTGCAATGCTTCTGGCTGATCTTCACTCCAAATGCGGCAATTATGCTTATTTACGTACCCATTCAACCAAAAATGAGCCTCATCGCTGAACACAATTTTTCGATAAAAAAGCGGATCCTCGGCCAGCTTTCCAAGAGCCCATTCACCAAAAATTCGGCGTTGTGGTAGGTCGGCTGGCTTTAGTTCTTGCACCAGCTGTATCTTAAAAGGCTTTACGCCCAAATCCTTCCGCAAAATTTTCCACGTAGTGCTGTAACAAAGGCCCAACTGCTGGGAACGGCGTCGAATCGACATTTCGCGGTCTTCTGTCACACTAGCTGATACGGCCGCAATATTTTCTTCACTACGCACAGTACGTAAACGTGTTGGTGGTTTAATGTCCAACAAAGTAAATTTGGTGCGAAATTTGGTCACAATCTTCCGAATAGACTGCTCAGAAGGTCGAGAATGCCGACCATAAAATGGAAGCAGCGCGCGATGAACATTTCGAACCGAGCACGAATTTTGATAGTAAAATTCAATAATTTGCAAGCGTTGTTCATTTGTAAGACGATCCATGGTTAAATTGCAAACCAAACTGAAGCTGTTTGACAGTGACACAAGGTACTAAACACACGTCAGCTGTCAAAACCAGTGTTGCCAAAACCAAACCAGCTAAGAAATCACCCGTTACTAATGAGGTACTTAAATGCCAGTACAAGTACATGTACTGGTACTTGGAATTTTTAAGTACAAGTACGAAGGAATTGTACTGGTACTTAAAAAATTTAAAGTACAAGGTAATTGTCCTCTTACTTGTACTTATGCTTTAAGTACCAAGATCTGCACAAAACTACTTTTCCATATAAAATATATCCACTCGCACATGGTAGCATAATGTAGTATACATATAGTACAAGATGAGTGTTTTCATCTGCTCATGAGTACTTTGCCACCCCTAAAGTGAAACCGCTATTGTTGTCGCAAGAACTAACAATTCCATTTTTACTCACCAATGCCATGTTTTAGTTATTGAACAACAATTTTAAATTTTTAAGTGCCTTAAAGAAAAAGAAAATGTTTGTTGCAAGTGAACTTACCTACCGTTCTTGATCTGACTAACTTAGATTTTAAGTACTTTTTTATCAAATACTAATTGGGTCATGAAGCCAATTTTCTCGTCACCACAATTTCTACGTACATAGGTAACTAAACATCTTTTTTACTCACATTTTTGTAAAAACTTTAATTTCAATATTTATTAAAAGAAAATATTTTTAAAAGAAGCAATACGATATAAGAAATCTCAGAAACTAAAATCTCGAATAACGAAACCTCGCATTTTTTAAATGAATCTCGAAAAACGAAATTTCTCGAGTTAATAATCTTGATGGTTTTCAATACATCCACAAATACAAACTCTTGTTTTAAATAATAGTGCATAAACATTTGCTACTAAATATTTCGCAAATATAGCATTCGTAAATTAATGTAACCAAATCAGAAATAGGTTTGACCTGAACGCAAATAAGTTTCACCAATTTAAAAATTTAAACTAATAACAAATCATGTTAACCAAAATGCGTTATTATTGAGTTAAATTATTTGCGTATAGCTAGTTAGTTTACGTTTTGCTTGAATTGAATTACATTTGGGAAAAATCTAATTGCGTTTGAGTTAAATCTATTTGCGCTTGGGTGAAACTTATTTCCGTTTAGGTTAAACCCATTTGTGATTTTTGGTAAATAAATTGGAAACTGAAATCTCGATCGAAATTAAACTAACAAAAGTTTCCAAATTTAGCCTTTTTTTGAAATTTTTTTCTTATTCATATAAATATTTATTGTTCATATCTCAAATACAATTTTTTTATTTTTAGGATCGGAAAATCTAGCATACAAATCTTCAGGCACTTCAAAGATGGATGGGTATAAATCACAAGAAACACAATGACACATAGACTGTATTTGTAAACATGTGAAGCATGTAAGGAGTTTTCAAACAAAAAATAGGTATCTAGTTTTGAATTTTCAATATGATAAAAAATGTTTTTCAAAAATTAATATAATTCCACATGTTTATTCCAAAACAGAAGTAAACAATCCTATTTTCTTAAATTTCCTTGGCATGATCCTTTCCCTGAAAATATTCTGTGTTGGGTTATATTTTTTTATTTTAGAAGGTATCTAAGTTGATAGTATTTTTTGCAAAATATATAGGTAGGTAGGTATGTTAACGTTAAAAAAGGTGCTGCGATTCGTTTCACTACCTTTTAACTATTTGGAAGTATTTCAGACGTGCCGCGCTGACGACCGCCAGCTACTTTTTTATCTTTAACATACCTACAAATATCTGCTGTGTACATGCGAATGCGACGAGTCCATTGCATTTATAGACATCATAAGACATTCCACGGAATAGAGTTGGAAATTAACACCATGGGAATCGTTGCCGAAACAAAGAAAACGTCTGCTAAAACAAAAATGACTAAAAAACCAACTCAATAGAATATTTTTTTTTACAAAAGAAAAGAAAACAAAAAAAAAAAAACTCCAAACACAACACGACATGGAATTTCCAGAAGAAAAAAAGGATATAATGGAAAAAAGTATACACAAAGAGAAAAGGAATGTCAACTCGTTAAAAAACAAACAACGACAAACGAATGCTGTTGGGTAGCCATTTCCTGTGTATATTTCCGCCACCGCATCCCGCTTGATCCTTTTTTACTACGCTCAAGCACACACTCATACTGGCCTCTCCACATATAGTGGACAATTCAATTGGTTTTTGTTTATCCGAGCCATAACATAAACCATAGGATACAATCCTGCTTCCCAATCGCAATCCGAACGATTCCTATTCGTTTTTATCTTAGTTTATTATCATCGCCAGGATATCTGCATGAATGTTGTCATTTGGTGCGGCACGGCTTTGAAATGGCAATGTGTGTAGCTAGAGAGCATTGGGGGTATATATGGATTGGATTGGAGGAATTATCCTGTGTACTCGTTGTCGAGTGAAAACTCATTAAATTTTATTCGTGAGCTTAAGAGGAAATATTGTTCAACATTTTCCTCATTTCACTGAATGTGGTTGGAGTACAATTGGAAATGGATGGGTTCAGTCCAGGCGTGATGCGGTTTATTATCGATGTGAAGGACGCATGTGTGCATTGGTACGAGTATTATAGAGAGTGCATGTATAGAAATTTAAATGCATGTTCATGATTTCAGTGGGTTGGTTCCTATTCTTGTGTTTCGTACAAAGTTTCTAAAATACAAATTTATCTTTTAGCATTAAAGTTGTAAATTTAATTCTAGCAACATTTCTCAATGGGTCTGTAAGACACTTGTAATTTTGGTACAATTATAAAGACCACTAATAGAAAATCACTTAAAACCTCAAATCTTTACAGAAACCAGCCCAAATATTTCAAAAATTGGATAGTTTGTAATAGCAGCACGATAATATTTTCAGTGCTGGCTTTTCCATTCAGCTGTAAGAGAACGTGAACCGAAAAATCTCGCAAATTTTAACCAAAATCTTGCAAATTAAAACCAACACAACATAAATTCTTACTAATTCAAATCTCACAGCACAGTATAGCTTTGAGTTTCACACAGAAATAATCTAAATATTGCAACTGGAAATGGAGGAAGAGAACTTGAAATTAACAAATTTTTTTTCCAATTTTTTTCAATTTTTTTAAATACAATATAACCAAATCAAGCATTTTTTTTTTAATTCTCAAATAATGAGATTACAAAATCTGCTATTAGTAATCCCAAATTTTAACCAAAATTTCGTTTTTTAAATTCACGAAAATCAAAATCTGGCTAGAAAAAAAAGTATTTTGAAAGCTTTTCGCATAATTTTTTCTTTCCCAAAGATTTTACATAAATACACTTCGATAAAAGTTATTTTCTAAACAGTTCTACTTTTTACTTTTCACAACTTCTTTATTAATTTTTCGTTCCTAGTTTTCTTTTATGCGTTTATCATGGAACTAAAATTTCATTGCAACAAATAGCTACATTTTTTAAAATTCGCAAAATTCAATTGCATTGGCTAATTCAAGATTTCACAAATTCAAATTTCACGTGAAATTTTATTTTGCGAGATTGTGATTTAAAAAAAATATATTCGTTGCAATGCACTTAAATTTGGCGAGATTTTGATTTGCAAGATTTTAGTTTGCGGGCTTTCGTTCTTACGAGATTATGAAAAACGGGCTTATGTTATTGTGATATAATGAAAAGCGGGATTTTGTTGCGAGATTTCGAATGCAATATTTTTGATTGAGATATTTTGTACCCAATCCCTACATCCACATCCTGGTTCAACTCATAGCGTTTGCGGTTGTTTCCTCTCTTTCATTTGCCCTTCTCGCTCACATAACCAAATATTTGAAAAATAATTTTTTGTTTCGACAGAGCCCAGTATCAGCTCTTCCTTTTTACTTATCGCGCAAAACTCGGCACCAGAAAGCAAAACTATTAGGATAAGGCTTTTAAAGAGCATACACACTTATAGTCTTTCGTGTGAGGACTTTAGAACCCATCTATACACCTGAACTACCGCCACTGGTTTGCTAGAGTAATTTCTCATTGGAGCTGCAATAAAATATCGTAAGGGAGATTAATGTTTGCTCCAAGGTGGATGAACTACCTTACTACTTCAAAGTGGAATTGTGTGCGAATACACTCAGAAAAAAAAGCTGGTAACGGGTGATTTTTTAGCTGGTTTGGTTTTGGCAACACTGGTTTTGACAGCTGACGTGTGTTTAGTACCTTGTGTCACTGTCAAACAGCTTCAGTTTGGTTTGCAATTTAACCATGGATCGTCTTACAAATGAACAACGCTTGCAAATTATTGAATTTTACTATCAAAATTCGTGCTCGGTTCGAAATGCTTTTTTATCGAAAAATTGTGTTCAGCGATGAGGCTCATTTTTGGTTGAATGGGTACGTAAATAAGCATAATTGCCGCATTTGGAGTGAAGATCAGCCAGAAGCATTGCAACAGCTACCAATGCATCCCGAAAAAGCCACTGTTTGGTGCGGTTTATGGGCCGGCGGCATTATTGGGCCATATTTCTTCAAAGATGATGCGAATCGCAGCGTTACTGTCAATGGTGAACGCTACCGAGCGATGATAACAAACTTTTTTTTGCCCGAAATGGAAGTTCTTGACTTGCATGATATGTGGTTTCAACAAGACGGTGCCACATGCCACACAGCACGTGAAACAATGGCGCAATTGCGAGGCGAGTTTGGTGAACAGTTAATTTCACGTTTCGGGCCGGTCAATTGGCCGCCTAGATCGTGCGATTTGACACCATTAGATTATTTTTTGTGGAGGTATGTCAAGGCTAATGTCTATAGGGACAAGCCCGCTTCGATTGACGCACTGGAAGCCAACATCCATGCATTCATTCGTGAGATACCGGCCGATATGTGTGAAAGAGTATGCCAAAATTGGACTCAGCAGATGGGCTACCTGAGACGCAGCCGCGGTCAACATTTGCATGAAATTATCTTTAAACATTAAATTGCAAAGTTCAAACTATCAATTCAAATAGATATTTTATTCATTTTTTTGAATTTTTATGTTTTTTTTTTTTTAAAGTTCTAAACCTCTTAAAAAATCACCCTTTATAACCAACCAATTTCTGGTTTCTTATACCTGATCTTCAGGTTGTTATTTTTCAACTCAGTAGATCAAGTTAACGGCTTAACCTTTTAATGTCGTGTTGGTTTCAGGTAAAGTTGACACTATCTTAAAAAATTGAAACTGTAAAATTTACCTGAGAATCTAGCTATTTTTACCTGTAAATCTAGTTAACTTTACATGAAAACCTAGTTCAAAAACATGAATAAAATGTTCAATGTCCTGTAAATTTAACATGAAGATCTAGTTAGTTTAACCTTATTCAATGTTGAATCAACCCTGTATCCGGTATTTATTGTGTATTGGATCCATGCTTGTAGGTCCCATCTCTAACACTGCTTACCATGCAATACATTTTGCATTATTCTGAAGGTATAAATATTTATTACTATGTATATAATTTTATTTTAAATATACTTTGTGATACTTACTTAGTTTAAAACTGGTAACCTCTCACACATAGAGATAGTACGCATCTCCTGGGCAACTTCGCTGCATAAAAACTTGTGCCAAATATAAATAAGTTGAAACTGACCTTGTTGGGATGGTGTGTGTACGTGCTTTAACACTTGTGTCACGTTGAAACTAACTGGCAGATGAGGCCAGGTTATATTCAACAGGTAAACATTGTAAAAAAACCATATAAAACGTTACTTCAACCTGATTTGTGTTAAAATAGAAACTCATAACAAGCAGTGTTAAAAAAACTTGATCTCAGGTAAAATAAGCGCTATATTCTTGTCAAAATTTTTGTTTACAAGAATTCAGTGTTAAAATAACAGTTCATATTCTTAAATCAACTTGACTATGGTAATATAGGCCACCAGGCTAATTTAATACTTCATATAAGGTTATTAATATCGGGTACATTTCTAAAATGTCTGTAACTTTATATGGGATTGGGATATAACAGGACCCAGGATAATTATTTACCTGACTTTTTTTTTGAGTGTACCCATCATTAAAACGTTGTTTGACGAAACGTTTTTTTTAACAACCTCTTTATTCATTTAACGTTCTTATTTGTATTTTACGCGTTTATCATGGATTACATTCAAATACATTTTCCTCACCAAAATTTCGCAAATTTAAATCTCGCGTGAGATTTTGATTTAAAAAATATATTCGTTGCTATGTAATTAAATTTTGGGAGTATTTGATTTATAAGATTTTTGTATGCGGGATTTCATTATTACGAGATAATGAAAAGCTGGTTTTTGTAATTGTGAAATTTCATTATGCGAGATATAAAATGTGATATTCCTTTTTGCGAGATTTCAAGCCTAACCCCTACATCCACAACCTGATACAACTCATAGACGGTGTTCACATTGGACTGAAAAACTGGATTTTTTTGACGTTTCAGTATTCACATCTCGCTCCCACTTCTTCAGTAAAGGAAGATGTAAATACTGAAACGTCAAAAAAAATCCAGTTTTTCAGTCTAATGTGAACACCGTCATAGAGCTTGCGGTTGTTTCCTCTCTTCATTTGCCCTCTTCGCTCACATAATCAAATTTTTACTTGCCAAAAAAAAGAGTCCAATATCAGCTCTCTCTTTTTGCTTATCGCGGAATACTCTACACTTTAAGACAGGACTGGCCGTATAAGGTTTTTATAGAACACGCACACTTAGTCTTTCGTGTGAGGACTTTAAAACCCATCCGTCAAACTCAATTATCGCCGCTGGTTTGCTAAAATAAAATGTCGTGTGTGATCTTTATTGGCTGGCGTTGAGTTCTCTTCTAGTCCTTTTTCTCACTCTACCTGGTGATTATTCAGCATTAGCTGCTTGAAATACTGCTTGAATAATTCCCTGTGCTTCGGGACTTAGTTACCTTCGCTATTTCGAAGAGCCTGCGTGGCGGTGTTTGGTAAAATATTTTGGTTTTGGCTGTTTCTTTGATTCATTTCATGATAACGCGATATTGGGACCACTGATTGTTGGGGTTTGTGGCAGGTGAACGGACAGCGAAGAGTTTCTTGTTCAGATGCTCTCTGTAGGCTCTGACAACTTCAGGTATGCTAAGGTGCCCAGTATCAAATTTCTTCTTAAAGACTGGGCGGTTCGTAGTTTACTTTAGCAAGAAAATGATCAGAGTCAACGGTTGCTCCCTTGAACAATACGCAAGTCCAAGATGTTATAGACATATCTTCAATCAATAAGCACATGGTAGTTTTGGTTGGCGTATCTACCATTTAGGGAGCACCAAGTGGCTTTGGATCCTTAGCCATGGAAACCTAGTGCAACTTTTCATCGTACTACCAGCATCTTAAAAGTCTATCGGCTTTATCAAGTATCATTTGTCTTTTTGTGGAGGCAATCTGGATGTGCCAACAAGCTTATCTGGTAAAGATTTCTTCCTTTCCAATTTGATCATTAAGGCCCCCAAATAAAATTTTAACATCGTATAGCTACTAAAAGTAGCACTTTTTCATAAGATGGAAAAATATCTTTGCACTTGGAGTTGATTTTTTGGCGAATGACTTGATATTGATGCTTGGAAAGGTTGATTTCAATCATTAAAACCAATGCTTCATCAGGAGATATGGTTAAATGAGATAATGATCAGAGCTACAATTTTTTTACATTATTTTTACCTTAGTACTCGTACCTTTAGTGGATGAAGCTTCCGAAAGATCTTTAATAATATTTGCTGAAATCCAACTTCACTTACAATAACTTCTTCAAAACACTTTCTTGTTCTTCCAACCTTTTTTCTATAAATTTCTCTGTCCCAAAATGTCGGGCAACGTATAATTTTCCTCTAACCTGGCTGAGTTTGCAGCTAAAAAACGAATAACATGCCTGCCGCTTTTTACAAACTTTTCACCAAATTTAGACAGTAAATTTTTGATGGAAGTATTAAGTTTTTTTTAGAATCTTCAGACAACTCAGAAAGCTTAAATTTATCCATAATAATTGCTCTAACCACATCAAACCTTTTTGTTTAATCTGTTTGCCGCAAAATTTCAAAAATTTGCTTCCGCGATATTAGCGAGGCCATTCTAAAAATTGAAAATAATTGTATGGGTGTCGCAAAAAAGCGCAAGAAGTGTTTGTGTTACCTCAAAACCAACACTTCACAAAATTACTTTATATAATTTTCGAGTCGGAACTCGGCGGAACTATCTAGTTTTATTCCAGTTGAAAATTCGATTTAAAAAAATCAAGTCCAATTTTTAACGTTGAACTTAAGAAACTATAAAAAATTATTTAATGAACTAATTAATTTCTGGAATCGTTTTTTTTATTACCTACAAATATTTCTATTCAAGAAAAAAAATTATTCTAAAAAACGCACCGTTACACTTTTGATAGATAAACAAATTCGCACAAAAAACCTTTTATTTGCTGTCGCTAAGTGGCTTTCATCACTTACTGACTTCAAAACTTAATAGCTATTTTCTTATCAGTGAAAGAGATCAAGAATAAAATATGAATTGCAGTTACCTATTGTATTGACAAGTAAGCCACGTCATTTTGAAACGGGGCACTTGACTTTGATTTTTGTATCGTGTCCCGCTAAATTGTCAAATCCAACCACTGTGCGCCTCTTTGTATACCAATCTGTCTTGTCAAATTGAAAATTTTATGAACAAATTTTTCCTGGGTTAGGTATTTAACGATAATATTTTTATCCTGTTTTTGGTGAAGTAGGTATGTATCTTGGTATTTTAAATAATTGGAGTTTTTATTTTCAATTTATTTTTATTTATTTTTACTTCATTTTATTTTATTTTATTTTATTTTCATAAAAAGTCTATTTTTCGTATTGTATGGAGCCACAGATTAATGTCCCAAAAATATAAATAAAAAGAACTTTTAAAAAAAATCAGTGGTTATATCTACTATTTTTTTTTTTTTTTTTTTTTTATAATTCATTTTTATTTTCAATTTTCTTAAAACTATCTTAAAGCTAGACAAAAATTCATAAAAACTAGCCTACTTATCAATATATTAAAACTAACTTACTGGCCCCAGTCGGGCGCTCTAAGTTAAACTACAATAACTTAATGCTAATGCCTTTCGGCCTAAGAACTATCTTTATACTAAATCCAGGTCGGTTTTATTTTTTACCGAGAAGAATTTAGAAAAAAAAAAAACTCGGTATCATTGTCTTTATTTTTTTTTTTTTGGTTTTATATAAAACTTACAAACTACATAAAACTAAATTAAAGCTAATTAAAACTAATTAGAACTACTTAAAGCTACTTAAAACTATTTACAACCTACTTATAAGCTACTTACAGACTACTTACAAACTAGAACAGCCACAGCAAGCATTTTCCGGTTTAATAATTTTTTTTTTGTGGATTTTATAATTTGTTGTGTTTTTCTACATTTTTTTTTTTTTTTTTTTTTTGTGCCACCCTGACTGTCCCTACCTAAAACTAACTACCTAAACCTATGCAAGTCGGCCATACAAAAGAAAATAGCAAGGTCAACTATTAAATGTCTGAAGGAACTTCATCATCGTTTTTCAACCACCAGAACTGGTTCTCCTGCTTTACCCTATCTCTTCGGTCCCGTTCGGACACAGTCCAACTGAACCGAAGGTGCTCAGCTCCGTCTTGTGGGAGGACGTCCCGACTGAACAGGAGCCGCCGATCTACAGTTCTCCGGCAGACGTGGTAGATTAGCGGAACCGCCGCTCTATCCTGGATCAACCCTCGACTGTCTAGGTGAAGGAATGCATCGGGCGGAATAAAGCCACTTAGACGCACACTCTCGTAGTATTCGTTGTTGGGGTAATAAGCCCCGAAAATTAAGCTGTTAGACGAGGAAATCGCTCTTGCAATGTGACCTCGAATAAGCTTCAGCAAGAAATTATCTATCCTGTTTATGTTGGCCCCGTTGTATAGAGCCAGGTTGGAATAGTAGTGTTTGTACTCCGACTCTGGTGTTCTGTGCAATTCAAGGTAGCGTCGAAGACACTGCCTCTCAAACACCCGAATCTTTTCCATTTGAGATGGGACAACGTTGAACCAAACCGGGCAATCATCGGCCGGATAAGGGCCATGTAGCAAATCACCTTCACCCTGCTGTCAAGCCGGCTGCTATAAAACAACCGTTTCGTCAGGGCAAAGGCTCCCCTAGCCCTGGCCAGAGCAGCATTTATATGTCTGTCGAAATACAAATACTGGTCCATCCAGATGCCAAGGTACTTTACTACACTTTTACTCGCCAGTGGATGTCCATTTGGCCCTACGATCACCAGCTTGCGCCAGTTCTTTCTCGTATCCCTTGTGGCTCCACGCAACAGAGTCCTAAACAAGATAGTTTCTGATTTCTGAAAGTTGATTTTCAACTTCCAGTCATCGCAATATCGCTGAATCTTCCCGAAGTCACGCTGCAAAAGAATCCTGATGACCTCGACTTTTGGAGCTGTTCTGTACGCAATTAGATCGTCGGCATACGCAATTGCCTGAGTTAGACTACTTATCAGATCGCTGGTGTAAATGCTGAATAGAATCGGCGAGTTGACCGCTCCCTGCTGAAGACCATTTTTAATATTAAAGGTTGTGGCAGAAGTTACGTTGCCACTTTTGACAACAAACTTTCTGCCATTGAGCATATCATAAAGCATATATAATAGTGGTTTACTAATGCCAAGTCTGGTCAGCTTTAGATAAAGACCCTCTAACCATACGGTGTCGAAGGCCTTCTCCAGATCAACCAGACAGGCACCTGTACACTGCTTCTTAGATTTGTTCCATTGGACATCAGAAACGAGTTTCGACGCGGCATGAATAGTGTCATGTCCCGCCTTAAAACCGAACTGATTGTCCGGTATGATATTATTGTCCTCTGCCCACTTAGACAGAGCTTTATTGATAACTTTTTCGAATACCTTGCTGATACTCGGAGGAAGACTTATCGACCGGAGATTCGCCGGATTGGAGTTGTCCTTTCCCTTTTTCTGGAGAGGATGCACCACAGCTGTCTTCCACCGCACTGGATAATATATCTACTATAATTACACTGTAATGTTCGTCAATGAGATTGTGTTGGTGTAGTGCGCAGCCAATAAATAGATTTGATCTCGATATATGTAATTAAACGTCATAACAAAGTTGAGTTAATAGTGCAATTAAAAGAACCAGTATTGACTAATAATGTATAAGGTATCTAATAATGCCATTTTAAATTAAAAAAAAACACAATATCAACTGCATACCCATAGTACCAAGACCAAGTATATCTACTAAAGCACTTTAAATTAATAACATTTCTTACAAATGTATACGACCTCTGGTAGTCATTAAAGTCTTCCCTCTAATTACCTTAACCACATTTTAACATTTACACCCAGCTTATATAAATACAAAAAAAAAAGAAATCTAATAAAATGAATGAAAATTGCAAAGAATTGCCATCATAATTTCAGAGATTTTCCTAATTTTTTCACGTTCACAGACATTATGAGAACCTGTGTACTCCATTTAATTATCTTTACTCCCTATACACACCATGAAACGACGAACCCTGCATTTTCAAAAACCATCGAACAAAAATACCCCAGATTCCGTTAAGAAAACTTTACAAAGCAAAAGATACCTAAAGATTTCATCTTCTTCAAGTAGTATACAGCTCTATACAAACATGTCTAGAGGTCTACATCTGCATTGGAAAAGATGGTGTGATGCTACTCTGTACCATCCAAATGCCATTAAGACGGTATGTTCCATACAAAATACAATTTTCTTACAAAAAAAATTCAAGATAAAGAAGGGAAAAGGTTGAAAAATAATATTAAAAAAAAAAACAGCTAGAGAAAAAAAAAACAACGAACGCCTCGAAGACGTTTATAACGACCATTAAAAGCAATTTGAAGCACGTTGTTCTTTCTATCCATTAAAACGATAGAAAATATTCTCATTCTTCCATTCGTTGCGAACACCCGTTATATAGGTTCATAACAATATATCCATGTACTGTACATACATATAGATTCCTTTGCTTATATTAATAGGTATGTATGTGTGTAAATGTTTAGATTGAGGATGCTCTTGAGGATATTCTATCGACGAATAGGAAGGAAAACAAAACATTAAAAGCAATATGTACGCATCTTGAAATTTAAAGACCTATACGTGCTTAGGTTATACAATTATTTGAATGATGAACATTTTTACTTTGCCTATTCCTTGATTATATCTAATATTTGATATCAAAAGAAAAAAAAGTTGTTCGTCTTAAGAAAAACTCGAAACTTCAACATTTTGGGGCAGAGTATAAGTAGATACACAAAACTCAGAAAAATAATAAAGAAAAATCTAGAAAAATAAAAAGGTTCTATATAGCTAGTTCAAGTTTTGTTTGCTTTAGAAGCTGTTTTGTTTTTCCAATATTAGAAGTTTAAAAAACAAGAACTACACCTTAGAACGATATGATGACGGTGGGGTTCTTGTTTAAACAACAAATTAATTGTGTTAAATAAAATACACAACTGGGGCGCACCTACCTGCTCTTATGTTCAAGACCCTCCTTGAAGATTCAATAAAAAATAAAAATGAGAAATCAGAAATAACAAAAATATGAACGCATGTTTGCACTTATTAAAAAATAATTGTTATAGGGTAAAGTTGGGTGATATGGAAACCATTCTCAGTTTGTTTTCTTACTCAAAAAGTAAAAATGACTTTTTATGAAATGAATGAATGAAAAATTTACCCAATGTAATTGTGAATGGCACCATTGCAATAAGGTTAAATTAGCTTAATGGGTGCCATATCTCCCTCTTGATATCACTGGGTACTGTTTATCTAAATTACAAGTACGTAATGCAAATACGCTAAGTTGTAGGGTAGATACAAAAAAACTAAACATGCATCATTTTTTTTTCATTAAAGGGAATATCTGGTGCCAAATATTTCCGCTTCTGAACTTTGTTAAGCTATGCACAAGAAAATAAAATGCACGACTGGATTGCACGTACTTGCTCTTATGTTCAAGTAACTGGGAATTAAAAAAAAAAAGGAATAAATTTGGTGGTGCAACAGCTCGTGGAAAACCAGGGCCTAGTGACTTACAACTCTCAATCATTCCTGTGTGCGTATTTTTGGCAGGAATGGAGGGGACCTACAATTGTTTGCCGATTACGAACGGCTATATTAGAAGCACTTATTCGTGATAAGTATACTCTTGGAGGATTTGTCAGTTCCTCTTAAGAGGCAGTACTTCGGGAAAACATTTCTGTTTTTAGGTGGCAGTGGCTGGTAATCGAACCCAGACTTTCGGCATGACAGTTCAACGCACTAACCATCATGCCACGAGGTACTTCTGGGAATTAAGAATCTTTAAAATATGAATGTTATAGTTAAAAAATAAAAAAATATAAAAAAGCATTCAAATCATTCTTTTGATTGTATTAACAAGTAGTTAAAAAGCTTACAGCTCAAAAACAAGAATGCCATTTGATTACTTGAAAAAATATGAATATATTCCAAAACAAAAGTTTTTTTTTTATTAAATTTTGATATACAAAATTTTGGTAGCATTTGTAAATAAAAGTTTTGGTATACCAATTTTGAGTATATATTAAAAAATATTTGTAAACCTGAAACCATCGATTTGTTTTTGAAATATTGCTTAAGAACCTATTAAGTACCTATTTTAAAAATTCAAAACTTATTTATTCAATTTTTTTTTAATTTTGGAGCTAAAAAAATTCCAATTTTGCCTCTGGAGAGTTGCAAGAAAACCTTAAGTTCAAAATTTGAATAAAATTGTTGCAATGGCTTAAGCTGTATACGCACAGACAGACTTACATAACTGTGTCGCCCACTTTTTTCAGGTTATCTATCATCGTAATGTCATTGTGTGTTATCTCAAACTTTTTTCTGCAGGAATCCAAATTTTGCCCTATAGTACCTATATCGCAACTAAAAATAGACTATAATAAAAATACTATTTTTTTATTTCGGTTGTGTTTTAAAAGTTAAAGCCGCTGTTTCAGTTTAAGCTGCATCAATTGAGAGCTAACCTTCCACTTAATGTTATTTTAATATTTTTTTCTAAAAATAAGTAATTAAGTATTAAATATTCAAAGGGTGTCATATCTCCCGTAGTGCCATAATACCCGACTTTACGCTATAGAAAATTCTTTAAATTATGGGTTATAAATCTGCTTTCAAAATTCTGCATGTAAAAATTATGTTTTTTTTCAAAATTATGGTTGTACAAAATTCTGCAAGTAAAAAATTTTGTTTTTCAGGATTCAAAATTCTGTTTTTCGTAGCTTTGCATTTAAAAATTCAATAAATCTGCTTGTGCGCACTTTTTAACATTGCCAAAACTTACATAGTTTGAATAGTAGGCAGAATTTTGAAAATAAATTTCTTGTTATGGAACATACCTAAATTAATCGTAGTAAGAACATAATTACATAACTGAAATAATTTTAAAATTAACTAAATACTTAAGCACCACTTTTGGTTTGTTTTTAATGATGAAAAGCCAAATAGAAATGGGCAGCACATCAAATTAAAAAAAAAAACAACTTTCAACAAAAAGCAAATCGCGTGGTTATGACCCACGCAAAGCAAAGCAAAGCCATATTGCTTATATAAAAACAATCTCAAAAAATAAATATCATTAAGGGTTTTCATTCAACGGTGTTAGGCCATCGTAAACGTTGAAATATTTTAAACTTTATAAATATGTCACAACTTGTATGGAAAATTAAACAGATTTACAAAGTTAACAACGTTGAATTAACGCCCTTACGTGAATATACTTATGTTTCACTCTTCGTTAAGATATAGATTTGTTTAGTTTGAATTAGGTATACTGAATTATTATAACTAGGCCTAGGATTCTCATGCACTTTAAAATGGAAAATATGCCCTTAAAATGAAAAAATGCACTTAATATGCATTTAAAACCATATATAGGGCGCTTTCATAAATGCATGGTTGCGAAAGTCTGACGAATGCATTACTTTCATAAATGCAAATTATAAATGTCAGATTTTCATAAAAGCAAATGCAGCGCAAATGTGCAAATATAAAAACTCATTTGCGTTCTGAATTTCTCTCTTAAAGAAAGAGACGAATATAGTAAGATCGATGATTCTCTTGGCAGTCTTTTGACAGATGACGCAAATAAAAAAGGGTTTGTAAAAGCAGTGAAAAATGCATGCGCAAATTTTTTTTATGACGCTGATATGATTGCAAATGATCGCATGAAACCAAAGCAACTATGCATTTATGAAATCACCCAAACTTTGCTTCAAATATATAGTGTAGAACTGGAATACCAATGAGCTGCTAATGAAACAGAGATAGTTCTCCAAAACTTTAGAAATTGGCCGCGTTCAATATTAATAAACCTTAAGTATTTTTGAATAAGCTCCCACAAGCAAAGTTTTTACGATGAATTTCAACAAATCCGAAAGTCCCCTATTACACCGATGAATCTTTGCGTCCGACTTTGTTGTCTGTCCGACCAGTTGCCCTGTGTGTCGGACTCTTTTTGAGGTATCTTTTTAGCATTGTTCGTATTTTCGTATTTTTCCTAAACAGACACTTCACGAACCGCTTAACCAGCAAAGAGAGTTATCAATTTAGCATCAAACGTAGAGAAGCACCGTGTAATATCGCGTGACTCACAGCATAGAGTACCTATATTATCTAGAGAACCGACTTCAGGGTTTTTTCTCTTTCACCCTACAAACTCCATTGTGAGTATTTCCTCCACATGGCTGAGCATGTGTTAGCTGCCCAATGCATTTTAAATGGAACCTCACCAATACAATGATAACTTAATGGATTTTGGCTCATTAGACTGAAAACAACAAAAACTTGAATCGAAAAATTAAAAACGTCACATTTTGAGCTATCACACGTATTCACGGACAGGGAATTTAAGAGAATTTTCTCTTAATGTGCTCAAATAAAATTTGCGGGTGTTTTATTCAAGAGGGGTACGAGTCGGTTCTCTAGATAGTATAGGTACTCTATGACTCACAGGATGATTTTCAAGGAGAAATTTGAAAAATGATTCAGACGCAAAGAATCATCGTGTAATAGGGGACAATGTACTCAATAAACATTGGCGAAAAAGTATTTTTTGATGTTTTTTCATGCAGTTCTAAAACAAAGAATTTAATGGTGCATTTCTATGAAACCCATATTTGTTTTTAATTTTGTGTTTATTTTTTGAAAATATTCACCAAAGATATGCATTTATGATGAGAATATGCAAGGATATGCAAAATATGCATTTATAGTAAAATATGCTTAACTGTGCACTAACTATTGAATGACATTTTAAGGGAAAATCTATGATTGGTAAAGATAATGTGATCTCATGCTTTTAAAGTTTATCAAAAAAAAAAAATATTAATTTGCATAGAAATCCTAGCCCTAATTATAACATATATGTTTTTTGTTTTCAATTTGACTGGAATCATAATAATCATATAATAAACGAAGAACCCAGAATAGATTTTGGGTTTGATTGATAGAAAAATAAAAAAAAAAGTTACTTGATTAAAATCAATGTTTTGCAGTTCATAAGACCGGTAGGGCAAACTATAAACTCAAATGGTCTCAGGTTCCATGATATTATGTGATTAGAAGAACATTATCTAGGGAGGGGTAAACCAATATCAGCTAACCCGATTACCCCTGAAATTGTATTTATATTTAGTTTTCGACGCATTGTTAAGCTATTGAAACCATTACTCAAACTTTCGCCATCTTCTAGTACACTCAGAGAAAAAAGCTGGTATAACCAATCAATTTCTGGTTTATTATTCCTGATTTTCAGGTTGTTTTCAACTCGGTAGATCAGGTTAACGGCTTAACCTGATACCTGATTTTAATGTCGTGTTAAATCAACGTTGGTTTCGGGTAAAGTTAACACTGCCCTAGAAAAGTAAAACATTAAATTTTACCTGAAAATCTTGGTATTTATTATGTCTTAATGGATCCATGCTTGTAGGTCCCATCTCTAACAATGCTTACCGTCCAATCCATTTTCCATTATTCTGAAAGTATAGAAACTTATTACTATGTATATAATTTTATTTTAAAAATACTTTGTGATACTTACTTAGTTTTGAACTGGGAACCTCTCACACATGGAGATAATACGCATCCCGCATGGGCCACTTCGCTACATAAAAAACTTGTTCCAAATATCAATAGGTCAAACTGACCTTGTTTGAATGGCTTGTGTTTTTATTTGCTTTAAAACTGGTGTCACGTTGAAATAACCTGGCAGATTGTTTCTTTAACCATGGCTTGTGAGTGTGTTTCAACACCGGTAGAGGGCCACTTTAACAGACAGCCAGGTTAAATTTAAATAATTTTATTCGGATGGCCTGTGTTAGTGTGTTTTAACACTGGTATCAAGTACAAACTAACTGGTAGATGAGGCCAGGTTAAATTCAACAGGTAAAAATAGTAAAAAATTACCATATAAAATGTTACTTCAACCTGATTTCTGGTAAAATAGAAATTCATAACAAGCAGTGTTAAAAAAACCCGATCTCAGATAAAATTTCTTGTTTTCCAGAATTCAGTGTTAAAATAACAATTCATCTTCTCAAATCAACTTTAATATGGTAACATAGGCCACTAGGCTAATTTAACACTTAATATAAGGTTATTAAAATCAGGTAGATTTCTGAAATTTGTAAACTTAACAGGGCCCACGTTAATTATTTACCTTACTTTTTTCTCTGAGTGTACTCGGTCTAAAACATCCCAAAAAAATGTTTTGTGTAAATGAGATTTTTTTTTAAGACAGAATTTTAGTTTTCTTTCGCAGAAATTTGTATTAACAGAATTTGAAAAAAATTTAATTCAGTAAATCCGTTCAGCCGCTACTGAGAAAAAAGGGTTAATTTTTTTCAATATTCGGACACGGAAAATTCCATTTTTCAGAAATAAAAAATCGTCGTGATTTTTCAAATATTACCGTTATTGCTTTTAGTATTTTTCTTAGCCCATATTGTTTTAAGGTCTTAATATTAATTCAATCTGATTTTGTATTTTCTTAGGAAAATTAAATAATTGATTGGAACGGCAAAGTACCGGCCTCGGTACTGACATTTTGAATTAATGTAAAAGGGGGGAAAATTCAAATTGAAGCTTATGTAATTCTTTGTACATAAAAAGATTAACATACATTTTTTCGTACGAACTTCATGGTGCAGCAAATTTTGTCAAAAAATTAATTAAAATTTCATTAATCGATGTGGGAAAAACTTATTTTGTTTCAAAAAGAACTTGATGGGTTTACTAATTTACTGTGAGATGGTTGGCATTACGCCGATTGAGTAGATACTTAAATGCCCCATAGACCATTTTTTCGGGAAATTGAGTTAATGATGCAGTTATAATAATTCGAATTTTCTTTACCATTTGCTGCTTTCGCCGTTGCTCTATCTGTATTATTAAGTAAGTTACAGAAACCATATTTGCTCTATAGACCACATGTTTTTGAGTCCTCTTAGTACTGCCTCATACCAAAATTTACACTAGGTGGGGCAAAATTTTTTAGAAGAAGTCTTGCTTTATTGCCCCATATCCAAATGAATCGGAAAAAACTTGAGTGCTATAAAAAACATTAAACGAGAAAAAACTTCAAAAAATTAACGGAATCTAACACAAAGTATATATAAAAGAATAAATATTAGCAAAACCGAATGAAATTTAATGTATTTTTTTGGTATATTTTAACGACCAAAGTAATTTTTTATTTTTTTCACAATTTAGTATTTAAATACTCTACCATTTTTTTTAAGGTTTTTAAAGACTTAAGGATTATCCAATGTGATATCAAGTAAGTCCTAGCCACCGAATTTATATAATTTTTTGTTTTATGTCGTTATCTGTACAAATAAAATTACTACAAATAAATAATTCTGGTTCTTTGGAATTTTATTGCTTTTCTTGCTAACATTGGACTCCAAAGTTTCAGTACACAGTTCTATATCCATAGGAAATCTCAAGTGTGCGTTTTTCATGGGTTTTGCATTCGTATGGGAGGGGGTTCTATATCCATTTCTGACTTTTTCATACTTTTATTTTAAAAAAAATAACCGTTACCGTTTTTGACTTCATTTTTTCATACTACCACAAAAATATTTTCAAATAATGTGTACAAAAATTCAAACATCATATTTTTGAAGAAGAAAGTAAAGAATATATTTTTAGAACTTTAATATTCGTTGTCCGGGGAATAATTTTTTTTTGGGTATGGGGCATTTTAGTACTCCGGCGGCGATTATTAGAGTTTAAAACTAAAAGGGGAGGTCAGTGAGCGCTTTAGATACTTATTGCAATTTTCTCCAGTTTTAAATTAAAAAAACACTCCAAATTTCTTTTGGATGACTTGAAATATAATTTTTTTTGTTTAACTTTACTGCAAAGACGTTAGAGAAGAATATTTCATAAATAAGGAATTTTGTAACTTAAAATCTTAGAGCTATATTATTGCACCAAAAGTATTTTTTTGAATGAGTACCTCCCCTCTTCCTCCTAATTGAAATCTTCTTACGCCCTTGCTTTTGCTACTTTGAGAAATATTTGCAATTCATTCATAGTTTAGATTAAAAAATTAAAAATAAATATGTCATAGCTATAGATTTAAGAATAAAAAAACCCACCTACCTATGTCACTTTTGTGCCAAATTTGTCCGTGTTGGTTAAATATAATAAAATACAATAATTTATAATTATTCGATATTGAGTATCAAGTCAACTGTGATTTATGAAGATATTTCAAAATTTCAAAATAAAATTCTTCTTATTACTATTTTTATCGAAAACAATGTTTTCAAATTTATAGGTATGGTATAGGTATGTATGATAACTAAGTTCTTCTAAACTTAATTCTTTATGTCCAACTCTGCATCTACCACATTAACATGATTCTGGTCATTTAAATGATATTAAATGTGTACTTAAGTTGTGTCGTCCAACAAGTAGGTAGGTTTAAAAATTAATCAAAGTACAACTGGCATATTGCGCAACCATTACACTAAGCACAATTGACCATTCAAACGATTAGATGCATTCAAGTAAATTGTCAAAATACTCTCGACTATCAGTTTACATCCGGAAAACCCCTCAAATATTTATTACGAACATAAGCTACCGAAATTCACTCGGATTCCATCCAAATCGTGTACTCATTCCATGTTAGGTATATCTCCCTGATGTGGTGTGTTGTGCAAATTCATATAACCTAAGCCCCTCATCCTATTGCATAGCTGCATTACAACCAAATTATTTGGCCGTTATCGCATTTTATAGCCATTAGGGTTACCTCATAATAAAGCCTAACATTTCAGACCTGGAGAGACCGAGTGGTCCCCTCCCGAAAGTGAACAGTGAACACATATAGGACTTAGTGGTACAAATACCGTATGTGCCTTTCTGGTTAATAATATCCACACACACACGAATATATATTATTGGACAGAAGTTCGCCCGAGGCACAGAGACACTATTTCGTCATTAAGTGCGGAATTACACTTTATTGCAAATTGCTTTTCTCTTCCTCATTTGATTGCAGTTCCATACAATCTCCGAATGCCTTCCAGCTCAATCCGGTGTGTACGGACGATATATGTATATAAACGCCAACGTTCGACGACGATTACTGCTAAAAACCAACATCCACATCCAGGAAGGGTCCTGTGTGGTGATACACCTTAGCTGTGGGTATTATACATCGATACAAATACAACAACCAAACGTGGAGTTGGTTTAAAAGGTCATATCAATAAATTGCTCTCACCTAATCCAACGTGTGCTATGCTATTAGAAAATGTTGTTGTTGCTTTATATATGTGTCTGTCACATATCTATATACCTATATGTACATCCGATGTTTGATTTTGTTTTATTTTATTCCATATGTTTGCCATAGTCTCCTCTCTCACATGGCATCGTTAAAACCCTCTCAAACTAAGAACACCATATTCACAACCCCATCTGACAGGAGACTGCGTAGATTTTACCAACAAAATGTGGTACCATCATAGAGGACATTATAAAGATCTACGATTACATGATTTTGCATGTTTCATATGGGATAAAACGGCCATTAAATGATATCAAATACGCATAAATATTGGTATTATCGTATGAGAATAAGCACAGATCAGATATACCTACACTGCACAAACAGGTACATATACAAACATATCTCTACAGTTTTGAAAATAATCAGCTAGCTTACATATAGGAACGCACTACACTGATACAAAATAATTGTTAAATTATTGTTTCAAGCCATTTTAAATAAAAATTTTAGTTAATATCAGATTTTAAACAAGAACTTATTAAACAATTAAAAATTATGAACATAACTTAGAGAAAATAAGTATTTAGGTAATTTAGATTAGAACTGCGAAACGAAATTTTTAGTTGTTCTCTTTGAATACCACGAAATGCTTTCAAAAACGAAGCGGACAAATATTTAATTAATAGTTGGACACATTAAAAAAGTACAAGCAAATACAAATGGCAAAAAGTTACGTACATCCATGTTGTAGTGAAAGAGACAGCAAAAATAAATACGAAAAACACAAAAGTCACTTTTCCCCACACAATAAGTGTGTTCCTTAAATGCTTTGCACTATTTCGGACTAAATGTCAAATTGTGACAGGTGGGAATGCAATCCTCTCAGAGAGAAGAAAACTATCAAAATGTCGGGAACGGTTTGGGCACTAATTTGCACTAATTTGCACTACGTCAAAAGAAATATTTGACTAGAGCTGCCATAGTGCAATCATAAGTCAATCAATTTTTTTTTATAAAATCACTGTACAAGATGGACTTCGAGTCTTAGAATTGGCAGCATCGAAAAACATGGTCGTTGCGAGTACCAGGTTCCCGCGTAAAGATATCTACAAAGCCACCTGGGTATCACCTGATGGAGGCACTCGTAACCAAATAGACCACGTGTTGATAGACCGTCGCCACTACTCGAACCTGATGACGGTACGTACGTACCGAGGTGCCAATATCGACTCGGATCACTATCTTGTTGGTATGGTTTTCCGAGGGCGGATTGCCTTGCGGAGACGCATTGCCCTACGCAATGAAAACACCAGTAACATCTTTGGTAATGCGTTAGGACTCGCCCTAGAATCACTTGATTTAGGGAGAGTAAGTCCTGGAGCCAGTATGCTGGGCGTAGATGAGAAGTGGATACGCCTTAAGAATACTGTCATTAGTACTGCCAACTCCATCTTAGGCAGCAGTCGTAGCAATCGGAACGACTGGTTTGATGATGAATGCAAGCTAGCGACTGAACGTTAGAATGTTGCGTACCGAGCAATGCAACAATCTCATAGAACGCGGGCACGCGAAGAGGAATATAAAGAGCTCAGAAGAACAGAAAAACGGCTTCACCGACAGAAAAAATCAGCCTGGGAGAAAAACCTAATCTGTGAAATAGAGAACAGCTGAGAGCGAGGTCCGCACCAGGCGCGGAAGTTCTACCAATCCGTCCGAAACATGACGCAGTACACACCACGCTGCACATACTGCAAGGACGGAGAGGGAAATCTGATCACCGATCCACAAAGCATACTGGAGCGATGGGAAGTGTACTTTAATGAATTGCTAAATGGTCAGCTCACAGCAGAAGTGGAGGCTCCACTACTTCAACATGAACACCCTATGCTACCGCCACCAAGCATAGAAGATGTTGAGAAGGCTATAAAACGGCTCAAACGAAACAAAGCCCCGGGAGCCGATGGCATACCAGCCGAATTATTCCACCACGGCGGGCCAGCTTTACGTCAAGCAATTCATGATATCATAGTGCACGTATGGGAGCATGAAGAAATGCCAGAAGACTGGCGAAAAGGTATCATATGCCCCATACATAAGAAGGGAGATGTCACAACGTGCAACAATTATAGAGGTATCACGTTGTTGAGTAACGCCTACAAGGTACTCTCCTCTATCCTACAAGACCGGATAACCCCATACGCTAAAACAATCATCGGCCAATATCAGTGTGGTTTCATTTCAGGCAAATCAACAACTGATCAGATCTTTACCCTTAGGCAGGCGATGGAAAAATGTCTTGAATTCAACATTCCAACATACCATCTGTTTATAGACTTTAAGGTCGCCTATGATAGCATAGCCAGGGTAGAACTCTACAAAGCCATGAGAGAATTCGGCTTCCCAAATAAATTGACACGACTATGTAGGTTGACCATGACCAACGTAACAAGCCAAGTAAAAATAGCCGGATTGCTATCCAGACCAATCAACATCTTTAATGGACTCCGACAAGGGGATGGTTTGGCCTGCCTCCTCTTCAACCTGGCGTTGGAGAAAGCAATCCGTGACTCTGGCACGGCAACAAGAGGGACCATCGTCAACAGGTCCAGCCAGATACTGGCTTACGCAGACGACATCGACATCATCGGAAGAACCGAACAAGCTGTACACGATTCCTTCATCCAGATCGAGCAGGCGGCACAAAATCTGGGGCTGCACATTAGTGAAGGTAAAACAAAGTACATGGTGGCGTCGAATGCGAGAAGAACAGTTGGCCAAACAATCAAGGTAGCGGAGCACGAATTTGAAGTGGTGCAATCCTTTAAATACCTTGGGTCAACAGTAGCAGCCGATAACAATATAGAAGAAGAAATACGCGGGCGGCTTCTCAAATCCAACAGAGCCTACTACAGTCTGTCAAAGCTATTCAAATCTAGAAATCTAACCATAACTTCAAAACTGCTGCTGTACAGGACCATGGTCCTGCCAGTGCTCATGTATGGATCCGAGACTTGGGTGCTTAGCAAAAGGCACTGTGACCTCTTAGCCGCGTTCGAGAGAAAAGTCTTACGGAGAATTGTTGGCCCCATATGTGAGGAAGGACGATTCCGGAGACGGTACAACCATGAGTTGTACGCAATCTACCTTGAAGCAGACATAGTGACAAAAATTAAGCTCGGTAGACTCCGGTGGGCAGGGCACCTAGCTCGAATGAGCGAAGAGGAACCTGCTCGGAAAGTCTTTTGTGGTACATTCTATGGTAGACGGCAGCGTGGTAGACCATGCTTGCGCTGGAGAGCTGGCGTAGACCAGGACGCCCGAAGCCTTGGGGTGCGCAACTGGATGGCGTCGGCTCGAGACCGGGATAGGTGGAGAGACTTGTTGAAAGAGGCCAGGACCGGACCCCGGTTGTCGAGCCGATGATGATGACTGTACAAGAAATTGAATGTTAAGAAAAGAGAAACGTATATGTATAAAAATGATTATAGAATGATTAGAAGTAAAAACAAAAATAATATAATTTACAGTGCCTTGGCGCTGTAAGTTTAATTAGTTGTTAATATCCATCGATTGAAAATAATGCGTCTTAGAAGGGTACAACAGCATCTAACTGATGAGCCCAACTGTTGAAACTGGGCAAAACGCATTTGGACTAAAGGTAGCAAAATCTTTATTATGAATATAAATGAGCAAACTTAATAAAAGAAATATTCTTTAAGTACATTGTCATCGAGTACTTAACAAGTCTCAACTGAAATCGAGCCCTTAACACTTCTGCCTTATGGAGAAGAATTAATTTCTTTTTTTCTTAAGAAAGAAACAACTATTCTTACAACATTGCGCACGCATGGCTCCCATCCTTCACTTTTTGGGAAAAGGTTATGTTGATTCGGCGCCGCCATTTGCTTAATATCTTTGTTAAACATAAAAAGTATATTTCAAATTAAAGTTATATATTTCGTTGTTCAAAGTAAACTGTCAATTTTACTATATGGATATACCAATTGTAAGAATTAATTTATCGTTTCTTAAAGTTATTGATGTATTATTATCCTTTCAGGAAATAAAATTAAGTTTTTGAACTCAGAAACAATTGTTCTTTATTCGAGTTTTCAGTTGGATACTTAATTTTATAATTTGGTGTTTCAATTGCGCTTGGAGCAATATACATGAAATATTATGAAAAATCATTTGATTAATAAAAAGATAAATAAATTAATAAACTATGTACATCTACCAAAAACAAAACAAAAAAAGTAACACTTGGGTATCCCTAGCTATTTGTATTCTGTTTGGTTATTTAACTTCAAATTGACATTTTTTTCAAATCTGACAAACGACCACTTAACATTTGACATCCAAAGCAGCCATCAGAAATTTTTCGGATCAAATCTGGCAAGTAGGGGAAATTTTTTCCTCTCTCATGAGCACTCTCTTTGGTCCGAAAAAGTACAAACTTTCACTTGTGGAACTTTTGTGACTCCGCACTAAAAATTACTAAATCTCTGCGATTTCAAACAGTTTGAAACTCGCTCTAGAATGCACCTAATAAATAGTCTGGGTTGTTAATTTTGTGCGGAAAAAGAGTGTAGGCTTTTCTCATAACGATCTACTACAATTATCAATTTCATTGGTAAAATAGCGCAGCGTACTTCAGAACGAAAAGTAGAACTAAATATTTCGTTTACCTACTTAAAATTAGGATGTGTTTTTGGCTTTGTAAGAAAGCAATGACGTCTTAAGTTAACACTGAATCAAAAAATTGTACGTAGGTACATTTGATTTTCTTGAATAAAAAAACGATTTTGTAAGCAAATTGGCATATTTGCAGTTTGCACGTACTGCAAACTGTTATAAAAAATTATTCATTGCGGCCTGAAGAGTTGAAGTTGGGATCGCCTCAATTACTGTCGTTATGGACTGCTTTAATTCAGTTAAATTCCTGGTCTTCGTTTTATACACCTCTTGCTTGACATAACCCCATAAAAAGAAGTCTGGTGCAGTCAGGTCAGGTGACCTTGGGGGCCAGCGAAGAGGGGAGTTCCTAGAAATTAATTTGTTTGCGAATTTTTTGTTTAGCTCCGCCATAACTGGTCTGGCTATATGTGCAGTTGCTCCATCTTGCTGAAACCAAACGCTGTTGAATGGTATACGTCTTCGACGCAGTTCTGGGTAAAAAAACTCCTTCAACATCTTTAAATAACGGCTCCCATTGACAGTAACGGTTACACCGTTTTCTTCAAAGAAGTACGGCCCGACAATACACCTTGATGAAACTGCGCACCACACAGTGACTCGTTGTGGGTGTAGTTTCGTCTCATGGAGCATTTCTGGATTAGACTCATTCCATATACGGCAATTTTGCTTGCTTACATTGCCGTTAAGATCAAAATTTCTCTCCAATTTGCCCCGATAAGTTTCGGGTCGAAACGCTCGGATTGGCCTGTATTGCAGATGCTACTGCTGCGATTGTTTCCTGAACCCGAACATTGGCATCTCGATGATACGGCCTTCGTGCGATGCTTCCAGATTCGGCAAACATGTTTACAAACCTCATAATGGTCCATCTACTCGGGGGATTACCGCCAAACTCCCGCCTAAATTCCCTTTGGACGGAAATGACGGACTGCAAAGCATGGTACCGTTGCACTATCCAAATTCTTTTCTCCGTATCCCAAGCATCCATTTTTATAAATCTAAATAGTAACCTACAAAATAAAAAAAAAATAAGCCGATTACTCACACAGAAAAAAAAGTTATTACGTTTTATTTTTGTAGCACGATTCGTGCGCCACCCTGTATTATACATCTCAGATGGTATTTATTAAAAACACAAGTTTTAAACTAATTTCTTTTGATCTTTTGTTCGGTTTCCATGAAATTACAGCTTTCAAGGCATTTTTGCCAGTTATATGAGTTTTTCGGACTTCATTATAGACGAATGTTTCTGGTCACTGTCCACAACCAGTATATGAAACTATTCTGTAACTTAATTCTTTAAGAAATTGCCTTAAATGTTTTACTCAAATCTGAAATTTTTTTATATTTTTTTCATCGTTGTATCAATTAAAACTAAACTGCAGACACCATTTGCATCCATAACTCTCCAAACCACTATGATTTATTTGTTTTGCCTGTATACGGGTGTGTTCGGTATTTGGTACCACAAACTTTCAACTGTTTAATTCTAAAATGTTGAAGTTTCTCACTCAACAAAAACAAAATTTACGGTTTTAAAAAAACAAAACAGAAAAACCTGATAAATATCTAATTGCAAATCAATAAATTTACAGCTGCAAAAGTTTCTACAATTTATATAATTAATAATTAGTTAATTAATTAATAAGTAAATTTTTTGGAAAGTAAATTTTTTTGAAATTTCTCCCCGCCTAATGGGAGGGGAAAATCACCTTTCCAATCACATTTTTGTTTGTTCTTGTTCGGACTTAAACTACACGCTCTTGTCACTTTTTATAATTTATGCAAAACACCCTATATTTCCATGGTGGTCAAGAAGACCCTGAACCACGTAAGTTGACAGCATAAATATTTTAGAATGTCAGTTTGTATGTTTAATATCATTCTATTTTCATCTGATTTACAAAAACTAATTAATTTGGACAAGAGTTTGTTCATTATCTAGTTTCTAAACTATTACTAGAGTAAAAACTGGTTAATTTTTGTTCAGTATTTATTAACCAGTAAATAAAAATTATTATAAATTCATTTGAGGTTTCTCGACTGAACTAGTTCTTCGTGATCACCATGAAATTATTATTATACCACAAAATCTATGTGAGAGTTGTTGAACTAAGTCCAAATGTTTGTTACAAGCCATGTTACATACTTAAAAAAATCAGAACCTCCTTGAAAGTCCCTATCAAGAAAATCCACTTGAAAACCTGATTCAAAATGGTATAAAAAGATATTTGCGGAACAAAAATGATTTAAAAGTTGATGTGGAAATTTGTTAATAATTATTTTAATATTATGAATAAATATTATTAAGAGGAATAAAAATATAAATAGTAAAAAAAAATAATTTTTGTTTTTAGCTAGTTCTTTGAACTGTTAAAAATAATTCATCAGCAACTGATGAGCCCGATTGTTGTACTTGGGTGAAACGTATTTGGACTGAAGGTCACTAAAATCATTAAATAGATACAATATCAAAATAAAGAGTTAGATAGTCTTTTAAATAGCAGATTGTATACTAATAGTTGTTGCAAAGGTAGCAATACTTTTTTTTAAGTAAAATTATGACACGGGCTATTAGTATACTTAGAGCTATTTCATACAAAGCCGGTAACAGGGTACCCGATACCGGTTAATCGGTCGTTGGGTTAAAGATCTTATGGAAGCCTTCATACGTGCCCGAATGGGTTAGCCAGCAGCCAGCAGAAGGAATGCTGCCGGCTTCGCTCACTACAATAGCCGACTGCCGGGACCAACTTATCGGTTCTCAAATCAACAGTGGACACAGAAAACAATTGCCGGTTAGGCGGTTTTAATTTGTTGTGTGCTGTTGAGTGAACAAGTTCGGTTTCATTGTGCTCTCGAACTCTGAATAGCATTGTTTAACTTCATTAGTTTATTTACAAATTTGTAAATTTAATATTATTTTGAAATTGATGATGATATCAATCAACTGATTCATTTGGTTGAGTCAAGGCCCGTTATTTGGGATAAGGTTGATAATTTATTTCAATTTCCTTAAAACAAATACAAAATCACAATTTTATTTTTGCAAACAATTTAGTACCTCTCTTAAAGGCTTCAGGGTACAACATTGTTGGACATAATTTTTGAAGTGGGGTAGGGCAATTAATGTGTGTCTTTTTTTTTTAATTATGAACATTTTCGTCAACTTTTGAATTTAAAATGCCGGAAATCGAATTAAGTGAGAAGTTATTCACCCTTTTAGTATACAAAAATTTGGCCCTTTTCTCAATGATTTTTTTACACAATATAATAAGGCATGTCGGCTTTATTTGATGATCCAATTATTAGAACGGGAGTAATGATTTTTTTAAGCCAGCTATATCAAATTCCTTCGATTCAGATGAAGGGTAAAGGAGATAAAGGCAACGATCCAAGCAGGAATGGAATTTTTTATTTTTCGATAAATTTAAAATTAAGATTGTAAAACTTCTATAGTGCGTAGGATAATGAGTGAGTTATCGAAGTAAGCCTTATTTTATTCATATGTGAAATTTAGAAAAACCAAAGTAATTCATGTTATGCACTGAAGAGATATGAATTCATATGTCAAAGCACTCAAATATTGCCGTTTTATGATTCAGATTTCTTGTACCTACATATATTCGAATTTATAATTTCTACTATCTGACATAATTGGATTTTTCAATTTTTTTGGTAATGGACTGTCAAATTTTACATGAGAATTGGTTAATCTTATCCCAGGATTTTGCTGCGGAAAATTAAGTAAATTGTTTAAACCTATCCAAACGTCATTGTGACTCTACTCTAATTGAATTACCTAGCATTTGATCAAATGTTCAATAAAGGTTATTTATACAAACTTTTGCGTAAATTTATCATTTTATAAAATTTGTAAATCACGACGTTGGATGTTGCATGAATACCTTCAGTGGCGAATTTATACCCTAGGGCCATAATGACCATGGTCCAGGGTGGCAATTTTTGAGGGGCGGCACTCAACTTTTTCTTTATAAATTTGTATATAAAAAGTAAATCCTTAATGGCACCAGGCAGAATATCATCAAGACGATGAGATATACATGGGGACCTAGAACGTACAATTTATTTCAATACTTTTTTTCTAGAACGTAAGACTTTCTATACCCACTATGTAGTTTTTATCTTTCTACATTTAGCTAATTGGTCTAATTTGTTTTAAAGATATCAAAGTAGGAACGCAATATACAAAATACCTAAAATTGTGACATGCCACCTCTAAATATTAATTTTGGAAAGCTCAATCGAAGCATCCAGGTCAAAAACAAGATGACTCTACTTTCTTACGAAATATGTTTTTTGATGTAGAAATAACAAATAAGAAATTACCTACCATTTTGTGTATTTGAAACTCTGCTATTTTGACTCCAAATAACAAAAAATCAATAATGTTTTTGTACCGAATATTTGGAAATTAGACTTCCAATCTTTGCTCCAGCTTACAAAATTAACAATGGATTAATGGTGTATGAAGAAAACGAAACCAAACAACGTCAAAAACTAATTAGGTTATTTTTCTATGAAAATTTCATCTTTGAAAATTTTGTTTAACTTAATCAATGTGATTTTCGAAGCCATCAATGTGTCTCTTTCGAAGAAAAATTGAGTTTTTTGAGAATATTGCCTCTATTGATTTTTAAAACAGTTTTATTTAAATTCAACATTCCAAAATATGGAGTTATCTGATTCTTGCACCAGATGCTTCAATTTTGAGGAGGATAAATGTTTAGAAACCTTTATAGAAATTTTGAGACCAATCATGAAAACAAATGTTTCGATTCTTTGGCACAGCCCACTAAATAAGCATTCCGAGATGTTCTGATTTAAAAAAAAAGTATCTCACTGTTTATAGGCCTTACTCTTCCCATATTTTGGAAGATTGTAGTGACAAATTGCAATGTTCCGTACTCAAAAATAGTGAAATTATGTACACTTCTGGATAACCGAAAAACGTTGGATGTTGGAACAGTTCAGAACATTTCTTCTTTTTGCAGAATTAAAAAATAACGATATCCAAATTTGCATTTTATTTATATTTAAAAATACGCATTATTTAATGTGAATGTGATTTTTTAAATTGTAAAAAAAACGAGCAAAAAGCAAAAATTGTGTGCACTAAAAAAGTCCTGATTTTCGTATTTTTGTTAGGTAACTTCAGTTCTGTTTGGTGGGAACTTAAATTTTCAATATTGCAGCATCAAATTTGGGGTATTAGAAACAAAGTAGCATATAATTTGCTACAATTAATAGGGCACCAAAACTATTTTGCCCGGGGTGCAAAATCTTTAAATACGCCACTGAATATTCTTTGAGATTTTTAATGTTTTATGTTTTAATGTTTATAATGTGTGCTGATCCAGTCTATTTTAAAATTTATTCTTCCATAGTATGTTCCCTATTATATTTCTGAGAAATATGAGCCAGTTCTATTTATCATCAGTCGAGACACAAGAAACAGATGAAAATCACAAAAAACAAGTTTTTTTGAATGCCTTTAAAATTTTGTAAATTTCACTTAATACATTCTTCTTATAGCAATTAAAAATATTATTATTTTTTTTTTTCATTTTGAGACTTTCTTATGATCAAATTTTACTTACCCACAACACAAAAAAATATTTGATTTGGAGAACTTTATATATTTTTTGCATTTTTTAACCTTTAGAGACTGTTTCCGGCAGCAGTTTCCATAACTTTATCTATTTTTATCTATTCTTATCAAAAGATCAAAACTTGTTGTAGATAGGGTCAAAGGGGGTAATTGTAATGGATTCTACAATTTCTTTTTTTTTTAAACTTGAAGAGTTTATTACAGCTAAACTATGCATTGTTGAATTTTTTTTCTGATGTTGCCTACATTTGGATTCTATTATCTATTGAAAAGTTATTATTTCAAAAGTGTTTGTTTATTAGTTTACATAAAATTTAGTGTTTACATTTACCCCCGTCTTTTTTTAGCAAATCCAGAAAAATGGGGCAAATGAAAACAAGGAACTCAGTATCCAGAGCAGGTAGAATAAAAATTGTTGGTATAAAAGTGAACAAAAAGGAAACTAAAACATATATGAAAAAATGAAATCAAAATGACGATGTTTACATCTACCCCAAAAAAATTTATTACAAAACTAAAATTATAGGCAAAAAGTTTATTTCATTGTTTTATTTCAAAATAAATTATAAATAAGGATAAATTCTTAAAAAAAATGTTAAGTTTAAACATAACATTTCAAAAACTGGTACTTTTGTACTAAACTAAACAGTTGTAATTCCTTCGATAACAGTTATTTTTGGTTCTGGCAACAATCCACAGATTTGGTTTAAAGAAACGAAGCTCTTGTCGCTTTCGACAACGAAAAACATTGTTTTTGATAAATTCATACTCTTAGTACCAACCACTTCAATTTCCTCTTCCTCCTCCAGGACTTTGGAAACCACACAAACGTACTTATACGTAGTAGCAAACCGTTTTCCACCCTTAAAGTTGACAATAACAAACATTCCTTGCTTCAATTTGTTGATTCCATCAATGTCCACGCATTCAATTTCCTCCACTTCTTCACCTTCATTCCACACGGATTCAATACTTCGGATAGATACATCGTCTTCATCTGATGATGAGCCTAGATTTGTCTTCTTAGTCTTATTTTTTTTTTGGTTTTGAGCTTTTTAATTTCTTTTGTTGCAAAGGTTTTTCTTTCTTAGGTCGCTTTTTCAACAACTTTTCAGCTTTGAGTTCGTCAGCTTGCTTTAAACGGCTTAACACTTCATTTGTTGTTAGAACTTCTCCATATTTCATTTGCCTTAAGCGTGAAACTACCTTCTTTTGTTCTTCGGGCTTAGTGAAAGTTGGCGGGGATGCATTTTGTAGACCGAAGATACTCGTATTTTCCAAAAGTTCTTTAAAAAAGAAAATTATAAAAACAGTCAAACTTAAGCCAAGAGATAAATACAAGAGTATGAACTTACCTTCAGGACGAGGTATCATGGTTTGTGGAGATAATGGTGATTCAGTCTGAACAAGGCCTGAGTCTCTGTTGTTCTCGAGAGTTTGACAAGTACCTAGAAGTAAAAGTAGATGTACATATGTACCTTATGAAAATAATATAGTAAATCGGCTGTAAATTGTTTACCATTTGATGTGGATGGCATCTCTATCTGGGCTGAACATGACAGAACTGAAGGGCTGACACATATTTGTGGAATATGTACTGATTGTCTCATAGCTTCAACAAAGTCAAGTGGAAAGGAAGGTGTTGGTTCTTGTTGAGGTACTGCCATAGATGGAGCTGCATATACTGGTGGAGGAGTTGACCACACTTTACATAGTTCATGGTAAATAGCTCTTTCTTTTACGTTGAATGCCTTAAATTTTGTCGGTTCAAATGGGAAAATCCCGGTGGATTCAAATCCCGAGATAATGTTAGCAGACGTTAAATTATTTTCCCAAATTGGTTTCAGCATTGCAGAAAAGTCGCTTTTTGGTAGCCGGCAACTTCCTTGACCCATCATTTGTTTACCATAATTGACAAGAGCTTTGTCCCAAGCTGTTTTGACTGGGCCAAAAACGCATTTATCGAGCGGTTGTAGTTTATCCGTTAGGTGACTTGGGAAACGAACCAATTGGATTTTATTTTTGAGAGCCTCTTCAATGATCCGAACGCTAATATGGCTAGAATGGCCATCGTAGAGAAGAATAGCAGTTTGATCTAATTGACCTCTTTCGCTGCGAACTTTTTGTACGTGAGGAATGAGTCCATTTGAAAACCAATGGAAAAACTGAGGCTCTTCCATCCAGCCTTCCTTTGAAGCAGCAAAAAGAGTTCCTGGGAAGCAATCAATAGATGTCCATCGTGCTTGAACTGCGCCGCCTTTGAAAATAATTAGCGATGGTAGCTTATTTCCACTAGCAGATACACAAGCCAGTACAGTTGTAGACTCTCGGCCAGAGCCACCAGAAACCCGGTTTAAGGGTACACCCTTTTCTCCTATGGCTCTGAGACGACTTGGATCACTGCAAAAGCCACTCTCATCCGCGTTCAGAATAAAAGCTGCCTTATCGGAACTTAACAAATCGAACTCATTGTACACTTTCTTTAATTTGGTATAAAAGTCGGATATGATATCAGCTTTTCGAGCATCTTGGCGCGCTTTTTGTAAGTGCTCTGGTTTTTTTAAAGACAGGTTCTGATGCCGTGTCATGAAGCTCCTGTACCAGTCATGTCCGGGCCTTCCATTTTGGAAAGGGGTAACCAAGTTTATGGTTCTTACGTAGGTACCCACTAAATCAAGGAGGTCCTCCTTATCGCAAGGGTAACCAGCACGTGATCTTGAAATAAGGCACCTTGCTATGGTGTCTTCTAAGCTTAAGGACAGTGCAGGTTTTCTGCCTCGAGATATGACGGCAGTAGGATTTTTCCTGCCACCGATTTGATTATAAATAACCGAGATGGGAACACCGTACGCTTCTGTGTACCTAACCTAACCTGTCGATAGGTTTTGTTTTTGTTGATAACATCACTTACTGCACGTACGATATCTTCTGACGCCTGTGGTTTTTCGTTGATATGTACGTGGCATCTTTTTTTGATATAAAAAATGTTAGATCAAAACCAAAGTCATTCAAAAATGGATGTTTACAATTACCCCAAAATGTTCACTTTTACCCCATTTCGATGTTTACATTTACCCACGGTATGAAAAAAATGGGGCAATTGTAAACAGCCAATAACTTTAAAATGTTGTTTTGAATAAAAATAATAACATATGGCATGCATTAACACTTATATTTGACTTCTTTTGAAATAAAAATTAACTTACTTTGATCACTTGTATTTGTTTTGTAACAATTTTTGTAAACACCGAAAAACTTGAAAACACAGAAAAATGAATGACTCACGCCAACGACCAAAACACAAACAACTCTTTGACAGATGACGCCATCCACGCGTCAGCATATTAGAAATATAATGCGTTTTCAAATAATATCATGGCATACTTAGAAATATAAACGGTTTTAAGGGAATAAAGTGTGTTTACAATTACCCCTGTTCACAATTACCCCCCTTGACCCTAGATCTTTTTCTCTTATTAAAGCAAAAGCTCCTAAAAATTTGTGGGTTTAATGTTAGATACAAATTCATTGCTTCCACAATATTTTTGAACTGATTAAGATGTAAAATATTTCTTATTCATCAGTATTAATAAATACTAACACAAATTGTAAACAGCAGGTACCAATGCATAAAAAAAATTAATCAAACTGGTGCCAAAAACGGTTTTCGAAAGCTTGAACATTTCAGAAATATATACCTATCTGTAAATTTTTGATTAAGTACCTATTTCTGAGATTATAAAAATCGATCTTATTGAGTCGATATTTCAAAATTGGACATAAATCGTTTCCAATTAGGCACAGACTACAGTGGACGCATAGAATCACAAGCTTGCGAAGTACTGGCACAATATACAAACCGACGCACAATGGGTCCAAATGATATTTTGCTTCTCATAAATCTGTAACTACGAGTAACTTGTTTCTGCAAATTACTGGGTGAAATTTTGGATTCTCAATGATTTAAGGATGCTGGATTCAGTGGTACTGCTTATTCTTTTCTACGCCTAACAGGAACTTCACAATTTAGGTCAGAATCTGGTCTAATTTCGAAATTGTGTATAAAGTATTCTCAAAGTCAGGAATTGAGTCAAGTTTATGTTTGATGTTTCCTTAAATATGTGGCTGAATATATACTTTCATATAAAAATAAGTCAAATACTGATTTGTACAAAATTTTGAGAAGATGGTCCAAATTATTCAGAAATGTTCCCAAGAAATAAGAACTAATTTCAATGCTATTTTTTTTTTTTTTTTGAACATTTTTGTATTGGAAATTATTTTAAGCCCTAATCTGACTGAATCTGATAGAAATTTGACGGATGGTAGTAGCGAACCAAATTTTAAGTCAACTACTCAAAAGCTCCAAAAAATTAAAAATAATCTTAAGTGATTTTTTTTTTTGTGAACGAAATTTTGCTCACATGTACAGCCTATCAAGTTATATACATTTTTAAGTGTTAAAATAGTTTATTAATATTAAAAAAACTACTCGAAGTTAAGGATGTAACAAAAAATCTAGGCATATGACTTACCATCATGTCAAGGAAATCACACTGTAGTGTTCTGACGGTTTTTGATTGCTCCCTCCCATCAAGCACTTGAGATATTTTAACATAAGAAGCGAATAGATAGTTTTTCGATATATTTGAGGCAATTTCAGATACCAAAATAATTTTTCTAAAAAAAACTCATTACAGAATCTAAAATAACTAAAATTCATTTTATTCTTACTCTTGTTTTTGAGAAAACTTGTACATGATATGTTCCATCACTTTTAATCAAAACTCATAGATTTCAGTTAGGAATTTTTATGAGTAGAAAACAAAAATTACTGGAATAAATCAAAATGGAACTCAAAGAAGAATGTTAGGCTCAACTTTCCAAAACGGTTACCTGAATTTTAATACGCGGATGCTTTTATTCGATAGAGAATGTATTTAAACAAATAAATATATCAATTTTAAAGTGAGGAAACACTCCTTTATATTTTTAATTTCATTTTTAAGTTTCACTTTTGCACACCAAATTACACAGAAAAAGCGTTGTTCATTAACTCATTTTGACAGTTCTATTTGATTTAGTGATGCCAGGTTGCTCTTTTTTTGGGATTTTTATGAGGAAATTATTAAATTCTTTTAATTAATGTGGGAAATTTCATGTTGATTTTAGGTATTTTTGTTTTTTCTTCCTTTTTTGAATTGATCCCATTCGGATAAGCTATTTTAATTGCAATTAGTACAACAGTTTTTATCAACGGTTTATTAGGCCTATTCGGCCAAATCTGTTATTCTGCTATGAATTTTCTGTTATAAATCATAAAAGATTTCCAACATAAAAGATCTTTTATGATTTGTATTCAGGTGTTCGAACTTTTATAAAAATCTGTTATGAAACTTCGAAAACGAAATCAGTCAACGAACGGACCTAAAATCTGTTGTCATAATCAGCTGTTCTGTTATAAAATTTATTTAGATATAGTTTGTGTTGAAATTCTGAGCAGTGATAATTAACTTAAAACAAGTAATAATATCAAATTGATCTTTTATTTATTTACTAAAACAAGTAATACAAATATTTCTAAATGTTTAGTAAATTTGTTTTTGGTGCGGTCGTGATAAAGAAACACACTAGGACTACTCAGGACACTCAACAGGCTCCACTTAGCCGATTTTACGTCTGTGCAGCCGTCTACAGAAATAATTTTATTTTATTTGATAATTTGTTTATAAATACATATCTACAATATACGAGTATTTGTTTACGTTTTTAAGAACATTTCGTTGACGAAATAAAAGATAAATATCAATTTTTAATTGATTTACGTGTGTACTTATTTAAATCTTTTATGATAAAAGTCACAGAAGTTTGTCTTCTATTCTTTTATGATTTATAACAGATTGAATAACAGATTTTGGCATGCTGAATACCAAAAATGTGATTTGTAAAAGATTTTGCTGTGAGTTAGAAAGTTTGGCAGTTCATAACAGAATTCTTAGCAGATTAAATAACAGATTTAGGCCAGCAGAATACCAAAATTAAAATTGATAAAAGAATTTTTGACACTTAAACTTGTGTATGGAAATTCATAGCAGAATAACAGAAAAGCAGAATAAAAGATTACGCCAAATAGGCCTAAATATGTCGAAAGTAAAGGAAAACTGTTTATATTTGATATTTATATCAAATTGTACAAAATGCAAGGTGAAAGTAGTTGTGTTCCTGGATCTTCACATGATGAAAATCTTCCAATTGAAGATAATAAAGGAAAATGAAAGCTATATGCTGAGGATTTAAGAAAGCAGTGGTAAATTTGAATAAAAATATATTTAAATATTGCAATTACTAAGAAATGTTTTTTTAGGAATTTAATAAAACTTTATCAGCGTATTAGCAATGAATTGCTTGCGTTGAATTTCGCTGAGGAGTTGGGTTTGTTGCCTTTTAGCAGGGATTGCAGGGTTCATAGGTGCCCGATGAAGATTTATTTTGATAGTGCGATTGGCACTTTTCAATGTAATATGGGTACCTGTAAGGGCAAAAAAAAAAAAAATTGGACGAGCAATATGAACTTGGTTCGAAAACATTCATATACCAGTTTCAACTGTTTTTTTATCTTATGTATGCTTTCGGAAGAAAATTGTCATATGAAATCGTCCAAATTGAAGACTTTACGTCAAGTTCGTCATGCATTTCAACACGAACAATTTCGGACTGGTATAGTTATTGTCGTGAGGTAATTGTTGACTTTTGTTTACAAAAACTAGAGGAAGTTGGCAAAATTGGAGGCCCTGGAAAAGTCGTCCAAATCGACGAAAGCAAGTTTGGCCGAAGAAAATTTAATAAAGGGCGAAGAATTGGGTCCTTGGGATGATAGAGGATGGATCTGAAGATCTTAGATTGGAAGTCTGCGACGAAAATGTTAGGAGTGCTGAGGTAATATGTTTTAAAATATAAGTGAGTTTGAAAATTGACAATATTTATTTTTAAAGGTACTTATACCATTAATAAAAAAACATGTTCATCCTGGTACTGTAATTCATACAGATTACTGGAGGGCCTATGATTGCTTGACTGAGCATGGGTTCGTGCATAAAAAAGTTAATCATAGTGACCCAGATAATCCATTTGTTGCAGAGGATGGAACGCATACTCAGCGGATCGAATCCCAGTGGAGAGTTATTAAAAGATCGTTTTGCAATGACAATTATTCCCACAACTTTGCCGATTGGGTTGCCGAGTACCAGTGGAGAAGAGATTTGAAAAAGCGGAATTTAGATCCATTTGATGAACTAGTAAAAGCTATTATATATGCATATGGTGATTTTAAAAAATAAAAATATTACTGCACATCCATGTATTTTTTATGAACTAATGTATATGTATATATATATGCGCAAAAGAAACTTTGCATACACCCAACCTCGCACCTACCCCAAATCCTATATTGGGCCCAAGCAGGGGGGTTGCATCTTACACATCTTACTGTTAATGTGCCATAATACTGGGTGCTCGTACTGTATTTATGAAAGCCGCGATTTTTGTTCAGTCGTTTGATATGTGCATTGTTATGACGTGTATATTTACATATTTTTTTTTTTCAAAATAATGATTACACATTAAAAAATTATGATTCGTTTTTATTTATTCACTCTTTAATGTTGTTATTACACACGATTTATTTGATTTTACACAAAAAAAAGAGAAAAAAAAAGTGAGGTTAAAAACGAAAACTTTAAACATTTTTAATTCAATTTTGGGAGGTTTCCTCACTTTAATATTTAAAATTTTTACTATTGAGACCGCCCCCAACCTGTAAAAAAAAAATCAAGTTTCAACGCGGGTTACCGTTTTGGAAAGTGGCCCCGAATGTTAGTATTCAGATAATTTTGTTAGTTTTAGGGAGAAATAATTTCGCTGTGGAACACATTTATGCCAAAAACTGGGTATTTCAGTACTTTTTTGTTGGAAAACACTTGCTTACATTATGTAGGGTCACTACAGGTACCAAATACAAAACTAAATTTCTAATTTTAGGTTGCTGAAAACGAACATGAAATTGATTTTAGAGATAAGTGCAAGAAGTAACATTTGGATTTTTTCCAAGCACTGTCTTTTCAAAAATTATTTATTTATGCTATTTGCACATAGAAAAATAAATAATGTTTAATATCTAAGAATCTCAAGTGAAAGATAATTTTTTCACCAACAAATTAGTAAACATTTTGTTATGTTTAAATTGGATAATAAAAATGTAGAAGCTATGAAGTAATCATTTGGTGAAGACAATTTCAGTGTTTTCATATAAAATCGTTCCCATGTAAATTAGGGTTTTCCGTTTATCTCAATATCAGTTTTTGAGTTCAGACACCCCCTTACTCGAAAGGTTGAGTCTTAAAAAACAAGTCATTGACCAGAAAACACTTTCTCTGAGGACTTTCATTCTTGCCTCTGAAAAAAGAGAGTAGAGCGAACCGTTCTTAAACCTTAAAAGTAATGGTAGTTTGCAACCATACATTTAAAAAAAGTCAAACTAACTTAGTAACAAAAACAACAAGAACTTCAAAGAAAAAAAACATACAGGAAAGCTTATTGCAGATTCTTTGTTTTGTATCTACCTTATGCTAAGCGTATTGCCCTTGATCAAAGGGGGGCAGATTGGAGCAGAATTTTTTATTTTCTTTCTTTTTCCTTCTTAATAAAGTACTTAGGAATCATCTGCGCTAAAAAATAGAACAGCAGCAGACAGCGCAAGAGTTTAAAAGCTCTCTCAAGGTTTAAAAAGACCAACACAAATTAAGTGTTTAAAAAAATTATTTTTTGTAAATATATCAATATCGTTAAATACATTTTTAATAATTCTTATAGCCCTAATTACAAGCTTTCCATCGATTAATAACACTTGTATGGTAAGTAGAAATGGTGGCACGGGCGTAACACTCGCCCAACACCCAATTAGCGCTGAATTGCGCCATTTTTATTCAATAACTCGTTTGGTTTGATTCCTTCGGGGGTCTTCCAGATACATGATTGAATGTGAGATTTCCACCTGGGCCTCCGTATGCCCACTCGGCATGACCGGAGGTTTCCAGTGGAGACCAGCATCCAACATGAGCCCAGAGTTCTTTGATTTGAATTAGAACGGATTTGGAATATGGTTTTAGTATATTTTGGGCTAGCACCAACGTCAAGAGGCGAGACTTAAGACACTCAGTCGATTGGATCGCATCCCGCCCATAGCCAGCTGCTATATGCCGAGCTCAGCAGATATCAGAACGACTGGAGCGAGAAGGATCCAACCGATGATCGCTGTCATTGAGCATCATGAAACCCAGCAGAGGCCTGTATTCCGATTGGTCACGGTCTTGGGGTCTGGGGGCAACATATAACACTTGTATAGTCCCATTAACAAATTGTTAAGAAATGAATTTAATTAGTAACTTCCTTAAGTTATTCAGGCAGTGAGATTTCTAGCGACCACTTTGGGTAGTGATATCTATGTAATGGCTTAGTTCAAACAAAAAATTTGTATTGTTTTAAACAATTTGACATTTTTTTCATACATTCTCAAAAAATATAAGCATTTATAACATTTAAAAAAAAAACAAACATTTATGGGACGCAAAACATCATCTGGGTCCACTGTGCGACGAACGTCATGACATAAAACGACTTTTTCAAACATCTCCATGCCATCGTACTGTCAAATTTGATTAAAATTACGTAATTTTGTTGACACCTTAAACCTTGAAATTCTTCTTACTGATAATAATGATACAAAAACATGTAACCATCAAAGTAACTCCATTTGGGGTAGGTACAAAGACCATTTTATTTTATTTTTGTCAGTGTAAATGTTTCTCTGATTTTAATGAAAAAAAAAATACATTTTTATCAGATAGGTATCCATCTGGCACTTGTATACATCTCATTTTAACAAGTAATATAAAAAAATAAAACATTGTCCCACAGCTGCTTGCGTAACAATATTTTTCTTTTTCCTGGAATACAAGGTAACTTTTTTTTTTCATAAAACAAATTATGTAGTTAAATTGATAAATTGCCTCGTTTGCGGCACATTCAAACAACAAACTACAACAAAAGATACACATATATTTACGTATTTATCTAGTAGATGAACACATTTATACATTTCATTCCACCTGAACTAGAGAACCTAGCTAGAAAGATTCTTCCTACTCACATTATTATATGGCCTTCCCACCATTTCCATAGACAGACATTTTTCTGTGTGAGAAACAGTAACACAGGTAGAAAAGAGATGACCAACATCATCATCTCAGATCAAAAAAAAAAAAAAAGATACACCTTTTGTGTGTTATTGTTGTAGGTATCTATTAGCTAGGGTCATAAATAACAGTCAAAGAATAAAGGGAAAACAATGGTGATCATTACCTTGTGTGTTGGGTTTGAGTTGAAGAGTAGGGGAGGATTACTATCATCTTTTCTGAAACAACCCAAAACTGGTGGCGATGGTGTAGTGGAATGGTGGACTCTGTGGACTTGAATGAAGTTTCGAGGCGTGGCTGCAGTGTATTGTATAGTTCGCCATTATGGCCAACCGTCCGGTCTGTATTTTTTGTTGTTTTGTATCGTCTGTATGATGATGGCGCGGGATGTTAATGGCCGTCTATACTGGTTATATGATGTGATAATTATCTGAATAAATCAAGTAGATTAATATGGTTGAAAGGTAGATATCTTGTTTTATTTTAATTCACTGTCTTTGGTATATGTATACCTTCATATGAACATTTATCTGCTTTTAATTTTTAATTAATCTATCCTGTAAAGTTATTTTAGGTATGTAATAAATTATTGATGTATTTTTTTTCTTGTTTGTTAAAATAAATTCATTAAAATAGGTAGGTACATATGTTTAAGGAAATTTTATAATCTTTAGTTAGGTATACATACCTGGCTTTATTGTTGTTTAATAATATTGGCAAATGGACATGGCATTGGCATGACCTATTTATGCCAAAATAAAATCATCATAATTGTTTTTATATCGTGGAAAAAATATATGGGATGTACATGGGAATAATTAGAATAATGAGAGTAGCGCCATCTGTTAGTTTCCGCTTCTTTTTTCTTTTACCTAACTTTTTAATTATAAAAAAAAAAATGATTCAATATTTTCAGCGATTGTAGCTTTATTTAAAAAAAAAAAAATTAACCTTAGGATTTATATTATGAATTTATTTTATTCAATTGACATACGAGTATTTTGCTAGCTAGTATAGGCGATATCATATTTCAAAAACCTTGAAGTTGAAAATTACCTTGAAGGCTTGACAGCGGGGAAAGAATCCAACTACTCACTTTGAAAAGCTATAAAAACGACGAAAAAGCCAAAGCTTCCAGTGCCTCCGATTAAGAAAAGCCAAAATGAATGGGCTAAAAGTGACAAAGAATTCGCCGATTACTTAGAGGAAACATTTAAGCCGTTCGATGGGCAAGAACTCAACGAAAATATTAATATGAATTTTACCTCTGAAAGCTACATAACGAGAAATGCTACACTTGCCGAATTAAAAAGAGAAATAAAGAAGCTTAAGTCCAACAAAGCTCCAGGATATGATTTAATAACGGCAGAGATTTTAAAAATGCTCCCTCGTAAAGGGTTTATTAACCTCCTTTACATAATAAATGCCGCTCTAAGGTTATAGAATATGTTCCGAGCCAATGGAAAGTTGCGGAAGTCATAATGGTATTGAAACCTGGCAAACCATCTCACAAAAAGAAGTCTTACAGGCCGATTTCGCTTCTTTCTATTATATCAAAAGTTTTTGAAAGAATACTACTCCTGCGCCTGCAACCGATGATAGAAGAGAAACAATTAATACCTGAACATCAGTTCGGATTTAGAAGCAAGTATTCGACAATTGATCAAGTGCATAGAATTACTGACGTAATTGAGAGAGCACTTGAAGAAAAGAAAATCTGTTTGACTGTCTTTTTGGACGTGTCGCAGGCGTTTGACAAGGTGTGGCATGAAGGCCTCAAATTCAAATTAAGACAAATTCTGCCTGAAGGACTTTACAACATTCTAAACGGATATCTAAATGAAAGACTTTTTCGTGTAAGACACGGAAATGACTATTCTGATTTCAAAGAAATAGTGGCTGGGGTACCACAAGGAAGTGTATTAGGTCCAGTTCTGTACCTTTTATTTACACGCGATATACCTCAAACAGATGACACTATTGTAGCCACGTTTGCTGATGATACTGCAAGACTAGCAGTAGGCAAAACGATTAGCGAAGCTACAATTAAATTACAAAATGCTCTTAATAAAGTTAATGAGTGGACGAAAACATGGCGAATAGCGCTCAATGAACAAAAGTCAGTCCACGTGGACCTTACATATAAAAAAATAAATAGATTACCCGTCTTTCTTAATACCGCTCGTGTTCCAATTGCAAATGAGGCAAAGTATCTGGGAATGACTCTGGACCTGAAATTAAAATGGAAGCCGCAAGTGAAAAAGAATCGCGATGAACTAAAAAGTAAATAAAAAGATATGAACTGGTTACTTGGTAAATATTCAATGCTTAGTATTGAAAATAAATTGATTTTATACCGACAGGTTCTTAAACCTGTTTGGACTTATGGTATACAACTTTGGGGTTGTACCTGCGATACAAACTTAAATAACTTACAAACGTTTGAAAATAAATTGCTTAGGTCATTTGTAAATGCTCCGTGGTATATAAGAAACGAAGATCTTCATAGGGATCTCGGGATTCCTACGGTGCGGGAGGAAATAAAAAGTTTCGCGCGAAAACATAGAAATCGACTACTAGAACACGCTAATTCAACGATTATTGCCATTCTTGATGAGTCGAATTTAGTACGCCGTCTGCGAAGAACAAAACCTCCGACTTGGTGCGGTGAACAGAAAACCGCTTTAATATCGTGGATTAACCTGCAACACGTTACTTAACTTCGTTAAAAATAAATTGCTAGATAAGTTTCAACTTAGTTGCAATCGGGAAGTGGAGGTGGTTTTAGTGTAGTAAGAATCTCACACTTCTATGAACACGCGTTTTTCGGTCCTCATAGACCCTGAATAGCAGATTTTGCACCTACCCATGGGAAAATAACCACAAAAAAAATATTTTGCTAGCTTGCCAGTAGGTCGTCCATTACGCTAAATTTTTTGATGGTTTCGGCCTCTATTTCACGTATAGCCCAACAAATATTTATATTTTTCGTTAAGAATGTTCCAGACTGAAATAGTGATTTCATGAAAAGGATTGTGAAGCTTGCACCTATACTTGTCCGATCAAAACGATTGTGATGTCTATGGACAGAAAAACTTGTTGTCTAGGACGTCATTAGACAAAAAAAATAATTTCGTGCTCTTTTGCTTAGCCTTTAATGAAACGAGGATATGGCAAAAATGGCTGTTTTAGAAAGAAAATATTGGTAACGCTATAGGAGTTTTGGCCAAAAAATGTTTTATAACAATAAATTCCATACACCCAAAAAAATCGGTTGTAGAAATGATGAAAATCGCAATTGATTTGATTGCATTCGTTGTCCATTTGACTAGGACATGGTTGTGAAATTCATCACCAAGTTGTAGAAATCACAACACTTTCTGTAGAAATGAAAACCAGAAAAAATAAGAGAACAACAACATTTGCTGCAGAATCTACAACACAATTTGTAGAAAATACAAATTTCACTATGATTTACACAACATTTTGTAGTTAAATTGAACGCTTTGTTGTAGAAAATACAAATTTCGTTGTGATTTTCACAATTTTTTGAAGTCGAATTGAAATCTTCGTTATCAAAACTACAATCATTTGGTCTTACTACACTGGTCTACAAAATTAACCTTTTTGTATTCTAAACAAAATTATACATTTTCCAAGGTATGCGCATAACTTAATTCGTAGCCAGAAATTGTTTATTAGTTTTTGTTTAAGTTTAAGTTTGAGAAACTAAACTAATAAACAATTTATGGTACGAATTTGAATTTATCACACCAAAAATCTTAAAAAATGTATATGTAGTTTTGTTTATAACACTAAAACCTTATAGTGCAATGTTATTTGTGAAATTTCAGTTTCAAAATAACAAATAAAAACGTACAAATTCAGTAATTAATATTTCTTTTTATTCAAATAAATGATATTAATGACATGACATAAATTATTTTTATTAAAAAAAATCAATTGGTGCACTTGTGAATCTGTTTATATTGAATAGTATATTTTTTTCAATTAAATTTTGTTAGATTTATTACATAGCTGGCAACGAAAATGAAAGTTGAAATACAAGATTCTGTATTCACAACAAACAAAAAATACTTCTTCGCTCTCATGAATGATAGTATTTAAGGATAAGGACAAAATATCCCTTACTGGCTAAATTGCATTTAATTAATCAAAATAGTTCACCATTTGAATTTAATACATAGCATTAAGTCTGAGGATGAGCCAGATGCCTTCTGTGAGATGGTGCCTTCTGTACTTGGTGTTAAACTGAGGAAGTATTATTTTTAACCAAGTCCGAGGTGGTCATCACGGCTGCATTGTAATAACTTAAACAAAAAATTTTACAGTTTTAATGAAATTTACAAACTAAACTAGGTACAAAGATATATAGAGTCACCGCCTGAGACAAAACCATGGCTTCTTGAGATACTAAGTCAAAAAACTAAAAAAAACTTAAGAGGTAATTTTCTTGTACTCGCTCCGTTTTGGAGTTATAATTTGTTTTCATGTTTTTGTGTTCCGTTTCATTTAAATTGCTTTGTCTTTGCCGAACTACAACCAATTTTAAACATTTTTTTTTTTTGACTTGGTCTAAAAAAATAATAATCTTTTAGAATCGGTTTTAATTTGACAAAGATGTAGTTATTCAATTTAAATGGAACCAAAATTCTTATCTCATACATTTTTCCATTTAGAATTACCTCAAAAACACAAGATTTTCGTTTGAGATGTTGACTGTGGGACCTTTATCAGAAATAAAGTCATTAACTATCTACTTACTTCTATTTTTTTCCCCTTCAGAAACTCGTCTTCGAACTACAACTGCAACCCAAGTTCACTATCCGAAAAAATCTTTGACAAGTGTTCCGACCTGAGTAGGAGTAAGCTTCTTTTTGAAAGCCCGCGATCTTTTCAATTATAAAAATTTTATGTTGGCAATTTACATAGGTAAAATAATACCGTCAACAAAGAATTTTTTTATAACACGTGGTTGCTTTTTTATGTATAGGTCTCCTATTTCAAAACAGCAGCTAAAGCAATCTACTTACAATCACTATTTTTTTACTCTCAGATATTTTTATTTAAAACATATATTTTGAGCGGCCAAGTTTTTTTAATAAAAAAATCCCTAGGCTGGCTTTATATAGTTGGATATACAAACAAATACGTAACTGACATAACTTACCTGGTAAGAACGGCACCACACTTTTAGATAAATTAAAATTGCTTACGATCTCGAAAACTTCCAAGTCCAATAGAAAAAGAGGCGATGACAAATTACTTGTGGATGGATTATCTTCACTGGCACCTTTATCTTCAATGTTCTCAATATTTTGAGACAGAACAAAAATATAACTATTCATTTCCATGAAATTAATTGACAAGATGACTGGCCTGATTGAACTAGGAACCGAATGAGTTGATAACGGGACGATGCACTTTGATTTCAACAGATGGTTGCAGATTTGATAGCATTTTTTGTGAATTCAACAAATTTGGTTGTTGAAAGCATATCTTTTTGTGCTGTCAATACTAAGATTGTGGATTTTTAGTTGTCTATTTGACTGCCTTGTTGTTAATTCAACAAATTTGGTTGTAATTTTCACATATTTTTGTACATTTTTTTTTTTTTTTTTGTAAATTTGTGGCACTTGGGGTGTGAATTTCACAAATTCATAATAATGTAGAATTGATAACAAAAATTGACAATACATTGTGAATTCTACAACAAGAAATTTCGATCATTTTCACAAATTTGTTGTTAAAATGATAGCAAATCTGTTAAACCAACAATTAATTGTGAATTTGATCACAAATTCTGTTGAATATACAAAAAAATAGTTTGTTGTAAATTTGATTGCAACTTGTTGTGAAATTTACAGAAGAGATTTTTTTGGGTGTATCTTTTAAGTATATATAAATATCCTTAAAAAAAATGTTTTCAAAAAGAATTTAACCGATTTCGATAAATTTTATATGCTTGAAAAGGTATTGGTCGTGAAGGCCAATAGTTCTTGGTACACAGCCGAACACTTTGAATATTCAGAGAAAATATTGTTATTTTTTTTTGTTTAAAATTTCAAACATTAAATTTATTTAAAAAACTACATATATATTGCACATGTATTAGGGGTGTCGGAATTTTTTTTTTTGTTTTTTATATTCAAAATGGGTATCGTGGATCTTGTATGGTTAGGTTTAAGTTAGGTTAGAAGGGGTGATGATACGGCAAACCGCATCATACGGCAAGCCGCATCATCTCACTCGGATCTCCGTCGATCTATTGCGCTCCCCAGGGTTAAGGTAGGTAGGTATGACGAAGGTAGGGGTATTGATGGGAGCTTAGGTATGGGATGCCTTCTTGAACCATCCTGAACTCTGAATGAATTTCAAGATATTCCTTAGTGGCAAGGAAGAGATGTCACCCAAATCGTCTAAAAAGTAGTCTCCGAGGGCTATTTTTCTGGTTCTAGCCATGCTGGGGCATTCACAAAGAAAATGTGATGAGCCCCCCTCTGCCTCTTCATCTTGAGACCCTCTACATAACTCCGATGGGCTGATGTCCATTCTTCTCATGTGGGTTCCCATTGAGTTGTGGTGCGTTAGGACTCCAACCAGGAGTGATAGTTAAGGCCTACTTATCTTTAGTATATATTCAGTTTGGTTCTTTGAAATGCTCGGCCACAAATTTCTTAAAACCCGGCAAGTGTAAATTGATGACCATCTGACGTCTGCAGCTTCGAGGAAATTCTGGTGAATTCTACTTTTTACTTGCTCCACTGGCTCAACCTGCCTTGGATGAAGAGATGATCCGTTTTGGCCAGTTCATCTGCTAGTTCGTTCCAAAAAATATCACTATGTCCTGGAACCCATTTAAGGGTAACAGTATTTGTTGCACCAAGAGATCTCAGCTCAATTTGACTACGTTCTACTAGTTTGGACTTTATAATGATTTAGGAAATAGCCTTGATTGCCGTCTGGCTATCTATGAAAAAGTCGATATTACTATTGACTACTTCATGAGATATAAGATATTTCGTGACTTCGCAAACTGCAAGCATCTCCGTTTGGAATACACTGCAAAAGCTTGGAAGCTTTATTGATCTATTGATAGGTGGGTTTTCCGACTAGATACCTGGACCACACCCCTTCGTTTGTTTTGGAACCATCAGTAAACACCGAAACATGATTTGCATTAATGACCCTGTTTTCATTCTAGAATTCCCTTGTTGGAATATCTGTGATCGCCACTGAGTTGAAATCTATGTGCGGTGTGATGTAGTCTTTTTGAATGTCCATATGCGTAAAATTCTTTATTATTCTATGACCGCAATGGCCCCTTTTCCAATTATTGGACCGTTTGAGTCTTAAAGCACCTTTGGCCGCCATCTCTTTCGTAAAAAGATCGGGTGGGGATAGTGAAAGGAAAGTTTTTAGGGCTCCCGTTGGAGTAGTTCTCATAGCATTGGTTGTGCCGATACACGCTATTCTTTGGATTCTTGTCATGGCTTTTAGATTGGTTTCCTTATCTAAGGCGAGCCACCAGACCATGCATTCGTACGCAAGAATTGGCCTTATTATGGCTGTGTATATCGAATGAATGAATGAAATTTTTTGCCAAAAATTCTACTGCAGATGTAGAATGTTATTGAGGCTTTTTTCCTTCTTTCTTTAATATTTTCTTTCCGATCAAGTGTAAAGAATTGTGTGAATTACAAACACATTGTTGCAGAGATGATGCACAATCATTTCCGCCAAACATTCATAAGCGCATTAAACCTGCATCACTTTTTGCGTAACGTGTTCACTATTGCAAACTTGCACCATGTGATGCGCAAACTTCAAATAAGAATCAACAAAACTCTTGATGCGTTTCCGAACAGAGAAGCGGTAACAAAACGGGTTACACTTTTGATTCAATTACTGGATGTTTCTTCAATATTCTCTTTAGGTAAATGGTATAATTATTGAGTTGCAGATATCTTTGGCTAAGTATCTTGGAATAAGACGCAGAATTTTGGTAACAGCAGTTGTTGCAGTATCCTCTGCTAAGCACAATGGGAATATGATTAGATTAAGAGTTTTTTTCACAAATTAACGTACAATTTTAAGGTTTTCCTTTGTTTGGGGTCGCTGACGAAAAATATTATTAAATTGAGGATATTAAGAGTTTTTAACCAAACTGACCAAATGGAAGGAAAATTCTAATAAAAATTGGCACTGATCCGGCAATAGAGGGTAACCATTGGAAGAAACTTAAAAATTAATTTTCCTATTCTTAAATACTGCTCCTTCCCATCAGCAAAACACCTTACATACTATCTATGCGTAAAAGCTTTATAACATCTAAAGATGTACCCTCTCTAACATTGTTTCAGTTAACAAAGATTAAAAAAAAAATGAATTAAATGCATTAAAAGAATAAAAGAAAAAAATAACGTGCTTTTCGCTTCATTACTCTTAAAGTCCTTCTTCTACAAACGAACCTTGAAAAAAAGTGGGCGGAAAACTTTCAAGAGTTATGATTATGTGATAGAATCGTTATAGTAGTCGTCGCATTTGTCGTCGTCGTTGCTCCCTGGATTGCAAGAATTCCCATGGTGTTCTTTCCGTTTTGTCCACTACAACATTCAGTGACTATGTCCTTTATATTCTACAATCCACACCCTATATCGACATAACACACACGTTTGCACATTGCACAAGAAGCCAGAACACATTATAACCATTGAATGTTTGGAGAGTTTAATGTTGCTTAGATGGGTTCATATTTTCTTATTTAATGTAGCGAAAATGAACCAATGATTTACGACAGGGACGACGACGACGGACGTGGCAAGAAATCGCAACTATGTAACAATATCTAATGAAGAAATTAAAAAAAAAAAAAAAACAATTTCAAAATGTTCACCCTATGGAAAAAATCATAACGTTGGCATTTTTTTTATTTGAAAAACGTAGCATTGCAAATTGAATTCATAGTTTTCTTTATGGTATTGTTTAAGGGAAAATCACTATAGACTATCTTTTTATTGCAGAAATAAAGTTTAGTAAACAGTACTCCTGAAGCCAAATGTCTAGACGACTATATTAATTTGGCAACAAAAGTGGGTATACGAATCTGTTTTTTTTTCAGATGTAACTGAGAAGTGAGGCCTTGTAAAAGTTAAATATATCATAAAAAATAAAAATCTTATAGGTATGTGAAAAAAATCGCACGAAGGAAATCTTTTTCTACATTTTGCTTTTTCTTCATTTACCTACTGTTAGCAGGAGCATGGATTTTTGATAAGAACAATAATTATGTAAATTAAATTTTTATTGGGAACCTTGGTGCAAAAGAAAGTTAAATTTAAAATAATTGAGTAGTTGAACCAAAACTCGTCATATCCAAAATTTTCGATGTCATTAAATTTTCTGGAAAAGTAAAGAAAATTCAAAAATAGCTATCAGATTTTTAAGTTTTTTTTTAATCTATCGACATCTTAGCCATCAAATTTTTGGAGTTGGTCTTTTTCGCAGCTGTCTTGATCTATGCTCAGTTTGGTTTATCATTTCAACAAGGCCAGACCAAGCTTAATTCAAGTGCATCATTTGCTCAAGACAATTTTGGGTTATTGGTGAAAGAAGTCATTTATCAACATTCACGCTGTTAATTGTCTGTATTTGCTATTGAAGGATTTTGTTGTATTTTATAGAGTTTTTTTCTGATAAAAGTTTCCTTCAATAAATTGATTGCGCGATACATCGCGCGAACCGAACCATTATTTTGGTAGTCAAATTTCATGATTTGAAATCGTTGTTCAGGAGTAGGTCTTTTCATTATGAAATAGCAAACCAAACTGAGCATAAATCAAGTGACAGCTGTCAAAAGGATCAACTTCGAAAAAAGTATTGCCACCACAACCTTTAGAATTTAGCAGTTATTGGCATCGACATCCTAGCCATCCCTTTGAAGCGAAATATATCTTGATGGAAAAGGAGTACTTCGATACAAATGTTACCCAATTGCCTTAACATCACTTTTTTTGAAGCAATAAATAAAATCTTGGAGTGACAGCACAACGTTCACACCAGGTGTTACCGATGGTTGCTTGGCAACATATTTATATAATAGCCGTTTTTTATTGGAGGCTTTGAACTACTCATGAGTACTTGGCGAGTTTTTCTAAATGGAAACACACCAAACTGCTTTCCGATGTAAAATCTGTCTACTCGCCATTGAGTGCATGTGTAACTAGATTGAGGTTTTCATCTACTCAGGAGTACTTTGTCTCCTAAAAAGGAAAACGGGAAATGAAATTTGAAAATAGATATGCATAAGTAAGTCCGAACAATAAAATATGGGAATGGGTCATTATTCTGTATTCCAAAATTGTGTAAGACCAAAATTCTGTATATAAATCAAAAATTCTGTGTTAACATAACTCTGATGTATTCCATTGTTCCGCTTCTCCATAATTCTGTATTTTAAAATTCTGTAAGCCCAGAATTCTGTATCTGTATTTCAAAATTATGTAAATCTAAAATTCTGTATTTCTAAATGCTGTAAATCTAATATTCTGTATACATATCCATAGTTATTATTCTGCTTTTCGAAATTCTGTGAATTCAAACTTTTAAACTAAAATTCTGTAATCACTTTTAGCGTTGCATTCACGAGATACTGTTGCATTATGATAAGTGCATTTGACTATCATGCTAAAGGTCTAGGTTCGATTCCCAGACGCTGCCTCCTAAAAACAGAAATGTTTTTTTCCGAGGTACTGCCTCTTGCGAGGGACTGACAAATCCTCCAAGAGTATACTTTTCATGAATAAGTGCTTCTCATCTAGCCTTTCGAACTAAGCCAAAAATTGTAGGTCCCCTCCATTTCTGCCAAAAAACACACACGCAGGAATGGTTGAGAGTTGTAAGTCACTAGGCCCTTTTTTAGTCTCAGTCGAACCACTTTTATTAAATAAACAAAAATTAAATATAAAGAAAAATATTCAACAGATAACAAAAAAAAAAAATCGAAACAAAAACAAAACAAAATTAATTAATAAAACTAATCTAATATAAATGAAGATTCCTTGCTTACCTTTTTAAATACTCTATATGACTTAAAGCTCTTCTTTTTTTAATCAAACGCTTAATCTGTTTATTTTTGATTGCTGTTTTTTATTTTTAGAAATATGTTCCCCTTTCTGAACTCTAGCTACTTGTGCTTTTAAAAAAATAAGTTAATTTCTTAAATCATTTATTAGCTTATAAATTCTGGCCTTACTTCTTTCTACTCAGACTTTAAGGCGCTTGTGCCAAGCCTCGTAACTATTTTGAGTCCAATCCCCGCAAATCAGTATCCGAAAAACATTTGTTCACTGCGGATTTAATAAACCAATATCAAAAGTCACATATTAATCTTTGAGGTTGTATGCCAATAGAATATCTGGATGCAATTTTTAGCAATTCTAAAAAAATTGGGTGTATAGAGTCAGGCTCATAAGGCAAAACACAATAGCAACTATTTCACCTACTACTCTGCCATGTATGAAAAAAAGCTTCCTCATTATTGTAGGGACCACATCAAAAGCTGCATCCATAATCCAACAGTCACTGGGTATTTATTAATTTAAGTGACGATTTTTTTCCGAGCAAAATTATGTGCTCATCTCCTTTTCTCAGAGAGTATGAACCTTTTTCGAAAGTATCCAGAATATACAAGTTAAGTTGAATGTCCAAATCTTCTAGGGATTCTGGTTCTTTTGAGTGGACATGATTTTTATGAACTCTTTTAATTTTGATTTTTGGGAACTTTTTGAGGGAAGATGGTCTCGGATGTAATGAGGTATATCAAAAACAGATTTTTGAGCTGGGCACTTCACAGAATTATTTGCGGCTATTTTATCAACCTCGTTTGCACATGGTTCATGAAGATGGCAACCCGATCGCTTTTTTATGGTGTTCACATTATTAAATAATTGTGTAACAATACGATATGTACATTTATATTTTATTCGGTGAGTACAAGCCCAGTTAAATGTTTTTTTTGTTTTTTTTTTTTAATAATTTAACACTTGCCATATTTTGACTACACTTTTAAATGTGTTGAACAAGAATGAATTTTAATATACTTGTTGATGATGATGAGCGCGAAGCGTGTTATCATTTTTTGTTTATGTATATCTGCTATTAAAATAGCTGTAAACCAAAGAAGAAAAATATTCGGGAGCTTTCCGTTAGAATTTGAAAATATACTTCTTTTGTTAGTCCTCGGTTCCCAAAGCATGTTCCATGTGAGACAGTCTCCAGGGTTCCGCAAAATTCTTGAAGTAAAAAGAAATAATTTTTGTAAATAATTACAAAATAAAAACTATGAAGTTAAGATTGGTGTAAATTCCTATTTGTTTTAATGCATAACTTAAAAACATTGCATGTCCAGAAGTATAAAGTTTTCCATAGTTATGTAATTGTTAAAAGAAAATTGGTTTGATAAAAGTTATTGATTAGGATTATACCACAGCAAATTTAGGTTGTGCGTGATAACTTAAAAAGAAGTATAGGCGTCAAAACTTTCATTGAAGGCTATAGGTATTCAAAAAATCAAAGTTTTGCAATCCACGTCTTTAATTTTAACATTAAACCGTGCATCGAACAAAAATATGAATCCAACTTCGAGGGTATTCGTGTAAGCCAAAATATCACAAGATGCGAGACCAATTGATTGTATCGGGGTTTTCAATAAGAGCGCTACAAAAGTTTTTTTTAAACAAAACAAAAACGGTTTTGGATATCAATGAAATTCTTTATTCCTGTGAAAGTACGTTCGATGCCATTATGTATGGAACTCGATTTCTTTGGCATGGGCACCACGGGCACGCTTGTGGCGCCGTCCTGTTGGAACCACTTGTCCTACAAGTCCATATCATCCTATTGAGGCCAAAAATATTCGGTTATTATTGAACGGTAGCGTTCCCCATTCACAGTAACGTGCCGGTCTTGATCATCACGGAAGAAGTACGGCCCAATGACGCCGCCGGCCCATAAACCACACAAAACCGTACTTTTTTTGGGGATGCAATGATGACTCATGGAGTACGTGTGGATTGCTGCCTGACCAATGCCGCATATTTTGTTTATTGACGAAGCCATTCAGCTAGAAAAGAGCTTCATCGCTGAAGATGATTTTTCGATGAAAATCCGAATCATTTTCAAGTTGTTGCTCAGCCCAATTCACGAACATACGACGCTTATGATGGTCAAGCGGCTTCAGTTTTTGCGTCAATTTAATCTTGTAAGGATGTAGGCCAAGATCTTTTTGCAAAAATCGTCACCAACACGTCACAGAGATGCCCAACGCTTGAGAACGACGTGTGAGAGACACATTTGGGCTTTCTGCATCTGAAACCTCAGCGGCAGCAATATTCTCGACACTACGAGCACTTCTTTGTCTCACTGGCACGGGAACATTTTGTACTGTGCCTGTGGATTCAAATTTTTCCACTAGACAATTGTTGACCTGCTAGGACGATTATGACGACCATAAATGAAATGGACGTAGCACTCTTCACGTTGAGGCCACTGACTCCGAATTTCGGTAGTAAATTTTAATAATTTCGACTCGTTGTTGGCTCGTATATCTTTCCATCATGAAATGGCAAACCTTACTGAAGAGAAATGTCGAAAGAGCGGCAAGAAATATGGCGCCGTTTGCTGTCCCTGTCGCTCTACTTTTGTAGCGTCCCTCTTGAAAAACCCTTTATAGTTCGCTTTACAAGACCGTTTAAAAAATTCAAAGTGAAAAACTGAGGTAAAAGTTTTTCAACTGTATCAAAAATAATAGACATTTTTTAAAAGTTCAATGAAACTGCTACCACTTGGCTGACAAAATCAACAAGCAGCAGCTTTAAACAAAAATCAATTTCTGACTTACTATGCCTAGATGTGGTGAATATTTCAGTTTTCTACAAATTTTGCTAGTAAATATGTTGAAGATCTGAGTTGATATTCATAAAAATATCGCTGAACATTTAGAAAGCATAGAAAGATCTTTGTTAGATTACTTTCCATTTATAAATTTTCGATTGCTATTTAAAGTAAATAGGTACCCTCGTTTGCCAAAACTGCTGCATACACTAATTTTGCTCCCTTGAATCCCAACATATCGCTGGTGAAAGGCGCTTTTCAACATTTGCCTTTGCAAAAACTACGTATAGACGCTATCTCTGATATACATACAACTTTCGGACATAAAACTCAACTTTAAAACAAATACTCGTATCAATCAAATTCATTCTGTGCACTATAGCTTTGAAGGTAGCTATTTCTGAAATGAAAGAAAGAAAAGTGGTTTTAAAATGTTTTGCCTTTGATTTTTTCTTATCGTTTAATATTAGGGTTCCGAAATATATTTAGGTCTTGTTAAGGGTTCCACATCTTAAAAAGTTTGGGAGCCACTGCTGTAAATTATAAAAGAAAAATGTTCACTATCTTTATTGCAAAATTCTGTAAATGAAAAAAGAAAAATTGTTTTGATAGTGAAAAAAAAAGAAAAAAGTGCACAATTTTTGAAGTACATATTTCGGAATACAGAATTTTGTTTTTCAGAATTTTAGAAAACAGAATTTTAAATTTACAGAATTTTAAAATACCTAGAGAATTTTGAAAACTGATTTTTTTCCCAATTTTGGAAAACAGAATTTTTGTACATACATAAAAGCAAGAAGAATAATTTTAATATCTGTGCTTTCTAAGCTATCATTAATTACAACCGATATTTTGGTGGGAATTCAGTACTTTCTCGGTGTTCGGTGCTACCTCAATACTATTGGATTTAGAAATGCATCTTCAGGCCATAACTCCACCCACAACACCAACTGTTAACAAACTCTAAGCCAGAAACTCTGAAGTTTGTATCAAACCATGATTATTTTTTTTAAATTAAAATAATTAAATTTCTTCCTTACGGAATCACAAAAAACCCTAAGTTGATAAAGCTTCAGTGGCTATGGTTGCATACAGACAAAAATCATGCCACCCACTTTTTTCGAGTTCTCTTTTACAATAATTTCGTTGTTATTGATTTTTTTTCTTAAGTTGCTACTTATGCATATCCCAAGTGAAAAGTTATAGTCATTTTAGAGCTCTACTGAGGCTAAATAACCATTGTCTCTCCAGAATGCCATTATTTGGACTTCGACGAGCAATGGTTGCAGCTGGTAGACAGGTATAGCTATATGGCACACACGATCAGTGTGACTATCTAGGATTTTGTTCTGGGAGGAAAAAACTATTTTTTTAGTGACCAAAATTGCTTATACTTTCGCGGATACGACTAAAACTTTGTGATGCAACATTTAAACAAAAAATCAAAAATAGATTTTTCGAGAGATTTTTATTCATGGCTCCAAAGCTATCAATTATTCCTCAAATTGCATCTAAAACCAACTGAAAGCATCACAAGCGCTAATTGAATATCTATGTACTTTTATTGATTCCGAATATCCTGTCATAAACAAAAATTAATTTAACTGTGTGACAACATTCTATCATGAACAAAAATATACTTTTCTAATTGCCGTTGATGGAATCTGTCCTGAGAAAAGCTCTAGCACTTCAAGTTTTGGAGATATTCGAATTTAAAATTTTGAAAAAAAATATTTTTTAGGGGGCTACATTATTTCTCGAGGTAAGTTTTGCTAAGTAAATTTTTTCTTGGAAACTCTATTTCAATCTTTCAAGAACCTGGTCTTATCATCACCTGGAGAGATTACAAGGTATATAGTTTCTAATAACTTCCTAACAATTTCTATGGTCAAAATACAATATGACTGACCATTGTCTTAATTAATGTGGTAACATTAAGTAGCAACGGTATAAAATATCAGGATTCATTCGACGTTCTGCCCTCTTGGCCTCCTACCGTAGTTTCGCCACTGCACACGATCCAATAATCGATTATTGAAGCACTAAGTTAAAGAATATGGCTGGTCACGATACCAGAAAACTCTCGGTATCGTTTGGTATCGGTATTGGAAACTGAAGCGATACCAAGACGATATATTAGCTCCAAAGCATCCGAAACGATACCGAGAAATCAAACCATGTTTTTTTTTTTTTAATACTGAAATTTACCGATACTTTTGGTATTATCATAAAAAAATAGATTTTTGAATATTATAATTTATCTATTACAAATAAAAATTCTTGTAATTGGTGTCTCGGAAACGGCTCTAACGCTTTGAATGACGTTTCCACTGTTTTTTCTCTCTCTTTACTAAGGAGAAAGTTTAAGAAATTATTTAAATTAGAACCACCCACTGCCACACCTATTTTTCTTTCGCTTTATTTCTCTAAAATCAATCATTTGGATGACATTTTCATTTCATTTCTTTTGCATTGTATCTCTGAAACCAATCATTTGCGAATGACTTGGTTCTTTTTAGCTGGAGGAAGTGACTTTAATAAATTTTTTTTTTATCTTGTTTTCTCGGAAATGGGTCCACTGATTTCGTAACAGCATTGTTTTCCTGCTATGAAATTTTGACGCAGAATTTATATTATTTTTGTTTGTGACTGATACAAGACCGAAACAAGTCGCGACCAAAACCGATAACCAGACGAGACTTCGTTAAATGAGACCAATCGAGACTGAGTTATACGAGACCGATACCGAGACAATATACCTAAATTTTTCGATTTTGACGATACCAAGACGATACTTACAAAAGAATCATTTAGTTTGGTATCGTGGCCAGCCCTATTAAAGAATCGTGCAATCAACTATTGTAGAAAATTAAATCATAATTGGAATTAAAGTGAAATAAATGCATTAAATCTTAAATTTGACTATACTACACTCAAGTATATAATTTAAAAGCACCTTTTGTATAAAAATTAAAACACAAGACATCAGTTAATTTTCAAATAAATATTTTACTCCTTTCTAAATTTCTTTTTAAGTTGGAAACAATTTAAATGTTTCTAATAAAATTATACAAAAATATATTTCTATCTTAAATTTGAAAAGTTTAAAATACCATTAAATACTTAACGCTGATTTTTATTAATCAAAATCACCAATAAAATTTTTTTCTAAATACGAGCATCTACCGCCATTTTATAATCCAACGATGACATTTTTATGAAAGTTTTATTCAGAATAAGCCGTACATAATGTCTCTTAATTTGTTACTAGCTTAAATATTTATACCTACCTAACATTGTATATTTATTTATTTTTGTCTAGACATATTTCTTAAATAATATTGTAAATCAGCCAATATAACTAAAGTGCTTACCATGAATCTGAAATGAGAATGATATATCGAAAAAGAAACCCCTGGTCGATTCAATTATTAGTTTGGATAATAAATTCATTACTTATCAAGTCAACTTATATAAAGTTTTCATTTTGATTTAATTTTATGTGATTTTTATTCTACGAAATAGCCAATTTCATAAGGTTTGATTTTTTTTTTATAGACGGAACGTGGAATAACCCGTCACAATGACAAGAAGCTCAATTAAAATTTTGATAAAAACATTATACATATAAATTAATGGGTTTAATATAATTCATGATTTTTTTGTTCTTTTTAATTTTGATCATATTCATTTAATTTTTAATTGAATTTTGCAGAGGTCAAGATAAAATTTATGGTGTATCGAGTTTGTTTACAAAGATTTATGATCGAAACTATGAGTAGGTTTGTTACCCTCCTATGAGTTTAATTGGAGCCTTTAACCCATGATATAGATGTAGGGAGCAGATAACGGAGGAATGTTTGGAAACTCAACAAAAAAGTCTTTCCAGCAAAATAGTGTACACTTTTTGTGCAGCAAAAACTAATCCCTAACGTGCCTAGAATTAACAGAGAGAAAATCCTAGTTGAAGTCTAAATGGTTGAAGCTATTTTCTTTAATTTGAATTAACACAATCCCTTTAAAAACATAAAATTATATTTTTAAAATTGCATTTTGAGCTTAAAATTAATGCTTAATGTGTGAGCTTTTTTTAAGCTACACAAATCTGAAACAAATCTAATAGTAGTTAGCTATCTTTGGGATAAGTAGGTTTTTATTTCCGAAGAAGCCAAAATTAAATCAAACAAATAAAATACACGCTGCACCAGTCTGATATAAATATCTCACAAAAAAAATAATCTTCGATCAATTTACTATTATATTGTATGCCGGAGTTCCCTTTTTCTATTAAACCTACCTATGTACGTTTCTATTAAAAAAAAAGACTTCAAATTAATTTCAACTGCGCAGAGCATAACAAATTATTATGTATTCTGCATTATTTCGATCATTACCCATCAGCCTTTTATTATTCACCCCTCTTATAAAATTGTCAAACTTAAGATAGTAACATCACAACAAACACTAAAAATTTCCATTCATATCCCATTGAAAGCACCTTGCATTGAAAACGCATAAAAACAAAAATAAAGGCTCAACGCAAATGTACCTATATCTACTCGTACCTACTCTATTATATGCCCAGCTCGAGACTCAAAAAAGAGAAATCAGATTAATGTTGCATTTTATCGCCAATTGCCGCAGGTTATTGTGCCTCACAAGGACTTCTTCGCCGGCCTCCAATTTTATTCTACCTTCTTCTGTTTTTTTTTTTTCATTTTTATTGGTAATCCACTTAAGCAAATGACACTTAGAGTCATCATTACAAGCGTTTTTACTGCAGTAATGGCACATCTTGCACATAGTTTTCCCAATTTATTTGTATCCCTTAAATTCTTCAATACCATAAAATCACCTATACATATAGGTAGAGATATAGCTACATTATAAGCAACGGTATATCTCCTGGTTTTGTATTTGTGCGAGCACACGGCAAATCTAAATTTAATCTTTTAGGTATTCCATTTTTTTTATGTTCTCGGGAGGTATAAGGTTGCGTAAATATTTCTCTTTTTCTTCTTATTGAATTTTCTTTGGGTATAGCAACTATCAAACTCAGGGCTGGACTTGTTGATAAATGTTAGTATGATTTAAATAAAACTTTCGACAATTATGTCTACATCACTAAAGCTTTTGGTTTCCTGTTTTAATATCAATACAAACAAAGATTGTAACTTAATTATACTAAATTTTTTGAATTAAGTCCATAATCAAAATTTTCACACGCTTATAAACTTTAATTTTTGATATTGGGTTATGAAACTGGGAATTGCAACACTGGCCTAAAACAGAGATTGACAGTTTATTCTGTCACATATTGAAGGTATATCATGTAATAACAACATTTGTTTATTCACCCATGCACAAAACATATGAGTAATATTGTTAATACTTTTTTAGCAATAATAATACAGGTAAAGGTATATTATTAGCTTGTTGCACCAGCAATATAAAAGTCAGTACAGTTTTAGAGTAAAGTGTTAGAGTACTGAAAATTTTCCAAAAGTAACGAAAAATAAAAGGGAACCTATTTAAGTTAATATGAATTTTGTCTGTGCAAAAATTTGAAGTCTCTGAAGTTAGCAGAACAATTATTTAAAGCTTGACCAATGGGACCAGGACAGGAATTTGCAGTTCTTTTTTGCATTTCTATCCCGGATTTGCATTTAACCTTATAGTGGGTGCGACCCACTTAAGAGTTCAAAATTAATTCTTGATTTTTACCGTCAAATTTGGGCTTCAAAATTTGAACAGTTTTTTTCTGAAATTGCATAAGAAACTGCAAATTTGGGACGTAACTGCAATTTTCCACCTTACTCTACTACTGAGAAAATTACCTACTGTTCTGTTAACTTCACAGTGAAGGTAACAATTCAAAATGAATTTTTGATTTTTTGTGTCAAATTTGGACTTCAAAGTTTGAACTGAGTTTTTTCTTGGAAGTGTATTAAAAACTGCAAATTTGGGACGTAACTGCAATTTCCCAGCTACATAGCTCCGCTACTAAGAATAGGACTGTTCTGCTAATTTCACAGTGAAGTTAACAGTGAAAAATGAATTTTTTCGATTTTTTTTTTTTAAATAAGGACTTTAAAATGTGTACCATAATTTTTCTTGAAATGCAAATTAAACTGCAAATTTGAAGCCCAGCTGCAATTTTCTAGCTTGTTCCGTTATTGAGAAAAGGACTGTTCTAACTTCACAGTGAAATTAGCAGTGCAATTATTTTTTTGGATGTAAGGACTTCAAAATTTGGGATTATCATTTTAAACTATCCTGACAAAATTTTAAGCTATCCTGAATAATTGAATTCTTTTTTAGGATATCCATTAGTTTATCCGTTACTTCCCAAAATCATTTTTTAATAGAAACCCCCTAATAAGAAACTTTTGACCTACCATGCAACTTAGACCATACTTTTCCCATACAAAATATGATTGTACAATTTTGTTCTTATGATGTTTTATCCCTTCCCTCACATAATTGCAGCTTTTGTTTTGTATGACTTTAAGTAGGTACCTACCTATACGGGTTACAGATGCTTTAAAACCTCCAAATCCTCGGAAAAAATTTCTTTTCTTTTACTAAATGATTTCAGGAGGTAACAATCACCTTATATCCATGGACATTTTTTTGTTAAACTTATTAAATTAAATTTGGTTTCGTGAATATTTAACTCTACACTAGTCAAAAAATTATAAAGAAAAAATTATTATTTTTTAAAATTTTTGTTAGTGTTTTTTGAAAAGCCTTGTCTTGTGATTAGAGTGAAGTTAAAAGCATGCAGTTTTATATTTTCTTGCTTTGAGATTTGTTTGAAAATATTTTTTCTTGCAGTACCGTTATTGCGTTATTGCAAGAAATGACACCAACCAAACAATTCGAATTCTTTAAACTTTTTCAAGAAAAACTTTTAGTATGAAACATAAAATTAAAAAAAAATTGAAAACTCGTTGTAGAGATATCGAATTTTCGAAAAAAAAAATAAAATTAAATTTTATTAAAAACTTCAAAAACTTTTTTTTTATTTTGTTAAAGTACTTGTTTACGTTTTTTTTAGTCTTATGTGAAGTTTCTTTGTAAAAAAATAATCTTAATCTATACACGTGATAGTGTAAAAATAATTAAATTTGGTGGTGTAACAGCTCGTGGAGAACCAGGGCCTAGTGACTAACAACTCTCAACCATTCGTGAAGGGAACTTACAAGCTTTTGCCGATTCCAAATAACTAGATGAGAAGCACTTAATCATGACGGAAGATTTATCAGTTCCTCGCAAGAGGCAGTACCTCGGGAAAAACATTTCTGTTTTTTTTAGGTGGCAGTGGCTGGGAATTGAACCCAAACCTTCGACATGACATTCCAACACACTAACCATCATGCCACTAGGTACAACGTGATAATGAGCATTCTATGATAGATACTTTAAGTAGTTGCTATTTGTAATTTGTTTTTTTTTTTTTAAGTTTTGGTAGTTAATCGCACTAATTTTAGCATACAGAAAAAGTTTAATAAAAATTGTAGGAGGAATTTTAAGGAAAAAAAAAGTAATTTTCTTAACGTTTTTCACATTTACTCATTTGTCCTTCCATACAAACGTTATCTTTTTATAAAAGTAAATTTTTTTCTTAAAATACCCTTCACATACCAGTTTTATAAAATATCCACAATTAAGTTTAACAAATTTAAATATTTTTAAAAAATCAAAAATTATATTTTTGAAAATGTTAATAAAAAAAAACTTCTATTATTTAATTTCTATTGCTAGAAGCTTTTGTAAAATAAAAAATATTGAAGAAAATAAAAAAATAAATAGAATCGTTCTTCAGGGGGAACTGACCATTTAAATTAATATTTCAATTTACTGCTTGACCAGAATAGGGTGCTGCAACTGGAATAGGTGTCAAAAAATGCTGTACGTGATTTTTTTTACTAGCCCACAATGTGCTGTACAGCTTTCTGACATTTTTGCCATTTTAAGTCAGCTGTGCAAACTTTATTCAACACAAAAATAAAAATTTAAACAGCGTCGTGTTCTGTTCGTATCATTGGATTTGTGTGTATTCAACATTTTGGCAGCTATTCCAGTTGCAGCTCCTTCTCCATTCTGTTCAGCCAGTTACTGATCAGTTTGATTTGTATTATATTGAGTGGAAAATATGTATTCCATCAAATGTTTTGGTACTTTAGTAACCATTTTTTAAAAAATTATTTCCCATCCAAGGATAGCCTAAGGAAATTTTTTGATTTTTTTTCAAACAGAGGATTATAAAATTTTGTAAATTTGCTAAATTGTATGACAGGAAAGTAATGTTATGTTAAGTTCTAAAAAAATTAAAAAAAAAAAACGTGTGGGCAGAATCACCAAAAAACACTATGAACGAAGTTTAAAGAAAATCGATCTAGTCGGTAAGGCTGTAGCCAAATGGCCAGACAGACAGAGAGACAAAATTATGAGACCCAAGTTTTTCATCTTCCCTATCATCGTAATGACAAGTCTAATCAGAATCTCGAGTTCAATTCAATTCAATTGAAACAAAATTTATCAGATTTTTTTTTATTTAAATGTTATAATCTGGGCTGGGAGTTTTTAATTTTTTTTTTTTTTTGGGAGAGTTTCTTGTTCCATCTGGCAACGCTGCATAGTGATAAGTCATGCTTTACTTTTTCATTTTCAAAGATTTTCAAAAATAAACTTCCAACAAATGTATATTTATTGAATTTTTTCGACAGTGTATGCTTTCAACTAAACTTGTTTTTCAGCCAAACCGTCAATTTGACCTTGCACGCACTAGGCAGTGTTTGATTTGTGTCCAGAGATTCATAACGTCTTATATAAGGACTAAAAAATCACATTTAGTTTCTTTAATATGTCACATACCTACAGTAAAAATTATAAATATATGTGAATCCAGTATTTTGTAGAACAAATTTTATTGATTTTAAAAAATTATAGTTCCTATACCTATCATCGCAAAATTACTTAATAAAAAATATTTAATATTTACCTTTTGGTTTAAAAAAAAAAACAGAATTTAAAAATAACACTGATAACAACGAAATGCGGCCCTGTAATCAGAGAAGACTTATAAAAGGTGCACAGCTGAAAAAAAGTGATACAAAAAAAAAAAAAAATGCTGCCCTTTCAAGAAAAGGGCAGAAAAATTGTAGGTATATTATATATGTATATATATATACTTATAGCTATGTTAGAATATCAAGCGACACATCCTTGAAAAGATAAGGAAAAGAAGAAAAAATAACTCAGCGTTGATAGCCCTAAAAAGAAAAGAAAACAAAACAAACCCGGAGGAGGAAGAAAAAAATATATGGATATTGCTTTTTCCATCCCTTTTGCAAAAATAAAAATCCGAAGCCACCCCTTCCTTAGACAGGATAAGCGAAATAACAAACAGCACAATAGATACACACCATTCATTGCCATTACCCTTGCCGGGTATAAGAAATAGGGCGCTGTGGAAGCAGCAAGGGTGAATGATTCACAATCCCTGTCACTTGCTATGGATACATATTACATGTATACACAAAGGGATGCTAGAGCTATAAGGCTGTTTTTTGCCATACTATGCCGTGCCAGCTCTATAAGGATTTTCCACATTTAATCTAACGAAAACACTGCTCGTGGGTAATAGCTTTATCTGCTGACAGAATTATGGCCTCCATGGTGATTCATGTGCCCATTTGCGGGAAAGGAATCACCAGCGCAGCGCGCTATTGCCATTGCCGTGCCGTGACGATCGATACTGCAGCGATACAACAACATCATATACATCTCTCTATACGGAAATGGAGGGTGAAGATGGCGAATATCTTTCCACACATTCCATTCCTCCATCCCGTCTATAGATATGATGTCAGCAGAGAAAGATGTTCTTCGAATTGATAGTATGATGGTATTGTAAAAATGAGGATATCGTAAGTTGCTTAGAGTTCTATTTTCAGCCTCGTCCCTGTTTGACAAAGTCAACCCTCACTCAATGCTCAATGTCGACGCCAACGCAGGAAATCCTTCTATCAATAGACACATTCTCACACATGATGATTGTTCACATTTTTGTTGTTATTTTTTTTTTCATAGGGAAAAAGGCTATGTTCATTACTTTAACGCTTTTGGGAGTATACATATAACTCGAACCGTGCGCGTTGATGGCAAATCTATTGGGTGTGTGTGTTAACCTATCAACATCATCAATATTTGTTCAAAGTGCAATCATCATGATGGGAGAGACCCTTCTGTTAACTACCAGTTACTGTCACTATTTAATGTGCTCTAAATGTTTCAATGTAATTTACGATTTCAATAACAATTACCTTTTGAATGTTTTTAAATCATTTTTGGTTAAAAATACAATGCAACTCTTTTTTTTTATTTATTTTGCCGTGCATCAAAAGGTTAGTTTGAACAAAGAGTATAAATTTATAGAAATACATTGATTGATTTTGAGATATTTTGGGGTGAATTATTTGTTGGTAATTTAGCAAGATTTACACACAATGGTAAAATGTTTAGGGTTGGGTTTAAAATTCTGTGTGAGTAAAACTTCTATTTTAAAAACTCAGATTTAAAAATCCAGTTGTTCATAATTCTGATTTTTATATATTTCTGTTTAAAAACTTATATCTATGACTTATTCTGTCTTTTGTTAAATACGTACCTATTCGTAACAAAACAAATATATTTGAGCAGTTTTTGAAGAGAGAGGGTACACGGGCCATGAAAAGGAGTCTCAACAACGCGAAGGGTTGAGACTTGCATTGCCTTTCATAAATACAGTGCCCAACTAACAATTTAACTTGTAGAAGGTTCTATACAAGCTATTTTCAGACTGCTAGAGAAATAGTAAAAGGCCTAATGCAAGACATTTTGGCGCACTTACTCAAGCTAATTAACTGCCATAAGACATTTGTTGACAGGTCTTAAAGCAGCAAATAACTTTGTATGAACTGCTATTATCTGGGCTAAACAAGCTATAGCTTGCCTTGGATATTTATATAAGTTCTTAAGAAAGCCATTTTGACAGCTAATGCCAATAGCTTGCCTTGGATGCTTATATAAGGCCTTACCCAAATTTATTTTGGATAAGCAATCCATCGAAAGAAATTTTTTTTTTGTTTTATGATGTATTTTTTATTACATTTTTTCTCCTCAGTCAGCCTCCGAAACCTTTTTTTCTGTATTCTGTAATGAGTCAAATGTTAGTTTAATTATAAAAATGAAAATTTTTTTTACCTGGGAACTCGATTCCTTCCTCGTACCAGTCTAGCACTCTACCACTATGCCAATTTGCTGTTGAAGAAAATATAATCAAAAGTGAATAAGTTGATACCATATACTTCACGTTCACACAGAGGAGGGAGAGTCAATAATTGTACGCATCTAATATCTGTTCTTTGTTCTTCCTTACTTCTTGAATGATATCTGGCTGATTTAGGAATCGCTTCTCTGTTTTTTCTCACTTGTCTTTGGTTGGTTCCAGATCTTTTAAATTTTTGCCATGAGTTATTCATTTTTAAGTTTTGTCAAAAAGTTCAACGATACTGTAAGCACTTCTTTTCTGTTTTACAAAGTTCAATTGGTACTTACCGTTCTTATTTATTTTAATCTGTTTTTTTATAAGCACAATATTTTATAAGACACACTTGTTGATCTTAACTGATTATTTTAATTTGTATAAGGCCTTTACAAACAAGCCTTATACAAGTTGTTTGCAATGATTTGTCGTAGAGGGCCTTATTGCAGCTATTATTTAAAGCATTTTCAGTAAACAACTTTGGAAGGCCTTATATAAGCCATTTGTAACTTATATTTTCAAGCCTTGTATAGAGTTTGTGTAACTCACATTTTAAGGCCTTATAGAAGCTATTTGCTTAAACTTCAGGAGAAAAATTTTTGGCTTGATCAAGATTGCCTTATTTAAGCTCTATACAAGCTATTACTTGCCAAATTCAAAAAATTTTACCTTATACAAGCTAAATTATTAGTTGGGTGCTAGCACCCAGCATTACCGCAAATAGGTAGATCACTACAGGATTTGATTTTGTTTTCATTAAATCCTTTCTAAAAACTTTGCATTTCGTTTAAATAAAATATCAGCAAAAATTAAGGAAATATGGCCAAAATTCTACAAAAATAATTTACATGCATAATAAATGGGGAATATTTATATTTTAATATTTGGTTACAAGGTAATTTTGGGCAATATTTTTTATTTCTTCATTGCTTTTGGCTGATACAAAACTTTGTGGGCAATATTTCCAAATAGATTTGGGTACTATTTATTATCGTTCAAAAAGTATATTTTGAAGTGTAATCTCGAATAGCTGAATCGAAACCGTGAATAATGAACTTAGTTTAGGTATATCTGTTAAAACTCAAATTGTCAAAAAAATACCGTTAGGTATAAAAAATTTAATGTCAAAAAGTTTTTTTTTTTTAATTTACAAGCATTTGAATTTTTTATTGTTAAAATTTTTACTAGGTACAAAATTAAAAATTTTCTACAATAATGTCCTAGTAAATATATAGAATTTTACGTTGTTAAACATGTTTTTTGCCAAAACTGCTAAACCAAAAGCTATGTACCCAGGGCCGTTCCTAGTGCTTAGAACACCTGGGGCAAGCTCAAAGAAGCAATTAATAAAAAATCGAATATTTAATCGTATTACTTCCATCGTCTTTGAACCGAATCAAAACGTATTTAAGTATAGGTTATCTACGAATGGCCAACAAAAAAAGGGGATTTACCCAGTTGAAATGTCGGTTTATATCGACTTTTTAGTTACTAATTCAAAAAATGTTTATCTTCGAGCTTATACAAAAAGTAAGCTGCCTTGAAGCGAGAAAAGCATCGAGTTTTATCGACTTGTCGATATTTTTTCCCAATACTTAGCACAAAGTCGATATAAATCAACATTTTAACAATTCGACATTTTTTCTGTCGTTCATTCATTCCAACGTATCTTAAAATACAAGGCTTTGTCTAGAATGTATGCACGGAATCAGCAAAAACTCAAATCATACATTCTTGTCTAACTTTATATCATGATTTTAACAGTTATTTGGTGCATTTTTAGATTATGTTAAGAATAGTCACATTTTATTCCAAACTTCTTATTTGAATGATGACAATCCAAAGACAGTAAAGCGCGATTTAAAACATCATTCACTAAACTATGAGCTGATCACAATATCGGCCATTTTCGAAAAAGGTAAGTCAAAGTCAATTTGATCGTCAAATGATCGCTGTTTACTGAAGCAGATATTTTTTCATGACAAGTAGTATGCCACCGCCCTGTTTGCAAAAATGTTTGTTGATTAACGCCTGTCAATTTACTTGTAAATGCATTTAGCGTTTACAAACATGCTCTCGAGCTTTTCAATGTTCATCAGCTCGATTTTTGCACTGCCCAGTTTCACCGTAGACGATGAATTCAAACATGTGACTTTAACAAACTTGACTGTTACTGTTTTGAAATGGTTAAAAAAAAATAAGAAATAGAGGTATTATATTCCGGAGGTTGTAAAAATGGAAATTTAGAATAACTGTCAGAAATGAAAAATGGTTGTGAACGTGAGGAAAACATACATGCAAACACAACAACAAATATACTAACTGAACAAAAGTAAAAATTCGAATGATATTACCTTATTGTGTACTGGTGATTCTATAACGCAGAAAAATTTTGTTTTTCGAACAGAAGACTAGCAGTTTGCGTTTAAGAATATTCTGCAAACAAACTTTTGAGGCAGATGACGTATTAGAAACCCTCCATGACTTTCAAAATATCGACCTTTGAAATCTCTATTCATAAAATGTCTATTATCTACAGTCGAAATTTTGGTAAAATTCTGTCTATTTTTGTTCAATCGGTCTTTAAACTAGACATTTTTGGAACCGATACTATAAAAATCGACATCATGAACATATCGTAGCCAAATTTATTTCAGTTTATAGTAAATATAATAGCAATAATAATTTCTCAACTTTTTCTACGTAAGCTTACCTTGTGTCAGCCTTCACGACACGCCTTTCATGGAACGTGGCGAGCCATTCGCGGTGTGGCGCCCTTCACAGCATGGCGCCTGGTTCCGTCGCCACATGGCCCCACCCCTAGACATGGCTCTATATGTACCTTCACTTTGCAAAACACTTTGCCATTTTCGCAATATTCTCGTTCTCTTAAAGACTTTTACCAAATAATAGAACACAAAATAATTTTTTGTTGTCCAATAAAAATTATATTATTATATTTGACACATTAATCGTTTTGATCTGACAAGTACTAACTTTACAATATTTTTCATGGAATCACCCTTTCAATCCGGAAAACTTTTAAGGTGTATTTATTTTGAAAGATGGCTCGGCAACTTAAAAAAATTAATAATTTGTTTTTAGTAAAAGCTGCCTTTGGGTATGCGGAACCGTTTTACAAAAAAAAAATACAAACAACTGGCATTTTGTTTCCCAAAGAACAATTTTGTATCTAATTTTGTTTTTAAAAATGGAATGCTTGATTTTCAAAAAAAAGAATACTTTTTCCAAAATTATTTTTTGAAAACTAACTACATACGTCAAAAATTATATAGTCGATTTTTTTTTTATTTTATAATATAATTTCCTTGGAATATTTTGAGAAAAAATTCTACTTTTATTAAAAAATAACGTTGTCTATACATTAACATAATTTTTCACCTAATATAAATTCCAAATAAGATTCAATAATTCTACTGCTTATCAAAATCTTCAAAAAACTAATTTTTGAATAAAAAAAATATTCAAAAGCAGGTTTATAATTGTTTTTTCAATAATTTTCTTTTATACGCAAATAAATAAATACATATTGCGTACCAATATTTTTTCTGAAAAACGTTTTAAGAATTTGATTTTTATACAAAATAATTTGTTTGCTTTTTAAAACTACTTAAGCCGTTTTAATTTTGATCAATAATTAAGATGGAATTCCCTTTTTTATCACATACAGAGCTATGCAAAGAGTTTATAAAGCGTACTTAAATATGCGTATTTCATTCTTTTAAGCATGATTCTTTTATAGTTTCCATGTTTAGGGCTATATACTACTTAAGCCCTAAGCTTCTTGAAGACAGTGCTTTTGATTCCCATGTGTTCTAAGATACCTATTTTACGTCAATGAAATCCAAACCTATTGTTGGCTTCAATCATACAAAATACCACTTAATATTTGCAAATTTTACTATTAGTGGCCCCAATTAAATAATGCAACTTAATATTTATTTGGAAAAAAATTGTAAAAAACTACTTTAAAAGATTAGTAGCCAATAAGGTTATTACTGTATAAGCAAATATGTGTAGAACTATTATGGAAAGAACATTGAATAGACAAATTTTATAAAGCATAATTGGCCAAGTGTGTTGGAAAATAAATGTTTCCATAATTTTGTATTGAAAAATTATCTCAAAACGTGATTATTAGAAAAAATGCGCTACTTAGTGTTATATTTGAATACTTACCGATTAGAACAATATCATAAGAATACAAAAATATGAATCATTAAATCGTGATCATAGTTTTCAGGTTTTTGAGTTAAGTAGTTTTTTTTTTTTTTTTTGAAAAATAATCATAACTCAGGGGCCTGAAGCCAAGTTTTTATATTTTGTTCTGAAATGTCTAACGCCTGCTTTATCTGGTTGCAAAGTTATCTGTTATTTACAGAACTCTGTCCCTGTGTATAAAACAAATTATTCTCTTAAAAACTAAAAAACAAATGATTTATAATTTTTGTTTTATATTAATGTATTTTTCATCAATAATTCAGTTGACAGAGAATCATCCATTGTAGAAACAAATAAACAAATAATATATATTATAATATATCAAAATATAGCTTAAAAAATAAGAAATTGTTGTTGATAAATTTTGCGTTCTCCTTATTTATGCATTAATTATTCTCAAAACAAGCTGTTCTCATTTAGCTTGAATTTAAATGAATTCTATTTGTTTTCTTGTCACACACAACAGCTACAAACGAAAAGTTCTTCTTAGGATAAGGATAAGTCCATCCATAAGAAGCTATTGCTTGGTTTTCTTTTTATTTTAAATCTTCTTGAAAATTGGTTTGGAAGAAATTTCAAACAATGTATAGTATGTGTAAGTAGTTATATGTAGATTCCCAAGAGAAGCATATGGTTTTTGTGCAGATGCTGCACAGGAAGACATCACTTGTGTCTTCCAACTCATATAACCAAGCCCGCCTTATACACCGTAATCTCATTTCTGTCATGTACTTTCTCCATTACTTATATTAAAATTCTAGCAAGTTGCTGTCTTTGAAACGAGGTTTCTATACATACTTGTCGTCATTGTATTCATATACACTTCCGATCCGAACCCTCGGAGTTTGTCGCGATCGTGTGTGCACACGTCCGCCATTTATTTTAATGGCTGCCATCGGTGATGATTACGTTGTCGTTGTGTTATCGATGTTGCGCGATGTGCTGTGTGCACAAGGGTGCATTAATAATTTGTTCTTATGATTTTTTAGTACATTCTACTAGATTGCTAAATTATTGCTGTTGAATATTGCAGAAGATGGGTGACAGTCAATTGGAAGTCGTAACGCAAGTCATTACAACCAATTGAGAGTTTGTTATGTATTATAAATAATTATTATGAGGGGTTTGCGTTGAAACATAATATCATACATGCATTGTATGTGCAAATATTTTTGTTTGGAGTTTGATTAGGCATACGAACCAAGAAATCATAGCCATTAACATAAGTTTATTTATTTTTCTAACTAGAATGAAACTAAAAATTCTGAAATGTCTTTAGCTATGAGAGAGTAATTTCATGAAATCCGATTTCGCAATACATTGGTTCCTGTTAAAAATTGTTAAAATTTAAAAATTCAAATTATTTAGCTATTTATTATTATTTGAATTTACACACATAACATTTTTGATTACAATTTTTTTTAAATGCGCGTAGTTCTATAAGGCTGACAATCTAAATTTTAAATATATAGCTCCCACCCACTAGTGGAGAGAATTCGTTTCCTAGTGGAATGTTTAAACTGGAATTTGATATGGTTTCTTTTAAAAATCATAGCTCACGTTCTACTGATCGGATTTCTAAGATTTTATTCTTTAAATAAAGTTAACATTACATATTTGATACATTATTTGGAGAAATCAATTAGGAAAGTCAAACAATTTAATACGAAAATGTTCAATAAGCATACTCTCAATTTTGATTTACAGCATTAAAAATTTAAAATCTGAACAACAATTTGAATAAAAAAAAAAACTATTTCTCTCCCAAAATAATGTAATACAATGTATAATTATTATTAAGTCTACAGACAAGGTGCTCTTGTGTTACAAATTTATTAAGAATTTTTATGAATTTAATAAAAAAAAACCGAACGATATGTCTTCATTTATAAATCAATATTTATCAAATAGTTCTACATGAATCTTTAAGATTAGGGTTTTAAAATTCTTTCATTTAAGCAAATGTTATTTTTATGAAAACAATTTATCAACTTTTTTATAAAAAACTTTTTTAAAAAAATGTAAAAACTATTTGTCACGATTTTCACTCTAAAGAAAATTATGTAGGTTAACTGCTTAGCCCGGTACCTGATTTTAATGTCGTGTTAAATTAACCTTGGTTACAGCAGGTACATTAAACACGTAAGTAGAACTGCAAATTAAACCTGAGAGTTTTGCTAATTTTATTTGTAAATCTAGTTAGCTTTACATGAAAATCTAGTTCAAAAACATGAATAATATGTTCAAGGTCCTGTTAATTTAACATGAATATCTAGTTAATTTAACATTATTCAATGTTGAATTAACCCTGTATCCGTTTATTTATTATGTCTTGGATCCATGCTTGTAGGTCCCATCTATAACGGTGGTTAGCGTCCAATTCATTTTGCATTATTCTGAAAGTATTGAAATTAATTGTTTATTTATTTAGCTTATTGCAAGCGAATTACTTAAACTATATTATACAAACTTAAATTATAAATAATATACTTAACGCTAATAAGAAAATAATACGGTGGAGTGAGGTTAGGAAGAAAAGGTGTATAGAGTTCTTCTAAGGGAAGGGGAACTAATGGAGAAATCGAAAGTATTTTGTGCTGTATTGGCTAATCGAAGCATTCTGCTCATTGGATTGAAATGGCCGTAGTTGGTGCGGTGAATAGGGAGGCGGAAGAAGGGGACAGCTCTAAGGTTACGTGGATTGGTATTGATTTTAATCCATTCAAGCAACGCCGGAGAGTCTATGGCTCCAATGATGAGCTGATGGACGAATATTATGTCGGCGATACGGCGACGTTGAGAAAGGGTGTGCATGCCAATTAGTTGCAAACGGTCTTCGTAAGGGGGTAATTACTATGTATATTATTTTATTTTTAAAATACTTTGCGACTTACTAAGTTTTGAACTGGGACCTCTCACACAGAGATAGTACGCATCCCCTGGGCCACCTCACTATATGAAAGATTTGTGCTAAATATCAATAAGTTGAAACTGATTTTGTTTGGATGAATTGTGTGTGTATGGCCTTTAACACTGGTGTCACGTTGAAATGAACTGACAGATTGTATCTTCAATATGAGGCCAGGCTAATTTCAACAAGTAAATATTGTAAAAATAACCATATAAAACGTTACTTCAACCTCATTTGTGGTAAAATAGAAATTCATAAAATACAATGTTAAAAAAACCTGATCTCAGGTAAAATAAGCGCTATATTCTTGTCAAAATTTCTTGTTTACCAGAATTCAGTGTTAAAATAACAATTCATCTTCTTAAATTAACTTGAATATTGCAATATAGGCCACCAGGCTAATTTAACACTTAATATAAGGTTATTAAAATCAGGAAAATTTCTTTACTTTACATGGCACCTTGTAAATTTAACAGGGCCCAGGTTAATTATTTACCTGACTTTTTTCTCTGGGTGCATAGATGAAAAATACAAATTAAAAAAACCTAAAATAGCAAGAAGAGATTTAAAAACAAAGAAAGCTTTTATATTTACAAAAATTCGTTTTTTTTTTATTTTACAAAAGGTCAATCAATCAGTCTATTTGTCTATTGTCTATTTGTCAGTCTCTTTTGACAATAAAAAAAATAAACGGACCAATACCTTGACTGGAAAGAATCATCTGAATCAGTTGAGCCATGTAGCTATTTGTAAACAAAAAAAAGCACATGCGACATTGTTACTCTTTATTTTTTTTGTATTTTTCTTACGTGCAAACAAAAAATTTTGAAATAACATTTATCATTTCTGTTCAATCTCTTTCTTTTATTAATATTTGCATTCATATTTGAAACAAACTCGTGCATGTTGATTGCTTATCTCAAAGAGTAGGCTACTGTAGGTAATCCTAATTAAAAAAAAAACAACAACTTTACCAAAAACTGTTTTTAATGGTACCTGTCATACAACGATTTTATTGATTTTTAATTTTCTCATTGACGCTTCAAACACAATCAATAAAAATTGCATATCAAAATTTTTAATAAAAAAACTAATTCTGGATTTAAAACAATTTTATTTCTCTTTTTGCAAATTTAATATTTCAAAATTTTCCTTCCATTTCTGTCAACAACACGCACACAGGAATGCCTGAGAGTTGTTAGTCACCAGGGTCCGGTTCTTCACTAGCTGTTACGCACCAAATTTATTTTGTATGTAGAATTAAATTAATCCGAGACAAAAAAAAATTCGACAATTTCTGGTAATATTTTTTGTCATTGTTTTACTTAATTAAAAAACTTTTTACTGAATATTTTAATAAATTATTTATTATAAATCCAATATAAGCCAATATAGTTTTTTTCTAAAGTTATGAAAGATGAAATTTCGAACAATTTTCAGCTGGTCTTTTATTCAACAACTGTAGGCTGAATATATTTTTTCACATTTTCATCATATATTTATTATGTCGAATTAGATGATAAGACATGGAAATCATGAGAGAGAAATATTTGAAAAACGATACTAAAACTAGCTAAGAAATTCGTTAAGAGTCTTGGATGAAAAAAAAACACCATCTTAATTCTTTATTGAATATAATTCTTTGAACAAAAAAAAATGTTAGTCCTTGGAGCAGTTTTTAAAAAAATAATTTCTTATACATAAAATTCCTAAAATATTTTTAATAAAAACTTTCAAATCTTAATTATTTATTTACGTGCATATTAAACTTAAATTTGAAGAAAAAAATGTCAACACGATTTTGAAATATCGAATTTTCAAAAAAATTTAAAAAACCTTTTTTTGAAAATTTTGATATGCAATATAATTTAATCTTATCTGAAATTTGTATGTAAAAAACTTATCAAAATCAATTCAGCTAATAGGGAGAAAATTCAAAATAAAAACACGTTCTATGACAGGTACTATTAATAGTTGTTAAGTGGAAAATTTTATAATTTTTTGTAGTAGATCATATTAATTTAAGTATATGAAAAAGTTTAATCAAAATCTTAGGAGAGGTTTTTGAAAAAAAAAAATATTTTACTTCCCGGTTTTTTAACTTTTGTATGGAAGGTACCGTTATTTTTTCATATATGTTAAATTATTTTAAATAAATATAATTACGAAAGTACTAAAAACTCTTAAATATCCGGTGTCAAAAAATCGATTATTTCGTTTTTGAAATATTTAATTTTCAAACAAATATTTTGAAATATCAAAAACTATATTTTTTAATTTAAGAACACAAAATATTTATAATTATTGGAAACCTCTGTATAAAAAAGTCATTGAAATCAGTCATACCGTTTTCAAGAAAACCGAAAATTAAAAAAATGGTTCTTTGGGAGGTACCATGTAACCATTTTTTGAAAAATGGTATTTCACCCAAAGGAAGTTTTTACTAAAAGTATTTTTTTTTTTTCAAGAAAAGTTGCCGCTTTTGAGAAAAATACGAATATGTTAAATTGCTAAGAAAATTTGTATGGCAAGTACCGTTATTTTTGGTTCTAAATTATAATAAAAAAAACTTGTGGGCATAAAGTTGGAAGAAAATCGATCGATCCCTTTAGGATGTAGACGAACAAACAGACAGACAGACAGTATTGTTGCACCCACTTTTTTAGCGTCCAGGTCCAGGTTTGATTGTTATTTCAAAATTTTGTTTGCACAAATCCAAAACTTGCTTCATAGTACCTATACCGGAAGTAAAAAAACGCTCGTTTAATGTTTTGGAAGTCCCTTCTGGACGTATTGAAACTACTATCTTTACAAGTATTTAGGCGACCGAGCTTTGCACGGAAAAACTTTTCAATTGTTGTTGGCTTTGTTGTCTACCAACATATTTTCTTTCACCTTTTTTTGTAGGTTTTTCTAATTATTATTTTCATTGCATATTATTTTCATGTATAAATAGTCTTAAAAAATGGTCCAGTACCTTTTCTATAAAAGTATTTAACCGATTTCTTTTAATATAAGGTACAAATATGGTGGGAAAGATCTACAGTCACTCCCAAAATTATTCGGAATTGAATTTTTTTTTCAAGCATGATTTTTTCTTTTTCTTTTATTGTAAAGAAACCTTATTGAAGAAAACTTAAAATTAGATAAGCTTCAAGTGTTTTCGTATGTTCATTTTTAAAGTTTATTTCTTTTACAAAACATAAAAAAACACTTAAAGTGTATCTCATTTTTGGTTTTCTTTCAATTAGTTTTCCTTAAAATAAAATATAAAATTCCATCCCGAATAAATTTGAGAGTGGTGTGTGTATGTATTGGCATGACTCGGTTGTGTTTGGCCAGGAAATAAGTATTAAGTTCAAAACACTTAGTTCAAGTTCACTTGACATCTATCTACCTTATCTTTAGTGGCTTAATATTAAGCCTATCTAAACAAAATCATTCTATAAAATTCTTGGCACCCTCCTAACTATGGACTTGGATAAACTTATATCTTAATATATGATTTTCAATAAAATTTTCATTTTAGTCATTTCCGAGAAATCAAAAGAAATAATAGAAATGATCGTGGCAGTGGACAATAAACTGAAACCGTGTTTTATCTTATGCTCCTATAAATGAACCCTAAGAATTTGATATTAATCATTACAGCTGTTTTCGAGAAACCAATTAATTATAAAAGTAAGCGTGGGTGGATATTCCTGAAACCATCTTATTTTCTCATAAAAATAATTTATGAATATACAATATGTATAAATTCATAATTATTTTTAAATTTAAGTCGTTTTGGGTAAATAAAACAAATAAATCCTGTTTTGAGAAACCAAGGGGCAATGGCTGGATTAAACAAAACCTAAATTTATTTTTTCTCCTTTATAAGAACAAACCTTTAAATTTTGTCCAAATTGTTAAAGGTTTTTCTAGAAGAAGAAAATGAGTAGGCACATTTTAGTCAAATCACTTGTTCTTTTTTTCTAGCTACTACAAAAAAATTACAGAAAAATTTAAATAAATAGTTAAAACCCTCCTGGTAAACCAAGAAATTATAGATTTTACATTTTTTATTTTCTTATACAAAAGAAACTACAAAGTTTTATCCAAATCCTTAAAAATGTTTCCCAGAAAGCTATTAATACCTTCTGAAAATGGGTTTGATATTTTGCGCTTGTACTCTAGAAACAAAATTTTAAATTCAGAAAATATTACCAAAATCATTTGATTCATTTTCAAAAAATAAAGCAAATAAAGTCATTTTCAACAAACCAAAATCTTAGATGATAACGGCGGTGAGTTGATTTAAAAAAAACTGATTCTTTGATATGTATTTTTCTCATTTAGATATAAGCAAATCTTTGGAACTGCACCTCAATTTTTATCTCCATGTTCCAAAAAACAAAAATGTGGGGGTGCCATTGGATAGATTTTACGAAACATAACTTATTAATTTTTTTCTCGTTTATTGAATTAAGCTCTTAAAATTCCACCTGAATCGAAAAATCCGTTTTTTTAGGCATAGAAATAAGTTGGCGTGTCAGTGGGCGGATTTTATAAGACTTAATTAATTTTCGCTCTGGACCTTAAGCATCTCATGAAAATTTGATAAAAATTTAATTTGATATTTTAGAATGCCATCTAATTGTTCACAAAAGGTCAACTAGTCCTAGAAATTGGTCAGCCCTAGACAACTTATAATAAGGGCATAAAGTTTATCAAAGTCACTCAAGGTCACACGCGATTTCTGGCACCCCATTTATGGGAAATTTACAAAAAAAGTATACCATCCGAAAGATCCATAGATCGAGATAAAAGGTCAACTATTTTCAGTAATTGGTTAGCCATAGACTGTTTTCTATGAATTTTCAAATTTCGTGTCAAGGTCACAAAAAAAACTTCATTCATTGGTCATTCGAAAAAATTAAGTATGCCATTGATCATGTAAGGTCAGCTTTTTGCAGTAATTGGTCAACCATACATATTTGTTTAATAAATTCTTAAGGAATTAAAAAAAACAAGGTCATTGCGATTTTTGGCACCTCATTTATGGGAAATTTACAAAAAATTAACACCACCTGAAAGGCCTTAAAGGCTATATAGAAGATCAGCTAGTTTTTGTAATTGGTTTATTCATAGTCACGTACGTTTTTTGGCAGTGATAAACATTCATAACAACAAGTCTATGGCTGACCAATTACTGAAACAAGCTGACCTTTTATAAAGATCTTGAGGCCTTTCAGGTGGTATTAATTTTTTGCAAATTTCTTGATTTGTTTTAAATTCTCTAAAAATTCATCAAAAAATATGTATGGTTGATCAATTACTGAAAAAAACTGACCTGTTATGATCAATAAATGTCCTTTCAAATGGCATACCTATTTTTTTGGAATGACCTAAATGAGGTGCCAAAAGTTCTTTTTGTATCCTTGAAATGAATTTTGAAAAAAAATATGGTTAACCAATTACTGTAAATAGTTGACCTTTTATAACGATCTAGAAATCTTTCGGATGGTATACTTTTTTTGTAAATTTCCCTTTAATGAGGTGCCAGGAATCGCGCTTGACCTTGAGTGACCTTGAGAAACCTTAAGACTTTATCAAAAATTATCTAGGGCTGACCAATTTCTAATTTTTATATTTTTTTTCTCGTTTATGAAACAAACTCTGACAATTTCACCCAAATCATTATATCCGTTTTTAAGGATTTTACAAAACTCAATTTTAATATATTTTTCTTGTTCATATAAGCAATCTCCGAAAATTTTACCTAAATAATTATATCCATTTTCTAGATTTTTAAAAAGGGAGTCACGTCAGTGGGCGGATTTAAAACTCAATTTTTATATTCATTCTCGTTCATTTTGACCAACTGAAAATTTCACCCAAATTGTTAGAGCCGTTTTCAAGAACCAGAATGTATATACCATATATGTATTTGTATATTTATGTAATAAACAAGTAAAGTCATAAGATTGTGTATCAAAAAATTATCTTTAGAATTTTAATTTCAAGATTTCTGTTTAAAAACTCAATATTTCAAAAGGATTTGTTCTTTAAATTTTGTTCCTAACGTTTTTTTAACACTTTTATCAATACATATTTTACCAAAATAATTTACTTTTAGGCCAACATAAAGGTACCTTCCATGAAAATTATAAAAATCGTGGAAGAAAATTTAATTTTTCTTAAGAACTTCTACGATTTTGATGAAATGCAAACTGTCAATTATATGGGTTTTGCAAAAATTTACGTGCCCTACGAATCAGAATGTTCTTTTCTTACACAAGAAATAAGTAGAGAGAAAATAGAGCCTAATAAGTACTGCGAAAGTGCAATTCCAGTATTGCGAGATCTATAATTGGAAGGAATATCGCACATTAAATGTTCAAAAAAAAATTTTTTTAATTTTAAAATATTTTATTGAAAATTCAATTTTTCAAAATCTATAGTTGATTATCTAATTTGTATCTGAATATTATTGAAATCTTAAAATTATGTTTAATTATTTAACCCCTTTTACTTCTTGACTGATTATTGGAGAAAAATATGTGTGAATTATTATTAAGTGGTATTATACTAATAACTTCATTTTAGCATATTTAAAACTTTCCCCACTATTATTAAAGAAGCTCCACTATAATTTTAATACTGAAAGTTATATTTCTATATCTGTCAACTTTGTCCACTTTAATTGCGAGCCTACTGTTCTACTTCATTGCGTGACTCAAAGTCCAATAAACGAAACATTTGTAGGTATCCAAACTATTCAACTCAGCTTAGACGATGAGTGAGTTTTTAGTCCCGCTGGCTGTTAAAAAATGCCTAGCATTCAATCCCACTGCCTAAGAACCAAAACCTTTAAGTAAAAAACAAGTTTCTTTCTTCTTCATGCTGCTGTATGCCTGGAATTTCCCCCTCGATCTCGATCCCTTTGATAGCTCTACAAACTATAAGCTTCACAAATGGCTTCGTCGTCATAGTCGTCACCATCAGAAGCACCAGAACGAAAACGAAGCAACATTGTTTGTAAGGCATCCCATGCTCCAATCGAAATGAAAAAATTGTTGAATTTCCGCTAGTGCCGGTTAGATGGTGCTGGGGGTTAATCTAGTGGAATTAATGGAAAGGAAATTCATGGAGCAGAAACTCAGATGGGGAATTTATTATTGTCGCTGGGAAGTTTGCCGTTGCCATTGCTATTGCCATTGACTTTGCGTTTTGCCTTTGTTGGCCTGGTCGTGGAACGTGATGGTAAATTGATCCCTCGCTGGTTCCTTCTTCGATGCTGGGTGATGGTGACGTAGTCCTGGTAATTGCCATTTTTGTTTTCGCAAGCGTATTGAGAGTTGCTTCGTAGGCAATTTTAAGGGCCAACAATCGATGTGCGCCCTTTGTATTATAGCCAGAGCCACCAGTTGTATAAAAGTTTGGGATGGCGTAAAATATTGTTTTTCATTGTTTGCTTTTTAAGTCAATTATTGACTTTTTGCTTTTAGATGATAATATTTTAGTTGATGTGGAAGGGGGATATGGTATCTCAACATTGAATTCCAAATACATAGTTATAAGTGGTGATTGTACACAGTTTAAGGAATTTCATCATTTAAAGAGAGTTCATTGTTTTGAACATAATAAGATTTAAGTTACCTTTAAGGTTCTCATAAATAAGAAAGTTTAGGGAATATAACTTGAAAAATGAGTATGTTTGAACGTTTTTACAATGTACATATAGGTATATATTCATTTTATAGAAACTTTGTTCAAAAAACGAAAAGAGAGTTATTAAGTTTGGTACATCAAATTTTAATAGTTTAAGGGCTCTCCTTCCAATGGTATCGCTATATGAAAATTATACATAAGATAGTCCATGTTTTGGAATTTTTAATTCTGCAATCGTTATTTCATACATTTCGGTGAGTTATGAACATTTAAATCAACGATTTTCTTCGTTTTGTCTTTGGTGCTGGCGTCTAAGCGATGAAGGTATTCATTATTAGGAAAATTCATAAATGAAATCATTTAAGAAAATTTTTCCTGTTTCATATAACCTCCTAATAATTAAAAAAAATTTTTCCTAATTGGCCGAAAGTAAAAACTAATAATGTTCTGAAGAAAGTTCCAGTGCTTTTGGAACATTAATGCAATATAGGTATTTTGAATATTTTTTATGAACAGAAACAACGACATCTTTGATAGAAAATTATAACAGTTACACAATATCAATTTTTTTTTAAGAAAATCAAAGAAGACTTAGTTTGCAGAAGCTCAAAAAAAAAAAAAATAAAAAAATATGGCACTTATCAAAATTTAGCTATGATTTTTGTAGATGGCATAAGCTGTAGGCTCCTTTCACGAATTTTGATAAATTAGTTTGTATGGAGACTTTTAACATAGAAACTTACATTTATAAGTTCAAGTACGTGTGACTTAGTTGTAAGCTTTAATTTTATTTCAAATATCTGTTAAAATAAGACTAAATATAATATGAATTTATAGCCTTATTAACATTTCAATTCGTTATGGTTATGAATAATGAAAGCCTCATGAATTTTGTCTGGATGGCTTGATGTTTATACTATAATTAAATGCGTAAATATACCAATATAGACTGTGCCAAAAAATCGATATATAGAAGAATGTATTAAGTGACATATCAAAAACTTTAGAGGCATCAAAATAAACCTCTGGATTAGTTATTATTATGTGTGTATTTAAAGGCATAAAAAGATTAGGAATGGAGCTTAGGACTCAAAATCCCTGTAAAAATTAGTTTATTACTAAAAAAAACACAAATAGATAAATAATTAAAAAGGATTTAAAAAAATTTAATAAAAACTTTTTTAAATGTCGCTTTATGCATTCTTATGGGATGGTATCGATTATGTTGTTTGAAGCTAAAAAAATTTTATTGTAATAATTTTTATAATAACAATTCATAATACGAGGTAAAATACTATTTAAAGATGGTTTAATCTTCCTTAAATCTTATAAAAGTTACTTTACAATCGACTAAACAGTTTTTGAAAGCACAATACCTTATTTGTACCCATAAATTATGTATGAAAATCAGAAAAAGCCCGCATCGCTTTTTCTCTCTACTTATATTAAAAGATAATTTTAGTACAGTCTAATTATTGTACCTATCTTCCTAGGCTTACATAACTTTACTACTATAACAATTTCATAAATTTTGGAAAAGCTGATATTCAAGATCGATGAAAAATCATCCAAAAATTAAATTTTTATTATGTCGTTCTATGCTACGGTTGCGCACGTACAAATGTACATGTAGGTACATGTATTTTTTGCGCCGGTTGTACCTAACTCTATGTATATCAGGGTGGTGCTTAAATTCGACGTAGTCTTGGATAGCCCTCATTCGATTCAAAGCATTAAAATTCAGTTTCCCTAATTTTTCTAATTTTTATTTCACCCCCTGGTATACCTTTTTTCACTTTAAGGTACTAATTATGTGTAAGAAATTCTTCTTAAAAAACGTGAAAATAAATTAGATTGAAAAGATTAGATTCAGACGAGAAAAAATTGTAATGGTAATTTTCTAGAAATTTGGCCAAAAACAGAAAAAATTATTTAAAAAAAAACGGGAATACTTACAATGCCACACCTTAGCATTTTTTAAAGCCACAATTCCATTCTATAATATGTTTTTAAATAAAGTTTTTATTTTAAATTTTATTGAAAAAATTATTTTAATCTTAAAAAATTATATTTTTTGTTTCAAAATAGCTTTTTATGGCCTTTAGTCCTACAAATCGGCGTTTCTATATTTTGAATCAATAATTCAACAAGTCCAAATTTAATGCTAAGTCTTCTACTTGGCTGATTTATTTCAGTATAATATAGAATTTGTATTATAAAAAACCTTCTATATTTTTTTGTTTTTTTTTAATTTTTAGGTTTGATGATTATTTTTTCAAAAACTATTTAAAACAAAAACTTAACTTAGGAAGCATATTATAGAATGGATTCGTGGCTAATTCTAATTGTTCCCGTTTTTTTTTTTTTTTAATATTTTTTTTCGGTTTTGATCCAAATTTTGAGAAAATTACCCCTCCCGCCTAAACGGAGGAAAATAAATCCCTCTCTGATACTATTTTTTTCTCATATTAATCGAATCTACCCTAAGATTGTTTTTTTTTCGCGTTTTATAAGAATCCCCTAACCCCATATTTTGTATCTTAAAGTGAAAGAGGGTGACCAGGGGGGTGAAATAAGAATCTGAAAAAATTAGGAATTTTTTTTTTTATGTATTAGAACCATATTTTAATATTTAAAATATGTACATAATTATTAAAAAAATATTTTAAGTAATTTTATGCACTTTAGGTTTTACTATAAAAAAACCTTTAAGAAAAATTTCTTTTTTTTCAAAAATTACAACTACTATTTTGGTTAAAAATTGAACAGTATACATATTACTAATTAAAAAAGCATTTTACATCATATTTTTTTATTACGTACCTCCCATAGAATAGTTGTTTTCGTTTTGAATTTCTTTATTATTAAGATTTTAATTAAATACAGTACCTATATAAATAATTTTCAAAAAGGTGTTTTGTGTGCGGTGTTCACCGAATGCTCATAACTTAAGAGCTTAACTTAAACCTGTTCACCAAGCAATAAAAGTGAATATTTAAGAACGCTGACCACTCATAAAGTAATGAGCGCTCTCTCCGAAAATTTATTCAAAAACCTTCGAAGTAACCCTTCAAGAAAATTCACTTATCCATTTTGTCGTTACTTCTTGGATCCTTACAAAAATGAGTGTCTCACGCACACATACTATAATTCTTTTTGTCTTCAGAGATTTTATTTTTTTCCCACTTATCTTATAAGTTTATTTTTGTAGGTTACTCGGTGAAGACTATATTGTTGATTTCAGTCCGTGAAAACTTAAAAAAGCGTCAGTAATACACATCCTTCAGCTTCACTCCCCTTCAATCAAAGGAGTTCGTTTTGGGTCCGCAAATGAAGTAAACAACAAATGAACGACACACCTTGCGAAACCAAAAAGTATTAAAAGAAAATTTTCCATTATAAAACAAACTGAAACATGTAATGATAAAAAATAAAAACAAATAAATGAAAATAAAATAAAATCACTTTAGTCACAAGGAATTTGTGTAAATGTGCGTTCACCACTCATTTTTGTAAGGATCATAAAAGTGCCAACAAAGTTGGGCCTATCTGAAAACAGTTTGATTTCCCAGTTTGGATATGCTGGGTTAAGAGAGAGAGTTGTTCTCATTTTCGGACTTCGAAAAAGAGCTATGAGTGGTTGGTGAATAGCACAAATATTATTTGAGCTATGAGCTTCATAAACTTAAGAGCCATTTATGAGTGCTTGATGAATACCGCCCTTGGGTCATCTCGCTGTATAAAAACTAAAAAAAATATCAATAAGTTGAAACTGATTTTGTTTGGATGGCTTGTGTGTATGTGCTTTAACACTGGTGTCACGTTGAAATTAACTGGCAGGTAAATGTTGTAAGAGTAACCATATAAAACGTTACTTCAACCTGATTTAAAGTTAAATAGAAATTCAAAACATACAGTCTTAAAAAACATGATTTCAGTAAAAATTAATGCTATTTACCTGTCAAAATGTCAGAATTAAGTGTTGGAATAACAGGTCAACTTCTTAAATCAACTTGAATATGGTAATGCAAGCCACCAGGCGGATTTAATACTGAATATAGGTTATTAAAATCAAGTAAGTTCCTAAAATGTCAAATTTATATGCCACCTTGTGAATTTAACAAGCCCTAGGTTAATTATTTACCTGAAGTTTTGCTGTGAGTATACTATTTTTACCACAAGTTGATTATTATGGATTTGCATCGCTGGTCGTTGTCGGTTATTACAAAATTGGTAACCCATAATTCCAAATGATTAAAATCAGTAGTGAATTTTTCTGGCTTGCAATTGGAGCTGGTTAATGGCGATTTACAATATCAAAATCAAATTTGCCAGAATTAGTTTAACACCTCGGTTGCTATAATAATAGGCAACCGTAAAGGAGCAAAGGGGTAGCACTTATCTACTCTATGGCCCGATGAAATACCAAGTGTTAAGTGCAGTTAATAACAACAATTGAAACAACCACGTTCACAGTTAAAATCAGACTCGCTTTGGTTCTGGCGACCTACCTGGAACTTCTTAGTTTAACTTCCAGAATGCATAGCTCAGCTTTGACCTACTGAGTTGCATTCTGGCTTGTTCTACTGACTTATTGCGTCACAATAAGTGTGACCCTAAACAAAACTGTCATTATTCATAATAGTTAATTGTTATGCATTCTGACTTAGTGGGTTAGGAGGTGAGGCAGTTAATGTAATATACATAGGTATAACATCCCTTCCCCCTTAGGAAGTTCAAGCCAGGTTTCCAGAAAAAGGTTCATCTCACTTTATTTAAACATAATTAAATATTTATTTTTATTATTTAATGGCAATTTATTAATTTACAATATATTTGTCTACACCCGGGCAGACGTGGTGCTGAAACTTGCTGTATCTGCTTTTGGCTGTGGCGTTGATGGTGCACGTTTCCTTGATGTTTGGTTGATTGTCAGCTCACGGAGTGGTACTTTTGCTCGGATGGAACGAATGCTTTGTACTCTGGATCGGAAATATCGGACTAGGCAAACGATAATAACTGCAAGTGCTGCTAAGGTGACTAAAGTCAGTATGGAGTAGTGATGTAGTGACAATTCCCATTCATGATTTGTCACTTTTCGTTCTGCGTTCAGAACCTTCCAACCTTGTTCAAGCTCTTCTATACTCTTTTTCCCATCATTAAGTTCGTTGAAAAAATGCTTGTGGTTGCTGATAAGAATACTGTTCATCATTCAGCATTACAAATGCATCATTCAGCAGAAGTAAACGCTATAGGGCATAATCATAGATATTGTCTGAGCTGTTGACATCAAAAATTGGAATCTACCTGATAAAATTTCAATAAAATAAGCTCCAAGTTTACCTAGCAAAACAGCTTTAACAACATCAATGAATGTGTCACTTTCTATCAACTTGCAATTATTTTAATACCTGCTGTTATTAATAAGACTTTATTCCTATTCCAAATCAATATCAAAATTATAGTCGGTTTGTATACAGAATTAAGCAAATATTATATAAACCTCAATCCCCGCAAGTATAATATGTATCACGAGTATGGCTTCCTCATTCGTAAGTATGTGACAGTCATTTATGACCGAAACACAAAACTTTCCCATTTTAGTGGTATTTATGTAGACCAACATGGCATGGCATATATGAGAGCATTTATATCACAGGCAACATGCAAAAATCCCATAAACATGCAAGTCCTTACAACACCACAAAATTACTTCATATCTTTGTGTAAATCACCGCCACTCTGCCAAACCGACCACCCTTGTCGCACACCTAATAATTTCCTACGCAAAAGCTGAATGGCGGATATCTCAAGGATCACAATCAAACAATGGGTGCTTATAGCTTAGTTCATTCCACCGAAAACAAAAAAAATACAACTGGGAAGGCTGCGATTTTATTATTATTATTATAACTTCTTTTATCCCTCTACCCACACACATATACATATGTAGCCAATAGTATGTATGTTCGACCTTTTAAGCTTTACCTTATTCCCAATGGTCTTCTTTTTTAATTAAATTATCCCACAGAGTTATTGCGAGACCTATGGCAAATTTATTACACTTTCAGACTGAAATATCGAAATGGTTTGTTGATGAGCCTCTCTTTACCCCGAGTATAGGTAGGTACCCATACAAGGTCTTGATCATTTGACTCATCTCGTAAAAAAATAAATAAAAACCCCAGACCCCAAGTTCATAAAGTACGCAACCATTATATTGTATAAGCAAAAATACAGACGGTGGCTTTTATGGCTAAGTCGCAATCGAATCGAGTGCGAGTGTCCTTTGCATATCCACAAATTCTTTAAAAAAAAAACACGGACAGGGAGAAGAATATTGAATGGATATGCGAACTCCTTAAAATATGCAAATGAAGAAATAAATATTGGTCCTGTTTTAGACATGTATATTTTTTTGTTTTGTTTACTTTTGTATACCTACGACCATATAATCCTAAGCAAAACTCGGTTGTTGCATCTAAGGGCCTTGTAAAATTGTCCCTGCCGCATAAATAGTTGCGGATACCATTCACGGAGAACAACGACGCAACGGACGCTCCGTAAGATTAAGATGCAAAATTCTTTATATGCAATACCGAAAATAACATTAAATTAAAAACAGGCATCGTGCGCGCTGCGTCGGACGCGGTTGCCCATTGGAACCTGCGAGATTCAGCGCATCAGAGCCAGAATGGCTGTCCTGGTCTGACTTAGCGGTTGTAGATAGCGTAATTGGACGCGGTAAAGGTAAAAGTAGTGATGCAGATGGGTAGATTTATTTACGTCATAGGGTTGCCAAGGAAAATATTTGTTAATCATGACAATAGAAATACAATAAAAATTGGAATGCTTATCCTTAAAGAGTTTCCTTTAACTCTCAAGGAAGAAGGCCAGACCATGCCCTTGTTGAGTCCTTTGAACGTGATGTTAATTGTTTTGGAGAGTAGCTGTTTTTCATTATCTTCTCACATCCCTTTTGGGGTAATATCTGTTATTCTGTTATTTTTAATTCGAAAGTATTTAATATCGAAAGTATTTCAATATATTTTCAAAAAGTCATAGAAATAAGAATTCGAAGAATGACAACTTCATTAAAAAAAAAAACAAAAAAAATTTATAATTTTCATAAAATATTTATGGCAGCCCTACATCTTACCACTTACTCACTCAGCACTTCCTCAGAAAAGCCATTTTAGTCGGATTCTCATCCCATCAATAAGATGAAACAACACAAAGCCCATTAAAATGAAAATCATACAAAAGGCCCAAAATGCCGGTATAAAGACAAACCGAAAAAAAGAAGTCAAACAGAAAGAGGTTAGCCAAACAAAATATAAAAAAGAACAATAAAAAAAAGCTAGCAAGTAGAAGAAGCAGCAAAATGAAAGAGTGGAACTTGGAATAAAACTAAGAAGACGAAAAAAAAAAACATTAAATTAATGTCACCGATAAAATGTCGTCGTATCCATCGTGTCGTTGTCGTCTTCTTCTCCTTCGTCGGTTTTGAAGTCACCATCTTCAAGTCTTAGGTCGTCAACGAAGAACCTCTCTCTAGCTGAACAATGCGAGATTTATTTGCAGATTCATCACACAGAGGATTGGCAGCGCGAACCACACCACATGCCCTCAGAAGGATGGCCTTTTGGTTTTATTTTTTTTTTTTTTTGCTGGATCCTTCTTTCCTTTGGTGATTTCCCGCAGGATACCGTCTAAGTCAACGCACAAACATGGTATAGCTTGCCATGGTTATGGACTGTGGCACTTCCATTAAAGGGCAGCCAAACGGGCATGTAGGTATGCCTACATGTATACAAAAACAAAATTCAAATAAGCATTCGAAATCTTCAGCTGTGCTTCTTGAAGAAACAATCTCGGCATTAAAATTCTTTGAATCATCTTATAAACCCGAACCAAACAGAGGTAAACAGCTACACAAGTCACAATCTCAGAACCACGCCGGAGAATTTTAAGTAGAAGATCTGGCAAAACCAGTCCGCTATAAGAATGTTATGGAATATAATTTGATGAGCAAAAAATCATCAAACGGAGAATCCCCATTTGGAAGTACCTACATTTGAGTCGAAAGGTTTGCCGAAATGTCTGAAATGTGTCAACTAGAATGACTTATGACAATGGTCGAGCTTGATGTCCAAAAGTCGTCTGATGCGTGCGAAAATTATTTTTCATCATGTTTAAAGCAGGAATTATTTTTTATAGAATCGTTTCTAAGTGGATATATGTACGAGTATATTCAATTAATGTTTTGAATTTCAATTTTGTGAGTAAAATGTAATTTAAGTTTTGTTGGATACGAATTCTTATGGTCCTAAAGACATAAACAAATATTCTGGCTGTGGAATAAAATGGCCATGTACACGTAATTAAACACTCATGCAAAAGTTGGTACGCAAAGTATATTAACAATTTCAATAGCAAGATATTTTGTTATCCGTTTGTATACTATCGCAGTCTAGAGGGCCCTCTTATCTTAATTACGTGGCCCTGGCCCACCTGGGCCTTGCCTAGAAACGTGAGGTTTTTCTTTGAAAGTAATATTTTTCATGAAACTCAGTGGTTCTTAAGAATCCATCAGAAAGCTCACGACACAAAAGTTTCACCAAAACATAATGAATGTTGGTAAATTTATTTAAAAAAAAAAGACATTAAGGAGAAGAAAAGCACAATTTCGAGATTTCGTGACCTTAAACTGAAAGTTTAAATTCTGTGCGGGCTATCAAGTTTAAGTTGATTTTTTTTGCACACTCTTACACAAAGCCCACATATCGTCGGCCTTCTGTCAAAGCGTCGTAGGTCTTAAAATGCCATTTTAAAGTATTTTAGTTCAAAACAAATCACTGAATAAAAATATCAATGTCTCACAAATATATTTTGGTTTCTTTTGGTTCCATTAACCAGTTTCAAAACCTTTTACGGTCTAAGAATCCAATTTATTAACTTTTAAACCAATTTTTGTATCCCCTAATCAATTTTTCAAAACCGACTTACGAGGTCTTAACAGAAGGCCGACGATATACTAAAAACCATCCTTGGTTAAATGATAAGTTTTATTTTACATTAAGAAAAAAATATAAAAGATGGTAATGGAGAAGGCATCTAACGGAAACGAAGAAGACACGTACGGTTAAATGTTTTTATTATTCAATTATAAAATAATTGAATTTTTCTAATAATTGTCAATAATGATAAAAGTGATCAAGGTTATTGAAAAAAATATTCTATAAAATTTCATTGAAACTGGTTAACCTAAATACTTCAAATTTTGTTTACAAATTGCATGAGGTTTTCACAGTCTTTTACTAAAAATATCGGGTTATTTGTAAAAGTTCATGGAAATTTTTTAAACTTTGGTACGAAATTTAAGTACCCTAATAACTAAAAAAGAAATTGTTTTCAATATTGTTTTTTTTTAGAATATTTTCCCCATTTAAAATAACTTGAGAATCGTTTTTTTTGTTCATTTAATGCGTTATTTAATGGAGTTATTTAGAAAAATATATATATTTGTATACTCTGTATGGTATTTAGTACGAGTATATGTTGATTTTCCATCTATTGAGATTGTGAAAACACCAAGTATTTTGTATGAACAATTTGAAGTACTCGCTAGCACATGTTACGGTAACCGATTTTAATGAAATCTTACACATCCTTTTTTTAAATTGCCTTGAACACTTTTAGGGGTGGAAATAAAAGAAATTTTATCCCTCTAAGAAAAGTGTATATTATTTGTTACAATTTAGGAGAGAAAAGTGCAATTTTTGTCTTCTCTGTTACCGTTTTTAAGTCAGATAGATACGATATTAAAATCTATGAACATGAATTTAATTTAATTTTGGTGGGGGCAAAAACCCCCATTTATTCGGCTTAATACAAGCTAATTCTTAATCTAACTTAAAAACTAAGAACTTAAGCTAACGTTAGTGAGGGGGAGGGCGATTCAGAAGCCGGAGTTTTAAGGCAGGAGTACTGAGGTTAAAGTCGAAGGAGGACAAATTCGAGTTAACACCCCGCAGCATGCGAGAGATAGGTTCGTTGGAGCCATGACAGGTTCGGTGGGTGGGTATGTAAAAGAGGCGAGTGGTACGTGTATTACGAGGGTTAGTATTAAAAGAGACAGAGTTTTAAAGCGACATGTAGTCAACGGAACCAGAGAGTAGTCGATGAATGAAGAGAAGGTCTGATATATCTCTTCGTTCCTCCAACGAGTTCAGGTTGATTAGTTTAAGGCCGTCTAAATAGGGAGGCAGAATAAAAGGATTATTCCATGATAGACCTCGAAGAGCAAAGCGTAGGAAACGACGCTGGATGCTCTCGATTCTGGAAATATGTGTAAGTTGGTAAGGGTAACAAACTTGAGACGCGTATTCTAGGAGTGGACGAACGAATGATATGTATAAGGAGCGGGTAACGTAGGGATTGGAGAATTCTTTAGACCATCTTTTGATGAATCCTAGTGCTGAGTTTGCTTTGAGAATGATATCGTCTATGTGAGAAATAAAATTAAGCTCAGGGTCACATAAAATGCCAAGGTCTCGAATATTATAGACGGAGGGTATGGGTTGATTATGGATCAGGTAGACACGGGGAGGAGATTTCATGCGTTTGCGTGAAAAAGTGATTGGTTGACACTTGGCGACGTTTAGCTCTAGGCAATTTTTTAGACACCATACTGAAAAATTGTCAAGATCTTGTTGAATAAGAGAAGAGTCATGTCTTGAGGAAATGGTCTTGAAAAACTTGGTATCATCGGCGTACAGAGAAATAGAAGAATGTTTGATGATTCTTTCGATGAAGAATGAATAAAAGTGGGCCCAGGTGGCTTCCTTGGGGAACCCCAGATGTAGCTAAGAAAGGACAAGAGGTGGTAGATCTAAAACGAACGCTGTAAAAACGGTTTTCAAGGTAAGAAGAAATCCATTGTAACAAAGAGGGTTCGAAGCCAAGAGTGGACAATTTGAAAAGAATAAGCTTATGAGAAATTTTGTCAAATGCCTTCCTGAAATCCGTTGAGATAACATCAACTTCTTGGCCTTTCTCTAAGGCGAATTCAACAAGGTTAGTGGTAGAAGATCGACATTTGAGGAAGCCATGTTGTGAGGGGGAGATAAAGATTTACAATGGAAACTTAAGGTTTCATATAAAATACTTTCAAAGCGTTTGGGTATGTGCGAAAGCTTGGCAATGGGCCGATAATTGTTAATATCACCCTTCGGACCCTTTTTGTGTATTGGGGTTATGAAAGATGATTTCCATATCTGCGGAAATTCACCTTGATTTAGGAAAAGGCTGAACATTTTTGAAAGAGGAAGAGAAAGGGCGGAAGAGCATTAAGTTAAGTTGATTCAATTTATATTCGATGAGAAAAGGATCGACGGTACGAGGGAGAAGCGGTCCTAGAGAGAAATTTTGCAGATAATTGAAATAGAAATAAATGAACAGCACTCCTATAAAGAAAATACCCCCAAAATTAAGTAATGTATTAAGAGTACTTTTAAATAAAATTAAATTAAATACTGCTCATTCCGATGTGCATCACAATTTATAAAGAGCTGATAGCAGCAAAAAAAAAAACACAGAAAACTATTAACGGAAAGATAACCTATGAGGTTTTTGATCTTTTTAATGTTTTACAACAACAAATAGAATTTTGTATCTTAAATTTTTTGTTGACTAAATATGTTAAGTATTGGTTTACCTTTACAAATAATTCTGTACATAATTTGAAATTGAGTTGCTTGGTTTCGATTTCTTTGGAATGGCCGCTCATATTTTCTCGTCGTAGGGCCATTCGCTGTAATAAAACTCAAATATTTGAGTTCACGATAAGGCTTATGGGGCAATTTACGATAAGGAAAAACATAAAATATAAGCGTTAAAATTGAAAATACTTAAATATTAAAGTTCCGCTTTAGAAAATATTAATAGAATAATAGAACGCATACGCCACAGTGACTTAATTTAATAAAAGACAAAATACCTTAGTTTATTTTTTATTGTAAAAAACAACTGTATTCCAAATTTAAATTGTAGTTGCTGCTAAAAATAGGCAATAGTTGGCAACCGGTACTTCAATATATTTGTTAAAAATTATAATATTTCTATTGAAATATCACTGTTATTATCTTACAATATTATAATAGCGCAGTTAGAATAGACATAAAAACGCCAAAGAATAAAACAAAATTAAACACAGACTGATTTTTGGTTTGCGCATTGAGATTGATCATACTTATAATCCAAAAAAGAAAAGTTCTCAAAATTCCGATGACCACTAAGAAATATTTCGAAAACTGCTAGTTTAAGAAAAAAATTCGTCAACAAATAGGTAGCTGAGGTAATTTCTCATAAAAAGTATATAAAATATATTCGTAAAATTACCAGTTAAAGCCTAGTACTCACCTCTTGTGAAATAAAAAGTTTAAACTGGTTCAAAATATACGTGAATTATCATTATGAAAATATAATTGTTTTTTCACGTGAATTTTTGATACTCTGCTTGGAATACTCACTTTGACTGGAAAAAATAAATTGATTTTATGAAATATATTTATTTTTATTTCGTATTTTATTGTATTTTTGTGTCTTGTTTATTTTTTGTATTATCGTTAGCAATAAAAATAAATTAATTGACTATAATGTCAGACTTTTCCACATCTCCTTATTTTTCTCCTAGTGTTTGTACATTGGGATATGGAAATCATTTCATGAAATATAATCGAACCGGTTCATATTTCATTCTCAAACTTAGGTACTCACCTCTAGTTGTGAACTCCATAGCTGTGAATTAACCGACATTTTTGTATGAAAATTTCATTTTCACTCGAACTGAGTACTAGGCTTAAGAAGGTAATGTTACAAATATACTGTAATACAGGGTGGCGCACGAAACGTGCTACAAAAATAAAACGTAATAACTTTTTTTCTGTGTGAGTAATCGGCTTATTTTTTTTTTATTTTGTAGGTTACTATTTAGATTTATAAAAATGGATGCTTGGGATACGGAGAAAAGAATTTGGATAGTGCAACGGTACCATGCTTTGCAGTCCGTCATTTCCGTCCAAAGGGAATTTAGGCGGGAGTTTGGCGGTAATCCCCCGAGTAGATGGACCATTATGAGGTTTGTAAACATGTTTGCCGAATATGGAAGCATCGCACGAAGGCCGTACCATCGATATTCAGGATACAATCGCAGCAGTAGCATCTGCAATACAGGCCAATCCGAGCGTTTCGACCACAAACTTATCGGGGCAAATTGGAGTTAGTAGACGGTCATTACAACGGATACTTCATGACGATTTAAACTTGTTTCCTTGTTGTACAAAGTCCAAATTACTAGCAAGTTAAACCCTCAGGATTTGCCTGTTCGCCTGGAATTTTGCCAAAAAATGATATCAATGGCCGAAGAAGACAACACATTGATCAATTGTTTGTTCATGTCTGATGAGGCCCATTTTGATCTTAACGGCAATGTAAACAAGCAAAATTGCCGTATATGGAATGAGTCTAATCCAGAAATGCTCCATGAGACGGAACTGCACCCAGAACGAGTCACTGTGTGGTACGCAGTTTCATCAAGGTGTATTGTCGGGCCGTACTTCTTTGAAGAAAACGGTGTAACCGTTACTGTCAATGGGGACCGTTATTTAAAGATGTTGAAGGAGTTTTTTTACCCAGAACTGCGTCGAAGACGTAAACCATTCAACAGCGTTTGGTTTCAGCAAGATGGAGCAACTGCACATATAGCCAGACCAGTTATGGTGGAGCTAAACAAATAATTCGCAAACAAATTCATTTCTAGGAACTACACTCTTCGCTGGCCCCCAAGGTCACCTGACCTGACTGCACCAGACTTCTTTTATGGGGTTATGTCAAGCAAGAGGTGTATAAAACGAAGCCCAGGAATTTAACAGAATTAAAGCAGTCCATAACGACAATAATTGAGGCGATCCCAACTTCAACTCTTCAGGCCGCAATGAATAATTTTTTGATCAGATGCCGCATATGCGTGGGAGAGCGTGGAGATCATTTGCGGTCTATAATCTTTAAAAACAGCTAACTATTTAAAATAAAATTTAATTTTCTAACCAATAAAAAAAAAATAAATGAAATACATCGATTAAAAAAAAAGTTATTTGAATTTCTTATTGTAGCACAATTGGTGCGCCACCCTGTATTACGAATATTTGAAGATCTTTTTGCTAGCAGGTTTATAGAATTTGTATATCATATATGTACATACCTTGCCAAATAGGCTTAATGACGAGAAATTTTAATCTTGTTGGATATAGTTAACAGTGGTGTTTTGTCGAAAAATCCACGTAAGATAAACTAAACTTAATATAAATTGCGCACGACAAGGGCCCTCTCAATGTCATTGATGATGAGTCCAAATAAGTAAAATAAAAATCGTTGGAGTGGTTTTTTAAGAAATTATATAATTACGTATTAATATAATCTTAAATCATTTTTAATGATAAATTTTGCTATTCAAATCTCAAGTATTTATTTATGGGCATACAAAAATAAGTTAAACAAAAAATTGTCAATCCAGTTTTAGGATATCAAATTTTGAAAAATCTAATTTGAAACTTTTTTTAAAAATGCAAAAATTTCCTTTTTGATATAATGCAATGTATTTGAACATATTTAAAATTACAACATAAAAATTTAATCTAAATCCATTCAGCCGATAGTGAAAAAATTCCAATAACATTTTACGAGAGGTAGCATATTAATAGTTTCTAAATTTTGTAAATTTAAATAATTTTTGGTACTGTACCGCACAATTTTAAATACTTAAACGAAAAAATTGTATTTAAGCTGTAGGAGGCGTTTATTGGAACAAAGGTAGTTTCTTCAATGGTTTTTAAACTATATACGTTAGTTTCTTTTGAAATGTTTTAATTTCCTTAGTCCCCCCCCTATAAAAGTGATCAAGTTATTTAAAAAAAAATATTTTTTATATTTTTATATTTTTATTTATATTTTTCAACGTTAGAATGTGAACAATTACAATTTTAATCAAAATTTTGGTAAATGTATACTTATTTTTATTTTTGATGAATGAAATATTGTTTAAAAGAATTGAAAATAATTGTTTTATATATTCCGAATGGAACTTAATATAGGTATGCTTCTAGTTTGAAGTTTTTTTTATTCACTATTACTCATTTACCTTTATTTTGAGTAAAAGTCTGGGAAATCCGAATGCATTTTGAATGGAAAATTTCAAGTGGTTGCCGGCACGTGTTAACATTGACTGATTTCCAAAATATTTTACATAAATTTTTTTTAATTACCTTGATAGTTTTAACCCATTAGTTGCCACTGTACCCAATTGAGTAAAGTTTTTTCGTAATTTTGAAATAAATTTTGTTTTTCAAAAAGTAAGAACTATTTTTACGAAATTTTTATTTTAATGGAAGCGAATACATGTGTTAACAAGTTTGAAAATATTCCAGGGAAGATAAAAGCAGTTTTAAAGTTCTTTATTGGATAATGAGTCTTGGGTGTTTTCAAATTTGAGAAATTTTTCGACCATGCACTAATCAATAGTAATTTTTAAAGACTAATTTTAATCTAACTGATATAATTGACGTTTTCTATTCAGCCTAGAGCTCAATTACCTTATTTACTAAAAAAGTTTAAACACATAATTCACTCTTATTCATGGTAAATCATGCACAATGTAAGTGTACTCAAATGAGCACACTGGCCGAAACTATATTAGAAAAAAATCAAATAAAACCAATAAAGAATATACCCTAGACAATGAAATCTTTAAGTTTTTATCGCAAGTTTAAAAATGGCTGCTTGATAAAATATTTCCTTTTTGAAAGGGGGTTGGGGTTGGCTATTAAAAATTTTGCCCGCACATTTAGCTTGTAATTTAACAGTTACAAGAACAAATTTTACTACGTATGAACTTTGGCTTATGCTCAAAATGTAGGAAAATTTGCATTAGAAAAAACATACATCTACCGCAAAACATTTGCATGCAAACAAAGGCGCTCGAAAGGGGCAAATGGGGGCTGTTTCCCCTGGCACTAAAAAATACCACGTTATCAACATATTTTTAAATTTTTTTCTATGGACTTTAGTCAAATACTTTCTTTTTGTCTGTTGGAATTAACAACAAATCAACCACCTCCTGAAATAGTTTCTCTCCCCTCCACACCTTGTTAAAAATCCTGTGGGCACCTATGCATGCAAATCAGAGGCGGGTTTCCAAACTTACATAAAACGAAATCAATAAAGCCCTTTCGATGTACCTATTGAATTCTCTGGTGGTGCTAATAGCTATTCATGGCATGGCTTTTTCATTACACATCCAGTGTTCAAAAAAAAGTCAATTTAGAAACCTAGAGATCAAAATTTCCGAAAAAGATCTATAACCACACTTTTTGCTCAAAACTATTTTTCTACTAATAAGTAATTTTTATACTCATATCAGGCCAGTAAGCCCCTTTTTTTCCAAAAGTTACAAAAATATTATTATTATTGTATTAAAACTGTTATTTAAGTTCAAGTAATAATAGCCCGCATTTAAAATATTTTTAATTTATTTCTATTTTTGGGGTGCTTGGTCCCTAATGGGTTGGGATGAGACGAAAGTAATTCAAAAATTTCAAAAAAGCGTGATGCTAGTATATATGGAAAGACACCTACTGTTATCTTTCCATAAAAGTTATTTTTTTCTTAAAATATTTTAAAGGAAGTTAAAAAACTCTTGAGTATCGAGTTCCAACAAAAAAAAAACATAATGTCGTTTTTGAAATATTTGATTTAACAATTTGAGTATACAATACCTACTCTTTTTATTTTTAGAAGCTTCTGCACATAAAAATTTGTTCAAATCAGTCAAACCGTATCTTAAAACTCTAAACTAAAAAAAAATGGTTCCAAGTGAGATACAATTTAATAATAATTTTTTTGAAAAATGGTTTCCCACCCAGAGATAGCCTTTATTAAAAGTAATTTATCGATTTTTTTTAAAGAAAATTGAGCAGCCAAATTTAAGAAACATACGATTAAGAAAAACTGCTGCAAAAAAATGTATAACAGGGCCCTGTTTCAAAATCGGGCAGATGAAAGTACTAGTTTTGAAAACTTTCAAAAACAACGACTAATAGTTTCTTTTTCATAGATAGAGCGGCCGTCCTAATCTATTAGTGAAAGTGATATTAACGAACTGAAAAGTATAAAAGTTCTTTTCTGCTGCTTGGTTATGAAATTTAATTTCACCACAGACTAATAATATTGATTAGTACTTTAATATGAAATAGCCCAAGTAACATTTTTCATCTTGAAAGACTCTTCCTGATTCATAGAAGATTAATTTGCGAGAATAAATTTTGCTCTGGTAGTCTACATTTAGATTCTTATACAACAGCTATGGGCGTTAAACGGCCTGATTACTAGCAGCAATTTTTAATCTTATAGCATGAGTAAAAGAATATGAATGAAATTTGTTATCTCTTTTTTTCTTTCGCATTCTATTTTTTGTTTAGAAAGTAGTATTTTTGCTTTGGTATTAATCTTGGCGTGCGTCGAACGATATTATGTTATAAAGTCATAGTACAGTGACTTTATTTTAGTCGTGTTTTTTCCGCAAGTGCACCAAAAATGGTTGCATTTAAAATTTTATCATTTTAACATTTTACCCCGCAAAAAACAACCCGCTTTCAAAAAATGCATATTTCAATTAATTTATTTTCATTTTTTAAGGTGGAATTTTTGTATTATCGTTAGTTTGCATTTTTTGCAATTGGGTTTCATTAAAAATAGGGCACCATACCAGAAAAGTCTCGGCATTGTTTGGTATCGGTATCGGAAACCTTAACGATACTGAGACGATACTAGCTCCGAACGATACCGAGACCAAACGATACCGTATTTCGTGGACCGAAATTTACCGATACTCTCGGTAGTATCGTTTGGTATCGACAGAAAAAATATTTTTTGAATACTATTATTAATTTATTACAAATAAACAATTTTTGTAAATGGTTTCTCAGAGAAGGTTCTAATGATTTAGATCATATTTTGAGAGCTTTTCTTCTTAGCAGAGAAGCAGCAATTTTATTTACTACTGCCAACTGCCACGCCCATTTAACTCATGCTGGCTTTCTCTAAAACCTACAATTTGGATGAAATTTTCAGACTCGGTTCTCTTAAGTGAGAAAGTGACTTATGTGAAATCTATAAAATATTTGTGATCATTGTTTTCCTGTAAACTTATGACCCCTGTTGAGTTTAAAAAACAAAAATTCTTCCTGAGGATTCTTAAAGTCATAAATGAAAACCCGAACCACTGGGTACATGTCTTAGCTGAACTCAGTTACTCCTTAATTATTCGCAATCTAATTTATTTATTCGCGGGTCTCACATTAATAAAACAAGACTTTTTTCTAATTTCCCTGCATTCCCATATGGCATCCTTAATGTAATATGATGTCAGCTAGATTAAACATAAATATCTTTTTCAAATATTTACAACTTCAATGAATTTTGCAGCAACCCTTTTTCTGGTTTGGTTTTGCTGTTTAAATTATTTCAATGTTAGTATGAAAACCAATTTAAACTCGAAAACCTAAACATATACCCACCAACAACAACAACAACAACAACAACAAAGTCACATATTTACGAGAGTATATCCTTTCATCCTACATATCTCTATTCATTCTTGCTAAAAAGCTTTTAGAATAAACAATGTTTAATTATATTCCACCACATACTAGGAGGTATCACCACCAGCACCATCACCGCCACCACCCAGTTGGCATATCATTCAACGTTGCGTTTGTTGCTGCTACCATATCGACATAGCTTGAAAATTACGCATTCATTCCCATTGTTATCTATATTAAGGGCGGAATTCATTTTTAAGGGGTTTTGGGGGATGATGATGCTCTTCCATCGGCTTGGCTGGCTCTTGGATCCTTTTGCCATTTTATAATGTGCGTATGGGTTTATCATGCCCCAGAGATACAATGACAAGCTTTATCATCACATCTCGTCCGTAGGATTAAAAAGGATCAACGGTCTTCGTCTCTCTGGTAGGTATAAATATCTTGCCATAATGATTTCGTCCGTTCATCCTTTTAATCGCTGCAGGGGTTTTAGGTGAAATAACACACGAACCATCTTAATGGCAGCAGTTTTGCTACACTCCTCCCTTTTAGGTCGAAAATATTGCTCTATGATGCCTGTTTGCTGGCTTATAGAACTAGAACTGGATATGAATTTGTATGTGTCTATCGCACTGCTCAAAGAGGGTGTGCAAGTTTTTAGCCGAAATAACCGGTTTGGTCCAGCACCAGTAGAGTAGACCGATGAGACCGTGCACAGGTTTTCATACTTCTCATCACATACGTGTATTGTATTCGTATAACTAGAGATATCCTTGCTCGTTTTAATGTGTTATTGTCTAATTATCAGGTAATGCCGGAGGACTTGCAAGTATCACTCTGAAAATTTATATTCGCACAACCTTTTTGCTTTTTCCATATACCTACATATGGGGTTGGCTGTAGGCATTCATGTGACACGTAAAATTTTAAATGAATTTTGCGTGCAAAGTCCTTGGGGATATAATAAAGTATTTAAATTGTGAATTATAAATAAACAAGGATAAGGTTGTTAGCAAAATAGCAATGGGAGATTATATTTTCCAAAGGATTAGAGCAATAATTTGATACGATTTCTACCTATATGTGTTGGCTTTTATAAGATAGTCTTAATATGGGAACACAAAGGTATAAGTATAATATACGTGATGAATTCTGATACTTACTGGAGAATGTTTAGGTATAGATTTTGATTTGGACAAAAAAATGCATTTTAAAAGGACCTCCTTCTCAACCTCGATGTAATTAAAAAGGTAAAATCAATTTAAATGGTCATAGACTAATGATGATAATTAAACTAATGCAGTAACGAGAGATTCCCATGCATTTATAAAAATAAAATATTTTACTAATGTTTAATAACTGATGAAAAGAATGCAAGACGGAGCTGGAATAGATTTCAAAAATGCTGCAGTAAAAGCTAAAATTTATTCAACTCTTGCAGCTCCGACTGCAGCATTTTTGACATCTAATCCAGTTCCATCTTGCATTTAGACAGTAATGAGGCACGTTTTTGGTATCGGTAATTTTTTTTGACATTCTGAATCCTATTTTCAAAATCGGTCCCGGAATGTGCTAGTGAAGACAACTGGAGTGATTCAATTCCATGTGTAAAAGTAGGTGTCACCTTAAGTTCAGTTATTGGACCTTTATTTTTCGTTGTCTACATAAATTCAATATTAAAGTTAACTTGGAATAGAGTCTCTGCGGTTTCCATATTACATTCTGGTCATTTTGTTGATGGTATAAGTTTCTCAATGAATACTTATTGGTTTATCTGTTTTGAAAAAACTGACTTCATTGGCATCAAATCGTGCTTAGTATTTTAGTTTCAATGAATGTAGTTGCATAACTGACGACATCAAAAAAAGAATTTTGCTAAGCCAAATTTTGAAATTAAAATTTTGACCCAGTCCCTAGTTTTTGCTAGTTTCACTAATTGGGGGCTATCGTGAATAAAATTTCCCACAGAATTTTTCCCATCGTCAAAAAACGGGAACGAAAATTGTGGTCGCAGTTTCTCTCGGAAATTATTGGCATCGAAAGTGAATATTGCACGACCACTGAGCTACCATTTTGAATGACTTAATTTGAACCTGCAAAAAACTGTGAAAAATGTTCAACAATTCCAATTTTAGAAAGTGGGAGAAATCCCATGGGAAATTTTACTCACGATAGTCCCCATTAAGAATTCAAGAGAAAAGAATAAATATAAACAAATATTTTTTTAATTGTTAAAAAATATTAACTTTGTATCATAAAAAGATGTAGAAAGTATTTAATTTGATTAATAAGGAGTTAATTTATTTGGTGTAGGAGAGCTAAAATTAAAAGAATAGTAAGATTTTTCTTAAAAAAGGTAGTGCTATATTGTATATACTGAACTTGTGCTGCTATGTGCCGTATTAAAAAAATTATATTAAGGGTGTGGTTTCAGACAGAGCGTGATCTAGAGAGGGGTGAGCCGGGCATTTTGCTCCAGGTGGTAAAATTTGGGGCGACAAAATTGAATATTTAGGCTGATCAACGGCTATTAAAAACGATTTTAAGAATTTCTAACAGATCGAGGCATAAATAACATAATTATTTCGATAAACGTACTCATAGAAAAGGCTTTTCAGTAATCTATTGTTTGAAAACTTTTCAAACTGCTCATAAAGCTGAAAAAAAAAGAACAAAATTTAAAAACTTTATTTTGAACAAATTCGATAAAACATCAATACAAGAGTGTATAATGTCAATACTAAAAGATGAATTGTCTGAAATTCGTAACCTCAAGACTATTTAAACCCACTAGGACTCATCATATATTGTTCATGGATTAGAACTTTCAGAGAAGTTGACATTTTATATAAGATTTTATATAGTTTTTCTTCTTCAGTCGCTTTGAAATTTATAAAAAAAAGTAAGATTTGTTGCATATATCAATATTGTTCTCAGAATCCTTTAGATTTATTAACACTTAAAGTTGCAAGAAACTTTTCCAAATAAAAATAAAAAAAATTATCTTCGGTCTACTTCTGTCATGTTCGAACATTATATGGATTGGCTATGATTTCTGTAAAATACAAGGTTTGAAAATAATTAAAAATTTTGGCGAACAAAAAGTGCTAAGAAAACTATTTTATAGTCACTAGGCAGACTTTAATATTTTCAAAAAATGGTTAAATCTGTTCTTTTAAGATGGATTGCTTATTCGTTTTGTGGCTGTTTTTTTTTAATAATTTTTTTTTAAATATCATTACTTGTGTTTTTTAATTCAGTCATTTTGAATAAATACATATTATTACAAAATATGGGTTGGGTACAGCTCATCACACTCCAACTCTTCACGACGCAACTCATAACAACAAAGGTCATCACAATTATAAAAATATAAACCCACTTATAAAATATTGTGGCCTTATCTATTAAACTACTGAACCGATTTCGATAAATTTTGGTATGTCAGTAGCCGAAACGTTTTTGCAATGCGACCAGTGAATTCTGAGAAATTTGTAAAACAACATAATATAGATGCACTTATAAAAACTGATAGAAGGCCTAGTAGCCTAACATTATGGAAGTTACACAATTCCAACCATATTACTCTCTTACTGATCGCAATTATAACCTCCTTTTTTAATGCTGGTTAAAAATTTAAACATCTCTGCAGTAATATAATATGGCTTGTAAAATATCCTTGCAAAGGGTGGCCTTTATTATTTTTGTCCAGGGCGATGAAAAAGCTTGATAGGATCCCGGTTATAAGAGGGGTAATTATTTTTTAAGCGTGCAGTTATCAGCGCAATTTTTTTAATATTTTGCTTAACTTGTGCTACATTTTGCCATAAATATTTAAAAAAAATTCTACCGATCAATCTTTCTTATAACGGGTGATTTTTTAGCTGGTTTGGTTTTGGCAACACTGGTTTTGACAGCTGACGTGTGTTTAGTACCTTGTGTCACTGTCAAACAGCTTCAGTTTGGTTTGCAATTTAACCATGGATTGTCTTACAAATGAACAACGCTTGCAAATTATTGAATTTTACAAGAACTAAAGTCAGCCGACCTACCACAACGCCGAATTTTTGGTGAATGGGCTCTTGGAAAGCTGGCCGAGGATCCGCTTTTTTATTGAATAATTGTGTTCAGCGATGAGGCTCATTTTTGGTTGAATGGGTACGTAAATAAGCATAATTGCCACATTTGGAGTGAAGATCAGCCAGAAACATTGCAACAGCTACCAATGCATCCCGAAAAAGCCACTGTTTGGTGCGGTTTATGGGCCGGCGGCATTATTGGGCCATATTTCTTCAAAGATGATGCGAATCGCAGCGTTACTGTCAATGGTGAACGCTACCGAGCGATGATAACAAACTTTTTTTTGCCCGAAATGGAAGTTCTTGACTTGCATGATATGTGGTTTCAACAAGACGGTGCCACATGCCACACAGCACGCGAAACAATGGCGCAATTGCGAGGCGAGTTTGGTGAACAGTTAATTTCACGTTTCGGGCCGGTCAATTGGCCGCCTAGATCGTGCGATTTGACACCATTAGATTATTTTTTGTGGGGGTATGTCAAGGCTAATGTAGGGACAAGCCCGCTTCGATTGACGCGATGGAAGCCAACTTCCATGCATTCATTCGTGAGATACCGGCCGATATGTGTGAAAGAGTATGCCAAAATTGGACTCAGCGGATGGGCTACCTGAGACGCAGCCGCGGTCAACATTTGCATGAAATTATCTTTAAACATTGAATTGCAAAGTTCAAACTATCGATTCAAATAAATATTTCATTCATTTTTTTGAATTTTTTGTGTTTTTTTTTTTAAAAAAGTTCTAAACCTCTTAAAAAATCACCCGTTAGTTTACAGTGTATTTTTGTATAAGAATTCATATAGGTAAGTTGAAATGAACTTAATACAAATAGCGTATGACAATTTTATAAATTTTGAATCTTTTTTATCTTTTAGACGCATGGCAAATAATTTTTATTTTTGAGGTATTTCAAAAAATTTCCTACCTTAAATTTGCAAACTTGCTACTTATTTTTAAATATTATCGGTACAAGGCAGCACAAGTTGAGCACAATACAGCACATCTTTTTTTTTTTTGTGAAAATCGAAAATGGTGGTGCTTACTTCACGCAAATATCCGAATTTGTTTATCTTTTCGGCACATGCCTGGTACAAACTGAATACACTGCAGCACTACGGTCATTTTAATAAATATCCAAATTTAAGAAAATAAAAATGCACGATTGGATCTCACGTACTAGATACTTGCTCTTATGTTCAAGATGCTTTAAATTTAAGAACTTTTAAAAATGCTAGTTACTCGCATTTTCTTAAAGTTCTTAAGTAGACAATTTTGAAGAAAAATCATTTTGATCGTTCTTTAACCCGTTTTATTATTAGATTACTCTAAAAAATATAATGTATGTATATGCAACCAAAAATTTTAAATAGGTTTTCTTAAAAATTAATTTTTAATATATATTCAAATTTGATAGTATTAATAAAAAATAGTGTGCCAATTTCGAGTAATTATAAATATACCCTTACTGTAATAGTTTTAAAAAAATGTATCTATCTGTTTTTAAAAATTAATTGTCAAAAAAAATCCAAAATCAATTTTTTCAAAAATTTTGATAGGCAGTTTTATTGTTATTTTGAAGGAGCTTTTGCATTAAAATTTTGATTTGAATTGCGGCTAAACCATTAATGAAAAAATCGAAAACCAAAAAAACAGTTATAAGGCAGGCATCGTTCATAACGGTTTTTGATAAAGTTTCTTAACCAAAAATTACACTACTTATGTGTTCAATAATAAACTGATTTTCTTAATTAAAATCGTTAAGGCCGTTTTTGAGATAAATAAGCTTTTTCTAAGCGGATTAATGCAAGTACCGTTATTTTTGAACCTAAAAACAAATTTCTATTTCTGCTCTGAAGAATGACAAAAAGAAAAACTTAAGTCCAAACTTTGAAGAAAATCGCTTCAGTGGTTTCGAGTGTAGATCCAGAAACAAACAGATTCACGGACAGAATTGTGGCACTCACTTTGTTCGTGTTCTCTTGCATCGTAATTTTTGATCGTTATCTCGAATTATTTTTTCACGAATTCAAAACTTGGCCAATAGTACCTATATCGCAAGAAAAAATCATCTGTAAAATTGCGATTTTTTTTTAATATACTTAAATAGGTAAAATATGAAAAAAAATTGTTTTCAAATTTAAAATTATTTTTTCAAAACTGTATTCGCACTTTAACAACTTTATTTGAAAACAAAAGATTTATGGCCTTACAAAATGTCGTTCAAAGTGTTGTTTTTAAAAATTTTTGTTTTCTATATTTTTTAGAAAACTGTTCCTCCTGCCTTAACTAGAAGGGAAGGTGATACACGACCCCTCCCACATGTTTTTTTGTTTTATCAAGAATTTTCCTAGACGCTATCTCTTTTATCACCTAGTAGATATATTGAAAGTCTATTTGTTTACGCTTAGTGAGAGAGATAAAACAAACTCGGAAAAAAGAATCTGGGTACGACCCACACTGGTAATGGTAACTTCCCATTGGTGCCCTCGGAAGCTAGAGGCAAGATGTTATTTTATTTTTAAAAAAATCACCAATTGAAGATTTTTGAAAAAGTTTTCAATATTTTCATCATTCAACATGCAATCAAGTGAAGATTAATGAGTAGAAAAAACTTACCCAAGGCCAATATAATTAGTTGTTATCAAAATACTTGAGAAGAAAAATTTGTTAAATAATTTTTTGGTAAAGTTTCTTGTAGTTTATTCACTTTAAAAACAACATTATTAGTTGAATTATTTTACAAAACCTAGAAAAATTTCAATTATGAAGTAGTGCATAGAATTTAACTAACCCAAAGCGAATATCATTTTGTGTGATCTCAGGATGTCTGGGAGAAATAAAAATTTCAATGATTTTGGTACGGTTACTTGTCGTTTTTTTTTTTTGGTTAAAAAAAACTACATGCCAAATGGCAAACCCTTTCAATTATTAATTTTAAACTAGTGTGTAAGATAAAATTAACCCAAGGCCACCATCATTGCTTACTTTAATGAAATATGAGACGCAAACAAAATTTCAACAGTATTTGGTATAGTTTTTTCGCTTTAAAAAAGTCAATTTGTTAAACTTTCTTACAAACCCTATAAACTATCAATTATAAACTAATATGTAGGATTAGTTTAACCAGGAGCCACTATCATTGTCTGTTCTCAAGATATTTTAGGTACAAAAAATATTTTCAACAATTATTGGTAAAATTACTTGCAGTGTTTTTCGTTTAAAAAAAAACTCTTGATTCAATATTTAAAAAAAAATTAAAAATTTGTATTAATAAACAAGTGTATAAAATAAAATAACCTCGCAGCCAATATCATTGTTAATTCTCAAAATATTCGAGAAAAAACACTTTTTTCAAAAATTTCCAGTAATTTTATTTTTATTTAAAAAAAAAAACTGTAAGTTGGTACGTTTTTATATTTTTACTAATTTCTTTTCACGTTAATATGGGTAGAATAAAATTACCCTGAGGTCGTTGCTATGATTAGTTCTTGAGATATTTCAGACTAAAGAAACTTAAAAAGGGTTACCTTAAATTGCTTTGATAAGAAAATAGCTTATTGAATTTTTTTGAAAGTCGTTTCTGCACGTTTTGAAACTTATATTTATATTTACGATAATCGTTTTGAAACATAACCATCATCTGATTGCTGGCTTCCATACGCAAGTTATGGTATATCACACTTTATTGAATATAAGAGAACGACCAAGCATATAATAAAACGGCAAACACCAATTTTGTGGTACAATTTAACCAGTCTACAAAAGCCGAAGGCGCATACATTATATGCCATAAACATAAAATACTGCACCACAAAAACTAAAAACCAATAAAAGAAAATTGCTTATTAAGTTAGCAAGAACAAAAGCGAGACCGAGTAATTACTTCTTGTTTTTATTTGTCGTAACCTTAATATGACGTTTCAATTTTTTCCACACACCAACCAAACAATTTTCCAGCACTAACTGGTAAGATTTTTGGAATATCTAATAGCAGCGTTCAGGGCTGCAGAAAATAATAATAAGTTTATACGTAACTCAGTTATATGTTATTAGCTCTCAAATTTCGAGGGCTGGACATACTAGTTACATAAAATTTTTGTAAAGTAATGAAAATATCAAGTCTTAGTAATTTTGTTTATCGCCATGTTACATACATATCTATCAATCAAATTTATAATTCCATGAATAAAAATAGTGTTTTAACTGTTTTTAAGATATCACTCGAGACGTATAAAGGCCATCCCATAGATTCCGTGTGTCCGTTGCGGCGATGGATTTGTTGACGTTTGTTGGGCATGCGATGGGTTGAGCTGACCCAATGATTGTGTTGATATTCACAAAAAAAAAACACTTGTAATTAACACACTCACACAAAACTGCTGTCAACGCATCAGCCGTAGTGGAAAAGTTCAACGTTTGGCTACTTGGTCTATTGCGGCTGACACCAACGTTGCTTATAGCCCAGTTCCTAAAGGAAAACAAGTATTTAATCAATCTATACTAGTTGAGTGCGTTACCAAAACGGACGCAATTGATTCTATGAGTCGGGGCCTTAAAAAATTCGATTGTTTGTAGAATCATCCACCTCGAAGTATTGAAATTCTTAAAATTACTAGTAAGACTTTGAAGTTGTCAGAAACATTGCGAGAAAAAAAATCCAAATTATTTTGTAAGCGGTTTATCGAAGGAACTGTTTTCCAAAACACTTTGTTCATATTGCTAACTGCCTGGAAACTACTTAAAAGTACTCAAAAATATCGTTAAAATACTAAGAACCCATGAAACAAGTTCCTAAGTAATCAGGTACTATTTTATAAAGTCTTACAGTATAATATTTGTATATGAATAATGAATTTTATAATTAAAGAATGCATTTTAACTTTGTGTTATTAAACCTAATTGGCTTATCTCCAAAATAAAGCATCTACTCGTCACTAAAATCAACTTTCCATACAAGAGATGAACGATGCAACTTTTATGCTCCCCATTACTGCCTTTGGCCAAAACTATGCACTATTATGCTATACAGCTCCACCCTCCTGTCCTTTGGGCCAGATAAAGTAAAATTATATCCCTGCAGGGACGTTAGTCTTTGTCAGAGTTTAGCTGCTGCTTTTTAGTATATTTCACAATATAGAACAACCCTGCATATATGCAATGCCTGTCCAACATAATATGCTAAATACACGACTCGAAGGGTCATTTATACCTTTTTGTAATATTTATGGTTATAATTTGGCAAGCGATTTTGCATCGCATTAGGGTATTTTGGAAAGTATCCAGTAAACCAGATAATTGTAAGTCTTGAAATTTCGCTCAAGGGGATGAGTAAAAAATTATAATTTGCATTATCCTCAAATGCAAAAGTTAATTTGAAGATTTCACTATAGTGAAATCATGCTGGGTGTAATTTTATTAATAAGTTATACTTATAAAGGTAGTTTTTTCGAGTTCTTATAACGAAAGGTGTTGATCAAATTAATAAATATTAATTTTTACTACTTTCGATAATTAAAAGTGAAAACAAAATCGATTTTACAATTATTAAAAAAAAATATCAATTTCAATTAAAAATCAGAACTTCCAACAACTTTTTATCATCTCACTACTATCAGCAAACTCTGAAGACAAGTTTCCCTTTCACGGCAATTTCAAGACAAAGCCACTTTACTCCTTCCAATGACTGCGTTCGTCTCTACATCGACCATTTTATCAGGAACATCTCGCATTTTATAACTAAATTATAAAAAAATAATATTCATGTTTTGTAAAGTGCGAAACTATAAACAAAATTTTACGACTGCCACACTGCCCCGTCTACAGAAGCACGTTTTTATGCCATAAAGATCCTCTTCAGCCAAAAAGGCTCCTCGTTGGAAAACAAAAATCGTGAACTGATAAAGCGATTCGATTAAAAAACATTATTATGTCTCCCCGCCCTCATTGTTTATGCCGCCACCGAGTCGCTTTTGATAATGATGGTCTGATATTTCAAGGCATCCGCCATGAGTATATCTTATATGTGATGCTCCCTCTCTGCCTGGAACTTCTTTGAAAGCCAAAGTCCAGAACCTAGCATGTGCGAAAAAATTCTTTACACTTTATTTTGTCTGCCATACAATTGCATATTACTCTATTCCTCCTGGAGCAGCATATATTTCTCTCCTTTCCGCCCACATGTTCTTTATTTACGACATCAAAATCCTTGTTGGGAAATTCTATGGGTATGAGGTACGGGGTATGATGCTTGCGAACATTATAGTTCCATTCCTTGTTGCTGGAGATGTTTTTCTTGTGATTTTTTTTTTAATTCTTTTTCAATTGATGTTTAAACCGAAAGGTTTCTTGTGGAACGCTTTTCCTTGTTGCTTCACAGTGTTTTCCATTATTTCATATGGCAGCTCCGTATTGTTCTACCAGGGCTGCATTTATGAGAACACGCCAGAATCTCTCGAAACTTATGATAAAAACATTATCTGAATAATAAATGCGTTGCAATTAAGTGGTATACTTGGATAAATTGAAAGTAATGGTAATCAAGAAAGGTGAACCAGCTCACGTGAGCAATGGTGCAATGGATTATATAACCTTTCGAGCTAGTATCAAGATGTTCTCAGATAGCTGGGTAAAAATAAGATCATATTGGACTGCCATAGATGCAAAAATTCAGTTTTTGAACTATGAAGTCTTATGTAGCCTTTTCCAAATTATTTATCCGTTTTTTCTAGGGTGTTTTGGGATTTCAAAATCTTCCGACATGCTTGGAACACAAAAATAAGGATCCATCTAGTAAGAAATAAAAAAAAAAAAACTGTGCCATTTTCGTGCCATGAAAAAACAAAATTTCTTAAATTGCTTATCAAAAAAAGATACCTAACACATTTTTTTTGCTTTGGAAAAAATGTCAGAAAGCTGAGTTTTTGTATAATGCCTCCTTATGGCGTTTTAAAGGGAACTGTAAAAAGTCCCCATTGTTATGAGCACTGCTAACAATTTCACGGGATATGAAAGGCCCCTCCGAAAACAAAATACCACCCTAACGGTAATTCTTATAGAAATAATTTCAAAGACTAGGTTGAATCTTACAAATTTTCCTACAAAAAATGATGAATAACTTTTTTCATAAGGATTTACGGATTTTATGTTTCTTTATAAAATGTACTCTCTTATACCACCATTCAAGACTTGATGTTGTTTTCTGCTATTTGTTCCATAATAAAAAGGAAAAAAGTTCTGAAAAAAATTCTGAAGAAAAAACGAAAAATCCACGCAAAAAATTCTGAACAAATTGCATAGTAAAATAATTCTTTTCGTTCTGTTTTAAAGTTTGTAGAGATTAACGCGCTAGCTGGTGATGCACAGTGGTTCAAGTTTTATGGTCTTAAAACTTTAAAATTTGAAGCAGTCAACCGATTTAGGGTGAAATGTGATGGCGCACCTTTAATATCTCGTACATTAATCATTCAATCGAAGCTTTTATATCCTTTTTGTATGCATTTTCTCATTTTAAATCGAAGTTGTCGGTATTCGCCAGTTTGCCTTTGGTAATGAAAAAGAAAAAAATAAGATATCAAAATCAGACAGGGATTTTTTTGAAAAAAATTATTTTTAACCTTTTTTTCTTGGTTCTGTAACAGTGCTGTCGTTTCATAAACGTTCAGGGCAATACATTCCCAAAAATTTGGCACAATTTTTTTCGTTTTCTTTGTTTAAGTTCTTGACTACCTGACGCACTGAGGCATCCAAAATTGATGGTTGCAAAATCATAACATTTGAACATTTGAACTTCAATTTCTTTTTTCAGCTCTAAAGTTAATTTCTAAAATTATAAAAATGGTAATTTAAAAGAAAATTGTTGTACACGATGTTTCGCAATCCTTGGCTGATTTAAATTTCCTCCGAAAAAAAAATTCCTAAAAATGAGTTAAAGTACACCTTTAAAAATAATCAAATTTTGTGGAAGACCACACTAACACTGAAACACAGAGACACCGATTGCCGTGAGCTTAATATTTAGTTTTTTTATACTTTAGAGCCAGTATTGGACAGACTTTTCTTGATAATTTCATAAAAATTGTTGTTTTTAGATAATTAAACTATGATCGAACGAAAATTAAACATAAAAAAATGAAAATGGAATGAATTGAATAAGAAACGTAACAAAAGGCCAATACAAAAAGCAAAATGAAGTACAAAACAGAGGTGAGCAATACGGCAGTACGCACAAGGTGAAAGCGCTACAAGTATTGCAACTGTAATACGTTCGACAGCACTGTCCTGTATGTAAGCCCATGGATGCTTGGATGACTTTGATACATCAGCACAAATAAAAAACTATCTATGTCTATGACCTGTCATTATAACCTTTGTAAAAGTGTTTACTTAAAAATTAGTGAATATGAGAAAAAAAGGAGAGATGGCGAAGTTTTTTGAGGGTTAGATGGCACTTTACATACCACAATTTTTAGCTTTGGTTTACTGCGGCTTATACTTTCTCACCCACACAATGATTTTTTCGCAATAACTTCAACTACGTTATGCCTTGCTTTATTTGTAATTTTTCAAGGGGGGCGATGCACCACATATGTCTGGTAGTCGCATTTAAGTGGTTTCACATGTTGATGCATGCGGTGTTTGTGATTTATGATTTTGGCAGCGAAATGTGAACTCTTTCATTCAGCTATCTCAATTATTCAAGATAGATGCACTAATGTAAATACTAAACTAATCTTAAACATAATCAACTGTCCATTTCCATTTAACTTCCACTCAAGTGCACAATATCAATGTCAATATTTGCTACATATAGGCACATGATTCATCATGTGTATAAGCACATAACATGCAACGAATGTCACCTTCTAGGAAGTGCCAAATCACCCGCCATCAAAATACGCTTTTTTTATAACGGGTGATTTTTTAAGAGGTTTAAAACTTAAAAAAAAAAAACAAAAATTTCGAAAAAATTAATAAAATATTTATTTGAGTCGATAGTTTAAACCTTGCAATTTAATGTTTAAAGATAATTTCATGCAAATGTTGACCGCGGCTGCGTCTCAGGTAGCCCATCCGCTGAGTCCAATTTTGGCATACTCTTTCACACATATCGGCCGGTATCTCACGAATGAATGCATGGATGTTGGCTTCCAGTGCGTCAATCGAAGCGGGCTTGTCCCTATAGACATTAGCCTTGACATACTCCCACAAAAAATAATCTAATGGTGTCAAATCGCACGATCTAGGCGGCCAATTGACCGGCCCGAAACGTGAAATTAACTGTTCACCAAACTCGCCTCGCAATTGCGCCATTGTTTCGCGTGCTGTGTGGCATGTGGCACCGTCTTGTTGAAACCACATATCATGCAAGTCAAGAACTTCCATTTCGGGCAAAAAAAAGTTTGTTATCATCGCTCGGTAGCGTTCACCATTGACAGTAACGCTGCGATTCGCATCATCTTTGAAGAAATATGGCCCAATAATGCCGCCGGCCCATAAACCGCACCAAACAGTGGCTTTTTCGGGATGCATTGGTAGCTGTTGCAATGCTTCTGGCTGATCTTCACTCCAAATGCGGCAATTATGCTTATTTACGTACCCATTCAACCAAAAATGAGCCTCATCGCTGAACACAATTTTTCGATAAAAAAGCGGATCCTCGGCCAGCTTTCCAAGAGCCCATTCACCAAAAATTCGGCGTTGTGGTAGGTCGGCTGGCTTTAGTTCTTGCACCAGCTGTATCTTAAAAGGCTTTACGCCCAAATCCTTCCGCAAAATTTCCACGTAGTGCTGTAACAAAGGCCTAACTGCTGGGAACGGCACCGAATCGACATTTCGCGGTCTTCTGTCACACTAGCTGATACAGCCGCAATATTTTCTTCACTACGCACAGAACGTAAACGTGTTGGTGGTTTAATGTCCAACAAAGTAAATTTGGTCACAATCTTCCGAATAGACTGCTCAGAAGGTCGAGAATGCCGACCATAAAATGGAAGCAGCGCGCGATGAACATTTCGAACCGAGCACGAATTTTGATAGTAAAATTCAATAATTTGCAAGCGTTGTTCATTTGTAAGACGATCCATGGTTAAATTGCAAACCAAACTGAAGCTGTTTGACAGTGACACAAGGTACTAAACACACGTCAGCTGTCAAAACCAGTGTTGCCAAAACCAAACCAGCTAAAGAATCTCCCGTTATAAGCTTTCGTAACCAATCTATTTTTTGTTTTTTTAAATTACTTACAAGACACGTATATTAAAGTTTAAAATAAGAACCATCTTTACTTTTTGAACTACAAATAGAAATAAAAATTGGTGTCTTATCACCCGACGTTACCCTAATTTCAATTTTAATTTTTTTTTTTTTTTTTAAACCAACCGTGAAAACATTTTCTTATTTCTGAAGAAATTTCCATTATATTTTTGAGAAATTAGTCTTTTCTGGTAGTTTTTAAATAGCAATCTGCTAAATTTTCCAGTTTTCTGGCTCGACTTCCTTCGCAAATTCCTGAAAAATTTTCCAAATTTATTCTAGCAAAATTTTCTGGTCATTTTTCCCAAAGAAAATCTGGCAAATTTTTGATATCCGTTGTAAAGAGGTCATTTTTAACTTCCCATTGAGAGTAATTGTGATTGGTCCGATTTGTCAAATGGAATTTTTTACTTAAATTCCATGTTTTAAGCTCCCTAGAATCGAAATCAATATTTTTTAGAGTGTTGTCTGCATTTGTTTTTCTGTCCGTACTGTATTTTCCTTAACTCCCTAACATATTTTTGCTGGCCATAATCTCAAGAAGGATTAAACATTTTGACGAAGGCCTTGGATGATTTTTTTTATAACTAGATAATAATATTGTTACGATTAATTGGAGAAAGGAAACGTGGTTTTTTAACGTGGCCTCAAATATGTCTAGAACAAATGATGCTACCCATTTCGGGTTACTTTTATTGACACAATTAAAAACTGATATAATATAAAAACAGATCAACAGATAATTTTCTGTTTATTGAAATAAGAAGAAATTTATTGAAAAAAGTTTTTCGGCTCGAAGATCTTGAAAACTAAAATGATATCTGTTAGCTTCTAGACAACCTAATTCAAAAACATGCTCATAATTGAAAATTGGAAGGATTTTTAAGAAAGTCAATAATACAAGAAACTCTACCAAAAATCAGTGAAAATTTCTTATCGTCTCGAATATCTTGAGATCAAAACAATGATTTATGGGCTTCAGGCTAATTCAGTCTTACATATACTTCAGATCATAATAATTGACAAGATCTGTTAAACATTTAATAATTTTTTTTTTTTAAGAATAAAGTTACAAACAATATCAAAATTAATTATCAAACAATGATTTTGTGTCTTATAACTCGAAGGTAAACCAATCTTCGGTCTTCACTTGATTGCAGTATTGATGAAGAGTACGGTACAACCAAAATTACTCGGAACTAAAGAAAATTGAAGGCGTTGTACCACAAGGAAGTGTCCTAGGACCAACCCTGTATCTGTTATATATTCAAGGGATATTCCAGTAGACATCAACGCTATCATGGCCACCTTTGCTGATGATACTGCAATATTGGTGCCAGATAAATACGTTACGAAGGCTACACAAAAACTGTAAAATGCCGTCGATAAAGTTAGTGATTGGACCTAAAAATGGCGAATCAAATTAAATGAAAGATAATCGACGCATATAAACTTTACAAACAAAAAAATAAACAATGTTCCAATTCTTATAAATTGTACAGCAGTACCTTAGTCCAATTCTGCCAAATACCTTGGAATGACTTTGAGTGCAATGCTAAAATGGAAAGAGCACATCAAAGAAAAAAGGGAAGAACTAAACTTGAATTACAGAAAAATGTACTGGTTACTAGGAAAGAGCTCTGACCTATCTATCCAGAATAAACTAATGTTATGTAAGCAAGTATTGAAACCCGTTTGGGCATATGGTACAAAGAAAAAAATGCTGAACCCATCCAGAAATTCCAAAGAAAGGTTCTTTGTGGAATAATAAATGCTCTTTGGTGTACAAGAAAAAGTGACCTATACATGACCTTCAAATTGAAATGGTTTCAGAAGTGGTTGAAAAACACACAGTATTATACAATCAGCGACTGCAAAGTCATACCAACTCTGAAATGAAGACAATCTTAAATGTACGACACAGCGTTCGGAGATTAAGAAGAACCAAGAAGGCTGCACCCAGACTCTTTTTTTTTTATTGTTAAATACAATACTTAAGTATTATTGCGTAAATACAAACAAGTTTGCTTTTCGCGGTGCCTCTTGTCAGTTTTATTAGAAGTTTCCTAGTTTTTAATTTTTGTAGATCAATTTATGGGAGCGGATCGTGCGTGCTGTATGTAACGGGTGATTTTTTAAGAGGTTCAGAACTTTAAAAAAAAAAACCACAACAAATTCGAAAAAATGAATGAAATATTTATTTGAATCGATAGTTTGAACCTTGCAATTTAATGTTTAAAGATAATTTCATGCAAATGTTGACCGCGGCTGCGTCTCAGGTAGCCCATCCGCTGAGTCCAATTTTGGCATACTCTTTCACACATATCGGCCGGTATCTCACGAATGAATGCATGGATGTTGGCTTCCAGTACGTCAGTCGAAGCGGGCTTGTCCCTATAGACATTAGCCTTGACATACCCCCACAAAAAATAATCTAATGGTGTCAAATCGCACGATCTAGGCGGCCAATTGACCGGCCCGAAACGTGAAATTAACTGTTCACCAAACTCGCCTCGCAATTGCGCCATTGTTTCGCGTGCTGTGTGGCATGTGGCACCGTCTTGTTGAAACCACATATCATGCAAGTCAAGAACTTCCATTTCGGGCAAAAAAAAGTTTGTTATCATCGCTCGGTAGCGTTCACCATTGACAGTAACGCTGCGATTCGCATCATCTTTGAAGAAATATGGCCCAATAATGCCGCCGGCCCATAAACCGCACCAAACAGTGGCTTTTTCGGGTTGCATTGGTAGCTGTTGCAATGCTTATGGCTGATCTTCACTCCAAATGCGGCAATTATGCTTATTTACGTACCCATTCAACCAAAAATGAGCCTCATCGCTGAACACAATTTTTCGATAAAAAAGCGGATCCTCGGCCAGCTTTCCAAGAGCCCATTCACCAAAAATTCGGCGTTGTGGTAGGTCGGCTGGCTTTAGTTCTTGCACCAGCTGTATCTTAAAAAGCTTTACGCCCAAATCCTTCCGCAAAATTTTCCACGTAGTGCTGTAACAAAGGCCTAACTGCTGGGAACGGCGCCGAATCGACATTTCGCGGTCTTCTGTCACACTAGCTGATACGGCCGCAATATTTTCTTCACTACCCACAGTACATAAACGTGTTGGTGGTTTAATGTCCAACAAAGTAAATTTGGTGCGAAATTTGGTCACAATCTTCCGAATAGACTGCTCAGAAGGTCGAGAATGCCGACCATAAAATGGAAGCAGCGCGCGATGAACATTTCGAACCGAGCACGAATTTTGATAGTAAAATTCAATAATTTGCAAGCGTTGTTCATTTGTAAGACGATCCATGGTTAAATTGCAAACCAAACTGAAGCTGTTTGATAGTGACACAAGGTACTAAACACACGTAAGCTGTCAAAACCAGTGTTGCCAAAACCAAACCAGCTAAAAAATCACCCGTTATAAGTTTTACGAATCTTTTACTTGGCTGAAATACTATTTTTGTATTATCATGCACACCGCACGTACGTGTGCGGACCCCGTGATCCCATTCCACAGGAACAAGATTCTATCGGTGCAGGTTATCTATCATCACAAGAAAAACATTTTTAACAGAGGCCTTCTGTCTCGAACCATTTTGAACTCTGAATGAATTTTGGGTACTAATTTTATGGCTTCTTTCGTCACACAAATTTTGTAAATGATACGATTTTTCCCATAGTTGCTGGTCGAGTCTTATAACCTTTTCACACTGAACATTAAATGCAGTTTTAAAGAAAAACCTAATCGAAAACTCAAGTTTTCCCATACATTTTGTGTTATTTCGGGTTTTCATAAAACACAAGTTTTATATTAAACCAGTGAAAAGCTTGTTGGAACTCAGATATGAGCAAAGCAAACATACCTACCTATTCAGCACCCTATAATATTCAGCACCTAGTAAAATGTCAAAAATAGAGCTGATGGGATGCTTCCAAAATGAAATTAAAACACCTGACGAAATTCTATCACATCGAATCAATTGATTAATTGCCAATTAGTTTAAGAGTGCTTAATGTATCTTTATTTGATATTTCAGTGAAAACCTCTAGACCTTGGCCCAAGGCTCACTGACAGTGATGCTTAGTCATCGGGCATTATGGTTTGTGCATCCAAAGGTCGAAGCATAAATTGAAATTCAAATTTTTATGAGCGACAAAAACTAAAATAACTACAGTTTCATTTAAAACAAATTTATAAATTTAAAATTTACCAAATCAAATTATTTTTTTTTAAATAAATGTTTGCATATGGTAAACCCAAAACAAGATACAGATTTTTAAGGCCTATCTGACATTAAACTTATACTGCGGACCTGCTTGTGTGTCACTAGTCCGCAAATATGTCCAGGATTTATGTGACAACATGCTTTCGGGATACATCGTCATCGCTGCTTGTCGCCTTGGGTCTGCACAACAACGTCCCTGATATTTCCCTCTATCCATTCCATATGAACCTCTTTCAACTTTCCATCTATTCGAGCGGGGTATATCTAGGTACTATTTTAAGGCAGGGCCTTAAAGCCCAACATCAGTTACATGTTTACATCGTTAACAGTTCATGTTTCTTTCGGGGCAGCGCGTAAAAGAAACGCGTATCATGTTGATTTGCACGTTCAGATACAAAAAATAACAAATGCTCCTTGGCGAACTCAGAAAAAACACGTCTTACGTAAATGTATCTTTTTACAAGGAAAATATATTTTAAGTTGTACGTAGGCTGGCACAGAGGTAGGCTCTATATACCTTACCCATAGTCGTTGTACGTCGTTAAGTCGTCGGACCATTGTAGGAGAAACAATCTTTCTACCTGGCTCGAGGTTGAGAGACAACTATGGTCGCGTAGATACTATAGTATCTAGGAGGTGCGATTATCATAAATTTCACTCAACAGCATAAAGGTGAGTAATGTCGGTTGGCAAAAAAGCGCTCCTCCACACTCGATAAAATTTATGTTAACGAATCGAACAACGCATATGGCTGCAATCAAAATGCCTATGCGAAGTACCTAGAGGTACGCGAATCTCTGTGTATGTACATATGATGGTGATGTGTGTAATTGTATCTTAGCGTGTGCTAGGTCAACACAGCGTATCTAAATGCATTTTAGCAATAATTTTCATTTGTTAGAAAAGTTAGTTAGTGCACGAGGGAATGAGTGACGAAGGTTAATTAAATTAGTATATTATATATGTTGGTATGTATGTACTTAGTGCATAAAGTGAGTTAGTGTAGCTCTTGATATGTGATGGGGCTGCGATGATTATTATTACAGTGCTGCCTACTTTCAACTAACGACTAACTTAACGCAAATTGCTTATACGATGTGATTGCGTGATATAAGATATTACTCTGGATAGTGTTTCAAATTGGTAATTACAAGCTTTTTTATTGATGTTGTTGAGCGTTAATTGCATGTGATGCAATTAGTATTTCTATTTCATATACGAGACGCATTCACAGCAAAATCAAGACTTGTTTTCACATTTTTTAAATTTTTTTAAATACCTATTTAATGCTGAAACTATTTAAAGTCACGGAATTAAAACTACATAAACAACACATAATCGTCAAATTTAGAACTCTCAATGGCTTATTGTCATCAGGTGGTGTTTAGTGAATAATATTTTGTTATCAAAAGATAAAATAGAGGAGTATTGTTATTTTGTTTAGTTTGTTGAGTGTACTACTGCCTTTTGAATATGTAGTACAAAAAAGTTTTGAAAATTTCAGCTTTATAAATAAAATACAACTTTCGATAATTAAAAACCAATGATTGATTTGCTTCAAATTTGGGAAGGTTAAATCAAAATTTTTCATAATGAACCCGCAAAGAAAAAATATTTAAGTATTTTGTTGGGTGATGAAGGTTAAAAAGTAAAAGAAAAACAAATTGCTTAAAAAGTTTCCCATTTTTTGTTACAAATGAAAAATTTTAAAATCCGTGCTCCTTCTCTTAGTACCAAATATTAAAGTTAAGAACCAGTTAAACCGATCAGTGTGTAGGTTTGGAAACATCAAAATCTTAAGATTTAATATTTTTACGAATGTAAAACTTGTCATGTAAGTAGTAAAGTAGTAGTATGAAAGCTTTTGAGTCAAAACTGCTAAAAATTATAAGAAATGGTAAAGTAAAGGGTGTGTTATACCTGTCAGTTTTGAATAAGAATTACTTTTTAAACATGTTTTAAGTGTCGAATGTGGGCTGGGACTGGAAGATTTTCTTGGCTGGAGCGTTGTTGTCCATTCACTCGTTGTGGCAGAGCCAGTGTTGTTGACATGTTATGGCTGTTTGAACTAAATTCGCACATTGGTACAACTCGCACAATTACCGGTTGAATCTTTTCCACCATTTGCTTTCTTTGCATAGGACCAAATATCTGCCGAAGAATTATTTTTCTCTCAAAAGTATCCAGTATCAATTCCGAGTTTTACATAAAGGTACTTGCAGTGTATTCCAAGCGGAAGTACTGGAAATCTGTGAAGCCGCGAAACATCTTGCATCATGCGAATTAGCCAACAGTAATGTTGCCATTTTCATAGATAGCCAGGCAGCAATTAAAGCCATTTCCTCAATCACCATAGTGTCCCAACTGATCGACCGTAGCCAGAATGAGTTAAAACTACTAAACTCAACAATTACAGTAACCCTAAGACGGGTCCCGGGACTTAGGGAAATTCATAGGAACGAAATAGCAGATGAACTGGAAAAAAGCGGATCATCTCTTGATCCAACCCTCTCCTCGGTGCTCATACCACTGGAGCAAGAAAAAAAAATAGAATACACCAAAGCTTCTTGGAAGTTGTAAATGTCAGATGGTCATCTATCGACACTTTTCGGGTTTTAAGGAACCTTTGGCCCAATATTTCGAAACAAAAACTGAATACTCACTTAAGTTAAGCATGCCTCAGTTATCTCTCATAATTGGAGTCCTAACGGGCCACAATTCAAGGGGAATCCACATGAATAGAATGGGCATCAGCTCATTGAATTTATGTAGAGGATGTCATGATGAAGAGGCACAGGAGGGCTCTTTCCACTTCTTGTGTGAAGGCCCTAGCCCATTTTGAACCAGAAAAAAAGCCCTAAGAGAATACTTCTTTGACGAGCTGGGTGACATCTCTGTCTTGCCACTAACAAACATCCTAAAATTCATTCTGAACTCACATTGAACTCTCACCTAAAACTTCCCCTTAACGTTTTGCCTACCCCTCCTCACTTCCCATCTTTACCCTGGGGAGCGCAATGGATCCGAGTGAGATGATGCAGCTAGCCCCTTCTAACAAACTAATTTCAAAATAATTTTGGGCCGGTTAAATGGTTTGGAATAAAAAAGATTTTAAATAACAAATTTTGTTTGTATTCAACTAATTTAAAAGTAAATATCATATTCTTTTTTCATTCATGCGTTCGATAAATTGGTGCTTAGTAATTAAAAAAGATGAAACTGAATGAACAAGTATTTATCAACAGCTCCAATTTTAGAACACTTTACGAAACAAGCAACCACGTTCTTATAGGTTAGTCAAAAATAGGTTAGGTTTGCGTGTGCATCATTGTTTTCATGTTCCGCAGGATTGTATTTCGGGAATGCGAGAAGAGCTTGGTGGTTCATACAAGCCACATATTTCATAATGCCCGATCTACCTAAATAAAGTCATTATAGAAAACCCTGTTTTGAACTACAAAATGTTGAGTTAAACAAAAAATATTGTATTCAAATCTTTAAGAGACCAGTCCCAGAAATCCTGGGCATAGTAATCCTGGGATTTTCGGGTTCAAAAAATGTATCAGGATCCCGGAATCCCGGGATCCCGGTTTTCGATAATTGCAATCTCTATTATATACCTAGTGGTTTTGGTGATTACGACCACAATTTTTAATTTTTATCAACTTAAAATAACGATATACATTTTTTTTTGAAATTTTACTAAATTTTTTTACTTTTTTAAAAAAAAATATATAAATTTCTTTCAGTAAAGGCTACCTAAAGATGGGAAACCACTTATTAAAAGACCACTTTTGGATTTTCGATTTATTTATTTTTCTTATTAGCAAGCTTCTAAGCAATTAAAATATTTCTTTTTACCAAAATTTGCAAACAAATATTTTTTGAAATTTTGAAGAAAAAAATTTAATTTTTTTTGAAAATCCAATGTTTTAAAAACTACATAGTCGATTTTTATAAAACTTGGTATTTAAATGAAAGTATTTGAGTAAAATAATTTAACGTTATGATAAAATTACGGTACCTTCCTCAATGTTTTAGAATCTTTAAGGAAAATATTTTTTTCTAAAGTGGCTCCTACGATTTTTATAAAACTTTTTCTGTATGCTAAAACTAGTGCGACTACTACCAAATTTTATACAAATTTACAAAAAGCAACTATAAATAGTACCTACCTCTGATAGAACGTTTTTTTAATTATAAATTTCCTGAACAGATTTAAATTAATTTTTCTTAAGTATATAACAATTTAAAATAAGAGTAAAAAATATTGCATGTCAAAATTTTCAAACAAAAAAATTTAATAAAACATTTTCTTTTGAATATTCAATAAATATCGAAAAATGTGTTGACAACTTTTTTTGGAATTTTGTTTTCATATGCACATTTTTAAATACTCAAGATTTGCGTACCAAAAGTTTTTTTCTTTTAAGAACTTGATATTATAATAAATATTTTTTTTTAAAAAACCACCCCAACGATTTTTATTTTTTTTCCTTATAGTCATATTTAATTAAGATTTAAGATGGGGTTTTTTTTAACTCAAACTCTGAAAGAAGTTGTTTTAGCTGATTTCAATATCGTATTTCATGCTTCTTAAATATTTTTCTCTTTTTAAAACTTAAACCCTCAGTGTCTTGAACTAACATAAGCGCAAGTGCGTCTGACCCAGTGCGTCATAGGGTTGAACTGGTAAGGTTAGCGTTTTGTATAGCGTACCTACACTCTGTCTTCCGAGTAAGGAGTTTTGAAAAAATCGTCCCCTTTATGCCAGATGCATGAATGTGTCAATTAAATTTTTTCGAGGTGGTTAGTTAATTTTATAAATTTATCGGTATTCCGTGACATCACAGTATTGTTAATGTGCGTAACATCAGTTAAGTCATTTTTGTTGATTAAGGAAACTTTTTCATCTGGTAAGACTTTTCAAAACCTATGTTGCAATATTTTCATTTTTGCAAACTCATATTTCTGGCATAAAGGGGACGAAATATTAAAAAACTGTTTAGGTTAAGGCCAAATGGACAAATCGAAGTAGCTAGCAGCGGTTAGCTTAAGAAATTTCCTTCGGATTTCCACTAAGGTATCGTTCGTGGAATTGATGTTTGTTCCGTTGATGAATTCCTTGACCACCTCGAAATTACTGCTATCAAAAGTGGCGTTTTTGCTGGAGATAAGGCTTTGTTTGTTGGTATATCTATACTTTGTTTTGTTCTTATTTACTTCAAAACCAACGCGTTCCACCTGTTCATTAATGGCTGTGATTGCTTCTAGAACAGCTCGCTTGGAGCGTCCGATGATTTCTTTATGTATTCCGTGTATGCCACATAGCCAAGCAGTTGAGAAAATCTGTTAAAGAAAGTGCTTTCCAGGCTAACACCACTCCTTCGCACTATCTGCTCAAGGACTAAGTCGAAGGAATAACATGATGGCGTCTCCTTGTCTTAACCCTGTATTCTCTGAGACAGCTCAGATAAGCCGTTCCCCATCTGCACGTCGTATTGCGTATTTTATAACGTCATGCGGCAAATTGACTACCTAGTGTTGTTAAAAATTTTTTTGTGCAAATTAACCTTAATGTAGGTATAGATAAGACTATACAATAAAATAAATATATAGATAGATCACAATTGGCTGAGAATCAACCATAAGGTTAGCAAATCATCAGCATTATTTCAATAACTAACTGTTAGTGACTACCTATACTAATTTCAAGATAAGATTTCCCATTATTTTCTCCAATTTAGCTGGGATGTTAAATTAGAAAATAAATAAAACTCTCATAATTTCTTAACAAGGACCTTTTAATTATGTTTTTATTTGAAAACACTAAGATATTAAAACCATAAACATGAATTGTATAGTAAAACCAAACCACATATTAATTTTACTACCTACCAATCCAAATGAAATCTTTCATATAATTATAACTAACTATATATACCTAACCTATACCTACTTAAGTATCAACCTTATTAATGTGGCTATATACAATTACACAGTGGGTAATAATTTCAACTTTCATTGCTCATATAGTTTCAATAACACGAATGTATGTTAAATTTATGTAAATAAAATTGGAATGACAAAAAAATAAAGGGGACACAAAAGTTAAGCAAAAAGAAAGAAATTCCAACTTATTATTCGTGATAATATTCCATAAATCAAAACGAAAGAAAATGCCAAGCAAAACACAAATAAAGTTGACAAGAAAACTATTCTCATATTCCGTCCTCAAAGTTTGAAAGAATTTTTTCATCCTTTATGCAGGACACGATATTATTTTTACATGTTTTTAATTATTATTTCTGTTTGTATTTAATTTTCGAGCTACATAAACCGTATAGGATAGGGTATAGCTATACATAATACATAATTATATAAATGTGTATATGACGTGAAGAAAATTACTAAGGTATTGTTATTTACACTAAGAAATTGTTAATGGCGAAGAAATGTGTCCTTTATAATGGTAGGTACAACTATAACACATCGTATACATAATCCAATTGGTGGAAAAACAAAATTAGAACCAGCTTGAGGAAATTATGTGTCTAGTTACTTCGAAGGGATTCCTTTGCTTTGAAGAAATTTTATGCCAAAAAATTCGCTTGAAACCCAAAAAATGCTCTAAGAAATGTTTCAAAATGTCATGAAAAATGATTTATCAAAATGATAATTGAAAATATAATCAAAATCTGTTAAAAATTAGATGCTTATTCCCTTAATTTTTGCAAGAAAAGCTTCACACAAACCTAAAGGAATAATTTCTGTTCTTTTCTGGGAAATAAAATCAACTCTTGAGACAAACGGCAGTTATTTACTTTGCTCCAAATATTAACTAAAACTGCCAATTTTTTCAGTAATTGTCACCAAAAGTTGCCCAATTTCTGTTCCACAGTTCACATGCAGTAAAATATACGACTGCGGATCGCACGTACCAAATTGCTCTTATGTTCAAGTTTCTTGGAATTTAAGAAATTTTAAAATATTCAAGTTAATAACAGAAAATGTTTAAAAAAAGCATTTAAGTCGTCCTTTTAATTTTATAAACAACTAGTTAAGTAACTGTAAGAATTCAAAAACATGTATTATTACTTAACATTTTTACTATATATGTACTATAAATATATATATAAAAAAACTTAAATCTTTGGAACCCTTTCCTTAAAAATAAATTTTGGCAATGTATATATTAATACCTGTACCAACGTTTAAAACTGAAATTTCAAAATAATTCATCAACTAAATTTTGAAATATTGAATTTTCGAAATACATAAGTAAAATTTCATTTCTCGATGTATCGAGTTTTTCAATAAGAGCGCAAAAAAAGTTTTTTTATTTATTTAAATAAAACAAAAACGGTTCTAGATATCAACGAAATCCTTTATTTTTGTGAAAGTACTTTCAATGCCATTGTGTATGGAACTCGATTTCTTTTGCATGGCCACCACGGTCACGCTTGCAGGAGTCCAGACGATGAATCCAATTTTCGACGGTTTTCAAGCATAAATCGGCCGATACTGCTGCAATTTCACGTTCGATATTCGTACGCAGCTCATCAATCGTCGCTGGCTTGTGGGCATAGACCATTGACTTGACGTAGCCCCACAGGAAATAGTTTAACAGCGTCAAATCGCACGACCGAGGTGGCCAAGCGACTGGACCATTTCGTGAGATAACACGTTCTCCAAACTTGGTTTCCAATAAATTGATTGTGACATTCGCTGTGTGGCATGTGGCGCCCGTCCTGTTGGAACCACATATCCTCTAAGTCCATATCATCCATTTGGGACCAAAAATATTCGGTTATCATTTAACGGTAGCTATCCCCATTCACAGTAACGTGCCGGTCTTGATCATCATGGAAGAACTACGGCCCAATGACGCCGCCGGCCCATAAACTACACCAAACCGTAATTTTTTCGGGATGCAATGATGACTCATGGAGTACGTGTGGATTGCTGCCTGACCAATACCGCATTTTTTGTTTATTGACGAAGCCATTCAGCCAGAAATGAGCCTCATCGCTGAAGATGATGTTTCGATGAAAATCCGAATCATTTTCAAGTTGTTGCTCAGTCCAATTCACGAACATACGACGCTTCTGGTGGTCAAGCGGCTTCAGTTCTTGCGTCAATTTAATCTTGTAAGGATGTAGGCCAAGATTTTTTCGCAAAATTCGCCACAATGACGTCACAGAGATGCCCATTTCCTTCACGGTTGCATGCCAAGTACCGTTATTTTTGAAGCTTAAAAAATTTCAATTTTCCCTTTGGAAAATTACAGTAAAACCCTTCAGTTAAAAATTAAAAAAAAAATGGCTTCAGTGGCTTAAGCTATAGATCCAGATACAAACTGACAGACATACAGAAATTGTGCCACCCACTTTTTTCGTATTCTTTTTCATCTTAATGTCATGTTTGATTATTATCTTTGTTTTTTTTTTTGCGAGAATCCAAAACTTTCCATATAGCTCCTACATATTATATCACAAAATAAAAAAATAACCGGCATTCATGCTGCAATGAAAGAAACAACAGAAATAAAAAAATGTCAATTTCTCGCACACAAAAATGATCTAGGTAGTTTGTTGTGTGCGAAAATAGAGTGTAGACTTCAAATACAGTTGACTCTCGATCTAGTGAACATCGAAATAGTGAACACTTAATAATAGTAAACACCCAAAATTTTATATAAAAATGATTATTTTTAACAAAAATTTCTCGCAATTATTTCCTGTAGTGAGGTCCCGTAGAAATGTCCGTCTACTGATTTGTCTAACCACCAAAATCAATTAACTTTTGTAGACATCATCGTATTCTGGACAGAATGTTTTGGACGATATTTTCCAAAATGGCTGACATACAGTAGTGTTATTTGTATGTGAAAACAGAAAAATCTATATAAAAACTAAGCCACTAAACCGATCTAGATGAAATGAATAGACATGATAAATGACAAAATAAGAAGCCATCATAATTTATTTCCGCCCACTGCCACTCCTTCTTTTTGAAAAAGGAATATATTCGTCAAAATTTATAGAAATTTGAAAGGTGCTTTAGTTAATCTCACATAAATATTTTTTTTTGCAATATAAGCTAAACAACGTTCCTTCCACGCCCATTTAGTGGGCGTTTTTGACTTTTCTGATTTATATGGAGTCAGTTTTACTTCGATAAAATGAGAACCATTTCACCAATTGTTATGAAATTTTCACAAATAATAATAACAAACAGTATAAGGAATGATTGCATATAATTTCCGTATATTGACATACCCATAAAATTTGTTCTTATCACCCTTTCTCCTGAACTGCTTACTACCAAAGGATATGAAATCAATTAAGATGCTCTATGAAGTTTCCTGAAAGCTATTTACTAACGCATTTGGACTAAAGGTCGCAAAAACTTTAAATTGAATTTATTTTCAAAAGTCCACTAAAAACTAAAATAATAAATTTTCTATTATTTACGTTTTTATTCTTCATTCTTCAACCTGCCAGACCACGGGGTTTAGCATCATCAATTTCTAGTCGTCTGAATTTAACCAAAATTCCACTAGATAATATAATTTACAGTGCATTTGTGCTGTTTATTTAATACATGTCGGTAACCATCGACTAAAATTATGCGTCTTAGAAGGGTACAACAACATCTAACTTATGAGCCCAATTGTTGTACCTGGGCGAAACGCATTTGGACTAAAGGTCGCAAAAACTTTAAATTGGAGCTATTTACTAATGAAAATCTGTTATTTTTAAATAAAAAAGTTATCAAAATTATACTAAATACGATTACACCAAAAAAAAGCCAACTAGAAAATTTCAAAGACATTTGAAAAATCTGTCAGCTGCAGGCTAGAATCCGGAAAATAATAAAGGCTTAAGCATTTTCAACAAAAAAGCATTTTCGGATATGTCCATTTCTTATTGAAAAAGATAAGGATAGGTTAGGTTATGTTGATGGGCAGACGTTGGATCATGTTCCCATCAAACTAAGATCAGAATGTAGATCTATTGTGGTACTCTAATGGATAAGAGCATCCCTTTAAAAATATAACCTATGAAATCCTATGGAGCATCGAGCCATTTGGAGGTGTTGATGAAGTTATCATAAATTCAAGTCTCGAGTGAGATTTTAATTTACAAGACTTTAATTAAAAAATTATTTCTTCAATATGCAATCAAATTTGGCGAGATTTCCTAACTGCTGCAAAATAAGTCAAGCGTCTAGCTACATTAAAGTAGGTACAAAAAGGATTATTAATTTACGAGATTCTGTTTTTCAGATTTATAAAAAATGCGAAATTTTGTTTTTCATTTGAATAATTTCTTAAAGCTCCCGTAGGTATTTTGCAACGATAACAACAATTCAAGATTTCGTACCACTCCCGGAGTAGATCAGGTATCCAAAAACAAGAGAAATTGAAGAGCGTTCTTCACTGCATCCTCTTCATATAAAACTTCAAGAAAACATCTTAATAACCCTTTAGCCAATCAAGTCACAACCAAAATGATTTGTGGAACTTGCGAAGGCATTCGACAGTTTATGAATAGAAGCTGTAATAAATTTTTTATGGAGCTTTTTATTCAAGTAACTGATGCTGTACACATTATCAGTGAACAATATTAAAGGGCTGGTGTTGCACATGTTTTGAAATTGGATAAGTTCTCTGTGTACATTTTTTTGACCACTGAAAAGCCATATTCCTCGATATCCTATACCTACCAAAATTATATCCTTCTGCATATTTAGCTACGTAGTTTATTAAATTTTTAATAAAAACCACATCTCCAACCAAGTACAAGCGGCTATATCCTGCATATTAAACTCAAGTGTAAATAACGTTCGGTTTTCACCACATTTTGTGGTTTAAAGTGCAAATGTTGCCTAGAAAAAAGGCTTGTCTGATGAACTTCTGATAATACTTAAACCTTAAACAAGAATCTATAGAACACCGCATATATGGTTTGCACAATGGATACAATGGAAATGCAAAGCCTTTAGATTATTGACCATTACTCTATTGCACTAGCAGCAGCCTAACTTGCAACTTTTGCAACCAAGAAGCCCGATGTGCTGCTGCTGTTACTTCTATATAGACCATACTTTCCTGCTTAAACCTTTTGTGGCTAGGTGCGCTCCTACTGCTTGTGGTGCGGTGGCAAAGCCAGATTTATGTCGTGTTAAATGTAAATCACTGCAATATGAAAAGCACCATTTAAGTGAGTGTATGCTGTAGGTACTTGCATTCTACAGATACTCGTATACACCACAAGCTCTATAGCAGTACTTTGCATACCGTGTGTGTGCAGTGCATATTGCGATATGATGTACAATCCTTTATAAATACATGCATATACACACATATATGGGTATAATGTATAATCTCATAGTCCTGGGGACACTACACGTTTAACCACCATCGCTCGGCTGGTAATTTATTACTGCATGCATAAAATGCATGCATGTATGTTCTTATAATATCTATGTAGAAGTATAAATGTGAGTGGGTTATATTATGCATGGATAACAAAAGCCAAAAGCCAAATGGAAAATGTCCTTTGTTCAACCACATGGTCTTTCTCGCTCATATACGGTGTCCTTCTTCTGGATATGGCCATTGTCCATTCATATAGCTTCCGAGTGTTTGTACCCAGATTTAAGTGGCATTTGTTTTAGGATAAATGTTTGTTATTGTTGTTGTTGGGCTTCGTTGATGCAACATCGAAAGGCTCCTTTTGGGCTCTTGAGTTTACTATAGTTGACCTTTAATGGGATAGCACACAGATAAATCTAGTTAAGCTGGTTTTTTGTTGTATACTCTTTGCGGATATGATGACACCGGTCAGCCAATAGGCATATACATACCTACATACATAATACAAAATTATGGTGATGGGAAGAATAGAAAAAAGGGGCATCTGAATATTGGATTCTGATTTATGCGACGAATGAATAATGTGCTCATTATAAATTCCCAATGGCTATTATATTTTTTAGAATAAATTAGAATTCAGAACTTGCCACTTAAAGAGTTTTATAGTTGAGAATTTATAAAAAAAATTAATTCGATAAATTATTGAAAATAATCCCACATTCTGTTGAGCGAGGAAACATTAACTTACTAACCCATAATCTGCTTCAGAAATAGAATACGCAACCTCAGCCTACGCACCTGATGATAACAAACTACTTTTTTATTCAAAGCAAAATGGCTACCTTAAGTGGATAAGAAGCTGTTTGTACAAGTTTTTCTGCATATTTTCAATTTTCATAAACTATAGCAATACATTTTAAACAAACAAACAAAGGTAATTTTATTTATTACTTACACTTTTATAGGCAAGTTAAAGTATACTTCATATTTTTTATTTATTATCTTAGACTTGGTTAGTATTCAGGCATATGTTATTTGATTTAGTAGCAAGAAGGTTTAATAGAGTGCATACAAATAAAGTTATAAATTTAATCAAATAAATTGGATGTTCAAACTCAATATGGAAATACAACAACAGGTTCATCTTAAATCATTAGAATAATCTTATTTTCTTTTGGTCATGATATTTTTATTAAATCCATAGTACCTAACTACAAACTATTCACTGTTGATAATGCATTACAATACCTGTCGCCTGAAATGGTGAATCTTTTAATGAAATATTGCATAGATAAATGGTTTTTTTTTATTATTTCCAATACATAAGGTGATAAAGATCCAGAGCTGGAAATAAGTTTTGTGTAGCCCCAATTCCACAGATTGTCTCCCCAATTCCACAGATTGTCTCAAAATGAACACACCCAGGGTTTTCAGTCACACTTTTTGCTACAGCGGTCATATTTTCACCTGAACTTGCCGGACAAAAATGAATTGGTGTCTCCACATCAATATCCTCCGCAAAACGTTGAAATTCATGGCTATAAATGGGCGAAACAGCACACAATGAAACGATGAAGGATCACCACAAATCTCCGGTTATGGATTATTTTTTTGGTTCTAATATGCACTTTATTTTTCTTTATAATGTTTCGAAAATTAATTTTTCTTTCATAACAAACAAAAAATGGTTGTGTTAAGCATAACAGTTCTCAAAATATAATGACTTAACATAGACTATTTTCCAAACTCAAACAAATGTGAAATTGTATAAAATTTTGCTTTCGGTTTCTTTTATTTAGCTCTAAATATGGTTTATTTAAATTAAGAAAAAATTTAAAGCAATAAAATATCAGTTTTTCAGCATGAAAACAGCCATATTTACAACACTTTACAACAACAAAATTTCAAACTGGTTGACGATTTCTTTTAGCTGTGTTTTTTGTGTGCATTTTTAACTCCGTTTAGAAAAAACGTTAAATACAACCTTAATACGGAGTTAAACCAAATTATTGTTGTATTTAACACGCTACATACTTTTTCTAAGTAAAGATACAAATACACTATACATAATAAATACTTAACTTGGGATGCCAATCATTTTATATCAAAAAAACTTAGTTCTTAAGAACCATACTCGATTTTTCAGTAACTAATACTCTTGTGAGTTCAAAATTTAAGAAAAATTACTATTGAGTTCTTAAACTTTTTTGATGCGTAATTTTTTGATACTTGTACCTACGTAACTAAAGTTAGTTAAATGGTAAGCTGATTAAAGATTCATTTGCTCTTGCTGATATCTTGGTTAAAGAATCTGTAGCCACTCGCAAGGCTATCTCTGAAGTATCTGAAGAAGTAAGGCGTGTATGTAGTAAAAAGGATTATTCTGTACCTGAACCGGTTTTCAACAACAACAACAAATCCCTCCATTTTGAGTTTGATGATCTGGATTCCTCTACTGTACCTCCTAATGAAAGTTCACCAGTTGTACAGCTACTTGATACTTCTTCAACTGTACCTACTCTTCCTACTCCGTTACCAGCCATATCTCATGTGACATCTTGTATAAATTACAATAAGCCAATAATTAATGAACTTAATGTACTCGACTCTTCTCACGTGCAATCAAACGTCATCTCCACCGTATCACAGCTTCCAGCGTCAAATTCGCATACCACACCTCTACCATCTACTAGCATTTATAAAACGACATCAATCTTCATCGTTAAAGATGCACCTCAACATGTTAACGAGTCCTGGATTAGAAATTTTTTTAGAATCAACTACAGTTTTTATCTCATCGTTTGTATTCGTCTTAATCCTGGAATTTTCAAAATCACTATACCTCATATATATGAATGGATTTTTTCTTCCTTCACTACAAATTTAAAAAATAGTACGATGAAGATTGTTCTTTGGGTTCAAAAACCATCTTCTATCAATAGTTTAAGTTCTACTTTTAAGTATAATACTAGATGTAATCATGTATACCTTAATATGTCTTTTCCTGTTCCCAACTTACCAAATCATCCGCCTTCTTCTTCTTCAAAACTACCTTATTCTGCTGCCAAATACCCAAACTTTTATCGTTCCCACTTTATGAATCCGTCTGTACCCTCAATAAATAAACAGTCATCCTGCACTCCAATTAACACTCCAAACACCCCAGCCACTACAAGTGCCGCTCTCGAAATAAATCGAACTATTCCTCCAATTCCTTCTCCCTCCTTAATAACTTCTTCTTATATAGATCCAATTCTACCTCCCTCAGTGAAATTGACAAAACAATTTTCGGAATCCTGTGAGGATAGCCGTTTTGTCATGTCTCGTTTGCGTGATCCAAAAACCTATGCCAATGTCAGACTCTACCTCGCATTTCTACATGATAAACCACATCATACTTGCATCGATGGGAAAACTAGAGTTAATGTTGAACTTTTGATTTTAAAAGAAGGCCTTCCTACTGTTTTATTAACTCTGAAAAAAATGTTCATTCAATATCATGAATTTTTTAATATTTCGCCCCTTCAAGTAGCTAATGACCTCTCAGCTTACGCCGCTTATTTGAGCTCCAGACTAAGACTACACGTTTCTCAAAACCAGTTTTTTCGTCACTAATAATATTCCCCACAAACAAACATCCCATGTTACAAATAGTCATCAATGTCTGTCTATTTATTATCAGAATGTACGAGGTCTTCGCACCAAAACCACCGAAGTTTATCTTAATTCACAAAAACTTCCATATAATTTGTTTGCCCTTACTGAAACAAATCTTTCCCATGAAATTGAGAGCAGTGAGCTTTTTACCTCGGAGTTTACTGTTTTTCGGAAGGATATCATAGATCCGGATTGTTCCAATTTAGGAAATAATCACCCTAAAGGGCGTGGTGTACTTATAGCGCTGCAATCCGATTTGGATGCAGCGTTAATTGTTATTCCCAACATTTTAAATTTGGAACTTATATGTGTCAAGATAAACTTGAACAATCGTTGTATTTTCTTCTTATGTTGCTACATTCCTCCGTCTCAGCCCACAAGTGCATATGAGCTTCTTTCTGATGCAGTTGATTTTATTTCTGAGCAAACTAATCCTGAAGACGACATCATTATTGTTGGGGACTTTAATCTTCCACGTTTGATATGGACTAATTCTGGAGATGAAATCCATTTGACTTCGAATAATGCAATCTCTGATAAAGAAATTCTGTTCACTGACCGCTTCCAAGCTTCCGGCCTTGTTCAGATGAGCAATGTTAAAAATAACTTAGGAAGACAGCTAGATTTAATTTTTTCCTCAGATGCCGATAACACTGTTGTTTCAAATAGCAAACACCTTCTTACCAAACTTGATTCTTATCATCCTCCAATCTCAATTATTTTCGCATACGTTAGCAACAATACTAATCCTGACGTATTAACACAGCGTAAATTCAACTTCCGTAAAGCTAATTTTGAAAAATTAAACGATCTTTTTGGTAGGATAAACTTTGATTTTATATCTGATTATAGTATTCATATCGACGTAACTATCGCTACTTTTTACGCACATATTTTTGACTGTTGTTCCCAATCGATCCCAATACTATCTCAAAAAAACTTAACTTCTTCTCCCCCATGGTATAACAAAGAACTCCGTTCTCTTCGCAATAAGCGCAACAAACTTTGGCAAAAATTTCTAAAGTCCAACTCTGAGTCTGATTTTTCTAACTACACTTCAGCTTATAATAATTTCTCCATTTTGTGTGAATCCCTATATTCTAGATACCTTTCTCAAATGCAGACTGATCTTATCTCTAACCCAAAACTGTTTTATCAGTTTATTAATAGTAAAAAAAAATTTGATGGCTACCCCTCTGTATTAAAATTATACGATTCTTCGTCAATGGATCCAAAAACTATATCCAATCTCTTTGCAGAATTTTTTGGCGCAGCTTTTTCGTGTGACTATTCTGAGGCTGACGTTAGCTATTTTAGTTATATGAATGGCGTCAGACTTCCTTAAGTTCAATTAATATTGACATATCATCGGTGACAAATAAAATGAATCTGCTAAAAGATGATTTTTCTTTTGGTCCTGACGGTCTCCCTTCTGTTTTGTTGAAAAAATGTACTGCTTACTTGGCCCAGCCACTGACTGCCCTCTTTCAAAAATCTATTTTAACAGGAATTTTCCCCAACCTTTGGAAAGAAGCTTTTATTATACCTGTTCATAAGAAAGGACCTAAGAATGATATAGCCAACTATAGACCTATTGCAAAGCTTTCTTGCATACCAAAACTCTTTGAGAGTATTATATATGACAACTTATTCTTTTTTTGTAAACCAATCTTTTCAACTAAACAACATGGTTTCCTAAAAGGCAGGTCCACTACCACTAATCTGATAGAGTTTGTATCTACTACCCTTTGTGCTTTGGAAGAAAGAAAAGAAGTCGATGCGATAGCTACTGATTTTAGCAAAGCTTTCGACAAAATATCCCATAACATAATATTATTTAAGCTTATAAAACTCGGCTTCCCACCTTTGATCATTTCATGGATTAAATCATATTTATCGAAACGACAATACAACGTTATTTTCAGGTCATGTTTATCCACTTCCATCCTTGCAACGTCTGGAGTTCCACAAGGTAGCCATCTAGGACCTCTTATTTTCGTTTTAACCACTAATGACGTTGAAAAAATATTTTCTAACTCTGACTTGTTAATCTACGCGGATGACATGAGAATATGCAGAAAGATTTCTTGTAGCGAAGATTCAAAACTTCTGCAAATTGACTTGGACAAATTCTACATTTGGTGCCGAAAAAACCTACTGGAACTTAACGTTAAAAAATGTCAAGCCATTACATATTCCCGTAAGCGTCCTCCATTATTTCAAAGAAAATATTTTATCAATGACGAACTCATTCCCATTGTTACTTCGATCCGTGATTTAGGTTTATTATGCGACTCCCAACTGAACTTTCGTTCACATATTGATAGCATTATAAACAGAGCCAACTCATCTCTTGGATTTATAAAGCGTTGGTCTAAAGAATTCTCCGATCCCTATGTCACAAAATCCCTCTACATAACTTTTGTCAGACCACTTTTAGAATATGCATCTCAGGTCTGGTCGCCATATTATCAACTTCACATTAATCGTATTGAAGCCTTCCAACGAAGATTTTTACGTTTTGCCTTGCGTGGACTTGGCTGGGATGATCCTTTCAACCTTCCCCCATATGAAGAACGTCTAAAGCTTTTAAGTTTACAATCTTTATATACTCGCCGTAACATTTCTGATATTCTCTTTGTTCATCAGTTATTAACATGTAACATTGACTGCCCCTGTTTACTTCAACAGATAGGTTTGAACACTAACCCACATCGTTCTCGATCTACGACTCTTTTTCGACTCCAATACCATCGTACTGACTACGGACGAAATGAACCCCTGTCTAGAATGTTGAATAGGGTCAATAGTTCTAACTTTTTTGACTTAAACCTTAGTAAACTCTCACTTAGACACGCCCTCCTACGCTACCCCTCCTGATATTTATCCAAACTATTTTATTATTTCTTTATTTTTAAACTTAAATACTTAATATTACTCTTAAGATATCTTATTGTGATATAGAATAAGTGGCTTGTATTAAGCTTAATTAAATTAAATAAATTAGTGCTGAAAGCGGTCACTCTACAAGTGTAATTTTTTTACATCAGATTTTACACGTAAAAATGATAAAATAGCACTTTATTGATACGTTTTCGCTTGCCACGGTAGTGATTTTTTTATGCTTAAATCCACTTTGCAAAAACACTGTAACAATCAAAATGTTTTTCGAACAAATAATTTAAGATACATTTGGCAAACACTATTCAAAATTGGTTTGATCCATGAATAAAAGTATGTGGTGTTTAAAATACTCGTATTTTATATTTTTTTGTTACTTCTTAAGTGTAATTTTAATAAATTAATTTTAAAATTTTGAAATGATTCGAAAACATCATCATACACAACAAAGAAAAATGCTTAATGTAATTCTATAGTGTTAGGGGAAATATCATAATTCATAACTCAAAAACTCATCAGACATCTAGTCCGATATCCAGTGGACGTGAAGTCGGATTGATGATTGATTTTTGGATTTATTATGTTTCTCCCAAGCACCACAAAATTAATTTCTCTTAATTTAAATTTTTGCAATGAATTTTGAATACAAAATACAAAGTTAATGTGTGAACCGCTACCTATGTACAGTGTACATATTTATTTTTTTTTTGTTTTCAAATAAATAAATATCTGTGAATTTTTTTCCATTTGGGGATGTTTTCAGTATTAGTGGTACTTTTTTATTTGAAATACTCTTTTATTGGCTCTTTCTTAAAATCTAGAAAGGTAGCCCTGACCAAGGTAATGATTGTTTTTTTAAGCCAAACTGATGTTAAATTATTGCTGCTGGATGGAGTTGTTTGCTAATTATGTACTCGTAAATATGTACACTAGAAAATGTATAGAGGATTAAATTTTTTTTTTCAAAATGTAATAGCTGTAAGATTTAAATTTGTTTTTGTATTTTTTTAAAAGCTTTTTATAATACCACCATAAATAAAAAAAATAAACTTATTTAAAAACTTGGATGTGATTGGATTATGTTAAAACCAATTTGAAATATGCATGTTTTAAGAGTTTTGTTCCAAACTTGGTCATGTCGGGGGCACTTCCAAACATCCGATAGACAAAGAATACTTTGTGTCTTTTTTTTTGACGTCCATTAACACCTTTTTTCAGGTATTTGCATTAAAGCAAATTTTTTGATTTTATTTGTTTTACAATTTCTTTTCTTTCTTTTCTTTTTACAATTTTCAATACACCTAGTATTTGGTTAAGCCAATATTACAGTTCCCGTGCGCAAAAAAAAATGTTTCCAAATATTTTCTCATGTCAAAAATGTCAAAAATTATTGAGGTGAAAAGAAATAATTTTTTGTATAATTGGGTTACCAGATTCATGCAAAAAGAAAACCATTTCTGTTATGGAATGACATACAAAATAATGAACCGGAAATTGTTTTGCATGTGAAAAAAAATGTGTTCAATAAAATTTATTTTTTTACATGGTCGGCTTACAATTCCAAAAAAAATGTATTCACCTAAAAAAAAAAAGAATTATTTTCATACAAATGGTTTTTACATCCAAAAATAATTGTTTTCCACTTTAAGGTCTATAGTTGATTATTTAAGGGTAAATTAATGACTCAATGGGTGGCTTTATGCTAATCCACAAATTGTTTGCCTTCAAAATTATACATTAATGCACAGAATAGGAGAAAAACTGTTTTAATCTTTTAAAATTTTTTTTTTGCATGGGAACTGTAAACTATTCTTAAAGAGAAATTATTAAAATTAATTTTTTTTTTATTTCAGAACGCAAAAGAAAAGAAAATGCAAGACTGGCTCTTATGTTCAAGACGCACAGAGTTTAAATTAGCTTTTTTTTAAGAGTTTTAAATGAAATAAAAAGAATGCTTTCTTGATTGACTATGATTGTATGAAAAAAAATATTTAAAATCTTTTGAGCGGTTTTCTTAAAAAATAATTTAAGGAAAATTTTTTATTTGCAAATCGAAAGTAATATTTATGAGCATATAAAATAAAATTTCTAAAAAAAATGTCAACCCGTTTTTGATATAGCGAATTTTCAAAAAAAAAATTAAAACTTTTTTTAAGAATTCAAATACTTTTTCTTGAAAAATTTGATACGTAATATTTCTTTATCTTATTTGAAATGTGTACATTAAAATTAATTTTAATCCGCATACCGCACTAATTTATTCATGAATACAAAGTATAATAGAAATCGTAGAAGCCGTTTTTAATATTTGTATGGAAAGTACCGTTATATTTTCATAAAAATTAATTTTTTATTAAAAAAATTTTCGGAGTTTACATACCTACATGAAAAAACTATTAAATATCAAGTTTTATAAAAATCGACCATTTAGTTTACATAATATTTGATTTCTTAAAAAAATTCGAACCTTAAAAAGTCAAAAAAAATATTTTTTTTTTAAATTTTGATAAAAACTTATTTACAATGTCTTGAAGTTCTGTATAATTTTTTTTTAATCAAAAACTGTAAAACTGTTTGGAAAAAAAAAATCGAAAATAAAAAATGGTTCTTTGCGGAAGTAAACAATTAATAACCATTTTTTGAAAAATGGTTTCCCATAAAAAAGGTAGATTTTACCAAAACCAAAAGAAATTTATTAATTTTTTTTTTAAGAAAAGTTGTGGAGCCGTTTTTGAAAAAAATTAGATTTTGTACATTACATTACATTGATTTGTATTGGCTCCCCTAAGGGTTACAAGTCTCCCGCTTCCTTACTCTGCTCCCTCTCCACCCCTCTCTATCATCTTATCTTTTCTTACTGCCTCTAGTTCCTTTATCCACTCTTCTCCCTTCCCCGTTTCGTCCATTATTTCCCTCATCCTTTCCCCTATTGATTTTCTTTCATCTCCGACAGATCTGCATCTTTCTAATACATGCTCCCATGTCTCTTGTTCACCCTCACATATTCTGCATATTCTCTCCTCTTCGCGTTTCCAGTACCATCTTTCCCTCACCTCATTCCCTAGCCTGACTCTTGCAATTCTCCTTGTTCTTTCTGTCTTCCAACCCGCTGTTAAATATTGTGGAATCCCTTCTGTCATTATTTCTTTGTACCACCTGTTGTAACTGGATTCTCTTATTCTTTCCCTTCTTTCCTTCTCTTGCTCTCCCCAGTCTTTTCTTTCTATTGCTTCGTATCCATTCATACTGTCTTCTCTTCCCTTTATTTTTTCTCTCCCTTGTTCCCATCGTGACCCTCTTCCCCGTTCATCTCTCTGTCTCTCTTTCATCTCCTCTAAACATTCCCTTGCTATGTCACTTCCTTTTCCATCTGTTAATTTCTGTTCATAATTCCATGCCCTTTTCCGTGCTCTAATCATTATCTTATCTCGTTTTGTTTCCTCTCTTACCATATACCCTGGAGTTTGCCATTCTACCCCTAGCGTCCACTTGAGGTACCTCTCTTGCACCCTTTCCATTTCTTGTCTCTCCTCCCATCCCCATACTTCCGCCCCATATCCCATCACCGTCCACACCAGAGTGTCAAAAAGCCACATCTTTCTCTCCCAATCCTTCTCGAATTTCCTCCTTCCAATCCCCCATGCTTCCTTCATGGCCACTGCTGCCTTTTTTATTCTGTCCTTTATGTGTGCTTCCTGCCCTCCATTTTTTTTGAACACATACCCCAGGTATTTAAATTCTTTTACTTCTTCGATCTTCTTTCCTCTCCATCTCCAGTCTACTGTTGTGTTCCTCCCTCCTCCCTTCCTGGACCTCATCACTTTCGTCTTTCCCACATTTACTTCCAGTCTTTTCCTCTCAAAGTACTTCTCCAGTCTTCTTATCATGCTTTGCATCTCCTCTTCATTTTTCGCCATTACCACCACATCGTCTGCGTATGCCAGCGAGCAAATTCTTTTTCCTCTCACTTTTACCCCTCCCCAGCTCCCTTTACCCAGTTCATCCTCTATATCCGCTGTCAACAAGTTAAACAGTATTGGGCTCATCGGACACCCCTGTCTTACCCCCTTTCCCGTCCAAAATGTTTCCCCCATCACTCCTGCCGATTTCACTCTACTCGTTGTTTCTTCGTAGAAATCCCCTACTCTTTCCCTGACCCCTTCTCTCACTCCTCTTTCCTCCAACGCCTCCATCATAATTTTCCTGTCTACTGAGTCAAACGCAGCTTTTAAATCTATAAACAGTGCCACTAGCGTGCCCCTCTCCTCTGCAACCTCTTTGTTCACCAAATAGTTCAGCACATATACGTTGTCTATCGTTCCTACTCCTCTTCTGAAACCCGTTTGATTTGGTGGTATCATCCCTTTCTCCTCCGCTTCTTCTTCTAACCTCTTCGCTAAAACCGTCGTATATATTTTATACAGCGATGGCATGAGCGTTACTCCTCTGTATTCTTCTACCTTTGTTCCTACACCTTTCTTTATTATCGGGGCAATTACTCCCTCTTTCCACCCCTCTGGCCATCCATCTCCTCTCCACACCTTCCTGCAGATGCCCCATGCTACCTCTATAGCTTGTTCTCCTCCATATCTCCACGCTTCATTAGGTATACCGTCTGTTCCCATTGCTTTTCCTTCTTTGAGTCTTCTAACCACCTTTCTGATCTCCTCCTTACTAATTTCGGTCTCATCTTCCGCTCTTCTCGTTACCTGTTCTCCCATTCTCACTCTTTCTTCCACCCCTCCAATTAAACTGATAAAATATTTTTTCCATTCCTCTTCTTCAATCCCTTCCCCCATCGTCTTTCTCTTCTTTCTATCTCTATTTATTATTTCCCACACTTTGTTTTCGGTATTGGCCTCTGCAATTTCTCTTATCATCTCATCCTGCTCCTCTCTTTTCTTTCTCTCAATCATCGCTTGATATTCTCTTTTTCGCTCCCTGTATTTTTCCTTCGTCCCGATACTCTTCCTCCACCTCCTTAACTCCTTTCTTACTTCTTCTTTTTTCTCCCTACATTCTTCATCCCACCATCTTCTCCTTTTCTGTTTCCTTTGCCTTCCCCCTACCTCCTCACTTTGTTCAATCTCTCTCTTAATCCTCTCCCCTATCTGATTTTCTGAATCCTCTGCTCCCTCTTCCAAGCTCACTCTTCGCATTCTTCTCTCGAATTCCCGTTTCATCTCCTCCGACCATCTTACCGTTTTTATTCTTTTTACTTCCTTTGCTTTATCCCTCTTTCTCCTTCTTCCTGTCTTTATAGTGATCACAAATGGGTGATGATCTGACTCTACTCTATCTGTTACTTCCATCCTTTCTATTCCTCTTCTCGTCCTTTCGTCACCTAGTACATAATCAATTACTGTCTCCCCTCTGCCTCCTGTATACGTGAACTCTCCCTCTTCATCCCCCTCTATATTCCCGTTAAAAATTTCCCACCCTAATTCTCCTATCACCTGCGTTAGTTTCTTACCTTCGGTGTTCACTTTTTTATCTTTCGATCTCCTCCCTCTCTCTTCGTCTCCTATACCCCTCACTCTCCCACCCTCCAATCCTGTTCTCGCGTTGAAGTCCCCCCCTATTATCACTCTTTCTTCATCTGACTGCCTCTCCATCCATCTTCTTAAGCTTTCCAACTTCTTGTCTATGTCACCATTTACATACGTTGATACTATAACCCATTCATCCGTACCTGCTTTAACTTTCCTACTCATTAATCCTTCTTCCTGTTCCTGAATCTCATCACCCTCTATCGCCATTTCTTCTCTAACTCCCATTATCATCCCCCCCATTGCTCTTCCCTTCTTGTTCTTCTTTTTTGCTCCCTGTCTTGTCCATTTATACCCCTTTGGCAGTTGTGTTTTCCATTTTTCCCAATTCTTTTCCTCTGCCCACGTTTCTATCATCACTACAACTTCCCATTCTTTGATCCCTTCCCAGAACTCTTTTTCTTTATTCGCTAACCCCGCAACATTCCAGAAGCCTATCTTCCATCTATCCCCTGACTCATTTCTACCTGATTTATCTCCTTCTTCTTGTTCCTTTATCCGTTTTTTGACTCTGAATTCTCTTCTATTCCTCCTTCCCCTTCTTGTTTTTCAATATTCCTACTTTCACTCTGAATTGGTTTCTCCTTTTCTCCCTCTTTAGCTATTGTTTCCCTTATGACCTCCCTTTTTTCATCCCAAACCCATGTCTTCCCATTTACTATCAGCTTCCCATATCTTATTATGACCTGCTTCCCTTTTCTCTTTTCTTCTTTTAGATTTGTAAAATTGCTAAAAAAAAATTGTATGGCTGGAACCGTTATTCTTAGTTTTTATTAAAAATAAAAACATGTGGGCAGAATCACCAAAAACTACTAAGAAAATCAATCAAGCCGTTTAGGTTGTAGAAAAACAGACAGACAGACAGAATTTTGCGATCCACTTTATTGGTGTTCTGTCATCGTAGTGTCATGTTTGATCGCTATCTCAAAATGTTTCTTTTGCATGAATCCAAAACTTACCTTATAGTACCTACCTTCATACATACATATATCGCAAGTAAACATTTTTGAACGTGAGAACTACAAATGCAAATTCAATTATCAAAACATGGTTCCAGTACTCTACCATCATATATGGGCTTAGAGTATGAAGCGGTTAACTCCACATTTTTTTTTTTACCATTATAGACCACTACAAAAATTGCTAAAAAATACTAAAGTCTATCAAATCTTTTCAATTTCACTAAATTTGGCAATAACGAGTGTTGAAAAATATTTAATGTAATTTTGGTTTTATTCAAATAATGCGAACACTTTGTTTAAAATAATTGTTTGTACTCGTAAGAAATGCAAAATAGGAGTAAGCTGCCTTACACTCTAAGCCGACGATATATAAAGGGTTTTTCAACAGGGACGCTACAAAAGTAGAGCGACAGGGACAGCAAACGAAGCCATATTTCTTGCCGTTCTTTTTTCTTCAGTGAGGTTAGCCATTTCATGATAAAAAGATATACGAGCCAACAACGAGTCGAAATTATTAAAATTTACTACCGATATTCGGAGTCAGTGGCCTCAACGTTAAGAGCGCTACGTCCAACTTATGGTCATCATAATCGTCCTAGCAGATCAATAATTGAGCGTCTAGTGGAAAAGTTTGAATCCACAGGCACAGTACAAAATGTTCCCTTGCCAGTGAGACAAAAAAGTGCCCGTAGTGTCGAGAATATTGCTGCCGCTGAGGCTTTAGTTGCAGAAAGCCCAAATGTGTCTCTCACACGTCGTTGTCAAGCGTGCGTTGTAAAATCTGTCTTATCTCAAAATGTGCTTTTAGGATTTTGATTAAAAAATTTAAGTGTATTATAATTGTAGGTATTGTGTACTTTATGGCAAAAAAAAGTTTACCAAAAACCGTTATTAACGGTAATTCCATATAACGGTTTTCTTTGTTTTCAATTTCCTCATTAACGGTTGAGCTGCTTTAAATAAAAAATTTTACACAAAAGATCCTTCAAAATGTCAAAGAAATTGCATATCAAAATTTTTGAAAAGGATAAATTTTGGTTTTAAAAAAATATTTATTTATTTTTGAAAACTCAATATATCAAAATCGGTTCATGAGTTTTCTTTAAATTAAGTAACTAAATGTCAATTTATAAATACTTACCCAAAATTGGCATACCAACATTTTTTAAATGAAAAAAAAAATACTAAATTTGTAACTGTTACTAAATTTGTATAATAGCTTGTGATTTGGTATCCTTTATGAATCTCTGGAGGCCCCCAGAACTCGGTTGGCCCGCAAAATTTGGTTGGGGGCCTCTAAGGATCACTCTCCCAGAACTCGGCTGGTAGCCTTTCCAGATCTTTGGAGGCCCCCAGAACTTGGTTGGTGGGCCTCAACAGATTTCTGGAGGCCCCAAGAACTTAGTTGTTGGCATCTACAGATCTGTAGAAATCTCCACAACTCAGTTAATCGGCTCCACGGATCTTAATTCAGTATATTACTGACTAGACCATTCTTGCAATTTTATATGCTTGCTTGAATAAAACTCTAATTAATTCATCTGCAAGGCGACACAGCCACAAACTAAATAAAATTTTCAACAAAATTAGATTAAATTCAAGGTTAAATCAATAAATTTGGATGTTGTAGTTTGTGGCCCTGTTTCTAAAAGTCCCGTCAGGCCCTCTAACCCTAGGTCCACCCCTGTACTTCAAGCAGTAAAACACTCCAAAGCAGTCAATTAACTGAATTCGTAAGACTGCAATCAAAAGACTTAAGGAATGCATTCTTTGTAAAAGACTTCTAAAAGGCTTCAAAGACTTCAAGCAGTTTTTTGTATTGCATATTTTTACTTTAAGTCTTTTGACTGGTTTAAATGATTGCATTACTAAAAAACTTCAAGATTAAGGGTCGTATTCATCAAGCACTCATAAAGGGCTCTTAATTTCATGAAGCTCATAGCTCAAATAATATTTGTGCTATTCACCAACAACTCATAGCTCTTTTTCGAAGTCTGAAAATGAGAACAGCTCTCGCTTCACCAGGCATACCCAAACTGGGAAATCAAACTGTTTTCAGACTGGCCCAACTTTGTTGGCACCTCCTTGTTCTTTACCAAAATGAGTGGTGCACGCACATTTTCTTTTAATACTTTTTGGTTTCGCTAGGTGTGTCGTTCATACGTTGCTTACTTCGTTTGCGGACGCAAAATGAACTCCTTTTGAAGGGAAGTGAAGCTGAGGGATTTGTATTACCGACGTCTTTTTTTAAGTTTTCACAACAAAACGGACTTAAACCAACAACGATCTTCACCGCGTGACTTACAAAAGTAAACTTATAAAAAAAGTTGAAAAAAAAAATAAAGTCTCTGAAGACAAAGCGAATTATAGCATGTGTGCGTACGATACTCATTTTTGTAAGGTTCCAAGAAGTACCGACAAAATGGATAAGTGAATTTGCTTGAAAGGTTACTTCGAAGGTTTTCGAATAAGTTTTCGGAGAGAGCGCTCTTAACTTTATGAGTAGTCAGGACCAATTATAACTTTTATGAGCGCCCTTAAATATTCCCTATTATTGCTTTGCAAATAGTTTTATGAAGCTCTATAGTTATGAGCGTTCGGTGAATTCCACCCTAAATGGGAATGACATTTTGAAGTTAAATTATTGAGGTGAAGTAAAAATTCTTCAAAATTAGTCTTCATTTCATTCGATAATGATTGCAATACTTAAATGATTGCATTCTTTCATACATAAACATAAAATATATAATATTGAATCTTATAACAAAATTTGATTCTTTAATCTGCAGCCTGTATAAACATTAAAATTGTTTGATTTATAGTTTTAATAAATTGAACTAGAATTTAATTTTTCAATTTTGCTGTTTGGTAGCTACCTACTTTATAATTTCAAACAATAAATAAAAAATAACTTAAGTCTTAAATATATATGAATACAAGGAAAATTAGCATAACATTGTGAGGAATATATCACTTTATATATTTCCGAACATTTCCGGTAGCCATAAAAATGTCAACCATTATTCAGTTTAATCATATAAGTATACCTACATAATTATAAATATCTTGTAGAAATTTCAAGACTGCATAAAAATACAATATTATAAAATTGGTCTTACCAGAAATTGCGATAACAGTTTGCATATTGAATCATATATTGACTTCCAATTTCATTCTCTTAGCCATACCTCCAGTGATTTATTAACAAATATATATTTTCCGAATACCAATTTAATTTCGTCGTTCGATTAATAATTTATTGGTTAAGCGCGTGCAATGAGATCGAAATTGAACCTATAAGCCAATGCCAACAAAAACTTAAAAAGAGTTTATGTCCGCAGCTCAAAAAAAAAAAAAAAAAAAAAAATGCTGAAAAACTCAATGGCCTTCGAATATGAACGACTGAACACATGGATAGCAAAAAAATCAATTTAAGCCAATATTTTTTTTTATTCGCTCGCATGATATTCATGCAGAGTTCATAAATTGTTCAATGGATTATATGGAAGAGGATTAATTTGGTTTTTCGCAGCAAGTACATCCAATTTTAAAATCTCCATGCAATATAGTTAGTTAGGGTGGTCGTTCCAGAAGCAGTTCATCTTGAATGATTTTATTCAGATTTTTGCATTCTTCCCTTATTCAAAACAGTCGCTGTTAATAAAGTAAATGCTATTTATTATTATTATTTAACAGGGTGATTTACACAAAAGTCTTGGACGTAAAGATTAAGAAGACAAGAAAAGGATCGAGTTGCAGAAGGGAAGAACTATTCCATAGGCTGAAAGTGGAAAAAATAGTTAAAAAAGTACAACGGCAACTTTTCAAAGCTTAAAAAAAATATTTCAAAATTATAACGACCACCCCAATATACTCGTAGATACAGCAATATCTTTTCTATAGGACAGGCATCCTGATAAAAAAAAAAATAAATAAATAAAAACGTTTTCCATAGTAAATTGTATTTTACGTTTAAGCATGCAATTTGCATAATAATTTCGCTGGCGGGTAAATAATGAATTTCATTTTTTATTCAACCAATAAATCAAGACATGATCTGAATAATCCAAGTGGGAAGTGAGGTAGATAGGTATGTAGGTACAGTTTAAAGTATTTGTTTATCCATATTTATTAATCATTTTTATGTTCAGATATTGTGGGAAGTTTTTTTCAGTATTTTGTTTTTTTTTTTTAAATTTAAATAAAACATTACATAATTTATCATATAGTTAGATTTTATAGAGTGATAAAATTAATCATCAGGAAAGCTTTATTAATAATAATTTAAAACAGAATAATTTGTCAATCAAGTTATAGCTAACTTAAGAAGCAGGTGGAAATAGAAAAAAATGCTTGCGAGTGGCAGTCGACACCTACATATTATTTTGTTGAACATAAAGTATGAATTATATCTATTGCTTCTATGCGTGGGGGTATATAAAATTTATTTTCTTTATTCTTAATGCCACTAAGAGGTCAAAAGCCATCAAGCGTATCCATGTTATAATAAAAAGGATTCGAATTAGTCGACCAGTTAGATTTTTGTTTTGGATAATGAATTTTTAACAATAGTTTTTAAACATTATCTGCAGTTTTAATAAAAAATAGGTGTCCACTCAATAACATACGTATCAACTGGCACACGGATAGACAGCTTGTTAGTTTGATAACTTTTCTTACTAAAAAATATATAATATCTTTCCAGTAACCAAATTCAGCACTTCATGAAATTGTGGTGATTTTCTAATACATGTATCACATGCATGAACTGCTTTACAAAGTGTATACTGGTAGTAGTAAACGGTCCTATCACACGTGTGCAAGTATGTGAAAAGAAATTATCTGTTCATTGTACGTGGAATTCGGCGAGTTAAAGTTATCACAGACTAGCTATTAAACATGTGTTAATAAGAATTTCAAGTTAACAAATTTATAAACGCTAGCACGTTGTTATCCACCTTTTATTAATATGGGGTATGAAGAAGAAGGCTAATAACTAATTAAGGATTTCGCAAAGATGAATTAAGGTATTTAAAAGATTTAGAAATAATTTGAGAAAAATATTCACATATAGAATGACAGCAAACATCTACATATTTCAAAAAAAAAAAAAAAAAAAACATCTAGTATTTTTTTAAACAGTATTGAGTCCAAATGAGTTATCCATACTTAAATGCCACCAAAATTTAAAAAACCGCCTTAACGACATTCACTTTAAGGCAAAGCCTGGAAAAGACCAACAAATTTAATGTCGAGACTTGCAATATCTGTTCAATGACTTCAGAGCCGCATTATGATAGCGTTCATCTTCAGGAGCTCTGGCGATGGCTGAACTCCTGGGAAAACTGATCCAGTTCTGTCGCGTGACATTGAAAAATATATGAAAATAGGAAAACGTTCTTTTTTTTAACTATTCCAAGCATACACAAAGTTTCAGCAAAGGAGATGCACTAACATGTGTTTTCTAAAATCTAGATCCAATAGTGATCAAAGCATCAGGGCTTAACACTGAAGACATTTTTTTTACCAGATCTTTTCAAACTTTTAGGCTAGGGTATGCCACTGCTATGAACATAAGAGGCTTTCATAGCAACTGGAGAACAGGTTTTAAAAGGAACTGAGGACAAGACCAAATAAGCACATGCCATTAACATAATAGTGAAACATCTGGCTAAAATTCAGAACTTCAAAATTCTGTATATCAAAATTCCATATGTGTAATATTCTATATTTCAAAATTCTTTCTGGTCAAAATTCAGTTTTCCCAAATACTGCTTGAAAACTAAAATTTTGTATAAAAAAGATTTTCATTTACACAAAACTTTTTTTTTATTCTATAGATCTAGAGCCCACAGCAAATTTTAGATGTCAGTGAAAGCAAAGAAAGAAGTAAAAGCGTCAAAAACATGAGTAAAAGCTATTTCAAAAATCAACGCTTGGAGTCTTTTGCCGGTTACGGATTGCAAGACTTTGATTTTGGGAATAATCTTGACTAAATCTTTCGACGCCTACCCATTCTTCTTTTTTGCTATAACTCACATATAGATTGTAACATATTACTGAAGTTTTAAGTTTTACTCTATACGTTAACTACGGCTATTGTTTGAAAACCCTTAATACAAATTAATTTGTTTTTTAATAACCGATACAGTTTTCAAGTCTTATGACTCGCGCTATTTCTTACTTCTAAGGAACTTTTTTAATTTATCTGCTCCCCATTTTGTACTGTATTTACCTGCGTTTTTGCCAAAAGAAGATCATTTTCAGCTTTTTAGTTGGCATCCCAAAACATCGACAGTGTTTTATGATCTTGGAAGAACTTCCATATTTGGCTTTTCATCATCAAAAACAGACCAAAACTGTGTCATTAGGTATCTAGTCTAGTAAATTTAAAATTTTTTCAATAATGTATGTATATTCTATCCACGCTTAACTTAGTTCCATTTCAAGATATGTGTTTTCCAAAATTATGTATTTAAAAATTCTGTAAATATGTTGTTATGCCTCTTGCGAGGAACTGACAAATCCTCCAAGAGTATACTTGTCATGAATAAGTGCTTTTCATCTAACCGTTTGGACTCGGCAAACAATTTTAGGACTCCCTCCATTCCTGCCAATAACACGCACACAGGAATAGTTGAGAGTTGTAAGTCACTAGGTCTTGGTTCTCCACGAGCTGTTGGTCACTAAATTTATATATTTATTTTATTTATTTATAATTAACTCCGATAAAGTACAAGAAGAATTAAAAAAAGGTTAAATGAATAAAAGTGAAGTGAAACAACGAAGGTGCAATAATGTTCAGGGGCGGACTAACAGGCAGTGGTACCCGGGCGGTAAAGCAAGGTTACACCCCTTAAAAAATATAAAAAATTACACGAACATTTATTTTATATAAAAGTGCTTTCGAGTTTTTGTTGTACTGAATGATTCGATTAAATCATTAAAATTTATATTTTTGTGTGTTTCTATTCGATTGAAAGTATTACCACAATATTCAACGAATTTATGCTCATTGTTGATGTTGGATAAGTCTTAATTAATTTTGATTTTAAAAAGCTTTCCTTACATGATGCCACTGAGACGCTTATTGTTAAATAAATTCTCATCACTATTAAGAGACTTGGTAACGAGTCTGAAAAGTCCTTTTTAACAATGAAACATAAAAATTCAAAGGCTGTCAAAATTTCTTCATCTTTTAAATTTATTTTTTCAGCTACCATATGACGCCATATTTGTCTGATTTCCAATATGATACTGTTGTCTGTTAGTTCTGTTAATGTTTAAGTAAGCGTTGGAGCAACAGTTCGCACCTCTTCTTCCGTTCAACATCAGTACAGCAATATTTTGTGTTGAAGAGCTAAGAAAACTGACGAAATGTCTTTCATGACCTAGAGACCGATGAATATAGGTAAAATGCATCCTTACATCTCTTACGACGTCAAATAACTATCTTGGGACTTTTTACATGGCATAATTTTCTTCCTTTTTTTTCTCCGCCTTTCATTTGAAGTTTCTAGCTCAGTAGATTTATTATCTTGCCTTTTCACGATGTCATCACGATGTTTATGGGGAAAACAAGCGAGTGCCTTAAGTTTTGTTACATTTTTTTCTAGAGTGAGCCAGGATTTTGGCAAGTATTTTTGTGTTGCATCAATTTCATGCCAAATATCGCACTAGAATGAAAGATAACATAAAAACGTTAAGCCGCATTCATCAGCAGATAAGAGAATGGTTTCAGCACCTTTTTTTTCCTATTTTTTTCTTTTGAGGATCACAAAGGTATTCAAGAGTTGAAACTATCTTCACGAACTTTTCCTTAAAAATGGCTTAACAGCCTCGTTATGAGCACTCCATCTGGTGTTTACAAGTCCCTTGACTGACACACCAACATTTTTAATGAAAATATCTCAACTCTCAACGATGCGTTGATGCTGAGAAAAATGTTTGAAGCCTTTTCACTGCCCCAAAAAACGTTGTACTTGAAAGAGTGCTTCTCACAGAGTGAACCTTACAAAGGCTTGAGGAATGGTTTGTATGGCGTGGACAAAGTTTTTGGGTTAATTTTTGCCGAATTAATGCTTGAACTCCTTCATGAATACCCACCATAGTCACAGTATTATCATATGCCTGAGCCCGGATACGGATATAACGGGTGATTTTTTAAGAGGCTTAGAACTTTAAAAAAAAAAAACACACAAAATTCAAAAAAATTAATGAAATATTTATTTGAATCGATAGTTTGAACTTTGCAATTTAATGTTTAAAGATAATTTCATGCAAATGTTGACCGTGGCTGCGTCTCAGGTAGCCCATCCGCTGAGTCCAATTTTGGCATACTTTTTCACACATATCGGCCGGTATCTCACGAATGAATGCATGGATGTTGGCTTCCAGTGCGTCAATCGAAGCGGGCTTGTCCCTATAGACATTAGCCTTGACATACCCCCACAAAAAATAATCTAATGTTGTCAAATCGCACGATCTAGGCGGCCAATTGACCGGCCCGAAACGTGAAATTAACTGTTCACCAAACTCGCCTCGCAATTGCGCCATTGTTTCGCGTGCTGTGTGGCATGTGGCACCGTCTTGTTGAAACCACATATCATGCAAGTCAAGAACTTCCATTTCGGGCAAAAAAAAGTTTGTTATCATCGCTCGGTAGCGTTCACCATTGACAGTAACGCTGCGATTCGCATCATCTTTGAAGAAATATGGCCCAATAATGCCGCCGGCCCATAAACCGCACCAAACAGTGGCTTTTTCGGGATGCATTGGTAGCTGTTGCAATGCTTCTGGCTGATCTTCACTCCAAATGCGGCAATTATGCTTATTTACGTACCCATTCAACCAAAAATGAGCCTCATCGCTGAACACAATTTTTCGATAAAAAAGCATTTCGAACCGAGCACGAATTTTGATAGTAAAATTCAATAATTTGCAAGCGTTGTTCATTTGTAAGACGATCCATGGTTAAATTGCAAACCAAACTGAAGCTGTTTGACAGTGGTACTAAACACACGTCAGCTGTCAAAACCAGTGTTTCCAAAACCAAACCAGCTAAAAAATCACCCTTTAGTTATATGTGATAAAAACCACATACAGTTTAGAAAACGAAACGAAGAAAAATACTCATGTCATAACATTAAAGAAAAAAGAACAAAATACAGGGGAGTGTGGCTTGGTTGTTGCTCTTAAGCCATTGTGATATTTTATTTTCGTATAAGGTATCAATCTTGAGGGAGAGGTCAGAAACGAAATTCATGTGCAACCGAGCAGGGATTTGGGAGACAAATTTATTGTGTGTGTTTTTATTTTGTGTAATGGGCAAAATGGTATTTTGCTGTTACTGATAGCACCCCCTATGAGCCTGCCATACGGGACGGACCCCCCCCACCCTCCTTAGTTCACATCTGAATATCTTTACATATTTTTGAAACACCCTGTTTTGGAAATATTTTTTTCTAATGTAATTCTGTCTCAGCTTTCATTAGCATCAAATTCATTGAAGTCACCCTGTTGAAAATATTTTCTCTCTTTTTAATTCTGTATCAGCAACCACTAGTGTCAATTGTATTGAAGTCATTCGAGCCAAAATGTAGTTCCCATGATTTTCGAACTTTTCTTCTTTTTTTCGAAACTTTGTCCTAAGAAACTTTGTCCTACGAAACTTTGGGTTTGAAAAACTTTCCACTTCCGTACTTTGTTTTTTGAAACATTATCTTTCGAAACTTCATCCTTTCGACATTTTATCAAATTTTGTCCTTCGAAACTTTGTTTTTTGAAACCCTCTTACTATTTCAGTTGCTTACTTTACATTTATTTAACAAAAAATGCATTACCTTATGAAAACTTGAACCTAGTAACGATTATGTTTAATTTTATTTAAATTTTAACATAAAATTATATGTTACACAAAACAACTCTGCCGTGTTAAGAAAAAGAAAACGTTTCTGAATGTTTGGCTGTTTTGAGTTAGGACCTATTAGTATTTATTCTTTATGTAGGTACTTTTTTTTTATTAAAAATTAAAGCACTAGCTATTTTGCTTTGTAATGATTAAAAATGTTTAAGAAAAATGACGTTCGGTCATAGAAATTTTAATTAATGCACATTAAAAGTTTTTTTTAAGAAAAAAATTGATAATCATATAAGAATTTGTAAAATCTGGACAGAAAACCTAAGACAAATATTATTTACTCTTAGATTCGACAGAAAAACTTTTGTCGACAAATCAAACAAAATAGAGATAAAAACAGGTATAATATACATACTTTTTATCTTTAGCTCTACAGATACTGTCCTGCTCAAGTTTTCAAATTTTATCAAATAAAACGGATTCCTTACATTACGTAAAAATACTTACATTTGATTTTTTTCGCACCTCAATTTGGTCAAAAAAATTGAACAAGCATGAAAATTGAATGAACAAAAAGTCCGGATTGGCTTTTACTTTTTTTAAGTACAATATTGATATTACATTATGTATCTACTTTTGTATTGTTCTCGTTTTTGTTATAATTTATAAGCAATAAAAACTATTTTCAGGTCAACTTAGCCTTGTAGGATCTGCGTCACACCATATTAAATATAGTTAAATCACATTGCGAAATGCGAAAAATCATCTTGACCCATAAATGTGTCAGCCCAACACCATAGCTCACTTTTTAAATAATGTCCTTGTTAATTTTATAAATACGTGCATCTTTCATCACACCACCTGTAAAAAAACAATTCGTAATGTGCAACGACACACTAAGTTCTCCTCTGACAATTAAAACAGGAATTTATGAATTTAATGGTCTCGAGAACAGCCAGTTGTCATAATTGTCAGTCTACAATATTAAATGGATATTATTTATTGCCAAGAGTGTCCTTGATGGTCTTATATCGTCTTGGTCTTTTCTTTGCACGCACACACATTTTTGACAATTTTTTACGCAAACCATTTTTATGGACTTATTTTTCTGCTAACTGCGTGTTCTTTCACCTGTGCTAAGTGAATTCCCATTTAAAAAAAAGAGAGCAATACGACAAATGCATCATAAAAACGAATTTGGCCTTCATAAATCATACAAATTATGGTTGACGACATTAACACAAAATTCTTATTTTTTAATTTCTTTTTTTTTTGTTTGTTAATGGGCAAAATCAGCCCAAGGACATCGTGCGTTGTATTCGGCAAGTGCTTCGAAGGGGTTTATGTCTTTTTTGTGATGAAAAAGTTATAGGTGGTAGGTATAAAGTGCCTTTTTTAATAGAATGTCCTTCCGAGGTGTACTTACGTATAAGCATAGCAAATTTTGTTTGACTTGGTGTTTACATGTTCGAGTGACCTTCAATCTAGTCCCGCAGCTAGCTAGAAGTCATAAAATTATGAAATTCATAACTTCCAAGCGTAAAGGAGTGTAAAGGTATTCTGTGCGTTTTTTTTTCTGTTGTTCGTTCTTTTTTGTGTGGTTGGTCTTTACTTCGAGGGATTTAATTGTTTAGGTCTTTGATGGTAATATGGAAACCATAGCTTGGATATATTTTTGTGCGTTTAGTCCTTTTTTGAATGATTTTTTATGACACCGCTTTGCAAAAACCTTAAATTAGGGGTTTTTCGAAATCCGTTATGCAATTTGCCTTTTGTGGTGCTCTACACGTGAGATATAAGAAAGATTGTCTGTTCGTTTGGTTTGCAATATCCGATGGTATGAATGTATATTGGTGTTGTTGCGTTTGGATTCCATGGAAGCTATAGAAGATTTATGATGACCCTTTTACTGGTTCCTTTTTTTTACGAGATTCAAGTAGTTTTATGGCCTTAACCGTGAAGTTTCGTATTAAAAAGAGGTTTTTTGTTTGTTGTTATTATTTTTTTTTGTATTTTTATTTTTGGTTTCATTTTTGTTTTTGGAAAATGCAATTCAATGGCAGAGGTTTTTGTGAAATTTTGTTTTGTTTTGAAAACACTCAGTTTGAATTTTTCGCCGGGCTGACGTAGACGTTTTTCAAATGTTTAGAGTTAACCGGAAGAGTTGAATGCGTAGCGTGAACGGGTTAAAAGGGCGTGAAATAGCTAAAAGTGAAGTGTGAATGAAAAATCATAATAAATCAAAAATATATGCGCCATATGCATCTATGTTATTCATCAAATAGTGATGTGAATGTGCTTTTAATAAAATGTGTTCATTTTATGCTTTTTTTTAAATTAATTTAAAGAAAAATAATCAAATGTAATAATTTGAAAATATTTTTGCTAATAAGGTGTTTGTTTGGTGTTTCGCTTTGGAATTAAATAGAAAAGGAACAACTTTTAATTCTCTATATAAGTATAATGTCTATATCATATGCAATTGGTAAGAATTACGCTTGAAAGCTTAGTACAGATTTCTGAATATTAGATACTATTAATTTGTTTAGCAGAAGCAAATATTTTTTGTAATTAGTTTCTCGCAAAAGGCAAAATTTCACAGTTCGTTCTTTTTTCATAGCAGAAAAAAAGGGTTTAGGAAGTGGTTTAAATAAATTAATGCCCACCACCACGCCCATTTTGTTTGTAGTTGGTAAGTATATAAGTTGGATGCAATTTTCCAATTTAGTTCTGTTAGGCTGAAGGACGGCTAAGTTAGTGATTTTAGTTAAATCCGCAAACTGCATTTTTACTGGTATCTTTTTCGGAAGGTTTAAAAATCTACCATGCAACTAAGTCGTGAATTTTATTTTTGTTCCTTTGAAATAAAAAAAAAACAACTAAGGTTTGACTTAAATGAAACTGAAACCAGGCTAGGGCGATATACCGATACCTAGACGAGATATAGTTATACTAAGATGTTATTAATTTTTTTTTTATTTTAATTATACCGAAAAGATATTTAGAAAATTATCTTTTGTTTTTTATTGTGGCCAGCCTTATACTAAAAATTCTACAAGTTATTGAATGCCTGCTATACAAAAAGGTAGAAAATTGAGATGAAGATAGTTTTTTTTTTCTGTTATAAGCTACAAATAGAAATTTCAACAAGGATACATGCTATACTACATGCTCATACAATGAACGTGTATATTTTGGTTTTTGAGTGGAATTATGCAATTATGTATTTTGTTTTCTGATAGAGCTGAAATATTTTGTTTGTAAAGAATCTGGTTCCCCTTCAACTACTTTGGTCACATGATGTACAATGAAACTAAATTTTTTCATTTGCTTTCCCAAAGTTTCAAAACAGATTACTGGTCTTCTTCAAGGGAACTTTTTTGAAACAAAATAGGCGTGGTACCTTTAAAAAAAACATATGTAAGATCTGTCAAATTTTGAAAAGAGGGGACAATTCGATCAGAGTTCGGAAATTTGAAAAAAGTTTACCAACGCACTGAACGATGAACTGCACTACTTTTGTGTGTCATTTTTGTTTATAAGCAGTATTGCCACATTGCCATGATTTTATTAGATCTAATGCAGTTTTTTTGTTAAACAAATCTTCTGCTTTTAAATCAAGTCTATTTCACTTTTATTTGACAATTGTCATTTATGAAAATTCATGAGACTATATTTTGATTCTATTCTTTCGAATTTTGTCTATTGGCTTGCTTTGATAATAATCATGATATCATAATTAACATTACATTATGTTATTTTTAATTTCTTTTATTCTTCAATTTTGAAAATGAAAGTAAAAAATTGTAATACCTATTCAGATCTTCTGCTAGAACATTGAATAAAGGTACTGCATTTTGTTCTTTGAAAATCTTTTTCGGTAAATTTTCTGATATGTGGCAACACTGTGATAAAAGCTGACCACCATGATTTTTGACAGTAGTTGTAATAGTTCGTGTTCACAGAAGTTTGTGTAGCAGGAACTTGTAAGTTTTCCAACGGAAGGGAATTTATTTGTTCTCTAATTGTGCTCTCTCGATGCAATTTTTGTAGGAATTTATGAAAATTTGCAAAAAAATTAACGATAACAATCACATCTAATGAACCATAAGCAAAAAATATCTAAACTTGTTATAGATACCTAAATTAATATCTAAATACATAAAATTAATTTCTAAATAAAATAAGAAAAGTATGAGCACATCCCCCTAGGAAGTTTAAAATTATAAAGAAAACAGTACACTGGAGATGTTTAACTTGTTTTTTTTTTCTGTTCATGTTGATGTCGTTCAAAGATTATAGTAGTTCTCCCATCATAGTGGTTATTTTGACAAAATGACTCTTCACTTGCAGATTTTCTATGTATTAAAAATTTGACTGATATAAAATGGTTGGTTTGGATACAATGGACACATTATTTGAAACTTTTAGCCAATGGTACAACAATTATCTATTTCAATATTCGGTAAAGCTTCTTACAAAAAAAATTATAAATGCAGCAATGCTTTAAACTATGTCAATAGGATATGAACATTTCTTGCATTAAAAAAAGTTAGTAAAATTTAAAAATTGTTCGCATAAAATAAAAATGTCTATATAGCATGCTATCTACATATAATGCATCTAAAAAATATATAATATGAACAGTTTTTGCGTCTACAAAAAAATGTGAGAGCAATATAAACAAATGTACATACACATTGTTAGTTAGTGTAACAAAAGCCTGAAAAGTTTTGTTTAAAATTAAATCATTTAACTACATGGTGTTTGGTATTTGACAAAAAATTGATAAGGGCATTGAATATTGAACACAAAAATAACACATAATTACTCAAAATTTTGAAAAATACTAACAAAAATTAAAAAAAAAATTTAAAACTTTTGACTTTCAAATTTAATATTTAAAAAAAACTATTCATTCACTTAAAGAACTTAATTTGAACAAAAATAATAGAGTGATGTATTAGCTTTAAATAAAAAGCTTTAGAAGATACATTAGTGTATATGTACCTACTATCGTTGGTTTTTTACATTAATTTGTTTTGCTATTAAAGTTTATTTTTCAGAAATTGTTCTTCTTCCTCAGGGAGAGGGTATATAGTTTTCCACCTATACGATTTTTTTTTCTTAGAATATATCCACGAATCTTAAAATATAGTTGACGAATTACCGGACAACATGTAGTTAGATAAATGGTCTTGGCAAAAAAATTCATATAAAATAATGTTTTATCGGGTTTTTCAATAAGAGCGCTACAAAAGTTTTTTTAAATAAAACAAAAACAGTCTTGGATATCAATGAAATTCTTTATTCCTGCGAAAGAACGTTTGATGCCATTATGTATGGAACTCGATTTCTTTTGCATGGCCACCACGCGCACGCTTGAACGCAGACGCTGAATGCAAATTTCGATGGTTTTCAAGCATAAATCGGCCGATACTGCTGCAATTTCACGTTCGATATTCATAAGAAGTTCATCAATCGTCGCTGGCTTGTTGGCATAGTTCATAGACTTGACGTAGCCCCACAGGAAATAGTCTAACGGCGTCAAATCGCACGACCGAGGCGGCCAAGCGACTGGACCATTTCGTGAGATAACACGTTCTCCAAACTTGGTTTCCAATAAATTGATTGTGACATTCGCTGTGTGGCTTGTGGTGTCATCCTGTTGGAACCACATGTCCTCCAAGTCCATATCATCCAATTGGGGCCAAAAATATTCGGTTATTGAACGGTAGAGATCCCCATTCGCAGGAACGTGCCGGTCTTGGTCTTCACGGAAGAAGTACGGCCCAATGACGCCGCCGGCCCATAAACCACACCAAACCCGTAATTTTTTCGGTATGCAATGATGTGTGGATTGTGGATTGCTGCTTGACCAATACCGCATATTTTGTTTATTGACGAAACCATTCAGCCAGAAATGAGCCTCATCATAAATTGGACGTAGCGCTCTTAACGTTGAGCCCACTGATTCCGAATTTCGGTAGTAAATTTTAATAATTTCGACTCAAACAAACCTTATTGAAGAGAAATGTCAAAAGAGCGGCAAGAAATATGGCGTCGTTTGCTGTCCCTGTCACTCACTGAAATTAGGAGAAGGTTTGCTGGGTTACACTACACTCACAGTTTGGCGAACTGCAAGAAAACTTCCTTTTTTTTTCAAATTGCAAATATACCTCGACAAAAAATGAAACCCCAAATTTCCATATAAAAATGCATGTTTAGTATACCTTTAGATTCGAATGTCTATAAAAAGTGACATACTAGACCATTTTCAAGACGAGATTCGAACTAAGCGCATCAGAGACCATCAGTAAAGTATATCTTGGTTCATGTCACACACAGAAATTTAAAGTGTTCACATAAAGTATTTACTTAGCTCTTTCGAGTGGATTTTCGAAAATAAATTAAAATACGCCAATTTTCAACTAGCGCTTGAGTTAAAATGAATTATTGCAGAAAAAAACCATAAACTGAGATTTATTGGAAATTGTATACACTTTCAAGGGAAATTTGATGTAATTTACGAATAGTCGGTAGTTTTCAAGCCATTAATGAAAAACTCCCAGAAAATGCAATTTTGCATCACTTCTTGCATTTTTGTCCATGTTGCGTCACGAAATTTTAGTCGCAAACCTATGATTTGGATTAAGCGCCCCCGAAAACATAAAAGAGGGGCAAAATCAAAACTAACCCACAATTTGCATAATAAAAATACAATATGATTGGACTATTTATCAATTCCACTAAAAGCATAAAATATGAAGAAATATGACAAATACAATTTTTTTGGAACTCATTCTTTTTATCAACAATGATTTTTGTTCGATTAAAGCATAATATACAGTTCCCATGTGATTACAAAGTAAAAACTTTAAAAACATTCTTGCAGCTACGAGAAGTATTTATTGTATAACATTCAAGGAGAAAAATGTTTGCCTTGGCCCAAGCGACCCATTGAATCTTAAAACTACTGTTAATTAACAAACTGGGCCTAAAAATGGAAAACAATTATTTTTGGGTGCAAAAACCATATGCATTTATGATACATGAAAATAATGCATTGAGGTGTTTTTTTTTTTGTTGAGTGTGAAGCGACCATAAAAAAAAACATTTTTCTTTTTTGCATGCAAAATAATTGCCAGCCAATTTTTTTTTCATAACATTCCATGACAGAAATGGTGCTCGTTTTTGCATGAAACTGTAAGCCAATTATACAAGAACATAATTTTGTATTTCAACTAGATAATTTTTAATATGAGAAAATATTTGCATATAAGTATGCATCTACATATTTTTGCAAACGATAACTGTTAACTAGGCTCAATCCAAAAGACTCTTTGACCCAGGATAGTGGTGACCCTACATATAAATATTAACATACATTTAACGCACCTGAAAAAATATTTTCCCGATTTCCATACTAAAAAAAACTTACGCTTTGAAACACTCAGTTGTGATGCTAAGTGCTACTATTTAATCCTTTTATTTTTCAATTTATTTTTGTTTGTTTTTGTTAACTTTTCCTGCTTAAGTTTTCCTAGCAATTTTTGAAAACATCCATTTCGATAGAAAATTTAATTTTGAAAACAGAGTTTTAAGAGTGAAATTGTCAAATTTGGCCTAGTTTCCCCAGCTTTACCAAAAATATTGATAGATGGGCAGAGTGACCATTCTCTCAGAAACTCATTTGTGAATGTAGTAGCATTTTCAGTTTTAAGCATGCTTATGTTTCAAACATATATATTTTTTATATACTTGCACGTAATTGTTCCCTTATACCCCTAATTTTCCAGTCTTTTCATGGACTAGACTATAGAGGTACATTGGATAACCAAATAATTTTGCTACAGCTTGATTTGATTCAGAATAGCTAGATTGTGATAACGCTAAAATCGAACGTTTTTTCTCTCAGATAACATTTGTTCAAGTGTTCCTTTATGGTCTTTATATGGGAAGTCAACTTCGATTGCAGCTTACATATTTATTATTTATTACAATAAATTATCCAATCTACATTGATTTATTCATAAAATTTTGTATCAATAACCCTCACATACTGCTTTACTCACAAATTCTAAAAATACAAAACCTTGGTTCTCATCCATCTCCAGATAACACTTTGATGTTTTATTTAAACTCTAACATCAAAGGGATATACATACTTTTTTACCATAACTCCTCCCATCATGTGTACTCTCATAGCTTAATGTTATGGCTACACAAATTTTACACATCGTTTAAAAAAGAATATCCCAGCTTTAATGCCCTCTTAAATGGTCTATAAAATTGCTATAAATCCAAGTGCCTGGCGCTTCGTTTTTGTTTCCTGTTTCACTAGATAAAATTTGAGTTCGACAAGTGTTTTTGTTGCTCTATGATCATCATATATATACACAGAAGCTAATTGTTTATTTTACAACCGTCTGTGTAATAAAACCACAATATATACAGTATATTCTTCCCCTCCTACACTTCAATCGGTTGAACTTTGTTCTTTTGGTGATACTCTATAATATAAATGTTACTCTATAAAGAGCTCTTGGTATCCCTTTATGCTTACTATATGCACCATTCAGTTACCAAAGAGAGAGAAAAAAAAACGACATATCGTCACAGTTTGTTTACGTATAGTATAATACGTTCGCATCAAGTGTTTTAAAAGATATAAAAAGGATATAAAAACTTCAAGTAAAATGTGAGGCAGGATTTATGTGGGCATGCTGTTGAAATTCGGTCAGAACAAAAACATTTAACGAACAAACAACGGAAGCGGCTTTTCCCAAAAGGTTTTTGTGGTTTTTATGACGTGCTTGTTTGGTTTGTTAAATGCTGGTTGTAAAATATTACATTTTTGATTTTATTATATACTGAATAGGCTTTATGTCATTATCGACATGATAATAATATACAAAATGTTTCGTCATAAAATTATGAACAAGGAGGTTTTATAGGGAAGGGATACCAGAATTCTCATTGATTCAATGATTGTGGACAGGTGTTATATTAAAGAAAAGTTCATGCTGTCATTGTTGAAGACAAACTTCCTTAGCTTATTTTTTTTACTGAGCAATATTAAAATCTAGGGTGAAAAATAGCAATTTAATATTGTTGCATCAGCAACCTAATTGTACTTTCAGCGCAATGGCAACTCTGGCTTAATCTCAACGAAACATTCATTTGACATTTAACTTTCCTTACAACAATCTCTACAAACTTAACATATGTGAATTTTCTTACCTCGTGGATAACCTTTCTAACTTCACTTTGAATTCTGCTTTCTTGCTTAGAGGTTATCCGCCATTTTTTTTATTTGTGAATCAAAGTTAGATTTAATATTAATCACTTGGTCTTTTAATTCATAAGCTAAGTTTAAAACTTAACATTTGGCGACGAGGATTATTGGATCAGTATAATGTCCCAAGAAGCTATCGACGAATTGCTGAAACAGCAGAAGACGCGGATGGAGGGACTGCTGGCATCGAACAATAATTTCTTGGAACGAATTCTCGAGAAAAGTAAAGTTACTGCTACTGCTGTGCCAGTTCCACCATTTAGGCAGTTTAGTTTCGAGAAGGAGAGTTGGGAAAACTACCTTTTCCAGCTCCAACAACATTATTCTGCAAATGCCCTGGTTGACGACAGCCTTCGTAAGGCACATTTTCTCTCAGAATGTGGCCCTGATGTCAATGAGCAACTCAAAAAGCTTTTTGAGACTGGAGACGTAAGTATGCACACTTTTGAAGAACTTACGGTAAAACTAACTCGACATTACTCAAATAAATTACATGTTCTGGCCTCACGATGTAAGTTTCTTCGAACAAAGATGTCTCCCAGTCAATCATACGCAGAGTGGATTGCGAATCTTAGAGGGATAGCAAGAAGCTGCAATTTCGTTTGCCCCAAAAACGAATGCTGTCATTCGTATACCGATGATATGATACACGATATGTTAGTCTTTCACACTCCTCATGACGCCGTGCGAAATGCAGCGACCCAGAAGAAAAATCCCACACTGGAGGAAATTGAGGATATTGCTACGGCTTATGAATCCACTCAGCTTGCGACCGAAATACTTAAAGATAATGGTAAAAGTACATTTTCGGCTGATGTGAATTTGACCAACGTCAACCAAAAGTCCAAACGAACCAATGACTACCAAGGAAGAAAGTCTTGTCCAGGTTGTTATTTACACCACGAACGGAATGAATGTCGGCATCTGGACTCAGTCTGTGATCTCTGTAACAAAAAGGGACACATCAAAAGCGTTTGCATGTCAGCGTGTCGGAACGAAGGCGGAACGTTTAAGAAGAAAAGTCAGAAATACAAACGATCAAAGTCGCGATCTCGGGCAGGAAAGCAACCAAGCAAATAGTGGAGGACACGTCATCAAACCTCGCCAAGAAGACAATGCCAGAGGAAGTTTCATCAGCCTGGGAAATGGAGCGTAAGGGACGCAAGATGTTTATTCGATTGGACATCAACCAAATCCCAACTACTTTTCAAGTGGATACAGGGGCAACTTCTTCACTCATTGGCCTAAAGACGTTCCGGGAGTTCAATAATCTGGAGCTACTCCCCACCAAGCGAACACTTAAGGCTTATGGCAACATGTCCGTGCCTATAAGAGGTGAAGCTTTAGTGACAGTGAAGTGGCGTGACGAAAGCAAACAACTTTCCTTACTTGTAGGTGACAGTACAAGTGCTTCGAACATCATGGGCCTTGACTGGTTCGAAGCTTTTCAATTTGAGGTTAAGTATCCACATGATGAAAAAATTCTCCATTTGTTAGACAAGTCACGTGATGAGCTTGCAGAGGAAGCAGGTAAGCTTTGCGAAGAATACAAATCTGTTTTTGGCACCGAACTTGGATGTAGCAAACATTTTTCTGCTCACTTAACGATGAAACCTAATTGTCGTCCACGGTATTTCAAATATCGACCGGTGCCTTTCGCCCAACAAGCTGCTGTCAAACAAGAGATTGAACGACTTGTTAATCTGGGAATTTTGCGTGCTGTTGAAACCAGCCAGTGGGCAGCCCCCATCGTGGTGGTCGAAAAGCAGAATGGAGATCTTCGGCTCTGCGGTGATTTTAAGGTTACCATAAATCCTTATTTGGAGATCGATAGACATCCGGTTCCACGAATCCAAGAACTTTTTTGTCACCTCCAAGGTGGACATTTTTTCACAAAGGTGGACCTCTCGGATGCTTACCTTCAAATTCTCTTAGATGATGAATCCAAGCGTCTATGTGTCATTAACACTCATCTTGGACTTTTTGAGTATCAGCGACTTCTTTTCGGGACGGCGAGCTCGACGGGAATTTTCCAGCGATACATAGAGCAGCTGACGGCTGACCTTGATTTTTGCGTCTCATACCTAGATGACATCATTATGTCGGGCCGAGACAATGCGGAGCATTTGAAGAATCTTAAAACGCTGTACCAACGTTTCGCTGATCATGGTTTGAAGTGTCGTTTGTCCAAATGCAAATTTGCTGAAAGCAAAATAGAGTATTTGGGACATATTATAGACGATTGTGGAATCAGACCTTCAGAATCAAGACTCAAGGCCATTAACAACTTACCGAGACCAAGAGATCTAAAGGAGTTAGAGGCTTTTCTGGGTAAGTTGAATTATTACAATTCGGTTGCTGATGCAACAAATATAATAATCTGGAGCAGAGTTGTAAAAGAATACAATCTTTTGTGAATGCAATCATTAAAAATCATTTACTGAATTAAATGAAAAGATTGTATTCTTCGACTTAAAATTCAGCAATTAACATTCATTTGACATTGAAATGATTGCAATAATTTGTTACCCCATTCATTTTGCAGCAGTCAACTGAATGCAATCTTTCGTGAATTTATGCATTAGGGTGGAGTGAAATTTTAGTTTTAAAATTTTTTTTCCGCTGTATTATTTATTGTTGGCCCATGGTCTAAATTGAAGAAATACAAAATTTCAACCCGTTATGTCAACATCTTCAGGTGGCGCACTAGACTTAAACTTCGTTCTATAAAAGAAAAATATGAATTTCAAAATCGTCGAAAAAAAAGCATCTTAAATTTATGTTTCATGATTATTTTTATTGAATATTTATATCAATAGGTAAAAAATTAATTTATACACTCAGCAATAGGTTTAAGTGTCTCTATCAGAATTTTTTGGTCCCTCTTTTCGGTGAAAATATTGATATTTTGTTTCAAAAAATGCCTGGATTTGATTTTAGTTCTTATGTAGCTATCTCTAGCCTCTGGGCCACATACGGATATTGCAGCCTCGGTAACAAGCTAAACACAACGTTCTACAGCCTGATTGTGGCAAGGGAACTTCTCAAAATGCAATAAATTTTCCTTTGAAGAAATCATATTTGTTATTTCTGCGTCACTGTGTTTCATTGTCATTGGTGGTTCGGTTATTTTTTCCTTTGACCAATCTATCAAATCATAATTACGTAAGCTGCATCTATTTGTAGTTGAGGAAGTTTAAACTCACGAACTTTGTTTGATTTAGTCTGTTGCCTTGCCTTTGATTATTCTTCGAAGAGCCAGTTCCCTAATATGTGACTTGTCATCTTGCAACATAGCTAGCAACAAATTTTCTGGGTGCATGAAGAAGGAATTTCTTTGGAAAGTTCTTAGCACGATGCTCTTGAGGTCATCTCGAAAGTACAAAGATCTTTTAAGCATATTAAAAATATGAGTGGGACCGTGTTTGCATGAAGGCTTAGTTTTGATGTCGAACCATGTTGGAGCGTAAACTTTCTCAATGAAACTGACTATTTCCTTGAGGTCGGCCGAAGGATTAGTGGTTCCAACATATAAACGCAGAATTCTATTTGCACAAGTTAACCATCGGGAATGTGACAACTTTCCTGGATCTTTACAAGCTAAATCAGGCAAGATTGAACCACGAGAAATAGCTGAGCACATTTGGTGTAAATACTTTTGGTCTGTGCTTAACAAGTCAGCATTCACATCTGGAAGCCCAACTAACAATTTAACTTGTATTAAGTTCAATTTTTCGAATTCGGTAAGCTATAACTAGCATATAACTAAAATATGGCTTTGTTATACAAGTCAACCGTTTTCCAATATGAATTTTGAATATTAGCCTGTTAATTGGCTTTTTAATTGAGATTTGCAAGTTGTATACAAGGCTTGTATGCTTTAGTATGAAAAGACCTGTTTAAGGCCTGTCTAAGTTGTTTTACTAAAGTAAATATAAACATTTGTATACGGCTTACTTAAATAAGCTTCTTGCAATTATTTATAACAACATGAATTTTTATTATATGTATTTATGTAATCCTTTTTGTTTGAAAGAACAAAATAAATTTTAAAAAGAAATAATTGACTTTTATTGTGAGCTATTTCGTTCTGCTTATGACAGGTGCACAGATGTTGCCCTCTGTAAGGAAAAGTATAGTTTTTATAAAATGTTAGTGGTAAACTTAAAGAAATGATTGCCTTCTTTTGCGAGCTATTTCGTTTTGGATATGACAGCTGTGTCCCTCTGTTAGAAAATACAGTCACCCAAAAAATTATTCGGATTATAAAGGTTTTTGTTGAGAATAAGTTTTTTTTTTACTGTAAAGGCCTAACTACATCCAATTCACTTTTGTACAAAAGTGCGAAAATGTTTTGTCTTTTTTAATAAACTACTCAATCTTATCTCTTATCTCAGGTTTTATAAAAGTGAAAGCTAGAGCGTTCCTAACTTTTATTTTGTAGAAAAGTGAAACAACTACGTCTTAAAAAATGTAGTAAAAAACAGCTAAAAAGCTTATTCATAGATAGTTGCTGAACAAGCCTTTTCCGTGCTTGAATGCATTTAGCTCAACTAAAATTTCATACGCTCCGCAGGAAGGTATCGCTAGCATATAAATATTTGTATTTTTTCACTTTTGTACGAAACTGAGATGAATGTAGTTAGTCCTTTACGATTCTTATATGGAAAAAGACTAAAAATAAGATAAACTTAAATTGTTTTCTTATATTCATTTTTATAAGTTCATTTGGTACAAAATATTAAAAAAAAAGTTTAAGCTTATCCAATTTTTAGTTCTATTCAATAAACGAATTGTCTTAATTAAAAATGAAAAACTAATGTTTAAAAAAAAATTGTATTCCGAATAATTTTGGGAGTGGCCGTATGTATAAACTTTTAGAAACTATTGCCTTTATTCGTGAGCTATTTCATTTTGCTTCTGACAGATGCACAGATGTTGCCCTCTGTAAGGAAATATTAGAATCTATAAAATGTGAGTAGCAAATTTATCCAAATGATTGCCTTCTTTCGTGAGCTATTTTGTTTTGCGTCTGATATATATTGCCCTGCAAAAGGAATTATATAGTTTTTTTTAAATGTTAGTAACAAACTTGTAGAAATGATTGCCTTCTATAGCGAGCTATTCTATTTTACTTGTGACAGATGTTAAATGCTAAAAACGAATGAATCGCACGTTCTTGCTTTTATAATTTAAATTGTTTCTTAAACTAAATTTTTATTAATAAATACACATTTGTCCTAAACTTAATAACAAAATGATAATTGTAAGGATTTAAGATTTTCCTTTAAACGAACAAACATTTTTATATATAAATTTTGGTAAAATAGAAACGCAAGATTTAATAAACTCATTTATTCATTTATTTTCTGAGTTTTTGTCACACGAATCGAATACGAATGTATAGACATTTTTTTAAAGATTTAAACATATTTTGTTTTTCACTTCAAGAATCAATTGATTCATACTTTAAAATAAAAACAAAAGTACACAGATTCAAGAAAATCGCACCAGTATGGTTTAGGTAGGCTAAGTTGAAATACAGGTAATAAAGAAGTAAACTTATCATTGAATGTTTAGTGGTTTTAGGTGTTCTCTAAAAATCGTATTATTTATAAGAATTGATTAAAGTCTCGAGTTAGGTTTTTATAAATCCAACACATGGCCTTTACCACTCATATATTGCTGGCAAAATTGTAGAGGCTGTGAAGTATACCTGTAGTGTATCAACTTATTCAAATTTGTACATGACTCTTCTGAATTAGGAATGGCCTAGTGGGTAGCGCGCTGGACCGGTGATTGGGAGGACGTGAGTTCAAACCTCGGAAGAGTCATGAGTAAGTAACATTTTTTCAAATAAAATAAAATTCTTCATATTTCAGAATAAAGAAAAACGTTGCCCAAAAGCCCTTCATGTGGAGATAATCAACAGAAGAAAAATTTATAAAAAATAAAATTAAAGCAAGTAATAATTCTTTTGAATACAACTGCATTGAAAGGCTTTAATAAGACCTTAATTCAAAGTCTATATATGGCCTTTTAAAGGCCTTATTAGACAAACCATTTGCACTCAAATAATGACCTGTTTACTACTGCAATATTTTATCTTTTTAAGGCCTAATTACACTGTTGATCGGAAGCTATTTGATTGTATAGTACTTGTGCTGACAGGTTTTAAGGGAATCAAATAGCTTGTTTAATTTCAGCCAAAATGATTTGTGTAAGGTCTGTTTTAGTTACTATACAAGCCAGAAAATAGCCTGTATTAAAACTAAAACAAGTTAAATTGTTAAATTGGGAGTTCTGCATTTATTGCTTCAAAGTCCACCACTTTGAAGTTAAGGCACTTTTCAAGCCCTTTTCCAATACTTCCGGAAAAACTATTAGGCCCGGTTGTAGTTCCATCTAGGCTGGCAAACAGATGACGAAGTGGTAACTCATTTGCGTGAAGTAAGCACACAAACCATGTTTTTCCAACAATGCAATTATGCCATTTTTATGTCCTGTGTTAATAGTAGCTTTTCAATAGTAGCTGCTTTTCCAGAATCAATTGAAAGATGTCCGATGTACTCTGAATCTGGCTCCAAAATTAATGAGATATGTTCTTCACTGACAGTCTTTCTTAGTGATAAATAAAGTTTTATCTTTACGGCCGTCAAAATAAAATGCCGATATTGGTTTTTTAAAACCTGCAGCTTCACATTGTAAATCCTTACGTACTTTTTGACGCTCTCGTCGTTATTTACTACGATCTATTACCTGTTATGAGTTTTGAATACCGATGACATTTTAATCCAGCATGGCAGCGTTCACTATAATAGCCGCTGATCTATCAGAAACCCAAGTTCTATCACAAGCTGCAGCCAAATTTCGTAGATTACTTCTCATTTGAAGAGTTTCCTTTTGTTTCTTGAATCGCTTAGAGGGTCTTACGAGGCAAAACTCATTCACTTCAGTATCTGGTATTCCACTTGAAGTGCTATCAGAAAAATATTCCTCGGTTCTTTCCTTCTTTCATATTCTTATGCTTATTGTAATAGGAAATCAACCTAGCAACAATTTGTTGATGACTAATAACGGGTGATTTTTTAGCTGGTTTGGTTTTGACAGCTGACGTGTGTTTAGTACCTTGTGTCACTTTCAAACAGCTTCAGTTTGGTCAATTTAACCATGGATCGTCTTACAAATGAACAACGCTTGCAAATTATTGAATTTTACTATCAAAATTCGTGCTCGGTTCGAAATGTTCATCGCGCGCTGCTTCCATTTTATGGTCGGCATTCTCGACCTTCTGAGCAGTCTATTTGGAAGATTGTGACCAAATTTCGCACCAAATTTACTTTGTTGGACATTAAACCACCAACACGTTTACGTACTGTGCGTAGTGAAGAAAATATTGCGGCCGTATCAGCTAGTGTGACAGAAGACCGCGAAATGTCGATTCGGCGCCATTCCCAGCAGTTAGGCCTTTGTTACAGCACTACGTGGAAAATTTTGCGGAAGGATTTGGGCGTAAAGCCTTTTAAGATACAGCTGGTGCAAGAACTAAAGCCAGCCGACCTACCACAACGCCGAATTTTTGGTGAATGGGCTCTTGGAAAGCTGGCCGAGGATCCGCTTTTTTATCGAAAAATTGTGTTCAGCGATGAGGCTCATTTTTGGTTGAATGGGTACGTAAATAAGCATAATTGCCGCATTTGGAGTGAAGATCAGCCAGAAGCATTGCAACAGCTACCAATGCATCCCGAAAAAGCCACTGTTTGGTGCGGTTTATGGGCCGGCGGAATTATTGGGCCATATTTCTTCAAAGATGATGCGAATCGCAGCGTTACTGTCAATGGTGAACGCTACCGAGCGATGATAACAAACTTTTTTTTGCCCGAAATGGAAGTTCTTGACTTGCATGATATGTGGTTTCAACAAGACGGTGCCACATGCCACACAGCACGCGAAACAATGGCGCAATTGCCAGGCGAGTTTGGTGAACAGTTAATTTCACGTTTCGGGCCGGTCAATTGGCCGCCTAGATCGTGGGATTTGACACCATTAGATTATTTTTTGTGGGGGTATGTCAAGGCTAATGTCTATAGGGACAAGCCCGCTTCGATTGACGCACTGGAAGCCAACATCCATGCATTCATTCGTGAGATACCGGCCGATATGTGTGAAAGAGTATGCCAAAATTGGACTCAGCGGATGGGCTACCTGAGACGCAGCCGCGGTCAACATTTGCATGAAATTATCTTTAAACATTAAATTACAAGGTTCAAACTATCGATTCAAATAAATATTTCATTCATTTTTTCGAATTTTTTTTTTTTTTTTTTAAGTTCTAAACCTCTTAAAAAATCACCCATTAGTAGGGATTGATGCTTTATTCCAAATCTTTTCGACGTCAACAGAAACTATTTCACTTACCTCCTTGATCAAAGGGTCTTTTCCATTATTTAATACAATTAAATCGTTTCTTATCCATAAAAAGTAATGTTTAATTATATCAAAATACGTTGGTAACATATTTTCACTAAATTTTTGTGGGTCACCAAAAACAGGGCAACGTGAATTTTTCCGTGTTTTAGGCATTTTAGAAAAAAATAAATCAATAGCAGCAGGAACAGGAACTCTTATTTGGTATTGTATGGACTGATATGAGAACTTTACCTATTTTTTAAACAAAACTGATATTTATTTCGAGGTCAGTATTTAGAAGAATTCGGAACTAGTAAATAACTGCACGACTAGTTTTTACAACCGCGATATTAACATAAAACTGCCCGAAATCGATTATAAACGACTCTGAATGGAAGAAGAAAGTATAAGTAGTGGGCATTGAATTTATTTTAAATCAAGTAGTCTATGCCGCTCAAAGAAAAAAAATTGTTTAATTTAAATTTAAGTCATAGCTGATTGTAAATCTCCTTGAATTGGGGGAAAAAGTTAAATGTAGGCTTTGATTTTCTTTTAATTCAAGAAGTCTGCGCCACCTGAAGATAATGTCATACGTTCCTGATTTTTGGCAATAGATGACGTGTAAATATATGGTCACCATATAATAACACAGCTTCAAAAAAACACCCTATTATGCATCCTTTGCATACCTACATTAAATTCAAAGTGGAGTTAATGAATACAGTCTTTTAATTTATGTCATAAGAGATTGCATTCACAAAAGATTTAATTTTTGTACAACCCTGATCTAGACACCTTTTCACAGTACCTACTTGATATTTGATTGAATACCTATGACAGATGAAACAGTTGCTCAAATTTAGTGAGAAAACAAAAACTCTTTTAACATCAAGCACTGGCAATCAAATTCACTTTCCCTTCACTAAAATGGGAATAATAGTTGTTTAAATTAAATAATATACATAATTTTAGTCGAGGAATTAATATTCCAATTGGCAATACCTATGCACTTTGTCCATGGAACCATACTTCATACTTCTACCTGTAGATATTTCATGATTCCCTTTCAAAATTCAGGTAGAAATTTTTCAAACAAAAAATCTAAAACACAGTGCATATCTTACCTACAAAGAGAAAAAGTATCAACATAACCCCAAAAAAAAGAAAGAACTTTAAAAAAAAAAAACAGGGACTGCAAAATGGAAAAACCGAGTCATCGTATCTTGTCTGTTGGATTGTTTTGAATCCACCACAAACGAGGCAGAGGAGGGGTAAGTTATTATACAACACAACAACGATGGCCACCTATCTTATAAGATTTAAGATTGTCAACCATGTTTTTATTGCTTACTTGGTTTTGTGTCGCATGCACTAATACCAACTACAGCACAGCACCGGTAAAACATCCTCTATAACCATATATCTACCTATACCTACATATACATACGGTACAAGAGGTTAAAGTATTAATGGCCGACATGCGGCAAAAATCCGACATTATTATTATTTTTGTTAGTCCGTCTATTCGTGTTTTTTGATGATGATGACGATGAATATAGAAGGAGATGGGGGAAAGAAGACAATATGTATGTAGTTCATCGTACTGTGTGTGACCGAGGTGACACTCATAAGATAGATACTCTTAAGTCCAAGTGAAGTATTTGAATATGGTAACAGTCGACTCTGCTTAACTGAAACTGCAATAAGCAATAAATTTTGTTTCGATATAAAAGGTTTTGTTATTTGATCCAACTTTAGATACATAGCTGAAAAAATTACTTGACAGGAATTTAGATAACTTAAAAAATAAAAAGAGTTCTGTAAGCTCTAATAACCTCTAGGAAAATCCGTTCTTTGGTCCTTTTGGTGCAATCTAAATTGCAGGGCATTACTTAGAAAAAAGAAGAGAGAGGAAATAATTATTGTCATAGCTAGCTAGTTTGATTATAATTTGTTTGTAGATACTCAAAACTAGCACCACGCTAAACATAGCTGTGACATTTTAATATTTCCAAGTATTAAAGATGAAAAAACCCGCAAGGAAAAGAAATAAAGTTACAAATGCTTGCTAGATTAGTATAGGTTCCTACAGAATTGAAAATAAAATGCACAACTGGGTGGCACGTTCTTGCTCTTATATTCAAGACGCTGAGTGTTAAAGAAAATTATATAGAAAAAATATGGCAAAAAAATGTTAAAAAAACATGTTTCCTTGAGTTTTTTAAAGGTAAAAACAAAGAACGCCATTTTAATTTTTGATTTAATATGACTATATGAATTTTTTTTTTTTAATCGTTAGAGCGGTTTTCTTAAAAAATTATTTTGTGTATATGAAATTCTTAAAACATTCTTTAGGAAAACGTTTGGTAGTCAATCCCTATAGTTAATTAATAACCCATTTTTGAGATATCGAATTTGCAAAAAAAAAATGTAACTTTTTTTAAAAATAAAAAAAAAAAATTTGAAAATTTTGATATATTTTTTAATCTTTTTTGAAATTTTTATATTAAAAAAATAATCTAAATCTGTTCAGCCAGATAATGAGAAAATCCAAAATAAAAAACGTTTTAAAAATGAGTTCCTATTAATAGTTATTGCTATTTGAAATTTTTTTATAATTTTTGGTAGTATAAATATCGCACTAATTTTAGCATACAGATAAATTTGTTTTTAAGAAAAATATATCCTTGATGGTTTTTTAACATTTTTATGGAAGGTGAACCGTTGTTTTTTGATAAAAGTACATTTTTTTTCCCTAAATACGTAACAGAGTGTAAAAAAGCTATTAAATACCGACTTTTATAAGAATCAGCCTTAAAGTTTTCATACTACTATTTTTTAAATATCCAAAAAACTTGTTTTTTAAATTTAAGTAAGAAAAACTATAAACATTGTTTAGGATCTACCTTTGGATGGGAAATCCTTTACAAAAAATGTTTATTAATTGTGCCTCCCAATGAACTATTTTTTACTTTCAATTTGGATTTAAAATACTTTTTAGACATTTTTTTTAAAAATCCAACAAATTTTTTTTGAAAATCCTTCTAAGAAAAACTATCAGCATTGCTTAGAAGCCACCTTTGGATCTGAAACCAATTTCCAAAAATTAGTTTTTAATGGCACCTCCAAAAGGACCATTTTTTTAAATTTTCGATTGGCATGAAAACGGTTATTTTGATTTCAATACTCAGGAAAAAAAGTCAGGTAAATAATTAACCTGGGCCCTGGTAAATTTAAAAGGTGTATAATCTCATATAAGGTTACAGACATTTCAGAAATTTACCTGATTTTAATAACCTTATATTAAGTGTTAAATTAGCCTGATGGCCTATATTACCATATTCAAGTTGATTTAAGAAGATACTGTCATTTTAACAATGAATTCTGGTAAACAAGACATTTTGACAAGAATCTAGTGCTAATTTTACTTGAGATCATGTTTTTTTATGAATGAATTTCTATTTTACCACAAATCAGGTTGAAGTAACATTTTATATGGTTACTTCTACAATGTTTACCTGTTGAATTTAACCTCCTCTGTCAGTTAATTTTAACGTGATACCAGTCTTAAAACACACACACAAAGGCCATCCGAATAAAATTATTTAAATTTAACCTGGCCGCCTGTTAAACTAGTCCTCTACCAGCGTTGAAACACATTCAGAAGCCATGGTTAAAGAAACACTCTGCCAGGTTATTTCAACGTGACAGTGTTAAACCACATACACACACAAGCCATATAAACAATGTCAGTTTCAACTTATTGATATTTGGCACAAGTTTTTTATGCAGCGAAGTGGCCCAGGGGATGCGTACTATCTGCATGTGTGAGAGGTTCCCAGTTCAAAACTAAGTAAGTATCACAAAGTATTTTTAAAACAAAATAATATTTAAAGTAAAAAATGTCTACACTTTCAGAATACTGCAAAATGAATTGGACGGTAAGCAGTGTTAGAGATGGGACCTAAAGGCATGGATCCCAGATATAATAATTACCGGATACAGGGTTGATTCAACATTGAATAATATTAAATTAACTAGATCTTCATGTTAAATTAACAAGACATTGAATTTATTTATGTTTTTGAACTAAATTTTCATGTAAAGTTAACTAGATTTACAGGTAAAAATAGCTAGATTCGCAGGTAAAATTTACAGTTTTACTTTTTTCAGGGAGTGTTAACTTTACCTGAAACCAACGTTGATTTAACACGACATTAAAATCAGGTATCAGGTTAAGCCGTTAACCTGCCCAAGTAACAATTTTCCTCTCATAAGAGTTTCCTAGAGGCTTGTGAGACTTTATTCCGGGAGTTATTCTCACTCTAGAAGAGTACTCCTACATCCTTATGAAAACGTTAAAAGCCTTAAATGGCCCACTTATAGGAGTTAATTTCCTCTTATAGAAACATTTTTATTGTTCCTATGGGATGACAAATGCTCCATTAATCTTGTTAGGAGAATGCGTCACGTCTTGTGGGAGTTGATGAAAAGAGAAAGGGTATGCGCATAATTAAAAAAAAAAACAGATACTTATCTTTCACATTTGTATACTTCTCTCGCAAACTTGGTACGAAGTATTTATGTCTGTATGTGTCATCGTCATTGTCTCATGTTGAAAAATGAATGTGTGAATTTATATTTTCATTTCATGGCAACGTTAGTATAATTATAGTTTGTCACATATGTGGAGTTAAATCTTAGTGCGATTGAAACTTTTTCTACTAACTTACACATTTTACTTCGAAAAATAACGAAGAGCTTTCAAAATAATTGATATTTAAATTATTTTAATTTTATTTTGAATTGGAAAAAGGGTTACCTTGATGTTTGCTTTTAATAAAAATAGTACTTTTTATGCTGACATTATTTATGGTATTTATTCATGTTATATGACGAAAAAGATATAATAGCAGATAATATGTCGAATTGATAATCTTATTCTTGTATGCCTGTTTTTGTAATCTAAGAATTTACAAGAGGTTAAGAGACGTTTTAATGAAAAAATAATAAGTCAGAACTTATATTTTTAGATATTTGTTATTAGAACAAATACTTCTTTTGCATTTAATGTTGAACCAAATAATCATCAATATCAATACACGTATATAAATAAATATAACTTAAATAGATTCATCATAATGGAAAACCAAATAAATTATTTCAAAATTTAATTTCATATCACGGTAACCCTCAAACTATACAAAAACACTTCGTTCAAATTTAAATATGGCTGCTGTCGTTTCGATGCTTTTGAATCTTAAAAAGACATTTTTATGAGAGTGTTGTCCATTTATGTTGGTATGTAAATAGACACTTTTTTATGAGAAGTCTGATGCTTTAATGCGACTTCATTTTGACATCTATCAAACGAACCAAGAACAAATCGGTGAGGCGTTCCCTTTTTTCTTAAGAATGTGAATTATTGTTGATGTTTAAAAAAAAATATGAAATCTCAAAGTTTGAAATATTAGATTTTATGCATTACCTTTTCTGAACAATAAATGTTCATTATAGCGTCATAATTTTTGGAATAAATGAACAAAGAATATCAAAAAATCAACATTCCGCAACAAAACTATAGACGTAGGAAAATTTTAAGCTTCGTAAATCTCTCTAATTTTCCATACAAATTGTGACAGACTTACGAAGTTTAAAACATTAAAACGTTTACAACGGACTTACGCCGTTGTATGAATATTTTGGTCAAATTTTCAAACGTAATTTTGTCAAAAAAAACCTTATATTACATCGAAATAAAATAAAAAGAAAGTCTATCACCGAAAGTTCACATTCGTAACAAAATAAAATACATTTTAAACAGTAATCGGCATCAGCATCCAATGTTTCCATCAGGTAGACAGACCAATAGAAAACTGAACGCCAGAAAACAATGTACATACAAAACGTTAAAAAAAAGAACGACTGTTGTATGAATCAAATAAAGCTGCTGTCAGTGCATCATCTCATATGAATCCTATAGTTAGGGTTTTGTAATTGTTACTTTATTAGCTCTTGTTAAGAGATTTTGAAGACTTAAAAATGACGTTTAAAATTTCAATTTGAAAACAAAATTATTATAAGACTTTCAATTTACATACAGGAGTAATAATTGTTCTAGGTATAAGATTAAAGTGATTTGATGCAAAAAAATGCTTACATCATTTAATGAAAACACTATGAGACAAATTTATGTTTCATTATGACAGATCATGTCTTAAGTTTAGCAATAAGATCTAAAAAAGTACTATGAGCGTTTTTTTGAGAAAATGGGAGCTTAGCTCTCGAGAGTATGTTAGTTGGGTGGTCTACCGAGTTGAAAAATAACAACCTGAAAATCAGGTATAATAAACCAAAAATTGGTTGGTTGGTTATAAAGGGTGATTTTTTAGCTGGTTTGGTTTTGGCAACACTGGTATTGACAGCTGACGTGTGTTTAGTACCTTGTGTCACTGTCAAACAGCTTCAGTTTGGTTTGCAATTTAACCATGGATCGTCTTACAAATAAACAACGCTTGCAAATTATTGAATTTTACTATCAAAATTCGTGCTCGGTTCGAAATGTTCATCGCGCGCTGCTTCCATTTTATGGTCGGCATTCTCGACCTTCTGAGCAGTCTATTCGGAAGATCGTGACCAAATTTCGCACCAAATTTACTTTGTTGGACATTAAACCACCAACACGTTTACGTACTGTGCGTAGTGAAGAAAATATTGCAGCCGTATTAGCTAGTGTGACAGAAGACCGCGAAATGTCGATTCGGCGCCGTTCCCAGCAGTTAGGCCTTTGTTACAGCACTACGTGGAAAATTTTGCGGAAGGATTTGGGCGTAAAGCCTTTTAAGATACAGCTGGTGCAAGAACTAAAGCCAGCCGACCTACCACAACGCCGAATTTTTGGTGAATGGGCTCTTGGAAAGCTGGCCGAGGATCCGCTTTTTTATCGAAAAATTGTGTTCAGCGATGAGGCTCATTTTTGGTTGAATGGGTACGTAAATAAGCATAATTGCCGCATTTGGAGTGAAGATCAGCCAGAAGCATTGCAACAGCTACCAATGCATCCCGAAAAAGCCACTGTTTGGTGCGGTTTATGGGCCGGCGGCATTATTGGGCCATATTTCTTCAAAGATGATGCGAATCGCAGCGTTACTGTCAATGGTGAACGCTACCGAGCGATGATAACAAACTTTTTTTTGCCCGAAATGGAAGTTCTTGACTTGCATGATATGTGGTTTTAACAAGACGGTGCCACATGCCACACAGCACGCGAAACAATGGCGCAATTGCGAGGCGAGTTTGGTGAACAGTTAATTTCACGTTTCGGGCCGGTCAATTGGCCGCCTAGATCGTGCGATTTGACACCATTAGATTATTTTTTGTGGGGGTATGTCAAGGCTAATGTCTATAGGGACAAGCCCGCTTCGATTGACGCACTGGATGCCAACATCCATGCATTCATTCGTGAGATACCGGCCGATATGTGTGAAAGAGTATGCCAAAATTGGACTCAGCGGATGGGCTACCTGAGACGCAGCCGCGGTCAACATTTGCATGAAATTATCTTTAAACATTAAATTGCAAGGTTCAAACTATCGATTCAAATAAATATTTCATTCATTTTTTCGAATTTTGTGTGTTTTTTTTTTTAAAGTTCTAAACCTCTTAAAAAATCACCCGTTACCAGCTTATTTCTCTGAGTGAATATTTTTAGTTGCGATATAGGTACTATATACAAATTGAGATGACAACCAAACATGACATTACGATGATAGACGGCACGAAAAAAGTGGGTGGCACAATTATGTCTGTCTGTCTGTCTGTCCGTATATCGACCTACAGCCTAAGCCACTGAAGCAATTTTCTCCAAACTTTGAACTAATTGTTTTTTTTTAACTCTCCAGAAGGGAAATTGAATTTTTTTGATTTTGATAAAGAAAAATTGGTGTATTATTGAAGGAAAGATGTACTTTTTTATAAGAACAAAATTTACCGAAACCGTTTTTAACTGTACCTGACATAAAGGCTTTTTTAATTTTCGATTTTCTCATTAACGGTTTGAACGATTTCAGTCAAAATCTTAATGTAGAAGCTCTTTTAAGATTTCAATGATATTGCATATCAAAATTTAAAAAAAATTAATTTTTGATTTAAAAGTTACTTACATGCTTATAAATTAAAAGGACGATTTAAATGCCTTTTTATATTTTTATATTTCCTTATACCTAATTACTTTCATATTTTAAAAGTTCCTAGTTTCAAACAACTTGAACACAAGAGCAAGTACATGCGATTCAGTTGTGCATTTTATTTGTACATATTAAATAAAATTTTTAAAATCAAAATCGAACAAAAAAAATGGTTCTTTTTGAGGTACCATTAATAATCATTTTTTTGAAAGTGACATATCCCAACCAAAGGAAGCTTTTGCCAAACGAAATTTATATATTTTTTTTTTTTTAAGAAAAGTTGCGAAGATTTTGTAAAATTGCAAAAAAAAATTGTATAGCAGGTACCGCTATTTCAAGATCCAAACAAATTTAAAAAACGTGTTTTCAAAATCACCAATATGTATCAAGTTTCAAGAAAATTGATGCAGTCATTTAGGCTGTAGCCGAACACACAGACAGAATATCCCCACCCACTTTTTTTGGTGTTCTCTATGATTATTATGTCATGTTTGTTTGTTTTCTCGAAATTCTTTTTCTCCAAGAATCAAAAACTACTATAGGAAGTAAGAAGAAGGCAAGACTTTTTTACATATTCTTGAACTTTTATAGTTGAACTCGCTTGGTATTTTTAGAACTTAATTATCAAATCATTTTAGAAAATTATATGTATAGTGAATGAACGACAATCTTTTTAACAATTTTTTTTTCGTAACAATTTTAAAGAGCTTGCTTCACAATGTCTTAGTTAAGTTCTCTAATAAACAAAATATTAAGAACATTTTAAAAAGGAATTCTTCTGTTTCTGTGGAGCCTAAAAAAAAAAGAAGCTTATTTGAACTTTTCACTTGAATTATAAGTACAACATACATTTAGCGTCAAGGCAAGCAGGAAGGCAATGCTATTAGAAAATCATTGGGGTCTTTTCCCAGAAAGTAAGATATATGTAAGAAATAAAATACAAGATTGGATCACACGTACTTGCTCTTATGTTCAAGTTGCTTGGAACTAAGAACTTTAAGGACATGAAAGTAATTTTAAGAAAAAATATAAAAAAAAATAAAAAAGCATTTTAAACAACTAGTTAAAAAATTAAGAGCTCAAAAACAGGTATGCCATTTGATTACTTGAAAAAATATGAATATGTGCAAAAAGCGGTTTTCTTAAAAATTGATTTTTTATAAATAAAATTTTGAAAATAAGCTTTGGTATACCAATTTTGAGTAAGTATTAAAATACACTTTTAAACCTAGTTTCAAAAAAAATCACCAACTCATTTTTGAAATATTAAATTTTCAAACAAATTTTTTTAAATCTTTTTTTAAAATTCCAAAATTATTTTTTTCAAAATTTGTATATGCAATGTTATTAACATTTAAAAAAATAAAATTTTGACTGAAATCGTTCGAGCCGTTAAGGAGAAAATCGAAAATTAAAAAAGTTATATGGCAGGTTCCATTAATAAAGCTTTTCAGCAAAAAAATGTCATTCAAACGGTTAGAGCTGTTTCCGAGAAACCAATTATAGGTACAGTAATTTTCATTTGTAATGAATTTATTATAATATTCAAAGATTTATTTTTCCTTCCAATATCAAACAATTCGGTAGAATTTTCGGTCCCAATACATCGGTATCGGCACGATATCGCATTGGTTTTCGATACCGCTATACCAATCGATAGCAAGACTTTTCTGGTATCGTGGCGATATCTATGTGACAAATGATCGCATATAGCTAATGCATTCTTAAGCTTCATTTTTCTTTTTTTTTTAGATTAGTTGAAAAATAGTTTTTTTTAAAGTACCGTCATTGTGTTATTTCAAGAAAAGAAACGAGATTAAAATTTAATTTTTTACTCCATTTTAATAGGCCAAAATGGTTCTAGCAATAAAATATGAGCTATCTCAAAAAGTGGCAATAAAGTGCCAATCGTGCCGGTCTTAAGGCCTTTGAACTAAAAATCCCTTTTTAACGATAGTACATGCTTAGAAATTGGAATGGAAGACTCCCTTTTCTCCATATTATAATACCTTAAAGCTCTCGTTGCATAAGCCAGAAGGATATAATCTGCCGAAGCATCCTTGGTTAACAAACGGTCAAGGGTCAGGAAAAAAAAAGTAAAATATAAATAATCTCTACAAAATTTTAAAGGGATCTTGTAGAAAACTTTTTGAGAGGTATTGGTAATCAAAGAGAAAAGTATCTTTTTTCACTAAAAGTCAGATAAACCAGGCAAAACAAAATCGTACAGTAAGAAAACAAATTAATTAATCTATACAATTTGTTTAGCACAACTTATTTGACCATTACATTTGATTTACTCAAAGAGAATTATCCCACAATATGGTGACCATCAATAAAAATTTATTTTTTTTTCGTGACTTTTCTTATGGTTGTACAGTTCCAGGACTGTACAAAAATTACTTAAAAACAAATCTCAATAAAAAAAACTTTAAGCTATAAAATGATTTTTGATTCAACGTAATGCGACCATTTATTCTTCAAAAAGATATAGCTCTTCAAAAAAAAAAAATAAACAAAAATCTTGTTCTTTAATTTTTTTTAACTTTGTCACTTAACAGGATGTAACCTGGCTTAAATTAGGTGAAATTTTCAATTTGTGTTGTTTCAAAAACACCAATTCTTCAGTTAAGTTTAAATCAGTTAAGCGGAGTTGATTGTATTTGCATATCTTGTGGATGAATGCACCATGTACCTATAGACAGTTCAGTGGCTAGGTTGGTTGGTAGATAGGTAAGCAATTTAGCTTGGTATACAATACATACATATACCTATCAGGATTAAACCTGAGTCGTAGATTATCTTGATTGCATTCATAGATAACTTTTAGTTTTGACTTCTTTTTTGTTTTGTTTGTGTAGCTTCGTGGGTTGGATTAAATGAATGACCAACGGGATTTACGCGCCTTTTGGAAAGAATGACTAAACCATCACTAGCAAAGTATTCTCGAAGAAACAAGAACTTGGATTTTATTTAATTAATTAAGTTATATATTTTTGTTTTTTTTGGATTTTTATTTTTTCTTCTTCTTCGTATAGTGTCATTAAAAATGTAGGGGAGTTTTATTAATTCGAAAAGGTTTAATAAAATACCTACCACAGTTGGGAATAAGGCAATAAACTGATGTTAACTAAATTAATAAGGATAATGTTGTTATTAAGAACTAGCAGGTAGGGTGGAAAGAAGGAACCTTACTAGCAGGTATACCTACGTAGATACCTACGGGTACGCATGAACTCTTTTCTGTACCGACAGATAAATATTGTTGACTTCAAAAATTCATTGCTTTTGGTTCTGATATTAATTTTAGATCTTTTAGTTTAAGGTCATAACTCTTTTTTTTTCCCGTGAGTAGGTGCAAAACCTGCATAAGGCTCTATGATGACCGAAAAACGCGTGCCCATAAGTGGGTGAGATTCTTACTACACTAAAACCACCTCCACTTCCCGATTGCAACTAAGTTGAAACTTATCTAGCAATTTATTTTTAACGAAGTTAAGTAACGTGTTGCAGGTTACTTTCCGGTGAAAGTTCCTGCTTAATCTGCGATTTTAAAGCGGTTTTCTGTTCACCGCACCAAGTCGGAAGGTTTTGTTCTTCGCAGACGGCGTACTAAATTCGACTCGTCAAGAATGTCAATAATCGTTGAATTAGCGTGTTCTAATACTCGATTTCTATGTTTTCGCGCGAAACTTTTTATTTTCTCCCGCACCGTAGGAATCCCGAGATCCATATGAAAATCTTCGTTTCTTACATACCACGGAGCATTTACAAATGACCTAAGTAATGTATTTCCAAACGTTTGTAAGTTATTTAAGTTTATTTCGCAGATACAACCCCAAAGTTGTATACCATAATTTCAAACGGGTTTAAGTACCTGCCTGCATAAATCAATTTATTTTCAATATTAAGCTTTGAATATTCACCGGGTAACCAGTTCATATCGCTTAATTTACTTTTTAGTTCTTCGCATTTCTTTTTTATGATGATCTTGCAGTATCATCAGCTACCGTGGCTACGATAATGTCTTCTGTTTGAGCTATATCACATGTAAATAAAAGGTGCAGAACTGGACCTAATACACTTCCTTGTGGTACCCCAGCCACTATTTCTTTTAAATTAGAATAATCGTTTCCTTGTCTTGCATGAAGAAGTCTGTTATCTAGATATCCATTTAGAAAGTTATAAGATCCTTGAGGCAGAACTTGTGTTGGTTTTAATTTGAGACCTCGCATCACAGCTTTTCAAATGCTTGTAACACATCCAAAAAGACTGTCGAACAGATTTTCTTTTCTTCAAGAGCTCTCTCAATTACGTCAATAATTCTATGGACTTAATTAATTGTGGAATGCTTGCTTCTTAGTCCGAACTGATATTCAAGTATTAATTGTCGTAAGTGAAAACACAAAAGTAAGGATACAAATAGATTGAGAAAGGGCAACAAAATTCCAAACGTAACTGGCATTTGATTCATCCATCACTTAGTATGTAGTAAGAATTTATTATTGATCAAACATTTGATAAAAATTTTAATAAAATAAAAAGCATTACTGTATCGCACGTACTAGATCTTTTATTACAATTGCTTGGAACCAAAATTTCCAAAATTTGCAAGTGCAAGTATTTATTAAATAAATACAAAAAAAAAGGATTTAAATCCTGATAGATACAAACAAAATTTTAAATTATCGAAGCAGTTTTCTTATAAATAAGTTTTTTATGTTAAATTTTGGTAACATTAAAAAGAAAGTTTGGTATTCCAATTTTGAGTACATTTAGCTTAAGCTTTATTTCATTATAAATATTGATATGCAATATTATGGGCCAATGCTCTGTTGCAGTACTTCTTTGTAAATTTTTGGATACAGTACTCTTATCCAGTTTTATATTTATATCTATACTATATTATAAAGCTGAAACATTTATTTGTTTGTTTATTTGTATGTAGGGGGTGATCTCTGGAATGACTGAACCAATCCTAAAAATTATTAAACTAATGGAAAGCTACAATGTCCTTGAGTAACAAAGGCTTAATTTTGCTTTGACAAAAATTAATCTTTAGATAGAATATCAATATTTGTATTTTTTGGGTATTTGTGTTAAAGTTTTTGCTTTTTTATTTCTAAAAGCTAAAATGTGAGGATCCGATTTCATAAATTCTTTTTGTAGTTTGAAAGATGGCTTTAGTTTTAAAATGTTGTAAGCAGTTCTTAATTGCAGGGTGAAATGGTGTAAAAACAAAATGGTATCCGATTTGAATTACTTTTTGTGTTATAAAGTAATATTTATAGGGTGGGATTTACAATGCTTAACATTTTTAAGTCCTAAGCAACATTCTTAAGGTGAAATAGGGGTAAAATTAAAGAAAGGAAATCAAGTATCCTTCATCACTGGTTTGATATCATTATTTAGCTATTCCGATTCAAACAAATATTTTTGTGTTTAAAAGGTAATATTTAGAGTTGCAGATATTACATCTTGCATGACATGACATGTATGTAATGTAATGTATTTGATTAACGCCAGTCAATTTACTAATTCACAAATAGATGGTATTAGGTATGTTACACACACAAAAAGTTTCAGGCCGCCAGATCTAGTGCAAAACTGGAAACCCGTTCCACAAATAAAATATTGTACTGGCCGGCACTAAATCTGGCGGTCTGAAACTGTTTGAAACGGTTTACAAAAATAGAGAACAGAAGTACTATATTCCGCAGGATGTACAAATTGGAATTTGGAATTGTCTGAAATAAAAATGGCTGTAAACGTGAGGGAAAAATACGTGCAAGCACAACAACAAATATTGACGGAAAAAAGTCAAGATTCTAATGAGATCACCTTATATGTACTGGTGATGATAACGCAGTAATATTTTGCTTTTCAAACAGAAGACTTGCAGTAAGCTTTTAAGAATATTCTGCTTACACATTTTTGAGGTATATGACGAATTAGAAACCGCCCATGACTTTAAAAATATCGATTTTTGAAATCATAAGGTGTCGATCACAGTCGAAATATTGGTGACATTTTGTTCTCTTTTTGTTCAGTCAGTCTTTAAAAACACTAGAAATTATTGCTGCCGAGATTATAAAAATCGACCTCATCAACACATCGTACCCAAATCCATTTCAGTTTTTGGTAAATATAATAGCAATAATAATTTCTCAATTTTTTCTATGTAAGCTCGCCTCGTGTCAGCCTTCACGACATCATGACAATTTTAATGGAATGCCATTCACAGTACGGCGCGGCGCCCTTCACAGCATGGCGCCCTTCACAGCATGGCACCTGGGGCGGTTGCCTCATTGCCCCACCCCTAGGCACGTCTCTGTATTACGCTCCTTACGCATAATACGTACTGTTAAATATATTTATAACTTTGTTTTGTTAATGTTTTTTCGAAGCTTCTATCTAATCGAGCGGAGCCGGGGCAGGCCAAGTGGTTCTATATAATTTTGAAAAATCTTTGTTAGAAACTCTTATTTCGCATGTGCCAGTTCCTTTCTTAATGAAATGCTTTTTTGGAGGTTGAGTTGCAGACATTATAATATTAAATTGTTCTGCTATAGTCCCTCATTCTCAGTTTATTGAAAATGGGAGAACAATTGAGCGTTATACCAGCATTTCTTACATACATAAGAAGTAAGAAGTAAGAAAATTAAATCAAAATGTTCCCCAAAATTCATGAGACCCTTCACCGCTGATGAAATTGAGATGTGTTTTTTACATTTTGCAATCTTACGAAGCATTTATTATAAAATTTTTCAATATTTTACCATAATATTATATAAATTCGTTAAAAGTTGCTACCACAAGGTTTTTTTTACCTACTATGTCGGTACATTAATTTAATATTGTAATGCATTATTTTTGTGTCTTAATATCTTTCAACAAACGTAGTCTCTTAAATCTAGATTAACATTTTATCTCCTCAAAATAAATACTATTTTCATTTTAATTTAACTCTTTGCAAATATTTACTTTCAAAATCACAAAATATCACGACCAGCTATAAAATATATCAACTATAACGACTTACAGCCACACCGTTATCTACAAATCGTTATCACGCACGCAATTTTCCTATTAAATTGTTGCAATATTATACTACCAACACTCTATACGCAACCATTGCAAGCACGAAACACACACACCATACTAATTACAAATCCGGAAAAATGAGGAAAAGCCTTCTCTCCCGCACAAAAACCACACGCGACCTACATTAAGTGCATCAACTAGACCTCATTGAAGAAAAATCCTACCAAAAGTCTAGAGTGGTTGTAAAGTTTATAAAACAACTAGCAACCCCCTCCCCTCATTTTTTTTCTGATGATTATGAAACACCCTTGGTTATATTTATTTGCGGTAATTTCATTTAACTATTATTTCATAGTAAACTGTCACATAAAAACGCATGTCATCTCAACCAACTACCACCCTGAATTTGTTTTTAAGTGTGGTCAAGCAGGCTGGTGTGCTTTTTAGTAATAATTTTAAACAAACCACAAAACCAAACTCTTTTCAGCTATATTACCAGAAGCAAATGAAGTCAGGAGCGTACTTGTTATGAAATATCTCGTAATCAATAAGTCGGCATAGATTTCAATAAGAATTGAAACTTCTTCATTTTTGTTATGGCTCATTAAAAAAAATGTTATAATTGCAGAATAGATAAATGGGCTAAGCGAAGCTTCTTTATGGTGTTTTCGGGGGGTGTAAATGTAATAAAATGATGATGGGGAGTTTATACACACCCAACCAATAATTTAACATCTAAGAGAGAATCAGCTTCGATATAAAAACTCAATGCAAGCTTTATAGAAGTAATAACTTCAAGAAATAAAAAAAAAGGATTTTGCACTACAAAAGTAACAAACTTTTTTTCAATTAGGTACGCCTCTGTATACAGCACCATATGCAGCTGCATCAAAGCACTACACTGATAACATGGGTATGTGTGTCACAATAAACTGTGGGCAATGCAAGCGAAAATTTCATCGCCACCATGGCATTGTGTTAATAACTGTTATAATGACAGACCCGATATACGACAGCGGAAGAAACTATTAAATTGTTTGCCACTTTAGTGGCATTATGGCCACGTCCTCGTTATCATGGGTCTTGCACAATGGAATCAATAATCGAGTGGACTGTCGGTACTGGAAGTCCGGTGTGTCCTAGTAATTAATCTCCATTAAAAGGGGTTCCAGCCTGCTAAAAAAAAAACAAGAAGAAAATGGCCAAAATGGCCAACAGTCTTTGGATCGGGGTATATTAAAATACTCGCCGTTTAGTCCTTTAATCTTCGCACTCGGTGCGCGGTGTGTGCGCGTCTGATCGACGTGTTTGATCGAATCTTCATTTTTTTTTAAAGAAAAAAACAAATTATGGGGTAAATAAATCAATGGACAGGGCTCTTAAGTGTCCTGAGTGCAATTGAGAAGCACCACACACGCAGCAGATATTGATGCTGCACGCAACTTGTATTTATAATTTTTTTTGTTTACTCTTTGTTATTTTTTTTTTTTTGTTATTTTCACCAAGATGCATCGGTCAAAAATTATAGGTTGATAAACTGCAAGGCGTACAATGGAAAAAAATATATTTTTAAGCTTTTTTTATATAATTTTTTTTGCTGCTGTCTTATTTTTTACAAAAGTTTATACAATAAATTATAAGGCAAACTCAACGCCACACAAGTTTTGCGCACGCATGCAAAATGAAGTGAACATCGTTTAACGTAATATATAATAATTTGGTGAAATAAAGCAACAACAAAATAAAATCGATTAACTTTAGTTCGATAACCCCATTTTGGGGCAAGATGCTGCACATGTAAGTGATCGTATTAATAATTGCAGACGCGCAATCTATAAAGAAGTCGATACACACAACACACTCATGTGGCAAGGCAAGAAACATTGCACGCTCCTGCCTCCAAAAAAAAAATATTAATATTATATACCTACGCAACAAGAACTGCCAAGAAAATTATGCCAGGCGCGTCCTATGTGCTATATAATTACGCATTTAGCAAGTGAGTGCAACTGAATTATTTTTTCTAAAAATACATGGAATGTTTTTCGCGGCGCAGTTGGTAATCGCATTTCAATTGGAGGCTGTATAGTTAAGAGGTGGCTTTATGAATAATATTTCAATTGAAATGAAATTCTCCAGAGTTCAATTTTATTATAGCGAGTTTACGCAAGGATAGGATGAATTTAAATGGTTCTCTATTATGAATTGTGAATGGGCAATATGAAACTTCATAATTGTGATCTGATGGAAAGATAGATTTTTTTGTTTTACATTTTTATACGAAAAAATTCCTACATGGAAAATTTATTGAATTTTTATGGACTTTGGGGCTTATTTTTAATAATTTAAAAATTGACAAAATTCTGTCCGTCTGTTGGTGCCTAGATCTACATCCTAAACCAATCATGCTATATTCTTTAAACTTTGAACCTAAGACTTTTTGGTGATTTTTCAGAAGGGAAATTGAAATTCTCAAATATGATGGTACTTTCAATACAACTGTTAAGGAAAATTTTATTTATCTCGAAAACGGCTCCAACGATTTTAATCAGTGTTAGATTGTAGGTATACTTTCTGTGTACTTTCAGGTAATTTTTTTTTTTACCAAAAACCGTTATTAACGGTACCTGCCATATAACGGTTTATTTGGTTTTTGATTTTTCATTAACGCCTGAACGCAGAACTTTTTGTAAAAGCTCCTATCTAATGCCAATAAAACTGCATAACAAAGTTTTGAAAAAAATTGTTTTTGGATTTTTGAAAATATATTAGGTAAACATTTTTTTTTGTAAATTCAATACTTCGAAAATGGGTTGATGAATTTTTTTGAAACTAGTTTTATACCTCAATGTATATTAATAAATACTCAAAATTGGTGTACCAACTTTTTTTTAAGAAACTACTCCATCGATTTTAAATTTTTGTTGGCATATATTTATATTTTTTAATTAATAGTGGCATTCTTGTTCATGAGCTGTTAGTATCTAACGAGACGGTTTAAATACTTTTTTTCTATATTTTCTGTAGTAACTTGCTTATTTCAAAAGTTCTTAAGTTCCAAGCCACTTGAACATAATAGCAAGTACGTGCGATTCAGTCGTGCATTTTATTTATGTAATTTTGGGTTACTTCTCCTCACAGGGGAGGAGGGGGGTCATGGGGCCATAAATCCTCCGAGAACTCAAAGAGCTACGCAAGGTAGAAAAAGCAAGAAATATTTGCAATTTTAATGAATAAACTCAAAAATTTTCTGCTTAGCTTTGGAATTGACTATTCAACTCATACCTTCTCCAACCAAAATTTACAAGCCATAGTAAAGTACGTACAAGTACGGGAAAAACTGTTCATATCTTTTAAGTAGAACATTTTAACGTCTTTAAACTGAGCATAAATTTAGTTTGAACAATTCCTTTTTTGCGAGTAAAAAGCAGATTTATTTTCTTTTTTATGATAAGCACAACAAATATTTAATTTTTTGATAGAGGGTCAAATAGTCTGTAAACATTACTTGTAATACTTTCAGACAACATTTACCATTAAAGAGTTATTCCTGAAAAATCGTCAATTTATCTTTTTTTTGAAAAAGTTATATTTCCAAAACCATCGGTCGAACGTTTTGGTTTTGTAAAAAATTGGCTACAAAATTTGCGCATAAAACTTTTCGATAGCATTTATGGCTTAAAAGTTATAGCTAGACCAAAAACCAATTTTTTCCACACTTGACCTTGAATAACTTTTTGTGTTCGTATGCGATTGACGATGACTTTGCGCAATTGATTTTTTATACTGAAAGGAAATTCCTTACCAATTTTTAGCCGTATCGGATTTTTGTTTGAGTTTTCACATTTTTATGTTTTTTTTTGGCTAGACTATAATAAGTGTCATAATAACGTTAAAATTGACATTCATTCATTAGTATTCTGCTGTCCTAAGAAGATAAAACGTGTCTGTGTTTTTGGAATTTCGAGATAAAAGCGTTTTTCTGTCTTTATATCTCTACTAGTCTCACCTCCCCCTGTGTTGAAATACAACACCACTCGGAAATTGAAAGCTAGCTATAAAATTGCACTTTGGTCTTCAGTATAAAATGGAACTTCAATCAAATGGATCCACGGTGTTTAATTTTGTGATTTGCACAACAAACTTTTCCAAACCGGTTGGATACTTTTTGAGAAAATGGTACCACAAAATTTATTTAAGGCTATTTATAGATAACATATACATATGGGTATAGATTTTTTTGTTTTTTCTTGATGATTTTTTTTTCTGTTGTATCTTAAAGTAAATAATATTTTTTCATAGATTTTTTGAAAGAGCTTAAAAAAAAAAAGCTCTAATTAGTCAATTTTTTTTTTTAACACCATGGTTCTCTGACCGAACATTATTTCTTTTAAGGCTTTAAGCAGGCTAGGCCTGTTGTTTTCAAAGAATAAAATAGTAAACATACCAAAGATGCCAAAGCTGGCCTTACTCAAAACAGCTAAAAATCATATATGCTTTTTTTTTCTTAACATGTCAGTATTGGAGTCTCAACCTGTGATATGAATACATTTATTTTTATTTAAGATCTATCAAATTTTTACGACATCTGCTTTCCATTGGAAAACAGAATTGATTTACTTTTTGATTTAAAATCAATTTGGTAGATCTACATTTTTGGCAGATTAACCCTCTCTAGTGCCAAACAAATTTTCAACATTATTTTAAATCGTTAAACTTAGGTATAAATCGTAGTTCATCGTAAACTGTATATAAATCGCAATTCCATGCAACCAAAAGAAAAAAATTTTGGTTGAATTCGAATTAACCAAAGGATCTTGGACTTGTCTTAAGTAATAAATAATTTTGTACGGGCCCCAAACATTTTATAAATGGATTTTTTTTGTACATTTCTAAAGTTATCAATCAATGCATCAATTTCATTTCAATTGATTAAAAATATATAAATTATATTGAAAAATCGATTCCAGTTTTTCAATATAATTTTTATTTTAAAATAATTATCATGGAAACAAATTATTCTATGAGTTTTTTTTCAAAAAAGATGGGAAAAAATATTTTTTAAAAAAATAATAAAAAATAACGGGTGATTTTTTAAGAGGCTTAGAACTTTAAAAAAAAAACACAAAAAATTCGAAAAAATGAATGAAATATTTATTTTAATCGATAGTTTGAACCTTGCAATTTAATGTTTAAAGATAATTTCATGCAAATGTTGACCGCGGCTGCGTCTCAGGTAGCCCATCCGCTGAGTCCAATTTTGGCATACTCTTTCACACATATCGGCCGGTATCTCACGAATGAATACATGGATGTTGGCTTCCAGTGCGTCAATCGAAGCGGGCTTGTCCCTATAGACATTAGCCTTGACATACCCCCACAAAAAATAATCTAATGGTGTCAAATCGCACGATCTAGGCGGCCAATTGACCGGCCCGAAACGTGAAATTAACTGTTCACCAAACTCGCCTCGCAATTGCGCCATTGTTTCGCGTGCTGTGTGGCATGTGGCACCGTCTTGTTGAAACCACATATCATGCAAGTCAAGAACTTCCATTTCGGGCAAAAAAAAGTTTGTTATCATCGCTCGGTAGCGTTCACCATTGACAGTAACGCTGCGATTCGCATCATCTTTGAAGAAATATGGCCCAATAATGCCGCCGGCCCATAAACCGCACCAAACAGTGGCTTTTTCGGGATGCATTGGTATCTGTTGCAATGCTTCTGGCTGATCTTCACTCCAAATGCGGCAATTATGCTTATTTACGTACCCATGCAACCAAAAATGAGCCTCATCGCTGAACACAATTTTTCGATAAAAAAGCGGATCCTCGGCCAGCTTTCCAAGAGCCCATTCACCAAAAATTCGGCGTTGTGGTAGGTCGGCTGGCTTTAGTTCTTGCACCAGCTGTATCTTAAAAGGCTTTACGCCCAAATCCTTCCGCAAAATTTTCCACGTAGTGCTGTAACAAAGGCCTAACTGCTGGGAACGGCGCCGAATCGACATTTCGCGGTCTTCTGTCACACTAGCTGATACGGCCGCAATATTTTCTTCACTACGCACAGTACGTAAACGTGTTGGTGGTTTAATGTCCAACAAAGTAAATTTGGTGTGAAATTTGGTCACAATCTTCCGAATAGACTGCTCAGAAGGTCGAGAATGCCGACCATAAAATGAAAGCAGCGCGCGATGAACATTTCGAACCGAGAACGAATTTTGATAGTAAAATTCAATAATTTGCAAGCGTTGTTCATTTGTAAGACGATCCATCCCAACTAACATACTCTCGAGAGCTAAGCTCCCATTTTCTCAAAAAAACGCTCATAGTACTTTTTTAGATCTTATTGCTAAACTTAAGACTTGATCTGTCATAATGAAACATAAATTTGTCTCATAGTGTTTTCATTAAATGATTTAAGCATTTTTTTGCATCAAATCACTTTAATCTTATACCTAGAACAATTATTACTCCTGTATGTAAATTGAAAGTCTTATAATAATTTTGTTTTCAAATTGAAATTTTAAACGTCATTTTTAAGTCTTCAAAATCTCTTAACAAGAGCTAATAAAGTAACAATTACAAAACCCTAACTATAGGATTTATATGAGATGTTGCACTGACAGCAGCTTTATTTGATTCATACAACAGTCGTTCTTTTTTTTAACGTTTTGTATGTACATTGTTTTCTAGCGTTCAGTTTTCTATTGGTCTGGCTACTTGAAGAAAACATTGAATGCTGATGCCGATTACTATTTAAAATGTTTTTAATTTTGTGACGAATGTGAACTTTCGGTGATAGACTTTCTTTTTATTTTATTTCGGTGTAATATAAGGTTTTTCTGACAAAATTACGCTTGAAAATTTGACTAAAATATTCATGCAACGGCGTAAGCCCATTGTAAATATTTTAATGTTTTAAACTTCGTAAGTCTGTCACAATTGGTATGGAAAATTAGAGAGATTTACGAAGCATAAAATTTTACTACGCCTATAGTTTTGTTGCCGAATGTTAATTTTTTGATATTCTTTGTTCATTTATTCCAAAAACTAATACGTTTTAATGAAGATTTATCGTTCGGAAAAGGTATTGCATAAAACTTAATATTTCAAAATTTGTGATTTCATCTTTTTTTGAAACATCAACAATAATTCACATTCTTAAGAAAAAAGGGAACGCATCACCGATATGTTCTTGGTTCGTTTGATAGATGTCAAAATAAAGTCGCATAAAAGCATCAGACTTCTCATAAAAATGTTTTTATTTGCATACCAACATAAATGGACAACACTCTCATAAAAATGTCTTTTTAAGAGTTAAAAGTATCGATATGACAGCAGCCATATTTAAATTTGAACGAAGTGTTTTTTGTATAGTTTAAGGGTCACCGTAATATGAAATTAAATTTTGTAATAATTTATTTAGTTTTCCATTATGATGAATCTATTTAACGTATATTTACGTATATACGTGCGTATTGATATTGATGTTTATTTTGTTCAACATTAAATAAAAAAAAAGAAGTATTTGTACAAGTATATTCGTAATGTGTAGTTTTGTAATTAAATACTGTGCTTAAGTTCTTTGTCTCGTGGGAGCATCATCAAATTGAAATAATGACATTTATTTACAGAGAATCGGAAATTCACACCGTATAGTGACAAAATTAAAAGTCAGTAATAAGAAAGGTGAAAAAAATATCTAAAAATATAAATTCTGACTTATTATTTTTTCATTAAAACGTCTCTTAACCTCTTGTAAATTCTTAGATTACAAAAACAGGCATACAAGAATAAGATTATCAATTCGACATATTATCTGCTATTATATCTTTTTCGTCATATAACATGAATAAATACCATAAATAATGTCAGCATAAAAAGTACTATTCTTTTTCAAAGCAAACATCAAGGTAACCCTTTTTGCAATTCAAAATAAAATTAAAATATTTTAAATATCAATTATTTTGAAAGCGCTTCGTTATTTTTCGAAGTAAAATGTGTAAGTTAGTACAAAAAGTTTCAATCGCACTAAGATTTAACTCCACAAATGTGACAAACTATAATTATACTAACGTCGCCATGAAATGCAAATATAAATTCACACATTCATTTTTCAACATGAGACAATGACGATGACACATACAGACTTAAATACTTCGTACCAAGTTTCCAAAAGAAGTATACAAATGTGAAAGATAAGTATCTTTTTTTTTTAATTATACGCTTACTCCTTCTCTTTTCATCAACTCCCACAAGAAGTGACGCATTCTCCTAACAAGATTAATGGAGCATTTGTCATCCCATAGGAACAATAAAAATGTTTCTATAAGAGGAAATTAACTCCTATAAGTGGGCCATTTAAAGCTTTTAACATTTTCATAAGGATGTAGGAGTACTCTTCTAGAGTGAGAATAACTCCCGGAATAAAGTCTCACAAGCCTCTAGGAAACTCTTATGAGAGGAAAATTGTTACTTGGGATGGTTAAATTGCAAACCAAACTGAAGCTGTTTGACAGTGACACAAGGTACTAAACACACGTCAGCTGTCAAAACCAGTGTTGCCAAAACCAAACCAGCTAAAAAATCACCCGTTAATTTTAAAATGAGGCACTGGTATCTGAAAAAGGAAGAAACAAGAATGCCCTTTCTCATATTTTCCAAACCTTCTTTTAATATTATTGCCAGAAATATTATGTTAAAAGAATTTGAAAAATCAAAGTTTTGGGAAGGAAAATTACGAAAGTAAAATTTTGTAAAACGAATTTTTGAATTTCATGATAAGGTTACATTAAGGTTGTAAGATTTGTAAGGGTTGTAGCATGTCAAAACTAGCCCTAGTTCATTTTTTATTGTTTAACTGATATTTTCGTAAAACAAAGATCAACAAAGGGTTTATTGTTTTGTTTAATTTTAGATGAAATTAAAAAAAGTTCATAAAATAATGCTCACCACAGTCGTGGATAAGGACAAAAGTAAGCTCAAGTGTTTTTTTGATGCTTTGGCTCGGTCCCAAATGACACCATGGTCAGTAACAAATCAAGAAAAGAGTTGAAGAAAAGATTTTAGCGATTTTATGTGAGAAAGAAGAATTGGAATATTTGTGCCTCATTCTTCCAGAGCTGGCCTAGTGAAAAATGGTTTTAGTGCATATCATGCAAGAAGTTGGCCCACATCAAGTGCACAAACGGTTCATTCATACATAGTTGAAAGTGGGTTCGAACGTAAATAATATAATTTTTTTTTGGCATAATATTGCTTAAAGCTTTTTTTTATTTATAAGTAATACATTAATAATAAACTTTAAAAATTCCTAATTCAACAAACCCTGGCCTAGGTTTTAACCCATACCATATACTTGGGGCACATCGAAACAAGACTATTTTTTCTGAGTAAGCTTTGCTAAATTTTACAAGAAGATTTTCTACAGCTGGAGCATATGGTTTTCAAATTTAAATTAGGCTTAGCTGATTTATCTTTAAAGTTAAGGGAGAATTAAGTTTTTAGCAAAAGGTATTACTTTTAGCCCTGCTCTTCTCTATCTAACCATATTCCTACATAGTTACATATGTACCTACATGATCATTTTTTGATTTTAACCAATTTCCTAATTTGTGGCTTCATATACCATCACCTCTTAAGCGGTTCAGTAATTTATAGTGTAAAACACTGATTTATAATTGTTTTAAATTACAACCGGTAACGAGATGTTATAAGGCAGGCATATTATTTCTTTCAAATAACACAAAAAATCTTAATTCCAAATTGTTCGGCCATTAAAAAAAAATTCAAGTTACGCATACCTACCTACCTACTTCTTAAAATCATCCCAAATTGTAGTGACGCATTAAATCATACCCAAAAACTCGTTTTTTGAATTTAAGATCGATTTCCCAAGAAGCCGATGGCTCTTTTATGTATGTTCGTCTTTCATTAAATTATTGCCTTAGCTCGTGTTTTGTTTTTTACCATCACATACCAACCATATCCTTTTCTCCATACAAAAATTATGATGGCGTACACACGCACATGTGTTTGTAATTCAGTAGAATAAGGTATACATTCTTGTTTCGTGATTCTTCTTCTTCATTCATTTTGGTGCATTTCATTATTAATAAAATTTTTCATATCCACGTTTTGTGTTTGATTAATCGCTGAAGCTCATTTTTATCTTTCCAGGTAAATCGGATTGTGGAATGATATTGGTATTGTAATAAGACAAACTGAACAAAGACTAAACGGACTGAGGTAAGGAGATGTGTTTTAAGATTTTAAAAATAAAAACCTACACAATAAGAAAATTTACTATAGTATTCCGTTTCAATTTAAACATAAGAAATGAGAAGGGTTGAATCATATATTTGTGTACACTATTTTTGCATAATTTGATGCTTTTTAACACAAAATAATCTAGATTTTAAAATAATTAAAAACTAAGGAAAGTAGGTTTTAGCTATATTTGGTTTTAAAGAGGTTACAAAACAGTTCTTAGGTGTTTCCTGTATTTTATAAATATGCATATTTTTCTTAATAAAGTTTGTCAAAAGTATAAACTTAAATTTTATGGTAACCAAGAACAAAAAAAAAATCATTTACAGCTTTATTTTTTTAGGTCTACTTGTTCTATCTTTTCTATGGAAAAGCTACGATGTCGAATGTTATGGTTGCTTTTACAATATTTTCTAAGAGTAGGTTTCAATGATTATGTTTGTTTTAGTTTTATTTTTCATAAAAAAAATAGAATTTCACCAGAATTAAATTTCGAGTAAAATTCTCCCACATTTTTTTCGCTTTAAAAAAAAAATTGATGATATTTTGTATTAAAAATCTATAATTTTTGGAACTCAAGAAGTCAATAAAAGCCACTGTGTGCCACTGACTGACTAGGATAATATTGTTGAGTCCTTTGATAGTAGATAAATAAACTAACACGTGCTCTGTTCAAAGTCTTCCCAAGTCCCTTGTTCATTGCGTTATATGACTTAATTGGAGCACGTTCTCTTGAGAATCAGAGGAGGTGCTCATTAAAAAAGTACCTGCTCTCATTTCGTATGAATAAAATTTTAAACAAAATCTAGAGCACCTCCTCATTCAAACGGAGGAGCTGCTCTCATACCTCAGACGAAATTATATTGTTTTTGACATTTAGAAACTACTTTCGATTTGTCTGTTTTGACACGCGTTTTTGTGAAAGATGAAAAATCATTGTTTGAGTTATCTGAAATATCGTTAAATATTTGGCGGCTTTATTTTTAAATTTATGGTAAGAAACATAAGAGGAAATCCAACTCAATATTAGACTAAGAGCAGGAAGCATATTTTTGGGTTGAACACATAACCAAAAAATGAGTTTGAGGGTGGTCTGTAGGTGTATGCATCTTGACATCGAATACCAGGCCCAGCAGATCATGTTTAGCCCGAGTGGGTACCTAGTAAAATTTAAAATCTTTGGGCTTACATACTTCTATCGACCCATTTTGTAATTCTACTATGACGCGTAATCTAGGGTTCTGCTACAAAACCTCGACTCGACTCTTGTAGTTCTTTGTTCAACATCTTAATGCCGTCAAACATTGTCATCTTAAACGTTAACAAGAAATATAGTTTTGGGTCGTCATTTTTCTATGGGATTTTTGAGGGAAATCTCTATAAACATTTTTTGCTGTGCATTCAGAGTTGCCAATTGTATGCATAACTACAAATATGACTTATATTAGCCCAGAAAAAAATTCTGATTAGCTCTTTTGACATTTCTCTTTAGTAAGGTTTGCCATTTCAAGATGGAAAGATATACGAGCCAACAACGAGTCGAAATTATTCAAATTTACTACCGAAATTCGGAGTCAGTGGCCTCAACGTTAAGAGCAATACGTCCAATTTATGGTCGTCATAATCGTCCTAGCAGATCAACAATTGAGCGTCTAGTGGAAAATTTTGAATCCCCAGGCACAGTACAAAATGTTCCCGTGCCAGTGAGATAAAGAAGTGCCCGTAGTGCCGAGAATATTGCTGCCGCTGAGGCTTCAGTTGCAGAAAGCCCAAATGTGTCTCTCACACGTCGTTCTCAAGCGTTGGGCATCTCTTTGACGTTGTTGTGGCGAGTTTTGCGAAAAGATCTTGGCCTACATCCTTACAAGATTAAATTGACGCAAGAACTGAAGCCGCTTGACCACCAGAAGCGTCGTATTTTCGTGAATTGGGCTGAGCAACAACTTGAAAATAATTCGGATTTTCATCGAAAAATCATCTTCAGCTATAGGCTCATTTCTGGCTGAATGGCTTAGTTAATAAACAAAATATGCGGTATTGGTCAGGCAGCAATCCACATGTACTCCATGAGTCATCATTGCATCCCGACAAAAATTACGGTTTGGTGTGATTTATGGGCCGGCGGCGTCACTGGGCCGTACTTCTCCCGTGATGATCAAGACCGGCACGTTACTGTGAATGGGGATCGCTACCGTTCAATGATAACCGAATGATATGGACTTGGAGGATATGTGGTTCCAGCAGGACGGTGCCACAAGCCGCACAGCGAGTGTCACAATCAATTTATTGGAAACCAAGTCGCTTGCCCGCCTCGGTCGTGCGATTTGATGCCGTTAGACTATTTCCTGTGGGGCTACGTCAAGTCTATGGTCTCTGCCAATGAGCCAGCGACGATTGATGAACTTCGTACGAATATCGAACGTGAAATTGCAGCAGTATCAGCCGATTTATGCTTGAAAACCGTCGAAAATTGGATTCAGCGTCTGGCGTTCTGCAAGCGTGCCCGTGGTGGCCATGCAAAAGAAATCGAGTTCCATACATAATGGCATCAAACGTACTTTCAGAGGAATAAAGAATTTCATTGAGATCCAAAACCGTTTTTGTTTTATTTAAAAAAAAATTTCGTAGCGCTCTTATTGAAAACCCCGATAAAAGTCTCATTTTGTCTGGGATAATGGTTACAATTTCTGATGAATTATTTATTCTTTTCTTTCATTTCATTCTGAAAAACTATTTATTTTGTTTGAAACTGCCATCAAATTTTGAGTGGGTACTTTACCCACTCAAAAAATCTTGTGTGGGTAGTGCTATCCCATACTACCCATATTATCTGCCAGGCCTGTCGAATACAAATGTCTGGCAGGAATTTTTTGGCGACTATGTATACTTTGTCAATGTGATAAAGAACATGTGTGGATTATCATCTGTTTTTGGTCACATCATCATATTCACTAAAAAGAATTAGTTTTTGTTCAGAAATTCGAACTTTGGTGATATTTAATGACAGCAGTTAGGTTAGGTGATAATACGGCAAGCCGCATCATCTCAATCGGATCTCCATACCAGAAGTGATAGTTGAGGCCTGCTTATCTTAAGTATATATTCAGTTCAGTTCTTTAAAATATTCGGCCACAAATTTCTTGAAACCCGGCTTGTGGCAATTGATGACTATGTGACGTCTGGTGAATTCTACTTTTTTCTTGCGTCATTGGTACAAGTATCGAGGGTCAAGTATAGCGGTAGGTCAATGGTATTTTCCTTGCCATCCTTGATGCTTTACAATCTGCAGTTTTCAGAGTTATTTTTGAGCTGCTGCCGCAAATTATAAAAAAAAATGTTTTAAGAACAGCAAACTGATGTATCCCTACTCCAATGTTTCCTCAGCTTTATTTTAAAATTAATCTTCCATGTCATCATCATCATCGGCTCGACAACCGGGGTCCGGTCCTGGCCTCTTTCAACAAGTCTCTCCACCTATCCCGGTCTCGAGCCGACGCCATCCAGTTGCGCACCCCAAGGCTTCGGGCGTCCTGGTCTACGCCATCTCTCCAGCGCAAGCATGGTCTACCACGCTGCCGTCTACCATAGAATGTACCACAAAAGACTTTCCGAGCAGGTTCCTCTTCGCTCATTCGAGCTAGGTGCTAGGTGCTAGGTCTTCCATGTAGTCAAGAAAAATTCGCAATTTTTCATTATTCATTAGAGCACTACCCCTCTATATTAAATTATTAAAAAGAAAATGGTTCCTTAAGAAATCCACAATTTCTGTGCTGAATTTATGTAGAATTCGATGATATTTTTTCAAATATTGTCTTTTTCTTTTATAAAATTAAACCTTGAGCTTAAATATTGGTATAAACTCTAACATATATAAAGAAAGGGTATTAAACGCTATTTACTTTAACATTGATGAGCAACCAATATGAGCTAACTTTCGAATGAGAAGCAGCTACTCCTCTCGATAGAGCACGTGCTTCGGTTTATTTATACCTTATAATGGAACAGGTGCTTACCTGTAGAAAGTTCTTATCAAATCTGTAGATGCTCAATTTTTGAGCACCTTCTTAATTATTTTATTCATACAAAATGAAGCACCTGCTTCGAAAAGTTGAGCTTTGAGCACGTGCTCTATTTTATTCCTTATTGAATTACGTATTTTTAAGTACTCTTTTTGTATCTGAATTACTTTTGATATTACAAAACTCTCAAAAAATGCAAAACAGCATCTATCAAAATTTTACTACGTGCATAAATGACAGATTTCATGAAATTAATGCTTTATTTACTTATTTTAAACCAAATATTGTTTTCATTAAATTTATTTTAATAGCCTGAAAACATTTTTATACTTCTCAATAGCCCACGTCTTAAACTAAATTTTAGTAAAGCGTTCTATAATTTATTCCAACCACGTATTCAATAAAATTTCAATTTTATTGCTATACTGCCATAGTAAATCAAAAGCAAAACAAAAAACAAAACAAAAATGATATTTTTGATATCCAAGCTTCTTATGTATGTATATATTTGCATACCTATATTCGTACCTACCTACTCAAAATGCAAAATAGCCCCGCTTACATGGGCTGTAAAGTAAATGTTTCCCTTTTTTTTTTTTTGTCAAAGTTTATTTGAGACATTCAAACTCGTTGTGGCTGATTTTATTTCGTGATTCAATTCACACACTGTCACATTGAATTTAGGCAAATATGAAACCGTAAATTACAATCTGAACATGGGCATGTGGACACAGAAATGAATTGGTCAACCGAAAGCGAATGTAATCAAAAAAACCAAAGAAAACAAAACAAACAGAAAAAAGACTCCCACAAACTGACCCAAAGTGTTACATATATGAAGAACTATAAACGAAAACAAACAAAAAACCAAAAAATACCCGAATCACACACAAAATGGAAATACAAAATTTATTTACTCAAAGTGTTGTTAAATTACACTAAATTGCTTAATTTCAATAAAAAGAAGCGAAATCCAAAGTGCCCCGCAGCCTTAATGGCATCATTCAATTGGCAATTCGAGATATATTTTTATGGATACTTTATTTCATGTTACGAGACAGTGGAATATACGTCGAGGTACATATTCATAATACTTTGATATTAACAGTAAGGCCTCTCTTAATCACATATCGAAAAAATAAGATCACACAATAAATTATTGTATCACAGATAATACATTATATTCATGCAATCACAGCTGCATTAAAATTAGTTCTTATAATTTGAATCATAAGTTGAGAAAGTTGCCGAAAAGCATCCAGACTTCAAACACGTCTTGGGAAAATAACAGTTGCTGTCTTAAAAGATAGGTGTAAAGTAGACGCACCTTAGCAATTAATAACTTTTTATTGAACATATTCAATTTGAGTTAACTTCTAACTATAAAATAGGTACATTGAAAAATATATGACACATATGTAGGAGTCCTATTCGTACACATTGGCTTAGATTCAAAAAAGGAAAAAAGAGTATAAATATATTATGTCAACTTAAAATAGAAAGGTAGTTGGCGTTGATGTTAACGAGGTTAACCTGATTGTCCAGTAGGTAAAGTAGACGCACCTTCGGGTTAAGTTTCGCCACTTTTCGTGAATATTTTTGTATATGTCAAACGTTGAGACCTCTACTTCTTTCATAATTTTAAATATTTTGAAATAAGTTTTAAGTTTTTTCCCATCTTTTAAGACATCAACCCTATTTAACTAGCAATTAATTTAAGAGTTTTTTTATATTTGGACGCCAATTTCGACAAATGGCAACCAAGCGACGAGTGCTAAAAAAAAAATATTGAAAATTTCTTTTTATCCAATTGAAAGTGTTTTTTTTTTTCAAAAACTTATTGACAAAAATATAACTCAACTGATAAATTAATTCAAAAGACAGACTTTTGGCTTTCAAACAAGCTACAATACAGTATTGTAAGTTTCTCCGTTGCTTACTATTAATTTTTGTTCATTATTAGTTTCTTTTTTACAAAATGAACCTCCTCCTTTAGCTGTAAGAGAGAAACTTCCCTTTGAGAATAATTAACACTTGTACTAGGAGGGACTTTCTACAAGTACCCGTTATTTTAGGAGTATCACCGTTATCTCCCAGTAACAATTATTTTTATAAAAAAAATTCGTTCAGATGAACCAGAGACAATATAAACACTAAAAACACTGTGCGACAGTGAAAAAATACTTGAACCGTCACCTGGAACACATTGTAGTCCACTTTTAAACTGAAAGAGACGGCGTACTTGAAACTTCCAATATACCCCAAAACACGTTTTACGACTAGAAAACTGTTATTTTGTCCATTTTGAGTATGATGGCCTTAGACTCCGCCATTTCTTATTCGATTTCATTTTTCTTTACTCTTTAAAAAAGATGAAAAAAAAAATATACCTTGTCATCCATGTATCGGATGTCTTTCGCAAAAAGAAATTTATGGAGTTTTAGAGTCAAAAGCATATCGAACTTTGCGGTTTTTATCTCACGTTTTATATTTTAACGTATTTTAGATCAAAACATATTATTGAATGAAAATTTCAATGTCTTGTAACTGTATTATGGTTCCATCACCCAGTTTCAAAACCTTTTACGGTCTAAAAATTCCATTTTATTAACTTTTAAACCAATTTTTTGTATCTTCTTATCAAGTTTTCAAAACCGTTCTACGAGGTTTTGACAGAAAAAAGACGGTACTTTCCGATTGTAACACTATTTTTGCTGGCAATATTTCAATAGCTTATTACGAGTAAATTTTAATTATCGTGAGCTTTTTTTGAAGAACAAATCATTAACATTTGTCTGAGTTATTCAAATTTTAAATATTTAATAAATGTGCTCAAAATCAATTTGAAACGTTTTAAAACCATGCAGAAGGCGTTTCAACCTTATGAAAGTTCATTCTTTTATCAATATTGTGACAATTAGCTTAGCAAAAAATAATTAAAACATAACGGGGGGTGTAGGCACACACACACAAATTTTTAAGCTATATAAAGAATCTCAATTCATATCCTGAATTAATGATTTCTACATCTTAGAAAGTACTGTAAAATAATAAAAATATATAGTTGCGTACATTTTGAAAACCGTTTTCGAGTTATTACTTTTCATTACCTCCAAATACAAAATACTCCAATATAAAATTCACTTGAGCTCTAAGCTCACAGAAACAAATTATTAAATCTTTAACTCACATAAATTAGTAAATTTTTAGACGATTTGAATGAAAAAAAGATTTTTCGAAGCCGAATTGATTATTTTTTTGAAATATGATTAAGAAAAAGAGCATCAAAAAATTGGAAATCACAAACATTTTAGTTCTTTGACAATTTTTCTTTTTTTTGTAAAAAAAGATACCATTTTTGAAAAGCTTTTGGGGGGATATGGGAAATTTGTTTGGTCTTGAGTACGTTTATTCTATTTTTTTGTCACACAGTGAAATTTGAGAGTTTTTCGACACTAACTTCTCATTGAGAAGAGAAATGTCAAAAATATTAGTGAGCAAACATCTTTTAAATATATTTTAATCTTCAAAAACAAACTTTACGTCCAAAGAAGGAGCTGAGAAAATCGTATTTTTGTTTTCGACATCTTTTTTTTCAAAATGGGGAATCAGAGAGAACATGCATACGAAAAAAACAACCATACTTATATGATTCCTTTTTGGTAGTTGCTAGCTCTCGTACTACTACATTTCGGTTTAATTGATACAAAATATACGTAAGTCGTAAGCAAAACACTTTCATGACATTTTTCTAAGCAAAAACTGTGAGTACAAATACTATTAATGAACGACTTAATCTGTTGACAGCCAAAACTTTAAAACAATTTGTTAACCAAAATAAAATAAAACTTTAAAATTTGTGTTTCGTTTTTTTTTTAAAGTAGCTATGTACAGTACATAAGGGTGGCCCTTAAATTGGACGTAGTCTTGGGTAGCCCTCATTCGATTCAAAAGATTGAAAAATAATTTCCCTAATTTTTCAGATTTTTATTTCACCCCCCTGATCACCGTATTTTCACTTTAAGGTACTAACTATGGGTAAAGGATTATTCTTATAAGACGCGAAAATAAATCAGAATATGTATAGATTAGATTCATACGAGAAAAAAATTGTATTGGAGGGGGGGTCTATTTCCCCCCCCCCTTCAGGTGGAAAGGGTAGTTTTCTAGAAATTTGGCCAAAACCAGAAAAAATTATTTAAAAAAAAACGGGAACACTAACAATGCCAGCCTTAACTATTTTAAGGCCACAATTCCATTCTATTATATGCTTCCTTAATAAAGTTTTATTTTAAAAATTTTTTGAAAAATTATTTTTATCTTAAAAATTTATAATTTTTTGTTTTTTTAATTTTTAAGTTTTAAAACTATTTTTTCAAAAAACTATTTGTAATAAAAACTTAATTTAGGAAGCATATTATAAAATGGAATTGTGGCTTTAAGAAAAGCTAAGTTGTGGCATTTTTATTTAAAGTCAAAAAACAATGCAAACAAAATTGTATAATAACAACAACAACAAAAAAAAAACCGATTAAAGCTGAATAAACAAGTTTAACACATCACAAGGAATATCCAACAAAATGACGACCCTAGAAAAAAACTTAATTTAATGTTTTGTTTCGTCAATTCTTGCAAGTTTCAAATATATAATAACGTTACCGTGAAAAAAAGTTATTTGCAGAAAAATCTCACGACCCATCACACAGCTCTTCAAAAGCACTAAACAAAAATTTAAAAAAATCGTTCCTTTAATTTTTTTGACTACTGCATAATACAAGTTTAAACAGTTTTAGCTGGGCCAACTAGAACTAGGTTAATTTTTGACAATTTTGAAATGGCACAGAAGAGACAGAAAAGATTTTATCCATTATAAAAATCAGCAGTTAGAGCAGCATTTCCTGACGTGAGGCACACTCCCCACAGAAGAATAATTTAATTTTTAAGGTTAACAATTTTACATTCTGAAACTTTTCAACCGTTTTAGATTTTAAAATTGAAAGAGTGTGAAGGAGAAAAAGATATCACTTTTGCTCTCTTTGGCTTGTGTCAAATCCTGAACTTTTGTCCAGCCATTTTTAAAAGAACAAAATTAGACCATGAGGGACTTATACTTCACACTGAAGTAAAACGGCTCTTGAAACTATTTAAAAATATTTTATTAATTTTGTGTGTGGCCGAATGAAGACATTAATAAGTTCTTTAGTCGATATTTTTAAAAACCTAGATACATTACTCCATAAGCAATTCAAGGAAAAACAAAAATATTTGATTTTTCAGAAATAAATGCACATTTACAACTCAAAATTTAAGAGACTCTACTGGCTGATACAGTTATAGGTCCTTGTTTAGCATTTGGAAAATTTATCGCTGGATTTAAAAGGAAGATTTTCTGATTCCGGTGATTTTTTCCAAATATTTAATAATTTAAGTTTTTGGGTGAATATATCAAAATTTTCAATGATTAAAATAATTGTATAAATATAATGCTGATGGTATTATATTTATACAATTATTTTGAAAATGTCTTGGTGGGGCATAGCACAAAAATGGTTTGGAAACACTGAGCAAGAGTTTGGTAAATAATTTAATAACAATATTTTACTATAATTAATTAATTAATTATTAATTTTATTCGATATTTTTTGTGTGCGGTTTTTGGAGTTTGTACTGTTTTCATCCGAACAATTGGAACCACAAACTTTTAGCTTTGCATAGTATCTCTGATAGTTTTTTTTTTTTTAAGAGACCACCAGACGAAAATTGCTTCATCTGTATCTTAAAGTGCGGGCATTTTGCTTGGAGCCATCACAAATTACTCAGATAAAATATTTAATACTTAAAAATAAGAGACACTATGCGGATGGAGTTAACAAAACGAAACGATATACATTCACTGTGCTTTTGAACTTTAGCTCTTTTATGGGTAATTTTCTAATTTTTAATGACGTGTCATTGAATAAAAATAATATCTAAATCTTTTTACAATTTATTTGTTGTTTGTTTAGATATTTCAATACTTGATAGGGGACAATAATGATGTTATGTATTTTTTTTTTTAATAAACAGTTGTAGGAAGGTATTATGTATGGTGGCAGCTTTGTATATATGAATTAATTAAAATGTCGATCATAAGTTTGAGTTTTTATTGGTTTAATGCAATGAATATTTTAATCAAAATTTGGGAAACCAGTATATTGTATATAAAATGGTTGTATGTGGTGACATGTTTTTTTTTTTTCTTACATTTATTGAATATCGATTGAATTTTATTTATGTATATCAGTTTGTATATATTCTTTTTTGACTAAGTGTTAATGGTCAAAATTAAACAAGAATAAACTAATCGAAGTCAAAGTCGTAAATTCATCAAAGAAATCGATTGTTTACTGAATACCTTGTATTATGATAAAATATTTTTTAAGTATAATTTGGAATGCAAATAGGTTTTCGAATTTGTGCGCTTTTAAAAGATAAAGGAACGTTTTTATAATTTGTATAGCTGCTATGAATTTAATTAAAAATATAAAACTAAAATATAAACGATGTTTTTTTTTCTGGAATGTTTAGTCGGAAATACGGTCTAAATGCCAATCAAATCTCTTATAAATTCTATGATGTTTTTAAATTAAACTTTAAAACTTGATCAGTTTATAATGTTGAGGGCTAAGAATAACCATTTATTAATTCATCAGTTATGTAAAGAAAAAAGGATTTTTTTTTGTTATGTTAACAATTAATTTGTAGATAGTAAAAATTTAGTTAGGTATGCCAACTTATTGTAGAAACTCAGTTTTAATTTTTTTGAAATATAACTTATAGGCACGTCAGAAGGTTGCAAAGCTAAATGTGCTATGAAAAAAGTCCTATGCAATAAAGTCCAAAATTAAATTGAAATAAAATCCAAAGAAGTGAAAATAGCTATAGAGACAAGAATTATTCAAAATAAAAAAGGTGAAAGGCAGATGCTAATGTCAGTTGTTTATTTGGAGAACAGTACCTTGTTTGGCTCGCTTTGGTGCAAGGAATTATATAAGTACCCTTAAATTTTAGATATTGGCGATTATCGAAAGACAATTGTTTTTTAAAATAAAACCTTAAACAAGAATATTGGTTCTACAATTTTCTCTAATTGAATACAAATTTTGATAGATCTTCTTCAAAAATTTGGGTGGCTAGACTATTTTGTAAAATTAATAGGGATTTTGGGTAATTTTTTTAAATCATGTCCTCCCTTTGTATGGCAATTTTACTTTTTAAGGTAACCATTCTAACATAAACTAATAAACTTAGATAACTTAGACTTTTTTGAACATTTATTTTTATAATTATTATCATGTAAAGTAATGCTTCTTAATCAGTCATGTAATTCATTGGTTGCATTAGGAGCTAATTAAATAATTAACAAAAGATTTAACAGACAGATGCCATCAAAACAACATGGCCGGAAACGTCTGTCAACATGGACCCATAACCATCCCTACTGCAAAACTAGTATGTGGAGGCCATGTTGTTTATTACTCATTAAGAGATCCAATCATCATGCAAAGTTACTTGAACCCTAGCTAGCTTCCTACGGGTAGTATCTAACGGGTGATTTTTTAGCTGGTTTGGTTTTGGCAACACTGGTTTTGACAGCTGACGTGTGTTTAGTACCTTGTGTCACTGTCAAACAGCTTGGTTTGCAATTTAACCATGGATCGTCTTACAAATGAACAACGCTTGCAAATTATTGAATTTTACTATCAAAATTCGTGCTCGGTTCGAAATGTTCATCGCGCGCTGCTTCTATTTTATGGTCGGCATTCTCGACCTTCTGAGCAGTCTATTCGGAAGATTGTGACCAAATTTCGCACCAAATTTACTTTGTTGGACATTAAACCACCAACACGTTTACGTACTGTGCGTAGTGAAGAAAATATTGCGGCCGTATCAGCTAGTGTGACAGAAGACCGCGAAATGTCGATTCGGCGCCGTTCCCAGCAGTTAGGCCTTTGTTACAGCACTACGTGGAAAATTTTGCGGAAGGATTTGGGCGTAAAGCCTTTTAAGATACAGCTGGTGCAAGAACTAAAGCCAGCCGACCTACCACAACGCCGAATTTTTGGTGAATGGGCTCTTGGAAAGCTGGCCGAGGATCCGCTTTTTTATCGAAAAATTGTGTTCAGCGATGAGGCTCATTTTTGGTTGAATGGGTACGTAAATAAGCATAATTGCCGCATTTGGAGTGAAGATCAGCCAGAAGCATTGCAACAGCTACCAATGCATCCCGAAAAAGCCACTGTTTGGTGCGGTTTATGGGCCGGCGGCATTATTGGGCCATATTTCTTCAAAGATGATGCGAATCGCAGCGTTACTGTCAATGGTGAACGCTACCGAGCGATGATAACAAACTTTTTTTTGCCCAAAATGGAAGTTCTTGACTTGCATGATATGTGGTTTCAACAAGACGGTGCCACATGCCACACAGCACGCGAAACAATGGCGCAATTGCGAGGCGAGTTTGGTGAACAGTTAATTTCACGTTTCGGGCCGGTCAATTGGCCGCCTAGATCGTGCGATTTGACACCATTAGATTATTTTTTGTGAGGGTATGTCAAGGCTAATGTCTATAGGAACAAGCCCGCTTCGATTGACGCACTGGAAGCCAACATCCATGCATTCATTCGTGAGATACCGGCCGATATGTGTGAAAGAGTATGCCAAAATTGGACTCAGCGGATGGGCTACCTGAGACGCAGCCGCGGTCAATATTTGCATGAAATTATCTTTAAACATTAAATTGCAAGGTTCAAACTATCGATTCGAATAAATATTTCATTCATTTTTTCGAATTTTTTGTGTTTTTTTTTTTTTTTAAAGTTCTAAGCCTCTTAAAAAATCACCCGTTACATTGTTGTTCTTACTTAAGCAACTTGATTTAAGAAAAAAGAAGCTGGGTGTAATGGTAATTTCCCATTGCCGCCCTCGGAATCTAGAAGCCCGATGTTATTTTAATAATAATATTTTATTTAATTTATTTAATTTATATAATTTAATAATATCAATATCAAAATTGGCAATTCATTTGAATTTGAAAACGTTTTCAGGTGTTAAATATGCAATAAAATAAAGACAGAAACCAAAACATTGTTTAATTAGTGAGTAGCTAGAACCAAAATATTTGGGAACAAAAATTTTGTTTAACAATTTCTGGCAAGTTTTTTATAGTTTTTTTTTTTTGTTTTGAAAGAACAATGTTTATTGATTTTTTTTTTTCACAAAATCTTTCAAATATCAACTACTTAAAACTCCTGTTGTGAATTAAATTATCCTGAATCCATTATCATTGTTTTCTTATGAGACAAAAAAAAAATTGATAATTTTTGGCAACAATTTCTTGTATTTTTTTTCACTCAAAAAAAAATATTTATTAAATAATTTTACAGATTTTAAAAATTATTTATTTAAATTCAACAAGAATCGTTGAATAAGCGTGTTCTAAAGCCGATTTCTATGTTTTCTTTTTGTAAACTTTTTATTTCGTCCCGAACCATAGGAATCCCGAGATCCCTGTAAAGATTGTTATCAATTCAATTCAATTTTGCTTTGTTGAACAATTCTATTTACAATTGGCTTAAAAATAATTTATAACTATAAGATACATTGATAAATAAAAGGATTTTGTTCGCACATAAGGGGCCTAAAGTTATATATTGAAAAAAAAAATTTAATACAAATAAGATTTTGTATAATTTTTGAAAACTTAATTTAAAAGTCGGGTTGACTTTATCGTCCTCGGGTTGTTCAGTCCCGGTTGTCAAGTGGCTGTATTGGCTTAGGATTGTCATAGGATTGGCGTTTTGCCACAATAATGGGCTGACCCTGGATCAGTGTAGAAGTTTCCTGCTTCATCGTTGATTGTTGTTGTTATATCCAGGATTTCCTTACCTCCTAGGTACTTTGGTTCCGGATGTCGTTGTTGGCTTATCATCATTCTCATCAGTTTATTAGGGTGGTTGGTGAGGTTCGTTTTCAGTTTATCTGCAGATAGCATTAAGTACTTGTCCAGAGGGACTACTTTGGCTTCAGAGTAGAGTTGCTCGGTCTTGAAGTGCTTACTTCACGATCGAAATAAAGTCCAGTACAGATCCTGAGGATTTTTCTTTCGAATATTTGCAGTTCCTTCGTAGCTGTTTTGGAGATGATGAACCAAACTGGGAAGCTGTAACTGAAAACTGGTCTCAAAAAGTTGCTTGTAGATTAAAACTTTTGTCTGCTGGCTAAGCCCAGTTTTCTTTTTCATCAGCGGGTAGAAGCGATGGAAAGCAAAGTTGGCCTTTTTGATTACAGAACGTGAATGTGGGTTAAATCTCCGAAGCTCGTTGAAGTTGATGCCTAGGTACTTCGCACTGCGTTTGGCTGGTAATCTGCAGGTACCATGTTACCATCTGGTAGTGCTAGGGAGATGCTTCTGCAGCTTCCAGCTGAGCGACCGCGTCTACCCCCTGGTTGTCTGAAACAAACAAGCTCTGATTTAGATGAGTTGATCCGGATACCCCATTAGGTTTTATACTGAAATAGTTTGCGGATGTGTCCCTCGATTTCTCGAACAGCTATTATAATGGAGAGAATGATGAGCAATATGCTAGTTCTCGCATTCATTTGGAATTGGTTGGTCAGAGGTCATGATGTTGTAGAGAAGTGGTCCAAGTGACCTTTGGGCAACTCCTGCCCTGATTCTCTTCACTATCAATTTACAGGTCTCCAACAGTTCATGGAATAAGAAAAGAGGAAATACTTTTGATAAGTGCTAAAGAAAAGCCTAGTATGTGGAATTTATGGATAAGGGCTTCAATCCATACACTGTCGGTTCGGATATAAAGTTCGGAAACCGAACTGTATATCCGGGATGACGTTGTTTTCGCTGAAGAACTTCTTGAGCTTCCTGAGTATCAGCTCTTCCAAGAGCTTACTTAGATTGTTGAGGAGGGATATCGGCTTGTAGTTGGTGATCATGTTCCTTTCTCCTTTTTTGGGAATCGCCACGATTTTAGCAGTTTTCCACTTTTCCGGAAAATAACTGTTGTTGATGCAGTTGTTGAAGATTTAAAAACACCATCATCGTTTGTGAAAGCCTTTTTAGACCAAAATTGGATACCCCATCCGGTCCAGCTGATTTCTTTGATTTGGAGCTGCCAATTATCTCAGCTATCTCCTCTCGGGATCCCTGTGAAGATCTTCGTTTCTTATATACACCATCATGGTTCATTTACAAATAACCTAACTAATTTTTTTTCGTTTGTAAGTTATTTAAGCTTGTATCGCAGGTACAACCCCAGAGTTGCACACCATAACTCAAAGTAGGTTTAAGTACTTGCCTGTATAAAATCAATTTATTTTCAATACTAAACTTTGAATATTTACCGACGAGCTAGTTAATCTCTTAATTTACTTTTTAATTCTTCGCATTTCTTTTTTACGTGGATATGGCGCCAATTTTAATTTCGCGTCTTGAGTCATTCCCAGATACTTCGCCTCATTTGCAAATGGGACATGAGCGGTATTAAAAATGATGGGTAATCTTTTTATATTTTTTTTACCTAAACTCCACGTAGACTGACTTTTCTTTCAGTGAATGCTCTTCATTATGTTTTTGTCCAATCTTTGACTTAATTAAGAGCATTTTGCAACTTAAATGTGGCTTCGCTTACCGTTTTGCCTACTGCTAGTATTGCAGTATTTGGTAGCTTAGCTACCACGGTATCATTCGTATCAATGATACTGGCCCCGGATATAAATAGGCCCTTAAATACAAACGTATCCTTGTGTATAGGAAATGTTTCATCGGGTTAATTAAAATTTACTTATTTTTGTTTTATGTGTCTTTTCGATAGAAATATTTGCCAACTTTTTATCATAAAATCTTGTATCATTTAAATAGAAAAATCTCCAGAAAAACTCATTTTGGAAAAATCCCTATGTACTCGTATATAAAGCTTATAGTCTCATACGTTTTGCTCATAAAACACTTGATTTAGTTGATCCCTTAAACCTACAGTGCACAAACAGTGTTCCGCGGAACACTATTGTTCTTCAAGTGCTTTAAGTATTGTAAGTTTCGTGAGAAGGGGTCCTCTCTAGTAATTTTTTTTAGAAAGTTTGCAAAAATCTTTTTAGTGTAGCACACTTTTTAAGAAAACTGAACATTTGCTAGGAAAATCAAAAGTTTTTTTTTTAACGAGAGACAAATTAGCAGTTTAAGAAAAAATATTTCAGGTATAACTGTGCACCTACAGAAGGACAATGTTGAATGCTTTTCAGTTTTAACACTCACAGGAAAACGCATCTCTTTAACATTAAAGGACCAGGGCCAAGTGACTTATAACTCTCAACTATTCCTGCAACTACAATTTTCTGCAAACTTTGACCGGCTAGATGAGAAGCACTCATTCATCTGTCAATTCCTTGCAAGAGATAGTACCTCAAAAAAAAAGATACAACCCATTATGCCACAAACTATTAAAAAATAATTAAAATTTGAAATGTCTATCCTTTTTGGCAATCGTTAAGTTTTGGAGCTCTAAAATATATTTTTAGCTAAGGGTTCCACAGCTCTAAAATTTGGGAACCGCTGCCTTAAACCCATGAACTTCAGAGATAGCCTTTCAGAGAAAAAAGCAGGTATAACCAAACAATTTCTGGTTTATTATCAGATCTTCAGGTTGTTATTTTTCAACTCGGTAGATCAGGTTAACTGCTTAATATGATCCTAATATCGTGTTAAATCAATGTTGGTTTCAAGTAAATTTAACACTGCCTTAAAAAAGTAAAACTGTAAATTTTACCTGGAATTTTACCTGTAAATCTAGTTAACTTTACATGAAAATCTAGTTCAAAAACATGAATAAAATGTTCAACGTCTAGTTAATTTAACATTATTCGATGTTGAATCAACCCTGAATCCCGTAATTATTATGTCTTGGATCCATGGTTGTAGGTCCCATCTCAAACGCTGCTTACCGTCCAATTCATTGTCCACTATTCTGAAAGTATAGAAATATATAACTATGTATATAATGTTATTTTAAAAATACTTTTGATACTTACTTAGTTTTGAACTGGGAACCTCTCACACATGGAGATAGTACGCATCCCCTGGGCCACTTCGCTGCATAAAAAACTTGTGCCAAATATCAATAAGTTGAAACTGACATTGTTTGGATGGCTTGTGTGTCTAGGTGATTTAATACTGGTGTCACGTTAAAATGAACTGGAAGAGTGTTTCCTTAACCTTGGCTTGTGAGTGTGTTTCAATACTGCTAGAGGGGTAATTTCACAGGCGGCCAGGTTAAATTCAAACAATTTTATTTGGGTGGCTTTAACACTGGTGTCACGTTAACATTAACTGGCAGAGTGTTTCTCTAAGATGAGGCCAAGTTAAATTCAACAATTAAAAACATTGTAAAAATAACCATATAAAATGTTACTTCAACCTGATTTGTGGTAAAATAGAAATTCATAACAAGCAGTGTTAAAAAACCTGATCTCACTTAAAATTAGCGCTTTATTCTTGTCAAAATTTCTTATTAACCAGAATTCAGAGTTAAAATAACAGTTCATCTATCTAAATCAACTTGAATATAGTTATATAGGCCACCAGGCTAATTTAACACTTAATATAAGGTTATTAAAATCAGCTTAGTTTCTGAAATGATTGTAACTTTATATATGGGATTATGAACCTTGTAAATTTAACAGGGCCTATGTTTTACCTGAGTTTTTTCTCTGAGTGTATAGCATTACCATACTTTTCTTTTATATGAAAAGGCCTTAGCTCAATTATTTTAATTTTAATGTTTTTTTTTTCTTATTTTGTAATTAATCTTGAGTAAGAAAACTATATCTTACTCAACAAAAGTTAAAATTCAAATACCCATTGGAAACCTAAGTGAAAATCCGTCGTATGTTAGTTTAATTAATTTATAAAATATTAATCTGTTGTTGGTTGTACATTTTTCGAAAAAAAAAAATCTACCCAAAAGCTTACGTTTTTTAAGTGCATGACTTTTTTATCGTTGAGGATGCAAACTTAATAATGAGCAAGTTTTCTCCACTAATTTCAACAAACAGTAAAATATAGAAATCATTAACTTTGGGCCTCTATATGTGATTTTTTCTGATTGTTAGTTTGTTGTGTAGGTCTCTTAGTTCACTATAAATAAAAATTCGTCCCAGAGAATATTATTCTAACAATATAATAATAATCTAATATTTGAATAACAATTAGCTAGGTATTTTTTTTTTCATTGATTTCAAGTATTTTGCTTTCTAGTTTCAAGTTACATTTTAAAAATGAAGATGAAATCAAATGAACCTTTCTTGTTACCTATTCTTCATTTTTAAATAACAAAACAAAATTTAAAAAAAAAAACACTTTAAAAATTCATTAAAGGGATTGTTATGTGTTTCGCTTAGATAACCTCTCTTAAAATTCAATTAAATTTTCAATTTTGTTTTTTAACTATTATTAAGAAACCCTATGGTGTAAGATCATAAACGCGTGGCCTTTTTTTTTATCTGGATGAGTCAAATACCTACTCTTTGTTATCAGTTTTTCTCAAAAGAATTATATTATAGTAAACATAAGAACTTAACCTTTATTCCCATAAAAGCAATTTTTAATATCCGCCGCAACCAGTTTAATGGTTGAAGAGTTCAGATTATTATTTTAAGTTCATTCAACTTAAAAAACAAAATGATATAACTCAAAGACGATATGAAACAAACCCCGCTATCCCAATCCCAACCACAGTTGTTGTTGCACACAACAAAATTTATTGGATCCGATAGTGCCACACAGTTGTTTTCATTTTCATATGGATGTTGCATGTTGATCATATTTTTTTGTTTTATTTTTTTTTTTTGTTCAATTATGATTTCATTTAGAGTGTGGTCGCTCTATAGAAGTCTATACAGCCACGCACTTAATGAAATTATTTTTGGTTTTATTTTGGGAAATCTAGATTTTATATAAAAAGATGACGAAGGAGGCAGAAAAAAAGTAGAATTGCCAATGCACCATCTCAAACCATCGTCATTTAATAAGAAGCTCTTTACATGGGTATGGGTCTATAGTCTAAGTGTTTTGCTTTATCTCGTCATGAAGCGAACACAGCACTATTTATAGAAATCGAAGCCTAGACGATATCTCAAGCAAGCCTCGAGCATTATCTTCTTTGTTTTATTAGTTTTTTATGATGCATGAAGCTACTATGCATGTATTATAATGCGACCGCGAGGTATATGAACTGATAAATATTGTGCCCTAACAAATGAACCGCGGGGTCTAGCATTGAAATTCAAGTGCCATAACTTATCTTCAGTAAATTCCTATAATTCGAAATATTTGAAAACTTAAACCAATATAATCTACATAATACTATAGGAGCAAAGGGGCGTATCAGGGACAGAATCCCTTGAAATTCATAAGACAAAAATATACAAAAAAAACTTTATTGATGAAAATTAATCGAAAAAAAATTATAAATTCAACATCGGAACTGTACCGAAAGTTAATTTTGGAATTTAAATTAAGACATCACACATAACAAAACCTGAAGTAGATAAATAATTTCCTTTTATTTAAATCGTGAAGAGACAATAGCTGTTGAAATATTGTCATTTCGAGCCTTGGACTATATGCCTTTCTGATAGTTCAGAAAAACAATGTTGTAAATATTTAAGAGCTTAAACAGTAACAATGAATAAATTAATTATAATTAAATAATATAGAGCTATTTTCCAAAGCCTTTCGTTAGTAAAAATATCCGTGAAACTTTTCCATTGAGCATCGCCATATTTTCACCTACATATTTGATAATCATGCTTAAATCACTTACATCATATCGTCGAAGTTCAATGAAAACTCCCTAGCTCTATTTTGTTTTCTTAGACATCTGTACTTTTTATGGATTTTCACTGACCAGAATTTAAAAATGTTTGATTAAAAAAAATTATATCCGTCAAGTTAGCATTACCACTTTAAAATTTTTACAATCCAATAATTGGATAATTTGTCGTGAAAGAAAAAAAATTGTCGCGCTTGTTTTTTAAAAATTAGCCCCTGGTAATGCTAACTTGACTGTCAAGTTAGCATTACCACCCCCGAAATAGGGTTAAATAAACTCAAAAAAGAAAAAAACGATGTGTGAATTTGTCGTAAATATATCGTAAAAGAAAAAAAAATTAATACAAAATTCCTTGAATTAGACAATAACCCTCAAAATCGTTGTTTTTTCTGCTTTTTCTATAAATCCAGGACTACCGTATGAAAACTTTTTATTCTTAGTGTTTTTTGGTATGAAATTTGTTTTAACAATTGTCGTAATATGTCTTTAAATAAGTTGTGTGAAAAAAAAATTTGTCGCGCCTCTTTTTCTATAAAAAAACTCCTTAAATTTGACAAAAAGCCCCAAAATCGACATGTTACGACAATTGTTTAAACAAATTCCATACCAAAGCGCACTAAGAATAAAAAGTTTTCATATGGTAGTCCTGGATTTTTAGAAAAAGCAGAAAATACTACGATTTTGAGGGTTATTGTCAAATTCAAGGATTTTTTAATTAATTTTTTTTCTTTTAGGATCTTTTTATGATACATATTTACGACAAATTCACACATAGTTTTTTTTTTTGAGTTTATTTAACCCTATTTTCAGGGGTGGTAGTGCTAACTTGACTGTCAAGTTAGCACTACCAGGGGCTAATTTACAAAAAAAAAACAAGTGTGACAATTTTGTTTCTTTTACGATCTATTTACGACAAATTTACGACAAATTCATACATACTCCTTTTCCCTTTTTGAGTTCATTTTACCCTATTTTAAAGGGTGGTGACTGTCAAGTTAGCATTACCAGGGGTTAATTTTTAAAAAAACAAGCGCGACAATTTTTTTTCTTTCACGACAAATTTACGACAAATTATCCAATTATTGGATTGTAAAAATTTTGAAGTGGTAATGCTAACTTTACGGACATAAGAAAATTTCTTTTGAAAAATATAACATCATAAGGGTTTTATTGAACTAAAATGTTTATATTTTAATAAAAAAAAAATAGGTCTTTCTTATTTACGACACAAATCTCGGCTTCGAAAAAATGGAGTTAAGGAGTTTTCATATAGAATGACGACAATATATACTAAGCCTGCAACTCGACATCATTTTTTAGACTTAACTGTCATATATGTGAGATAAAAGTTTCAAGCAAAGATAATTCAAAAATATGTAATAAAAAAGTACTAGAACCAAAAGTTACTAAAAATTACATGCTGAAATCGTGCTTTAACGGTCCATGCACACTGTTTTCCTATATTTAATTATTTATCCCCTTAAAGTAGAAAAATAGTCCCACAAAGCTGATTTTTGGTGGAAACCTCTATGTTGATGTCTTGTTCATGTGCATGTCCTGTAAAAAATTCTTACTTTAAACAACCAAAAACTTTTTTGTGAGAGGGGGACGGGGGGTAAAAAGGGGTAAATTGGGTTCTACTTCACAACTTTTTTAAATTTCCTGAAAACTTTCAACTTAAGAAGGAAAAAATTTTATTAAAAAATTTAAAGCTTATTAAATTGGCTCTGGACCTTTGCCACCTTATATTTATGGCAAATTTCATATTTGAGAATGCCATCTAGTTGGTCAATAGTTGGTCAGAAAAGGTCAGCTAGTCCTAGAAATTGGTCAGGCCTAGATAACTAGTACCTCATTTATGGGAAATTTACAAAAAAAGTTTATCAATTAAAAGATCTCTAGATCGTGATAATAGGTCAAATACTTTCAGTAATTGGTCAGCCATAGTTTTTTTTCTATGAATTTTCAAAATTCGTTTCAAGGTCACGAAAAAAAACTTTTGGCACCTCATTTGGGTCATTCCAAAAAATGAAGTATGCCATTTGAAAGGTTACTTTATGGTGATAAAAGGTCAGCTATTTTCAATAATTGGTCTGACATATTTTTTATGAATTTTTAATAAATACAAAAAAATTCAAGGTCATAGCGATTTTTGGCATTTCATTTATAAGAAATGTATACTTCCATTTCATAAGATTGTTTATTAAGAAAAACCCTTAAAAAAAGGCGCCATTTATGCTTAACTAATACCAATACATTGACATATTTTAGCTTGATAAACTTTAATAATCTTCCTCTCCACCACCTCAAAAATGACTTTTTAAAAAAGCAAAGTATATAATATATTAGTATTATAATATTAACTTACCTTTGAACTAGTGTTTGCCATGATGGCAATACTGTCGAAAGAACGAGAAGAGGGTTGCCCATTTCAAGGTTAAGATTCCGAAATTCTGTAAATATTGGACTATGAATCGAGAACCAGATATCAGACGATGACGCAAGAGCTCTCGTTGGACTTCATACATTTTTACCCCTCCCAATCCAAGGCACGAAAGGGGTGGACAAAATTCGTGATATGAAAGGGCATTTTTGAAGCCAAGAAAAGAAAAAAATTTCATGGCAGTAAAATGTGAAGATTGGAGTCGACACAAAATTTCACCATCAACATTATATTCATAGATAATCGAAAACCCGACTTTGCTTTTTAAAAAAAATAATTTTTAAGGTGGTGGAGAGGGAGATTATAAAAGTTTATCAAGCTAAAATATTTATATTGGTATTAGTTAAGCATAAATGGCACATATTTTAAAGTTTTTTTTTAAAAAAACAATCTAATGAAATTGAAGTTAACCCGGTATGACCACCCTAAGATAATTTACAGTCCGTCTTATAAAAATTATAACTAAATTATTTGCGAAAAAAGTTAAATATTACGAAATTTTAAGGGCACAATGATGAAACTTGGTCCACATGCTCCATTTGCCATAAGAAACAAGAATTACATAAGTTTTCAAAAATAGCTATTTGTATGAAAAGGGTGTTTTTTTCAAGGAATGGGAGAAGATACTGTGCGGATACGGGGGATGCAACTGTCCCCCTCCCCTAAGGAAGAAGGAACGAAGCATGCAATTTTAATTTAATTAAAATGTTATTTTCGTTCATAAAAGTTGTTCTTTGTAGTCAAAAAGGGGCTAGCTATACTTACTTAACCCGGCTCCTACTTTTCTTCTTTCTTTTTCTACTTCTTTTGCAGCGTGACTTCGAGAAGATTCAGCGATATTGCGATGACTGGAAGTTGAAAATCAACTTTCAGAAATCAGAAACTATCTTGTTTAGGACTCCGTTGCTTAGAGCCCCCAATAAGAACTGGCGCAAGCTGGTGATCGTAGGGCCAAATGGACATCCACTGGCGAGTAAAAGTGTAGTAAAGTACCTTGGCATCTGGATGGATCAGTATTTATATTTCGACAGACATATAAATGCTGCTCTGGCCAGGGCTAGGGGAGCCTTTGCCCTGATGAAACGGTTGTTTTATAGCAGCCGGCTTGATAGCAGGGTGAAGGTGATTTGCTACATGGCCCTTATCCGGCCGATGATTGCCTATGGATGTCCGGTTTGGTTCAACGCTGCCCCATCTCAAATGGAAAAGATTCGGGTGTTTGAGAGGCAGTGTCTTCGACGCTGCCTTGGATTGCACAGAACACCAGAGTCCGAGTACAAAAACTACTATTCCAACCTGGCTCTATACAACGGGGCAAACATAAACAGGATAGATAATTTCTTGCTGAAGCTTATTCGAGGTAACATTGCAAGAGCGATGTCCTGGACTAACAGCTTAATTTTCGGGGCTTTTTACCCCAACAATGAATACTACGAGAGTGTGCGTCTAAGCGGGTTTATTCCGCCCGATGCATTCCTCCACCTAGACAGTCGAGGGCTGATCCAGGATAGAGCGGCGGTTCCGCTAATCTACCACGTCAGCCGTAGAACTGTGGATCGGCGGTTCCTTTACAGTGAAGACGTCTTCGCACAAGACGGAGCTGAGCTCCTTTGGTTCAGTATGACTGTGTCCGAACGGGACCGAAGGGATAGGGTAAGGCAGGAAAACCAGTTCTGGTGGTTAAAATATGAAGAATGAAGTTCCTTCAGATATTTAAAAGTTGTCCTTGGTTTTTCTCTGTCATGGCCGACTTACATAGGTTTAGGTAGTTAGTTTTAAGTAGGGACAGTCAGGGTGGCACCAAAAAAAAAAAAATTATAAAACATACAAAAACACAAAAAAAAAATATAAAATCCACAAAAATACAAAAAAAAATTTATAAAAACCGGAAAATGATTGCTATGGCTGTTCTAGTTTGTAAGTAGTCTGTAAGTAGCTTATAAGTAGGTTGTAACTAGTTTATAATTAGTTGTAAATAGTTTTAAGTAGATTTAAGTAGTTTTAATTAGTTTTAATTAGCTTTAATTTAGTTTATGTAATTTGTAAGTTTTATAAAAAAGCAAGACAAATAAAGACACTGATTCCGAGTTTTTTTGCAAATTCTTCTCGGTAAAAAATAAAACCGACCAGGATCTTAGTATTAAAATAGTTCTTAGGCCGAAAGGCATTAGCATTAAGTTATTATAGTTTAACTTAGAGCACCCGACTGGGGCCAGTAAGTTAGTTTTAAAATATTGATAAGTAGGCTAGTTTTTATGAATTTTTGTCTAGCTTTAAGATAGTTTTAAGAAAATTGAAAATAAAAATGAATTTGAAAAAAAAAACCCTGTATAATATAAATATATTTGAACGAACGAGTGGATACGCGACGGCGTGGGCTGCTACGTTAAAAAAATTACGTTTTGTTAATTTTTGTATGAGAAAAGTCAAGAATTGACTTTATTGAACATTTTAATGATTGATTTTGAGACATTGAGAAAGCTAAATCATTTATTATTTTGATGAATAAATAAAGTTCAAGGATTAGTTAATATTTCTAGTAAAAAACAAATATCAAATGGGCCCAACTTTCTTCATAAAATGACTTTTAAGATTTCAGTGATCATTGGTAAGGTAGTTCAATCATTGAAATAAATAAAGTCTTATTTTGTGGAAAGTTGAGCCTATTTGAAATTTTATTCACTAGAAATATTAATTAAGCCTTGAGCTTTATTTTTCCATCAAAATAAAAAAATGATTTTTCTTTCTATATGTCTCAAAATCAATCATTAAAATTAACAATGATGAGTTTCAATGGTAGCTATAACTTTAGATCAAGAAACTTTTATGTGCTTTTTATTTTACGAGTATTTTCAAGGAAAAACAACATCAACCGAAAATTTCAGATGATAGGACCTGAAGCCAGAGGACTGAGTGTTTTCATAGTTTCTGCGCAAAATTATAATAACGCATTGTATGACCAAATAAAAATTTTACATTCATATAATAAAGGGAATTTGGAGGTCTATCAAACTAAAATATTTGTTTTAGTACAACCTTATAATATGATAAGTACCTTTGAACGCTGAATCTAATGAGACCAAATCCAAAATGATAGGAATATCAACCCAAAAATCTTTTTATATGGACCATTTTATGAAAGTAATATTGGCTTCTCCTTAAATATCAGGAATACCGAAAACTCAATGAAAGTGATGGCAAGTCAATGAAACTTGAAATAAATGCTTCATTAGGCCCCAGTCTTGAGGTATTAAGAAAACTAAATAATTTTAAATTTTTTTTAAATTCAAGTGAAAGACATAGTTAATATTTTTAGCAAAAAAAAAAAGAATTTCAAACCAAGCAAACTTCCGCATAAAAAGACTTTAAATATTTAATGATCATTGGTAATGTAGTTCAATTCTTGAAATAATAAATTCATTTTATGTATATTAAAGGATCTGGGAAAATTGTTTGACAAGAAATAATAATTTAGACAGGTACCTTATTTTTTCATCAAAATAATCACAGATTACGATTTTTAGGTGTCTTAAATTTAATTACTAAAATATTCAATAATTCTTTTCAATGATAGCTAAAATACTGGCGCCTTAGTCAGAGAATGTAAAATAGGGATACTAGTCAGTTTTTACCAGACTAAATCTGAAGCTTCTTTAGTTTTCAAGATTAACAATATTTTTTCCTGTTTCAATCTGTTAGGGGACTGACAAGGAATCCGAGGAACATTTTATTGTAATAAAATACAATGGTGCTTAAAATGTATTTATATCAAACAAAGATATACATATAACGGGTGATTTTTTAAGAGGTTTAGAAATAAAAAAAAAAAAAACACAAAAAATTCGAAAAAATGAATGAAATATTTATTTGAATCGATAGTTTGAACCTTGCAATTTAATGTTTAAAGATAATTTCATGCAAATGTTGACAGCGGCTGCGTCTCAGGTAGCCCATCCGCTGAGTCCAATTTTGGCATACTCTTTCACACATATCGGCCGGTATCTCACGAATGAATGCATGGATGTTGGCTTCCAGTGCGTCAATCGAAGCGGGCTTGTCCCTATAGACATTAGCCTTGACATACCCCCACAAAAAATAATCTAATGGTGTCAAATCGCACGATCTAGGCGGCCAATTGACCGGCCCGAAACGTGAAATTAACTGTTCACCAAACTCGCCTCGCAATTGCGCCATTGTTTCGCGTGCTGTGTGGCATGTGGCACTGTCTTGTTGAAACCACATATCATGCAAGTCAAGAACTTCCATTTCGGGCAAAAAAAAGTTTGTTATCATCGCTCGGTAGCGTTCACCATTGACAGTAACGCTGCGATTCGCATCATCTTTGAAGAAATATGGCCCAATAATGCCGCCGGCCCATAAACCGCACCAAACAGTGGCTTTTTCGGGATGCATTGGTAGCTGTTGCAATGCTTCTGGCTGATCTTCACTCCAAATGTGGCAATTGTGCTTATTTACGTACCCATTCAACCAAAAATGAGCCTCATCGCTGAACACAATTTTTCGATAAAAAAGCGGATCCTCGACCAGCGTTGTGGTAGGTCGGCTGGCTTTAGTTCTTGCACCAGCTGTATCTTAAAAGGCTTTACGCCCAAATCCTTCCGCAAAATTTTCCACGTAGTGCTGTAACAAAGGCCTAACTGCTGGGAACGGCGCCGAATCGACATTTCGCGGTCTTCTATCACACTAGCTGATACGGCCGCAATATTTTCTTCACTACGCACAGTACGTAAACGTGTTGGTGGTTTAATGTCCAACAAAGTAAATTTGGTACCAAATTTGGTCACAATCTTCCGAATAGACTGCTCAGAAGGTCGAGAATGCCGACCATAAAATGGAAGCAGCGCGCGATGAACATTTCGAACCGAGCACGAATTTTGATAGTAAAATTCAATAATTTGCAAGCGTTGTTCGTTTGTAAGACGATCCATGGTTAAATTGCAAACCAAACTGAAGCTGTTTGACAGTGACACAAGGTACTAAACACACGTCAGCTGTCAAAACCAGTGTTGCCAAAACCAAACCAGCTAAAAAATCACCCGTTACAACCAAATAAAAAAATTACATTCATATAATAAAGGGAATTTGGGGGTCTATCAAACTAAAATATTTGTTTTAGTACAACCTTATAATATGATAAGTACCTTTGAACGCTGAATCTAATGAGACCAAATCCAAAATGATAGGAATATCAACCCAAAAATCTTTTTATATGGACCATTTTATGAAAGTAATATTGGCTTCTCCTTAAATATCAGGAATACCGAAAACTCAATGAAAGTGATGGCAAGTCAATGAAACTTGAAATAAATGCTTCATTAGGCCCCAGTCTTGAGGTATTAAGAAAACTAAATAATTTTAAATTTTTTTAAATTCAAGTGGAAGACATAATTAATATTTTTAGCAAAAAAAAAAAAACGAATTTCAAACTAGCCCAAACTTCCACATAAAAAGACTTTAAATATTTAATGATCATTGGTAATGTAGTTCAATTCTTGAAATAATAAACTCATTTTATGTATACTAACGGATCTGGGAACATTTTTTGACAAGAAATAATAATTTAGACAAGTACCTTATTTTTTCATCAAAATAATCAGATATTACGATTTTTAGGTGTCTTGAAATTAATTATTAAAATTTTCAATAATTCGCTTCAATGATAGCTAAAATACTGGCGCCTTAGTCAGAGAATGTAAAATAGGGATACTAGTCAATTTTTACCAGACTAAATCTGAAGCTTCTTTAGTTTTCAAAGTTAACGATATTTTTTCCTGTTTCAATCTGTTAGTGGACTGACAAGGAATCCGAGGAACATTTTATTGTAATCAAATACAATGGTGCTTAAAATGTATTTATATCAAACAAAGATATACATATATAATTACATCATAAAACTTCGCCTTCAAATAATTTTTCGATATTATATAAAATTTGAATTTTCTAAATCTTAAGCTGGTTTCAGAAAAATTCTGTCATGTACCTTCATATACTCCGGTAGTTTTGATTTAAATTGATTTTTGCAGAAAATTAATGATTTGAAGAATTGAGCCCTCTTTAGATTAGATTGATAGGGTACAAAAATTAAACTATTGCGCCTATTCAGCTCAAATTTGAAGGACTTCTTCCACATAATATTAGTTTTCACATGAAACCAGGTTTGTCTTTTTCATCACACATTTTCAACCTATTGTCGTTGTTTTAAAAAAAAACTGCAAACTTCAAACTTCCGTATTTTTTATTATTTACACTGTAAGAACATCTTGATTTGAAAAATATTGAAATTTCTTTTTAATAAAGTTTAAATAAAAGACCTTAAATTTTCAGTATTTTTTATAAGATTGAATTCACCACTCATAATTTTTGTTTTAATAGCTAAATTGCTTAAAGATTCTGAACTGACTTATTCGCGAACCCGTCTGCCTCACCATCAGAAGTACTTGCCATTGAAACATCTGAGCCATTTGTCAAATCCTAATTGAAATTAATATTTTTTTTTTAAATATATTGGTTTAATCAACTTTATAATTAAAATTAAAATTGAACTTGATTATTTTAATCCATTTTCACCTGAATAGGTATAGATTACCCCTTTCCCTTAATTTTAAAATCAAAAGAGAATAGCGCTTGCACTCTCATCCAAACTTTGAATATTCAAAACATACAATGAATATTCAAATTAGTATTCACAATAAAAGCGAGTAAAAGAAGTGTGCCTATACGTACTCACTTTATTTTCTTCAAACACCCACGAAAGAGAAAAGTAACAGTACTGCACCCCCGTTCTGTTATCAGAGAGTGAATATAATACTGGTGTTGTTTTTTTTTTGTATTGTGACTTCCATTTTGTGAGAGCACTTATTCAAATGTGTGTTGTAATTTGAGTGCACTGAAGTAGTGGAACGGTGTGAGTAGATCAAATGACGAAGACCTCTTGATAAAATAAAATTATCCGGGAGCCAATTTCATTTCATTTTCTCAAGATATTTGAAGAGAAAAATTTTGTATTAAAAGCTAAACTATCAGTCGAACTTTTTTATATTTTCACCAACTAAAGAATCAGTCCACCAGCTATGGAATTTCATTAGAAAAACATTTGCTTTAGCTATGTTTTCAGCCTCAAATTTCAAAAGTTTTGCTATCGTTGCGATATCAATTATAACTAGATACTTGTTTATTAAAAATTTCTTACATTTATATCAGGAACCACATAAAGCAAGTAAAAATGCATTTATCTTCTTTAAACAAAATTCTTACTTACGATATAGGATGTTGGCTTATCTTTTTGGATCTAGATACAATTCATTATACCAGCACCCTTCATACTAAAGGGTTAACCAAACCACTTATCGTTTATTGAAACTTGTTATTAACTTATGGTGACAAGTTACGAATGTGGAAGTGTCTTATAAATTTCTTTTTATCGCAAACAAAGTGAACATATTTTTTCCCTTCAGAAATTAAAACAAAAATGACGTATAAATTCTTATTTATGTAAAGTAAAATTCATGTTTCCAAAAACTATGCATTTTATTCATATACGATTAAGATAAGCTGCAAAGATAGTTCCATGGTTTAATAAAGTATTTCAAATAAATGATTACACTTCATGCAAGCACACATTATTGCATTATAAAAAGTGTCGAAGTATAAAAATATAGATAACATTTAGGTTGAACTCTTGATACCAGCCACCCAGAAAGATCATTATGGGGCTAGAAATTCACTGATAAAAATGCTATTTAATGTATAATTTATGTTTATTGCAAGTGCTTAAGTTAACGATAATGCTCGGTATTTTCTATTGAAGTTAAAATATTACACTAATAAAAATCTGTCATCTCTGTTATATTTATAGTTAATGAATTTAATCTCTGTGAACTCAAATAAAAAAATTAAATAATAATGACATCATTTATATAAGGAGAAATTTTAAAATAAATAAACATACTTTTTTTTTTTAATTCTATTTTCAAATATTAAATTTATTTTTGATAGGAATATTTTGAAACCAATAAAAAAAAATCTTCATAAAATATTTATAAATATTTTTTGAATTTTATAGTCTAATGCCAGAAGACACATAAAAGAGTCTTTAACAAAGTTTGATAATAGGTAATAAAATCATATTTAAGTCTTTATTGTTTTGTCGGGTCTTAAAGATTATTAAAAACTCTTTATCTCAGAGATTGTTTTGGTCTAGTCATTTATATTATATTCTATTCAATAAGCATCTTTTTATTACATTGAATTTTATTCGCTAATTAATTACTAAAAATCTTTATTTTTATTTATTATTTAGTCACGCGGTGAGTTTGACTTTTTTTACATAAAATTTGGTGGCCTAAAGATTTGAAAATACCTATATTTATAGGGGTACTACAAAGACAGTTTGGTATACTAGTGGCATAATTTTAAGACTCCTTAGTCTTGTAGAGTTGCCTTAGTTTTTGTAAATTTTTGTTTAGTCAAGTTGTATTTAAGGCAGTTTTCTAAAAAGGCTAGTTTAGTTAGTTAGTTAGTTAGAGAAACTTTATTTGAAAAATAAATTTGAGATTTTTTACAAGAATTCGGTAATCTAAAGTTAAATATGGTTTGGCCAATGGCCGTCTACCAGCTAAAAAGGCTAGTCAAATCTAACATTAGGTCTTAGTAAGATGTAGAATCATATGAAAATGTATTTTAAACCAAAATATTATATAATTAATGTTCGAGAAATGTATTTAAACATGTATATTATTTATTTGGCTTTGCAAGCATTAAGGGCTTCTTTATAATAGGATTTTCTCTAAGTCAGTAATTAAAAATGTAAAAAACAATTTTCTTATAAAATTCGGTACCTATACATACAAAAATAAAATTTTAATTTAGGTACCTTTACCTACTTAAATTACTAATGGAGTTTTGTTAGAAACTTAAGTTCTCAAAATATGGTGATTAAAAAACGAAACAAAACGTGGGGAGAAACAAATGTACTTACACACCCACAGACTTCTGTTTAAATATGATAGATTCTAGAAACCTAGAAACACGTAGAAAATTATCATTTAGGTACTCGTATTTGGTCATATTATAAAAAAAAAACTGCACACTTTTTGGAGGCAAACGTTTCTCAAGATCACACTCGAATTTTGACACCTCATTTGTGGGATGTTGGCAAAAACTATAATAGTTATTATCTGAAAGATCATTTGATTTCATTCTATTTTATGAATTTTTAAATTTGTTTGAGATCACAGAAATTTTTTGGCATCTTTTGTAATTGATCAGTTATTATTGGCCATTTAATTTCAGCTAAGTTCTTGTTTCAGTAATTAGTCAGCCATAAATTTCTTGTATACATTTTTTAATTCTGGAGGAGATGGTCAAGAGGGTCATTTGCCTCCTTTCTGGTTCAGGAAAATTATCACACTGCAAAAATATTATTTTTTTTTTTTTTTAAATGTCTTCTTGTCTTTTTCAAGACGAAATTCATGAAAATCAATCACCGAAAAAAATCGTCTGGGTTAAGATGCCTCCCGTCTTAACGGAAGAAAAAGTCCCCACTCGAAGATATTTGGCTGATGTTGAGCCCTACTAAAGGTTTCAGCCTATTTCACGATTAAAAATTCTGGGGTACTTTTAAATATTTTCTGGGTTCCATATAACGGGTGATTTTTTAGTTGGTTTGGTTTTGGCAACACTGGTTTTGACAGCTGACGTGTGTTTAGTACCTTGTGTCACTGTCAAACAGCTTCAGTTTGGTTTGCAATTTAACCATGGATCGTCTTACAAATGAACAACGCTTGCAAATTATTGAATTTTACTATCAAAATTCGTGCTCGGTTCGAAATGTTCATCGCGCGCTGCTTCCATTTTATGGTCGGCATTCTCGACCTTCTGAGCAGTCTATTCGGAAGATTGTGACCAAATTTGGTACCAAATTTACTTTGTTGGACATTAAACCACCAACACGTTTACGTACTGTGCGTAGTGAAGAAAATATTGCGGCCGTATCAGCTAGTGTGATAGAAGACCGCGAAATGTCGATTCGGCGCCGTTCCCAGCAGTTAGGCCTTTGTTACAGCACTACGTGGAAAATTTTGCGGAAGGATTTGGGCGTAAAGCCTTTTAAGATACAGCTGGTGCAAGAACTAAAGCCAGCCGACCTACCACAACGCTGGTCGAGGATCCGCTTTTTTATCGAAAAATTGTGTTCAGCGATGAGGCTCATTTTTGGTTGAATGGGTACGTAAATAAGCACAATTGCCACATTTGGAGTGAAGATCAGCCAGAAGCATTGCAACAGCTACCAATGCATCCCGAAAAAGCCACTGTTTGGTGCGGTTTATGGGCCGGCGGCATTATTGGGCCATATTTCTTCAAAGATGATGCGAATCGCAGCGTTACTGTCAATGGTGAACGCTACCGAGCGATGATAACAAACTTTTTTTTGCCCGAAATGGAAGTTCTTGACTTGCATGATATGTGGTTTCAACAAGACAGTGCCACATGCCACACAGCACGCGAAACAATGGCGCAATTGCGAGGCGAGTTTGGTGAACAGTTAATTTCACGTTTCGGGCCGGTCAATTGGCCGCCTAGATCGTGCGATTTGACACCATTAGATTATTTTTTGTGGGGGTATGTCAAGGCTAATGTCTATAGGGACAAGCCCGCTTCGATTGACGCACTGGAAGCCAACATCCATGCATTCATTCGTGAGATACCGGCCGATATGTGTGAAAGAGTATGCCAAAATTGGACTCAGCGGATGGGCTACCTGAGACGCAGCCGCTGTCAACATTTGCATGAAATTATCTTTAAACATTAAATTGCAAGGTTCAAACTATCGATTCAAATAAATATTTCATTCATTTTTTCGAATTTTTTGTGTTTTTTTTTTTTTTATTTCTAAACCTCTTAAAAAATCACCCGTTATATGTATATCTTTGTTTGATATAAATACATTTTAAGCACCATTGTATTTTATTACAATAAAATGTTCCTCGGATTCCTTGTCAGTCCCCTAACAGATTGAAACAGGAAAAAATATTGTTAATCTTGAAAACTAAAGAAGCTTCAGATTTAGTCTGGTAAAAACTGACTAGTATCCCTATTTTACATTCTCTGACTAAGGCGCCAGTATTTTAGCTATCATTGAAAAGAATTATTGAATATTTTAGTAATTAAATTTAAGACACCTAAAAATCGTAATCTGTGATTATTTTGATGAAAAAATAAGGTACCTGTCTAAATTATTATTTCTTGTCAAACAATTTTCCCAGATCCTTTAATATACATAAAATGAATTTATTATTTCAAGAATTGAACTACATTACCAATGATCATTAAATATTTAAAGTCTTTTTATGCGGAAGTTTGCTTGGTTTGAAATTCTTTTTTTTTTTGCTAAAAATATTAACTATGTCTTTCACTTGAATTTAAAAAAAATTTAAAATTATTTAGTTTTCTTAATACCTCAAGACTGGGGCCTAATGAAGCATTTATTTCAAGTTTCATTGACTTGCCATCACTTTCATTGAGTTTTCGGTATTCCTGATATTTAAGGAGAAGCCAATATTACTTTCATAAAATGGTCCATATAAAAAGATTTTTGGGTTGATATTCCTATCATTTTGGATTTGGTCTCATTAGATTCAGCGTTCAAAGGTACTTATCATATTATAAGGTTGTACTAAAACAAATATTTTAGTTTGATAGACCTCCAAATTCCCTTTATTATATGAATGTAAAATTTTTATTTGGTCATACAATGCGTTATTATAATTTTGCGCAGAAACTATGAAAACACTCAGTCCTCTGGCTTCAGGTCCTATCATCTGAAATTTTCGGTTGATGTTGTTTTTCCTTGAAAATACTCGTAAAATAAAAAGCACATAAAAGTTTCTTGATCTAAAGTTATAGCTACCATTGAAACTCATCATTGTTAATTTTAATGATTGATTTTGAGACATATAGAAAGAAAAATCATTTTTTTATTTTGATGGAAAAATAAAGCTCAAGGCTTAATTAATATTTCTAGTGAATAAAATTTCAAATAGGCTCAACTTTCCACAAAATAAGACTTTATTTATTTCAATGATTGAACTACCTTACCAATGATCACTGAAATCTTAAAAGTCATTTTATGAAGAAAGTTGGGCCCATTTGATATTTGTTTTTTACTAGAAATATTAACTAATCCTTGAACTTTATTTATTCATCAAAATAATAAATGATTTAGCTTTCTCAATGTCTCAAAATCAATCATTAAAATGTTCAATAAAGTCAATTCTTGACTTTTCTCATACAAAAATTAACAAAACGTAATTTTTTTAACGTAGCAGCCCACGCCGTCGCGTATCCACTCGTTCGTTCAAATATATTTATATTATACAGGGTTTTTTTTTTCAAATTCATTTTTATTTTCAATTTTCTTAAAACTATCTTAAAGCTAGACAAAAATTCATAAAAACTAGCCTACTTATCAATATTTTAAAACTAACTTACTGGCCCCAATCGGACGCTCTAAGTTAAACTATAATAACTTAATGCTAATGCCTTTCGGCCTAAGAACTGTCTTAATACTAAATCCAGGTCGGTTTTATTTTTTACCGAGAAGAATTTACAAAAAACTCGGTATCTCTGTCTTTATTTTTTTTTTGGTTTTATATAAAACTTACAAACTACATAAAACTAAATTAAAGCTTATTAAAACTAATTAAAACTACTTAAAGCTACTTAAAACTATTTACAACTAATTATAAACTAGTTACAACCTACTTATAAGCTACTTACAGACTACTTACAAACAAGAACAGCCACAGTAAGCATTTCCCGGTTTTATAATTTTTTTGTATTTTTGTGGATTTTAAATTTTTTTTTTTTTTTTTTTTGTGCCGCCCTGACTGTCCCTACTTAAAACTAACTACCTAAACCTATGTCAGTCGGCCATACAAAAGAAAACAGCAAGGTCAACTATTAAATATCTGAAGGAACTTCATCTTCGTTTTTCAACCACCAGAACTGGTTCTCCTGCTTTACCCTATCTCTTCGGTCCCGTTCGGAAACAGTCCTACTGAACCGAAGGTGCTCAGCTCCGTCTTGTGCGAGAACGTCTCGACTGTAAAGGAGCCGCCGATCTACAGTTCTACGGCCGACGTGGTAGATTAGCGGAACCGCCGCTCTATCCTGGATCAGCCCCCGACTGTCTAGGTGGAGGAATGCATCGGGCGGAATAAAGCCGCTTAGACGCACATTCTCGTAGTATTCGTTGTTGGGGTAATAAGCCCCGAAAATTAAGCTGTTAGACGAGGACATTGCTCTTGCAATGTGACCCCGAATAAGTTTCAGCAGCGTCGAAGACACTGCCTCTCAAACACCCGAATCTTTTCCATTTGAAATGGGGCAACGTTGAACCAAACCGGGCACCCATATTATACAGGGTGATTGATATAAGGTGCACCAAAATGTTGGAGCCAGTAGGTTGGGTTAAGATAAGAAAAAAATTGAATTGGAGGGGGGGTCTATTTCCTCCCGTTTAGGCAGGAGGGGCAATTTTCTAAAAAAAATGACTTAAAACAGAAACAAAAATATTAAAAAACAACGGTACAATTTATAATACCATGCTATAACCTTTTGGAAGTACCTCGTGGCATAATGGTTTGTGCGTAGGACTGTCATGCCAAAGGTCTGGGTTCGATTCCCGGCCACCGCCACCTAAAAACAGAAATGTTTTTTTCCGAGGTACTGCCTCTTACGAAAAACTGACAAATCTTCCAAAAGTATACTTGTCATGAATAAGTGCTTCTCATCTAGCCGTTCGGACTCGGCAAAAAAATGTAGGTCCCCTCCATTCCTGCCAAAAATACGCACACAGGAATGGTTGAGAGTTGTTAGTCACTATAGGCCCTGGTTCTCTATGAGCTGTTGCGCCACAAAATTTATTTATTTTTTAACCTTTTGGAAAGCCAGAAACCTCTACTTTGATTTTCATTTTAAATTTAGTTGTGTTATTGAACAGTTTTCGAAAAATTAATTTTCAAACTGGAAATTTTGAAAAAAAAATAAAATTATTTTTTTTTCAAAATTGTATTTGAATAAGTATAATTTTATTTCCAAAACACTGCTCTTATTAATTTTCAATAAAAAACAGAAAACCGGATGTTAAAATGTATCTTGGTTTTTGATAAATTAAAAAAAAAAAAAAACATCTTCCAATAGGAAATGTCCCCACCATTCACTTTGAATTCACAACCGTCTTCGGGAACATGGAGTGCTGGAGACTCGAAGAAGAGAAAGGTCATTTGGTGTATCAACAGACATAGAGGAACGGACTTTGGATAAAATATTATTGAATGTCTTGAATCTTGTTTTAAGAATTTCATGCAGACCTCTATTTTATACCTACCCACCTAACCTAACATGCTAAATGTACAACACCGGTCTTTGATACCTTAACAAATTAATAACAATTCTATTTTAAAAATGAAATCAACATCTAGCTATACCTAATCTGGCTACAACAAACCACATCTTAAACACGCAGACCACGCACAGTTTTTGCGGCGACGTTATAATTCACTTGAGAATAATAAGAAAAAAAAAATCTTAAATATACATATGTAGATAAGTTAAGTAGAAGTATTTTTGTATAGTGTGTCTGTGTATTCCTGATTAACCACCATTTTTAACAATTTATCTCCACGCCGCCTGCAGTGTACAAGCAGATTTACGACTTGTCGCCTCATGCAAAACAGGGAAAATAAATACAAAATCGCGATACAAAATAAGAAAATCTGAACGAACACGAATTTAATATCCGTGCAGCATGAAAACAAAAGCAACACACCATAGCGCTGCATAACAACAACAAAAAGACGACAATCCTGGTCAAGTGGGCGTAAGTTATCGCCAGTAGGCGCATAATGTTATATCCAATGTCTTATTTAAAAATGTGTCGTCTGCGTTCATCTGACACGACACGACGCGACAGACGATGTAGGCATATATATATGTGTGGTTCGCTTTATACTTGAACCTCCGCTCTGAGGCGATACAAGTCCCTGTCTTTGCACTTTGGTGTAAGGATTTGTCGATAAACAAAGATGTTTTTTTTTAAATTTATTTTTAAACAAAAATCTTAAATTTACTTGACTTTTTTGATTATTTTTTTGTTGTTGTTATTTTAGAAATCCACCACTTACCTACAGTCATCATTTATGAATGTATGTTCATATATTTCTTAGTAAGTCAAAGCCATTGCAACAAAGTCAATCGAAGCATATGAGAACTTTTATTATACTTATTAATTTTTGATATTAATTGAGAAATTGATCGAACATTTTAATTGAGTTTTCCATATAAAACTTCTTTGGTTTTGGGGGCCGGGTTAACAGTAAAATAGTAAGCTAAAATTTAACAGGAATTTTTTACTAGAGATATAGAGGTAGTAGCTACATATAAGGCATGTTTTGGATTCGTCAAACTTAATTTTATTCTAAGATGGTGCCCTTTTGCTCAGGCATATTTAGACGATTTTTTGGGGCAAATTCATATTCAAATTAGACTGTTTCAAAAAAAATTAATTTCATGCAAATAGGCTCAAAAGATTTAGTTAAGCGGGAAAAGAAGTTTATTAAAATTTGAGCCTTTAATATTTATATTTTAACATGCCTTGCATCGCAGGTATCGATTTTTCATACGATTTGTATGGGAAAAAATGTTTGTTTGTGTTTGAAATTTTATAAAATAATAAAAGCAAGTATTTTAATTAGTTACATAAGTTTTTTAATGAGTGTCAAGTTAGCAAAGCAACTTTGACGAATCGAAAATTGAATAGGTGAATACTTAACCGTTTATTTGTCGTTAATTAGTTGTGACAATTTAGAATTAGTCGTTCAATGTTTTCTATGTTTGTTTATGTCAAAATCAGCAAAAATTTCTTGTACCAAATGGTTGATGCGATGTTTTCTATGTTTTTTGGATACTTTGCTAACTTGATACGAAGTTAGCAAAGCAATACCCTCACGCATCGAAAAATTGATAGATGCATAATTTGTCGTTAATTAGTTGTGACAGTTTCGAAATTTTAGTTCTATGTTTTCTATTTTTTTTTAAGTGGTTAAAAGTTCTAAATTTTAAAATTTTTGTGCTTAGTAATTTGCGCTAATAAGTCGTTATTTAGTTGTGAAAAAACCAATTTTGTCATGCGATATTTTCTATGTGTTTTTGGGTTATTTGTTTTCTATGAGTGTCAAGTTAGAAAAGCAACTTTAATGAATCGAAAAATGGGTAGGTGGATAATTTACCGTTAATAATAAATTTCGAATTTCTCTTTCAATGTTTTCTATGTTTTTTTGATGTTTTGCTAACTTGAAAAATCTCGATAAAATAATAATTTGCCGTTTGTTAGTCTTAGATTTGCAGATGACATTGTTTTAATCGCCACAAGCAAAAATGAATTGCAAACTATGTTAAATGAGTTGAGTGTAGAATGTAAAAAAGTAGGTTTATCCACAAATCGACAAAAAACCAAAATAATGTCTAATGGCAATCATTACGAAATTAAAATTGAAGATACCATTTTAGAATACGTAGAAGACTATACTTATTTGGGTCAAATAATATCATTCACCGATAAAGACAAAAAAAATGTTAACCAAAGAGTTACAAACGCTTGGCGACAATTTTGGAATGTGAAGAATCTGCTGGATCTTAACATTTCGACACAAACACGAAAATGCATTTTTGACTCAACTATTCTTCCAGTTCTAACATATGGTTGCCAAACATGGCAATCTACAAGAATCCTCGAAAATAAACTTCAATCCTGTCAAAGAGCCATGGAAAGATCGATTCTGAATGTGAGATTATCTCAAAGGATTAATCATGAAAATTTAAGAAGCCAAACAAAATTTGAAGATGTTCTACACAAAACAAGAAAATTGAAATGGGATTGGGCTGGACACGTATTTCGGACGTCAGATGATCGATGGACCAAAACAACAACAGAGTGGACTCCACTAAATAAGAAAAGAAGCGTTGGAAGACAATTCAAGCGGTGGAGAGATGAAATCCAAACTTTTTGTCCAAACTACTGGAGAGAGGCCTTAGACCGACGATTGTGGAAGATGAAGGGGGAGGCTTATACTCATCAAACTTATTGAAAACCCGTTTTCATATATACCTTATATTTACATATAACAAAAAAAAAAAACAAAAAAAAAATGTTACTTTTAAGAGTGAATAAAGCTTGAATAATAATAATAAGTCTTTAATTAGCAGTGAAAAATTTAATATAATCATTCATTTTTATCTATGTTTTTCTTGCAACCTTTGCTAGCTTGATATCAAGTAAGCAAAAGTATCACATAAAAAGGGGCTTAAAACTGTAAATACCAAATGGTTTATTGCTCAATAATTTGAAATAAATTAGTCTTGAATTACTTCTGAAAGTTTTTGTTTTGTCGTGCAATGTTTTCTACGTTTATATACATTCTTTGTAAACTTCACATCAAATTAGCATAGTACTACCTTGAAAAGTGGTAAAAACTGTTTAAACCAAATAATTAATAGCTAAATAATTCATGGTTATTTAGTCGTTAATAAGTTTTGACAATATAAAATTTGTCGTTCTTTGTTTGTTTTTTTTTTTTTTTTGAAAAGAGCTTAAAACTTCTATATATAACATTTTACTTTTTAATAATTTATCATTAGCTGGTCGTTAATTAGTTACAAAATCCATTTTTTCGTGATACGATTTCTAAGTCAGAAATATTCTATCGCGTCATGTTTTGAGATTATGCCGTTTTAATATTAAAAAGAAAACAACGTGTTTTAGATGCTTCCATGGTGAATAGCAAAATTACCAAAAGCACTAATTGCGCCATCTTCGAAGACTTGAATATCATGGATTGAAGTGTTTTACTAACTTAAAACTCATTAATATACACAGAAAAGAGATAAGAACCAAGTATAGACCCTTGTGTGACTCTATTTTGTATGTATAATATCTATGACAGTCTTTTCAGCTATGAAACATTGCTGCCTTCTAAATTAAGATATGAATAAATCAGTTTGATCGCACTGCTTGAAAATTTTAACTCAATTCTTTCAAAAAGTTAAATGCATCAAAATATTTTGAAAAATCGAGGAGCGCCTTGCAGCGTTTTTTTGTCCGAGAGCGCGACTTATTGCTAAAAAATAGTTTTCCCATTTTTATGATTTTTTGAGTTTATTTCAAGAATTTTGGAAGTATTGATCTTAATTTTGTAACACTGTTGATTTTAGCTTACTTCCACTCTGATGGAAACTCAGATAAAGTAAGGATTCTATTTAAGATCAATATTTTGGAATTATATATATCATCAGCTTAGAGTGAAAAACGGATAACTCCACACTTTTTTTTTTGTCTATTCCACCACTTCAAAAAATTGCATGAAATACAAAAGTCTATAAAATCTTCTCAAATTTATTGAATAAAGCAATTAAGAGTGGTGAAAAATATTTAATGCAATTTTGCTTTTATTCAAAAAATGCAAACACTTGTTATCACATATTTTTATTGATCTTAATATACAAACATTCCTGCAATAAAATATTCCCTTCCCTTTTATTAATACAACTTCGAATTTGTCATCCAAAAGATGGGGTGGATCCTAATTTCTTTTTGTACTATTTTTTTTTTTTTAAGAAACAAAGAAAAATCAATATTGTTACACCCCACTTGTTTTATACTTCATCAAGTACCTTGCCCTGAATTTTCTTTTTCCTGAAATGTTGTTTATTTTATATCCATTTTAATAAAAATTCCACAATGTCCCCAAAGGAATTTCCAGCAACTCATGCGAGAGATAAAAACAACATTAATTAAAAGAAAAAATATATCATTTTGACTTTTGTTTATTTAAAAATTAATTAAAATAAATTCTTTAGAGGTACATCAACCCAAATTTATTATCTCCGCCTAACGAGTTGAATGAATATTTTTGTGAAATTTTCTTGTCGAATAATTAAATTTTGGTTTTAATATAATGTAGGTAAATAAAATGTACATACCTATGTTATATATATTTATATATATATGTATGTTTTTGTATCTTTTTACTTCAGATACATTGCAGGCGTTATACTTTATTTACATCTAGGTACCTGTATATATTTTCGTTGATTTTCATGAGACACACATATGGTAGACTATAAATAAAATTCAAAGCATTAATGTCCAAATCCATCATTCAACATTTTTAGAGAATAGAATTGTGGTGTTTTTTTTCCAAAGAGAGCTTAAGGCAAATTGTAACGAAATATCATAATTTTTTTAAAACTAAAAATTATATGAGCCTATTTGGGTAATATTTTACCAGCAGTAGCGGATCTAGGATCTGTGAGGGGAGGGGTTAGAGTCTGTTGTGTTAGGCACATAACTTAAATGAAATCTCAACTAATTTCCTAGAATGTAGACAAGTCATTTAAAGTTAAAAAATATTTTTCATATTGCAAAAAAAGATATATATTATGAACCTTTTATGATTATAAATGATTATTTGGATATTCTAATACGAAATTAAGGGGTAGATAGGTTTAATTTTCATGAACGTCCCAATAAAATATTATTACTTTTAGTAGGCTAAACTGGCCATTTTTAGCAGGTAAAAGGTAAAATTAATAGGACACATCAGAAATGATTCATCAAAGACTATAATATGAAGCAAATAGCCTTTCTGAAGTAGCAATAAGCTCAATAAATTATGGTTATATATTTGTGCATATTTTTCAGCAAAATACGCTCTCCAATTAACTTTTACATTCGTACCAAAATAAAATGGCCAAAGCACTCAAAAATTATTCCAGTTGGGAATACGAAAGTTAACCCAGGAAAATTAGACATAAAAAAAGCTGAATTTTGGTGGAGAGCTGTATGTTAGTGCCGTAAGCATTTCCTAAAAACGTCCGTAAATTTAGGATAGGGCTAAATTTTTAAGGGAGGCTAAAGGGGGTAGAATTCAGTTTTTTGCTAATTTTTAAAAAAGCTATCAGTTTGTGTGATGATGTGATGATACAAATTGTAGCTTTGGTAATTCTTCACAAAAAAGATTAACATACTTTTTTTCATAAAATCAATAGATTCTGAGAAAATCATCCAAGAACTTAACGGTGGACCAAATTTGTAAAAGAAATTACTAATATATCTTTAATCGATGGGCAAAATTTTTTGTACGATTTGTGTTTAGCAATATCTTATTACAAAACCAAGTTTTTAAGATGTTCGCGGTAAGGGGAAAATTGCCTAAAGAATGCGATTTGGTTTTTATTAAATAACTCAATTCAACAATTTACACAACAAAATTAGCTACATTAATAAAATTTGAAGATTTGTTTGTCTTGAAGTTATAACGTGCCAAAAAGTTATAGTTTTGAATTTGTACTGTAAAAAGATAAAGTATAAAATAAAAGAATAAATGCATTTGTATTAAAATGCTCATAAAACTCTATTCAAATAAATTACGACTCATTTTTTTCGAAGGAACAACAGATTTTTATAAAAAAATTTTCACAAGCGCGCTCATTACCTACCTATTTTGCTCAGGCAAGATGATGATAAAAAGACTCTTATTATATATTTTCTGCATGTTTTTCTCAAAATCTGTTGCTCCTACAAAAAAAGTTTCATAAAATGTTCTGTGTAGAATTTAAGTAGCAACAATAAAAATTCTTTAATTTTTTGTAAAAAAAAATAGCTAAGATATTTTTATAAAATTTTTATTTGTACCGTTTACAGGGTTAAATCAAAACTGACACACATCATAACTACAAGACTAATAAAACTACAAGGTTCGTTAATAGCTACCTCATTTGTTAGATAATTTTATTGTCTAACTGTCATTTTTTCTGGATTTTGTTGTAGGAAATATATGATTGGGTTGTTTAATAAAAAACAAATAACTTTCTTTTTCAAGGTTGTCTTCCCTTTGCCCCAGGCACCCCATAAACTTGGTTTTATAATGAGTTTATTTTTTTTTTGTGCAGAATTACATAAGCTGCAGTATATTCCTTCACATTATTTCTTTATAAAAAAAAAATCGTATAGCTTTCGAAAAATTAATTAAAAACTGAATTTTACCCCCTTAACCTCCCAAAAATTTAACCTTCAGCCAAAATTACTTACTTAGCCTCTTAATGAAATGCAAACAAAACTATACAAATTTTGAGCTAAGGTACTGCAAGTTCTTAGCATGTCTGTTTTCTAAGATACGAACAAGATGTGACTTTTCCCTACTTTCCTGGGTGAAGTAAGCGTATCACTCATTTTCACCTTTATTTGGTGAGATGCAAAATGGGGAATAGAAATTCAAAAAAAAAATTAAATTCCTGTTAAGATCCCATAGGCATAAGAGGTGAAAATTGCCTTGCTATGATTGTCCGCTTATTAAAGTTTTCACTGTAGGTACCTTGTTATTCTATTTGTCATAGTTTGTATACAAAATATGACAGATAGAATATTTTTTTCAATTCAGTAAAAATAAATTAAATATTACAAACGCAAACCATTAAATTATTATTCAAAGATGCAAGTGCTCATCAAAAGAGACAATTCCATAAGTTTGTTAATAACATTTAAAAGAAACCATATTTTCTATTTTCTTACAAAAAATAAAACTCCTATTTATATGTTTTATATCAAAGGCAACATGCAAATTTTGATATTTTATCTTTCATAAAGAAGTGATATTAAAGAAATTTGTATTATTTGTATTCAGTCAACGATTTAGGTCTTCGTTTTTTTTTTCAATAAAATGTAATTAATCTTGCTCTCTGGATTATTGTTTTATATGGTAAAGGTATGACCCCCAAATGTCCCCAGCCCGGAGAGCTGCAAGCCTTAGCCGGGAGGGGGAGCTCACGGTCCCCTTTTTGTAATTTTTCGAGAATATTAAAAAAACTAAGCGTATTAGCGGAGAAGTGTACAAAAGGTCACCTTAAACCCCCTTTCTGGCTCAAGATCACAGCGAAGGACTGGAGATTTGTAGTAGGTATGTTATACCTAAGGGTCGCCCCTAATATATACAAAATAATAACCCAGGCAGTATAATTTATTGCATTCATTTCCTTAGTTTATTGGACTTTTAACGGTTTTCAGCTGAAAGGTTTTACTATGGCTCTTTGATGTTTTTTGTGCTCTAAAGAACTAACTTTTGTAAGCATTATGCAAGCTTTAGAGTGAATAAAAGAAATACCAGACCTAATATCTGCACAAATTTAAATAACTTTTAAAAAGAATTCATTTTCATAAAAAATAAGTATAGCATAGTCAACTGCTGTTTCAAATGGTATAAAAATCCGTCCAACCCTTCTAGTGTGATTGAATTACAATCAAAATACCTAAGATATTTTTATAAGAATGAGTATTCAAATTAATAATTAAATTATTATTAAAATTTGTGCAAACTTTTCTAAATACAAAAAGTCAAAGAAGGGGGTGACTAGCAATCCTTGCTCTGAGCCAAAAATCTCTTGATATAGTGAGGTCTTTCAACACATTGACATTTTTTTCTAACCAAAATTTTCGTATACCCTTTTGGTTCTTTAATAAAAAAATATAAAAACTTTGGTAGGTACCTACATTTATGCTAAATTTCAATTCTACTTTCGGCAAAAAATATAATAAATAAATTCTTTTTTTTCTGCTTGCAAAATCCAAACAATAAATCCACTTTATTTTCTGTCAGCATGTCTTTTCATCTTTTGTCTGCACCGCATGTATTCATGTTCATTCATCCCACATAATAACAAAAAAAGTCACAGATATAAAAGAATTAAAAACATCAAAACTTGCAGACGAACAGACTGACATTTCCTTTCAATTTGCCAGGTTCATCGAATTCTCATGATATTTGTGACATTAATTACCACTTAACAAACAATAGCAGTAGCAAAAGCAACAAAAAATATTTATACCAAACCATCACTGTCCATTCCACTCAGCTATAAACGAATTTCTACTTAAAAACCAATAAAATTCAATGGAGCCAAAATGCATTGTGAATTTTTTTTTTTTTCTCTCAGCCCATTCATTGTCAATTTCCTCCTCTTTTGCGAAGTCAATCATTTTGCATTCATCAAGCGAAATTTATCCACACAAATAAATACCTAGGTATAGATATATGTGAACAAACTTTTATACTGTTCACAATCATGTGTCAGAAAAAGAAAAAAAAAAACAAAACCAACTTCAAAGATCGCCAGAGTCATGTGTGTGTTGTGTGTTAGAAGAAAAATAAAATAAAAATAATCATTATTCAGGGTCATATAGCGACTACAACAGCAATAACAAAATTTATCACCAACAAAAGCTACAAAGACTCAAACCATTCGTCTTTGTTATTTCTATTCATTTCAGATTGAATTTTTGGTTTAATTTTTTATTTTCTTTAACAAAATTCCAACTAAAATGAAACACAAAAATAAAAAAAGAAAAACAAAATTAAAACGCATTTTGAATAACATTTTGTCGAAAAAAAAAATAACTTCATGTGACAAGATAAGCTAGAAAACATGCTCGTTCACACATACCTATACTCAATATATACTGCCTCTAGGCAAATATTATAAGAGAAAAGTATCTATTCCAAAATGAAAAGTATCTTATTCAAAAATTTACTTCTAATTATTTAATTTATCACTTCAAAGACATTTAAATATTATAAACCTTAACCTCTCCCATCCCCATACAACACATTGAGATACAAATTATAATTTTTAATGAACATTAAGGCGTTCAAAAAAGTCATCATAAATATTCCAGGAAACATAAAACATGTAATATGCATTAAATTACACCTATCTCTTTTATTCTGGGGGCCTCTTAAAGCTTTTTTTATTTTGTCTCCAAAGATAAAAAAAAAAAACTTTAACGAAAAAAGAAACTAAACAACACAACAAATTTAGTAGGAAATAAATCACATAGCTATTGAATTTATTACATGACATCTTAAAAATAACCTGCTGTATCTTCGAATGTTAAACAAAAAAGAATAGGTATCCATAGGAATAATAAATTTTTAATCGTTTAGAATTTCAATTAGCTATCTATATTGGTATAGAGGTACCAGGAAAGGGCCTTAAAAAATAAAATAAAAGGAGAATCACTCTCATCTCAACTAATCATTATTTATTTAGGAGAAAGAATTAATCTTCGAAAGAGCAAAATGCCATTAGTAAGGTTTATATCTATACCTTCTATACCTCTATACTATATACAACTAGAAAATACAAAAAGATACTTTTGAATCGTTGCCCTTAAATTGTGATTATAATCGAAAAATCATGCGAATGCTATATATAAAACAAACTAGCTACATACATCCCAAGGCCCAAAATCCCAAATTAAGATACACCATATCCATGAGATATATCCCAGCTATAGCTACATATTCATACACCTCACTTAGATACTTTTTACTTGGCCTCGCATCGACGTCATCAAAGGCGTTTTAGGTAGGGGGAGTTTAATTCCAGTGTGCCATGGCTCACACTCAGTGATGTGTTCAGAAAAACCAAGTTGTTTGCTTTTGTCATAGTGCGGCTTTTATATTCTCTGTGTATCTGCGAGATACTTTATCCGCGCTTTGTGTATTTTTCTTTATTTTTTTTTTTTTAATCCAATCCATGAGTGTTTTTTTCTGCAGAATTTTATCATTCAAAAGTTGTTGAGATGAAGATATACGAAAATTATTTATAAGATACTTATTTTCGAATTCATATTCTTTGTGAAGTTTTAAATAGATTTAAAGCTTGAGTCCCTGCAACCGACAACGACACCGACGGCCGCCGGATGGCTCGCGACCGAAAATATTTTCTTCGTCCGCAAAAGTAATTTTCTATTACCCCCTCGAAAAAATGTTGTATGCACGCCACTGTTTTAAGCCACGCCTCCAACACATCACGGAAGCCATGATTGTGAAGCAAAACGACCGATAACTCAAATACAACAACAGCACCATAATGGTGGTAAGTATCTACCATATCCGAAAACCAAAACGGCAAACCCATTTAAATTCCATTCTCTCTCTTTCTCTCTTTGGCTCTCAATTTTTCATAAAAAAAATGTTCAGAGATTAGAGTAAAATCAAAAAATAAAAATTGTCACTCAAAACGCCTTTCACTCAACATTCCAATACATCTTTCTCCCTTATATCAGTCCTGCCAGAACGAGAAATAAACTATCTTTGAATTTTTCACTCTTTATTAAAAGTGAATTTTGTGTTGGATGGAAAATGAATAAAAATGGCTTGTGTTTGTTTGTATAGCCATGAAACTGTTAAAACGCCGACGCTGTAGAAGACGTAGAGTAGAATAATAGAGAAACAACAAGCAAACCATGAAAACTGAAAACAGAAGCACCCTCAGAACAACAACAAAACATTAAAGAAATTGCTTTTATGGCCACTTTAAGTGCGACTGAGATGGCCTCATTATCGTTTCGAATATCGAATCCTACACCATTGCAGAGATAATGCCAGAATGGGACATAAAGCGTGCAGTTAGAACGTGGATTTAAGTAAGTGGAAACGAGATCGTAACAACAAGCATAAAAATGAAAATCATTGCACTGATTGAAATGAATGAAAACTAAAAAAAAAAAAATTCTGAAGTTCTTAGGAATAGCACAAGAGAGGAAGGACGAAGGATGATAATTTTTTTTTTCTTTTCGGATATGACTGCTCTTTTCGTCTTTCTTCCTCTTTGAGCTTTTGGGGGCTTTAGAAACTCTACAGTTCTGGGGATTTTTTCGTTGATGTTGTTGTTGTAGGTACCTCAATGCGGATACTCTCTCTGCACGTGCGGCAACAATTGAATTGCTCGTAAAAGAGATAGATGCACCAGCACCCAAATGACGATGACTACTACGACGGTAGCAGTTAGCAGAGTGAATTTTATATGAGAGAGTGTGTTTCTTTTATGACTTTTATGGTTTTTAGTGCGTGCCAAAAACTTTTAATTGAACAGGTTGAATAGTTATTGTAATTTTATTATTTTTCTTGGGTCCTTTCCCATTTAGATTGTTTTTTTTTTAATTTTATATATATGCAGGTACTTACATATTCAATTTATACCTAAGTGGAACTGTTGAGTTTTTCGTTTTGTTGAGGATTTGAAATAAAAATGAGTGAAAATGTAAGCTGGATTTGACATGGCAAAGATCTACGCCGGCATAAATTTTGTCTAAACACGAAGTTGAACAAGACTTTTTTTTCTTTTTTATTTATTAAATTACTTAGCTTCTCAGACAATTGGGTAACAGGAAGGATATCAAGTAGGTAGATAGATTTCTACTTGAATCTTAGCTAAAGCCTTAAAATGCCATCGCCAGAGCCGTCGGTAGGTTGTAGGAAGGAAGGTACGTATATACCAATAGGATCTTCTTATACCTAGGCACCTAGACAAAATCTGATCTGCTTAGAGCCTTGATGTAAATTTATTGGGTAGGTACCCGATTGCTGCGTTTTTTTGCTAATGAAGTCTACTTCAATTGATTGGTCAAGTTGCGGTTATAATATTTGTGAATAGACATAATATGCACATAAATGTATGAAGGTACTGTGGAGGTACTATTCTAAGAGAATTAATGTAAATTCAGACACTTAGACTAAATAAGATTCACATTTCAATTTGACATCAAGTGAGCATAGCACCTCCTCAAACCGAATGGTTTATAGTTAAATAGTCGTTAGTAAGTTTTGACAATTTTGAATTCGTCATTCAATGCTTCTATGATTTTTTCTCGAAAAGTGGTAGAAAATTCTAAAAATTAATATTCCATTGATTCAGGATAGAATAAGTTTCTTAGCCTTTAGTCCTACAAATTGGCATTTTTTCCGGCATACTCACTTGGAATCATCAGTGACATATTGAGGGCCTTTGTCATCTGCAATTTGTATTAAGTTCAGTTTAACTTAAATGAAATCTTTGAAAAAAAAAGACTATATCCAACAAGATTGGATTTTCTAATCACTAAGCTGCCCGGGGCCAGGCATACTTACTTTCTATAAGAAGGTTTTTTTTAATACAAAATCTATATGCTACTGAAATAAATCCTTAAAGTAGAAGACTAAGCATTAAGGATATTGGACTTGTTGAATTATTGATTCATTTTATTTTATGATTTGCCGTTAATTAGACTTTAGTAAGTTGTGAACAATAAATTAGTTCTTGCTATGTTTTCTAGGTATTTTGCAACGAATTTACCTCATTTGAAAATGTAACAAATAAATGAACAGTTTAATATAATCAATACTTAACCTCTTTTAACTGTTATGATTATATAGCTAAATTAGATAAGAAAATAAAACAACCAAAACTGGAAATAAAATTCATGACTTGATCGCACGTTCTTCCTCTTATATTTATAAAGAAGTAGTATAAAATAGCATTACAAATATTTTTTAAAGATCTAAAAAACAAGTAAAAGTGTTAAAAAAAAGTATGCCATTTAATTACTTGAAAATATTAATATATGCAAAAAAAATTTAAACCGTTGGAGCGATTATATTAAAAACTATATTTTTTATAAGTATAAGTAAAAAATTTTGGTAATATTTAAAAAAAAACAGTTATTCGTTTATAAACGTTAGTTTCAAAAATATTCATCAACCCATTTTCGAAATATTGAATGGCAATTTCTAGTCCAAAACAAAAAAAAGGGGAAATTTTTGGTATGCAAATCGTTAGATTTATTTATGTACTTGTATGTGTAAATAAATATTTATTTTAAAATAAAAAAAAAAATCTCAACACGTTTAATTAATTTTCAAAAAAAAAAATATTAATTCAAAAACTTTTTTTTAATTTTGATTAATGCTTTTTGTAATTTGTATAAAAAACAATAATATAAATCTGTTCAACCAATAGTGAGAAATTTCAAAATTTAAGAAAACGTTCTATGAGAACTACTATAAATAGTTGCTCTTTGTAAATTTGTATAATTATTAGTATTTATATCGCACCAATTTAAACATACCCGAAAAGTGTGATAAAAATCGTAAGAGCCATTTTCAAGAAAAAAATATTTTCGTTAATAGTTTTTTAACTTTCGTATAGAAGGTACCGTAATTTGTTCATAAAAGTGAATAATTTTTTTCTTAAAATACTTTGCAATATATAAAAAAAAAATCCTGAAAAAAAACTGACCGTTTAGTTTTCCAAATAAAACAAATTTGAACATTTTTAAAAATCAAAAAAAAAGTTCTACCATTAATATCCATGAAAAATAGTTTCTCATCCAAAGGTAGCCTTTACTGAACGAAATTTATTAAATTTTTTTTAAGAAAAATTGTGGAGCCGTTTTTGAGAAAAGTAAGATTTTGCAAAATTGCTAAAAACAATTTTATGGCAGGTACCGCGTTATTTTTGGTTCTAAGAAAATGAAAAAAACATGTGGGCATAATCACCAAAAAACATTATGTACCAAGTTTGAAGAAAATCGATCGGGCCATTTAGGCTGTAGACGAACAGACAGACAGAATTGTGCCACCAACTTTTTTGGTGTTCTCTATCACCGCCGTAATGTCATATTTGATTGTTAATCTCGAATTTTATTTATTTGCACAAGTCCAAAACTTGCTTTTAGTAGATACATACATAATATATCGCAAGTAAGAACATTGAAATATAGAAAATATTGCACAAATAAATTTAATTTTTCACAACTAATCAACAAACAGCAAATTATTCACCATTTTATATTCAATTCGTCAAATTTGCTCTTCTTACTTGACACTCACAGAAAACAAATCATCCAAACATTTGTCAAAACTTAGTAACGACTAATAAAAGGCAAATTCAAAATTGACATAACTAATTAACAACTAATCAATGGCATATTAACCACCCCATCATTTTTTTTTTTTCGTCAAAATTGCTTTGTTATTTTCATAATCATACAAAATGGTGTCTTTAAAAGAGCTGATAAAAGGTGCAAACAGTTTTTTATGTTTTTATTTGCCGAAATAAAATTCGTCATTCCTTTTTCGCTTTAGCTCAGATTTTTGAGATATTTACGTTTGAAAATGTGAAATCATGTGGGTTTTCGTTAGTTCTAAGGTGTTTTAGCTAGGGGTATTTCAAAAACCTGACCTTATGGCGTAAAAAAGGTGATGGATTTGAGTTTAACACCCAAAAATGTGGTAAAAAAAAAATTCTTTATATTTTTACCCTATCAAAAAACTTACTTGTGTACCTGTTTATTTTCATCACAGTACATTTTTCCTCATAATTTTTTGAAATACAATTTTTAATTTCAAAATTCTAATATTAGGTTTTACTTTTTTTGAAAGCTTATTATCATACCATATTTTGTCTATCAATAAATATTAAAGACTGTAAACAATAAAACTATTTTTTTCTTAATTTTTGTGGAGTTCATGAGTAAAATTCAATTGTAAAATTGAAAAAAATTAAAAATTTACTTCAAAATGTGTTTTGATAAAATTGTTTTGAATGCATTTGAGCATAAGCAGTAAAAATATTTTGTGTCTTTCTTTTTACCACTAAAATCAAAACAAAATTTCCATTCACCCTAATGTTCATATGGTTCATCTGATTGTTTAAAACCTTTTTCTCCCCTGTCGTCTGTTTTGATAGCATCTGTGCTGTGCACGGTGCACGCCCCTCCTAACTTAACCTGACTTTACCAGGGTACGGTAGCTTAGAAAGAAAGCTAACCACTACCTTTTCATGCCAAACGTAACTATAAATGTCTTATTTCTACCAAAAATATAATTGGCTATCTTTATTAATATTTCTAACTAGATTAACAAACAAAAAATATCAACTGTTGATTTCATATTCATTTGCAGTTTATTTAGAGGTTTATCAGAAACTAGACAAAATCAACGCTTTTTTAAATACAATTTTTTTAATTTAAGAAAAAGAGAAACCAAAAAAATCAAATAATTCCAAGTAGACAGGCACAGTGGCTTGCAACTCAAATTTCTTTCTGATTAGCAATAAAAGTGCCATTTCTTTGCACTTGTTATATCTCTGAGATGGTTTTTATTTAAAGCACAAGCCTTGAGGTAACGTCTGTTGGCATTAAGTTCTATGTGAATAGTAATTTCTCATGACGTTTATGAGTAAGGCTTAAATTATCTATACACACAGGGTGTTTTGTATAAAACAAATGATATAGTTAAATTATGAGTTACTCGTAAGACCCCAAAATATTTAAATCTTTAAAATTTTTAACTTTGAATTTTTCAGTAGGAAAATCCGCATTTTTTCATAATTTAATCCGAACTTCAATACTTTACTTCACTTCTTTATGCGGATTGAATCATCCTATTTGACTTTTTAAACATGGTTTTCATTCAATTTAGATCCCGAATAAACAGGGGGGTTGCATACATACCTCACTGTTTATTCACAAAAGAATTATTTGGTTTGTGAAATTTAATAACTTGCGCGGATAAACAATAAGGTTCATAAGCCACCCCCCTGCATGGACTCACTCTAGGATTTGGGATAGGTGTGAGGTTAGGTGTTTGTTTCTTATGCATTTAAAAATTCTGGATTTAAAAAAACTTTGAATTTATCCTATAAATATATCCAAATATGTATAATTTCAATTGTACCATTTTGTGATATAGTTTTAATAGGAGGGTATTCAAGCAGAGTGGGGATCATACTTTGAGTGTGGGCTTAAATGCCAAATCCAAAAAGCTATAAACCCTTCCTTGTTGGTGGCGACTTCAATGCTAAACACACCCAATGGGGATCTAGGCTCATAACAACGAAAGGCAAACGGCTATATCAAGCAGGCCACAAATACAACTGCGAATTTTATTCTTCTGGCTCGCCAACATATTGGCCATCTGATTCCAACAAAACACCAGACTTTATAGACTTTTTTGTAGTAAAAGGTATTAAACGAAACCATATAAGTGTCGAAGGTAATTACGATTTATCGTCAGATCATACTCCAGTAATATTATCACTGAGCGAAGCAGAAATAATAGAGAAAAGTAATCCTAAGCTCGTGAACAAAAGAACAAACTGGAACGAATTCAGAGATAAACTTGAAAGTTTTATAAGCCTAAGATCCCCTATGCAAACAATTGAATAGATTGATCATGAAGTAAAACAATTTATTGCTGATGTGCAACAGGCTGCAGAAGAAAGTACTCCAACAATTTCGAACTCAAGAGAAAAAGAAATAAAATATCCTGTCGAAATAAAGGAGCTGATCTTGGAGAAAAGAAGAGCTCGAAGAAAATGGCAAGCTACGAGATTTCCAGGTGATAAGGCAGTTTTTAACCGTCTTAACAATGAACTTAAGAAAAGAATCTGGGAATTTAAAAGTGATTCACTTAGTAGATTCCTGAATAGTCTGACGGCGGATGCTTCTACGGAATACTCCTTATGGAAAGCAGCTAAGCGCCAAAAAAGACCACAGGCACAAAACCCGCCAGTAAAATCTCAAGATGGTAAATGGATCGGAAACCCAAAACAAAAGGCTGATCTCTTCGCTGAACATCTCGCGAATGTTTTTAAGCCATTTCCAGCAAGCACAGCTACAGATCCCTTACAGTTTGTTGATAGAAACGACGAATGTGAAATTCCTTTTGTCACGCTCAAAGAAGTAAGAAGTATGTGTCAACATAAGTTGTCTAACAAAAAATCACCATCTAATAACTGCTCAGGTTTTGAAAGAAATGCCTTCGACAGCCTTCAAAAAACTCAAATTTATAATAAATGCATGCCTTAAACAAAGATATGTGCCACATCATTGGAAAATTGCAGAAGTCATTGTTATACCTAAACAAGGTAAGCCACCTACAGAAGTAACATCTTACAGACCTATTTCGCTTATACGAGTACCAATCGTGGCAAAAGTTTTCTAAAAACTGCTTCTGAAAAGACTAAGCCAAATAATAGAAGAAAGAAGACTAATTCCGAGCCATCAGTTTGGATTTAGAAATAAACATTCCACGATAGACCAAGTGCATCGGATTACGGATGTTGTGGAAAAGGCACTTGAAGAAAAAAAAGTCAAGTTTACTCGGTTATATTCTTAGGTGTTGCTCAAGACTATGACAAGGTTTGGCACTTGGTACAAACTGCATAGGGATCTTCCTAGGCAGTACTACAAAATACTGAAATCCTACGTTACGAACCGACTCTTTAGAGTACGGTACGACCAAAATTACTCGGAACTAAAGAAAATTGAAGCCGGTGTACCACAAGGAAGTGTCCTAGGACCAACCCTGTATCTGTTATATGCAAGGGATATTCCAGTGGACATCAACGCTATCATGGCCACCTTTGCTGATGATACTGCAATATTGGTGCCAGATAAATCCGTTACGAAGGCTACACAAAAACTGCAAAATGCAGTCGATAAAGTTAGTGATTGGACGCAAAAATGGCGAATCAAACTAAATGAAACAAAATCGACGCATATAAACTTTACAAACAAAAAAATAAACAATGTTCCAATTCTTATAAACAGTACAACAGTACCTTACTCCAATACTGCCAAATACCTTGGAATGACTTTGGATGCAAAGCTTAAATGGAAAGAGCACATCAAAAAGAAAAAAGACGAACTAAACTTGAAGTACAGAAAAATGTACTGGTTACTAGGAAAGAACTCTGACCTATCTATCCAGAACAAACTAATGTTATATAAGCAAGTACTGAAACCCGTTTGGACATATGGCATCCAACTATGGGGCTGTACAAAGAAAACAAATGCTGAACCCATCCAAAAATTCCAAAGCAAGGTGCTTCGCGGAATAATAAATGCCCCTTGGTATATAAGAAATAGCGATCTACATCGTGACCTTCAAATTGAAATGGTTACAGAAGTGGTTAAAAAACACGCTGTATCACACAATCAGCGACTGCAAAGTCATACCAACTCCGAAATGGAGACCGTCTTAAATGTACGAGACAATGTTCGGAGATTAAGAAGAACCAAGCCTCATGAGCTGATGGTCTAAAAGCTATGGAAAGTGTTATAACTTAAACTTCCCACAATGCCACTGATAAATTAAGAAAGAAAAATCATTTGTCGATCTTTCATAGATTGGTCCTGATTCACCGGTGGTTTTAGTGCGGTAAGAGTCCCACACTACTTGGTACCGATTCTTACCGAGTGTCTTTTGAAGATTTCCATCGGATAATAATAAAAAAAAAAAAAAAAAAAATTTGCCATTTCAAAATGAAAAATAAACCAGTGGTTGTTTTTTCCTTTTATTTTGGGAAATGAAGACCATAGGCACTATTGCCACGGCACTAAACTGCACCAATTTTTCTCCTATCTTTTTACCGATCTAATGTCTTTATATGAAAATGATTTAAATTTGGTTCCTTGACTTCTACTGTAAAGTTTAATTCACAATATCCAGATATTTATTTTCTTTAAAAAAACAATAAAACTTAAATATCATTCTGTGATATTTAAGTTTTGTGTTAAAGTGTCTAACTAGTTTTCATTTTTATTTATTTTATTTATTTATTTTTTTATCAAAATTTTGTCTTTGCCTTTGTTTTTACTGTAAAGTGTTGTGAAGATGCAATTTCTAAAACTAAAAATGCAATAAATATAATATAAATAAACGCCCCTGAAGATGCTGAGAAAATCCAGCGAAACGTCGGGATAAAATTTATGTATTTGTTTTTATTTGCATAAAAATTTAAATTGACCAAAATAGCCCAAATATTAAAAAGAAAAGAAAATAAACCTACCTATTTTCCATCTAATTAATTCCTTTTTCCTTTTCTTTTACAGATGCAGCATTTTATAATTTTTAAAGTTTAAATTAATATGACCAATAAAGAGAAATAAATTATAGGGTAAGCAAGACTTTTTCTTAATGAATATTTTTGAATAATTTTTTAACATCAAAATGTCATACACATATCCCATGAAATAAAAACTGTTAGGTCTATTAGTCGAATGCATTTCAGGTGAATGAAAATATTCTTCATCTTAGCTCAACTTAAACAATACTTTACTCATGTCTATAACAATCACCTTAACTGGTTTATTTTTTTTTTCCAATTTATTTTATCAAAATATCTGAATGTCTTTAATTGATGAAATTCTAATTTATAGAAGCACTCAAATCGTTTTAAGAACAATTTAAAGCACAACGAAACAACATTCATATTAAGAAACATCTATACCATTCCATTATAACCAACAAGTAGTAACAAGTTTATATAAATTTTAAATTGATTTGGACGTGAGCGGTATTTTCATAGCGATTTGTTTGAATAATTTATATTTCTTTTCAATCAAGAACTTGTTTTTTTAAATTTTAGTTGATGTGATGTCTTGTTGAATATGCATTATTTAAATACAACTTTTTTGTTATAATATCCATATAATTTCCAAAAACCATATTTGAATAGGACTTTAATGAAATTGCTAATGTTGATAGCATACTCAAATCGCAATTTTATTGTGACTTCATTTCGACCAAATTTGGAAATAAATAATCATTTTTATGATAACTGTATGGTGTCTGTAGGATGGAAATTTATTGTTACTCATTTAAGTCTCATAACCTTCTTTTAAAGATGTGTTAAATATATTCAAAATGACAGGCTTTTGGTTTAATAAAATCAAGAATTAATAATGGACCTATGTATTTATAATATAACCTCGATTTTATTTCGATAAGATTTACTTTGTTTGTTAGGTATTTGGAGTTGTTGGGTTCTGGTACAATGTTTGCAAATTTGCAATTTTATTTGTTTCTTTATAATTAAACTTCAAGCAAAATACTTTTTAACGGTTCTAAAAAAATCAGATAAAAGTAAAGTAGCTATTTCAGTCTGGTGGTCTTATTTAAATTGTTGATTAAAATATTTGAAAGATTACAATTTTATTAATTAAGCTTAAGTTTTTTTTAACTATCATATACATAATCGATATACCGTAATTGTTTGTTTTATATATAGGTACATAATAAATATTCATCAAGATTCAAATTTTCGCGATTAAATCTTGAAAAGTAATACAGTTTTGGTAATTATAAAAAGAGTTTATAACACCAATCTAAATTAGCTAAGGAAAATACTAATTGGACTTATTTAGTTGTAGATTTGAATTTAAATATAGATATATGTGGTTGCTAAAAAAAATTTTTAATTTAAAAAATGCTTTAAATCTACCTGCTAGCCCGTTGCGTTTGTTTGATGATTCCCTTTTTCTTTCAACCACCACACTCAATCGGCTTAGTGGATTTTTTAGAATTTGGAATGAAGTTGACTATACTTTTTATACCGCATTTCCTATTGCAGGATCAGACCCTCAGACCATAGATATTTGTATAGTCTCTCTGGCAAAAATCTCACCTCACACCCTCTTAGTGATTGCCGGGCGGTAATGATCACCAAAGTTGATATTGTGTATTGACAAGATTGGGGATCAGCTAAGGTCAGGTTTTGTTGCTTTATTCTACAATAATTTCACTCTCAGCAATTTGATTTGACCATAGATGCGACTCTCTAATTGTCAGTGTCGGTGTAAACGATTTATCAGAGTCTATGTCGAAGAAATTAAGAGCTGGGTTGAACCAGTCACTTACGAGCTCATTCGGATGCCTTGGCAGGGTCCGTCTTAGCCCGACCTACCCCGGGGCTGACCATCTCTTCCAACCTAATCGTGGGACTTTCATTTTTTACTTTTATATAACATGGATGAAATTGACAGAACAGACTTACCATCCACCGACACTGAGGATGAACTTTTGGCCTCCAGTCAGGGGACCATCGTAGGGAAACCTACACACTCAGGGAGCACTTGTATTTAGTACCAGCCGTTGTACATCAGTACTGACCACAACGCCAGCAATAGTAGCGCTGTAAGGGACAGTAAAACGAAATTGGACCAGGGCTGTTTCTAGCCGTTTGAGCACCTGGGGCAAGCTCAGAAATGACAACTTTTTTGCTACAATAAATTTTGTACAGTGTTAATAAAAATTCAAATAATAAATCGTGTCACTTCCACCGTATTTATAGGCGCCAGTTATAGCTATCACTGAAAATTTTATTCTTCAATTTAGGAATACTGGCTAAGCCCTGAGCTTAATTTCATCAAAATTATTATTAATTTTGCTTTCTCAATGCCTCAAAATTAAAGAACAAAATTGACGATGATGACTTTCAATAATAGCTAAGTATAATTTTCACCTTATAGTGGACTTCACCCAGTACCAAATATTTCAGTAGGTTGCGTAAGAATAAACGGCAAAAAAAACATTTGAAATATTTGTCTATCAATTTTCTTCCAAGATAAAATACTTAATTTTCTTATAGATTCACTGATTTGAAATCTCGATTCGACAAAATATCAGCTGCGTTAAAAATAGTCGAGAAAAGAATCGAATTTTATCGACTTGTCGAAATTTTTTCACAACACTTGACAGTTTTCATACTAGCTTTACATGACGGAACTTGATTTTAACGTCTCTCTTTTGTATTTCATTACAATTTCTTAAAAAGAAAGAGATAGAGAGGTGAAGCAGAAATTTTCAAAAATTTTTAAAATTTCTGCCTCACCGTGCCATTCGATTATTTCGAAGAGATGGAGTGTGGTAAAAGTAAGAGACGTCAAAATAAGTGACTTTACATTAAGCTGGTATGAATACAGCACAAAATCAGTAAAATCTCAATAAAAATTAAAAACAAATTAAAATCAATTGTATCGTTACATGACCGCTGGTTTTTGACATAGATTTTGCTTTAGTCAAGTATGAAATTGTCCTGTTTGGAGAAAATTGGTTTGGTCAAATTCAATCAATTTACGGATTTGACGTCTACAATCACGCCCTCTGGATTTTCAATATTTTGTTTGTCAACTCGATTTTTTACTATTCAGCTGTACCGCAGATGATGCTTTCGAACATAATATCGTACCCAATTTATTTCAGCTTGGTCAATATAAAAGCAATAATAATTTTTTTCCTACATACATAAGTTCACTTTCACGACATGGTGGTACCTTTCAAAGATGTCATGTCATGTGCGATGCGGGGCTTTTCGTGCTTAGGAGCCTGGGGCAGTTGCCCCTTTGCCCCACCCTTAGGCACAGCCCTGCACTGTTTTTTTCTTCGTTTTTCAATTAGCTTTGGATGCAAGGTTAAAACTATCGGGTTGGTCAATAAGAGCGCTACAAAAGATTTTTTGAATAAAACAAAAACAGTTTTGGATATCAATGAAATTCTTTATTCCTGTGAAGAGAAAGTATGTTCGATGCCATTATGTATGGAACTCGACTTCTTTTACATGGACACCACGGGCACGCTTGCAGCAGTCCAGACGCAGAACCCAATTTTCGACGGTTTTCAAGCATAAATCAGCCGATACTGCTGCAATTTTACGTTCGATATTCGTACGAAGTTCATCAATCGTCGCTGGCTTGTTGGCATAGACCATAGATTTGACGTAGCCCCACAGGAAATAGTCTAACAGCGTCAAATCGCACGACTAAGGTGGCAAAGCGACTGGACCATTTCGTGAGATAACATGTTCTCCAAACTTGTTTTCCAGTAAATTGATTGTGACATTAGCTGTGTGGCTTGTGGTGCCGTCCTGTTATTTTTTTATTTATTCGGTTATCATTGAACGGTAGCAATCCCCATTCACAGTAACGTGCCGGTCTTGACCAATGACGCCGCCGGCCCATAAGCCACACCAAACCGTAATTTGTTCGGAATGATGACTCATGGAGTACATGTGGATTGCTGCCTGACCAATACCGCATATTTTGTTTAATGACGAAGCCATTCAGCCAGAAATGAGCCTCATTGCTGAAGATGATTTTTCGATGAAAATCCGAATCATTTTCAAGTTGTTGCTCAGCCCAATTCACGAACATACGACGCTTTAATTTAATCTTGTAAGGATGTAGGCCAAGATCTTTTCGCAAAATTCGCCACAACGACGTCACAGAGATGCCCAACGCTTGAGAACAACGCGTGAGAAACACATTTGGGCTTTCTGCAACTGAAGCCTCAGCGGCAGCAATATTTTTGACACTACGGGCATTTATTTGTCTTACTGGCACGGGAATATTTTGTACCGTGCTTATGGATTCAAATTTTTCCACTAGACGCTCAATTGTTGATCTGCTAGGACGATTATGACGACCATAAATTTGACGTAGCGCTCTTAACGTTGAGGCCACTGACTCCAAATTTCGGTATTAAATTTTAATAATTTCGACTCATTGTTGGCTCGTATATCTTTCCATCATAAAATGGCAAACCTTACTGAAGAGAAATGTCAAAAGAGCGTCAAGAAATATGGCGTCGTTTGCTGTTCCCGTCGCTCTGCTTTTGTGGCGTCCCTGTTGAAAAACATTTTACAATTTTGTAATTATCAACTATTAATATAATATAGTAATATAGTAATATAGTAACGTTTTTTTTTATTTTGAATTTTCACACTATCGGCTGAACGAATTTGGAAAATTTTCTTGTATACAAATTTCAGATAAAAGTTAATACTATTGCAGTCAAAATTTTCAAAAAAAATGTTTTTGACTTTTTAAAAAAAGTTGCCAAAATTTTTTTGGAAAATTCTTAAGTACTTCAAAAACGGGTTGCCAAATTTTTCAATTTTTATTTTTAAATGCATACGAGTATAAATAAATACTTAAAATTTGCATACCAAAAATTTTCCTTACATTTTTTTTAAAGAATTTTATGTATAGAATTATTTTTTTAAGAAAACTGCTTCAACGATTAAAAATACATACAATCATATTCATTAAAGCATTAAAATGGCGTTTTTTTTCATCTCAAACTCTCATCTAAGTTGTTCTTAGCTAATTTTAAAATCGTATTTCATGCTCTTATACACTTTTCGCTCATAATTCCCATATCCTTACATACAATTTTCTTAAGCCCTCAGTGCCTTGAACATTAGAGGAAGTACGTGTGACTCAATCATGCATTTTATTTCAAGCTGTATTGATCTTAAGCCCAACGATTTCAGCTTATCTCTTCACACTTGTTGTCTTTTGATGGAGAATCATATGATTTAATGAGAGAGTAAAAGAGTAAGCTGTCATCATTCGCGTAGTCCAAATGTATGAGGTGTGATTGCAGACTCCACTGAATTTCTCCATTTACGATAGACAAAGATTCATGCAGCATATCATTTATCACCAATAGGAACAGTATTGGCGGCAGTTTATTAGTATTACCCTGTATAATCCCACTTTGGATTTCAAACTCTTCTGACAATTTTACTTTATGAAGAACGTGACATTTGGATCCATCATTATTGTATGACTTTAATAATAGAAAACAATTTATCCGGGATGCAGGCCAGATTTATTTATTCAGCTTTTATTGAATATTTTTTGTTACTGTACATTTTGTTTAACATGTTTTATTTGATTTTAAATGAAAAAAAAAAACATTTGGCTTTGATTACCTACCAATGTTTCAGCATATAATGACGTCACAAAAAGTACAAGGACAGTTTTGGAAATTTGAATAAACGTTTTAAAAAATTTAGTAAAAATAGTTTTTTTTTTTCTTTCTAAACATTGCGGAGTCATCATCAAAATTAAAATAAAACAAACAATTCCCGTTGACTTTTTTTTAACAGTTTTGCATTGGTTACATACTTTTTTGATTTGATATTAAATAAAAAGTTAATTTTTGTAGAAAAATTTTTGAAGTTATTTCCTTTTTGCTTACTCACAGTTGACATATAAATATTTGCATAAAATGTGTATGTACAAAACTTCCTTCTAACCTGATGCAGGTTATCATACTCGTATTTAAGTCAACCCATCAGATACTCGTATTAAAGTTTTTTTGTTTCCTTTAGTATTGGCATCAAAAAATATAACAAATCAAAAAAATTATGTGCATGGGACATGCGATTTTACAAAAAAAAAACAATTTCATTTTTATATCTAGGACTTTTAGTAAAAATGTCCAATTTTATGAAACAAATCAAAATAAAAAGTAATTATAGTAAAATAATTGCTTTCATTTGAATATGTTAAGGTTTCCCATAAGTGGGTGATTGGGATAGAGAGCTTCTATTATATTCTTTAAATTAAATGTTTCTACTGACTCATTTTGTTAACAACTAATTTGAAAAATAGTTTTCTCTAAATGATATTCGTCACCTGTTTCATATTTGTCAGTTCATTGAGTGCGATAAAAATCCTCACACCTTAATAAATTTCAATGGATTTCCTTTCTTGAAACGAATGCAAGTTTTGTATTATTTTTGTATACTCGTATCTATAATGTATGTTTGTATGACAAATGCAGAGGGTGTGAGAGGGAAGAATATAATCGTTAAGATGGGTGAATTTCTTAATTTAAACACGTGGTTCTCTGATGGGATTTATTTTTGGTATTCCAAATCTTTTTATACGCATAAAGATAATAATGTGATTGTATCTAGCTATAGCTACATACACCTACATATACAATACAAACTTTGTATACATTTTTTTTTTCTCTCCTATTTTTTCCTTGGTTGGTATTTTCAGTTAATTTTCTGATTAAATCCGATTTAACTGATAAAGAACATTCGACTTGGTTCTCTCTGTCTGCCGAATCTATGCCTAAGAAAAGAACACACAAAAAAAAATATTTTTGTTTGAATTATTCCAGAGCAATAAATCTTTTTTACGACCTGCCACCATTTTTGGTATTTTCTTCTTCTTTTCATTTTCTAAATATATATAATACACAAGGGGAGTGCGAGTTTTTTTTTTTTTTTTTTGGAGGATAGGCTGTGTTGCCAGCACTCCCTGTTATGTTTTTTTTTTTAAATTTTTTTCTCTCAGTTTATCGATTGAATGCGGTGAGAAGAAAGTTTATGAAAAGTTGTTTGACCCTGAGTTTCATAAACAAGTTTGTTTGCCATTGAAAGATATTTTTATTTGTGTGTGTGTGTATGCGAGAATGATAGTTTTGGTTTGGAAAATTTACATTATTGTCAAAAGAGATGACAGAATTCTCTACATTCATTTCACGAATGTGAATAATTTAATAATATTTATGGATTTCAGATTTTTTTTTGAAAATTTTATTTAAGTCCATTATATAAATAGCATTACATAATTAAATTATAAATAATAATACTATGCTGACAGCATTTTATGACCTCTTATCATGAAAAGTTGCCCAACAATGTTCTAAGTTGTTATTATGAAAATCAGTAATGGGAAAACATTCTTTTATCAAATATGTTCATTTGATCAAAAACTGCAATTGAAAATCCGCCTACATTATGTTATTTGAGAAGAATAGTCTTTACCATCGAAGACATCTAAAAACTTTAAATTTAAGAACTTTGCGTAGTTCTCTATTGAAGCTGGTGGCATGTTTAAATATTCTGTCCCCCAAAATAGCGGTAATTTCCATAAAACTATTAAGAAAAATAGATTTTCTTTTAGAAACTCACTAAACCAGCTATTTTCAGATTTTATTTTTATCTAATTCCATTTAAATTACCTACACTAACCTTCAAAAGACAAAAAGTGTCAACATTTTTGTAGGTTTGCGTACATATGTAGGTTTTCAAGCACAGAGCTAGTCAAACGAAAATCCTAAGAACCGTTGTAGGTCTATAAAGCAAAGTGAAAACGAATGATAACGTCTTAAGTTTTTCGAATTCAAATGACCTTATCAACCCATGTTTTGCATCTGAGGTGGTGACTATAAAACACCCTGTGTATTAGTAGATAGTGTAGACTTCCTTAATAACTAATGTATAACTTTTAAACACAAGCATTTTAAAACATTATTTTGATCTTTATGACTAACAACACTTATAATTAAGATAATAATTATTATTATATAATTAAGACTCAGATTTAATTACTTAAGTGGACATGGACATGTAATGTAATCTTTTATTATTTTAAATTAAAGGTAAGGGAATTGTTATTATATATTAATTTAATTATTAATAAATACCTTACCACAGAATATTTTTTATGAAGGTAGGTTGTGAAAAGTCAGATATTTAAATTTAAGATTTGTGGTTTAAAATTTTTAAGAACACGATTTTGAGTTATTTTCGATTTCTTATAGTGAAATAATGTTACGTATAAATATTCAAACAAGAACTTAAAGTGCCCATTGAATAAGACAACTACAACAATTCCTATCATATTATAAAGCACTTTATTTAAATAGCTCAACCTTGAAGATTTTTAAAAATAAGTTACAGGTCTATAGTTATTAGTCTATTGAAAAGACCTTTTAAAAAGGAATACCTACGTAAAAGTTTTTTATTTATGCACGTTTATGTTTGTTTCGTCCATTAAAATGCTTTAAACTTAAAATGCTACTGAATTCATCTTTGCGTTTCTGAGAGAATAGTCTTACTGGCCACTTTTAAACATTTTTGGCATAGGTAACTCCGAAACTCAGTTGAATTTGGCAATTTTACACTTAAAACCTTTTGTTCAAATTCAAATGTTCTATTTAAATAGATGGCTTGAAAAATTGTAAACAAAAATTTAAGCCGAAAAAGTTTACAAGAACTAACATTAAAAAATTGAAAAACCAAAGGTTTTTTAATTTATCTTCCTAATTTCACTGGTAAACCTGTGACAAAAATAATACCCATGTAACTTGGCATGGAAGCATATTTTTATGAAGATATGGGCTTAAGAAGATTTCAAAAACATCCAGATTGAACGAGTGTTTTTGAGGGCTTGGGTACTTTTTGATTTTTGAAAACAATATTTATTTTTGGATAAAGTATTATACCATTCTTCACCCACAAAGAACCCCATTTTAACATAATTATTTTTATAGACTCTTTTTATTCTTCATTTTTTGGTAGTTCAAAGCAAATTTTTACCAAGTTTCATGAGGGTAATATTTTTGTCACAAAGTCTTATGGTAATAATCCTATCATAATTCCGAAATCCCCAAAAAACTCTTTCGGATTATTCTGATTATTGTTTTTTATGACAAATGAACCAATAATGCAAAGTTTCATTAACGGTTTAATATAGCATTATATTTATTAATAGAAAGGTTTTGAAAAGACACACCTCCAGGCGGGTAAAATTTCAGTGTTGCCACTTTTAAGGATTTATTTTAATCTACCATTTTCAACAGATAAGGCTCCATTTTCGCAAATAGCGATTCACGGTAATAAAATAAGGTCTCTACCAAAAGCGCATGGGTTTTGGTCTATACTAACCGGTCTATTTATTATTTTTCTTTCTCAAATTTTAAGGAGCCTAAAATCGCCCAACTTTAAAAATAGCCCAAATTGGGACTTATTGCAAATAACAATTTTAAGAAGCGAGCGAAAAGTACGAGTAGTCCAATTGGCGACAAAAAGCCCGTTCTGGCAACCCTGTTTACGACAAAAATTTATTAAAAAAAATTACTTCGAGAAATATAATAACAAATTTGCCTTAAAACGCATATTTTCAAGATTAAGATTCGAATATCCTAAAAACTTAATGTCGTGCTTAGAGCAATTTTGAGATCAGATTCAAATTTAGGCAATCAAAAACTATCAGAAAAGTATAATGTTCATTTTAGAGACAAAAATTAAAATATTGCCTTACAGTGTTATTGGCAGAAATTAAAAATTTAAAAGACAATCACTATTTTAACGAAGGCCATAGCAACTTGGTTTTAGTGTCATTTGATTCAGCATTTAAAAATACTTTAAAAACATTGATTTTTCCGTTTGATGAGCCACATCTTTCCCAATCTCCAACATCAAAAATAACTTTTCCTCCATTTGATATTATATTTTTATAGACTCTTTTAATTCTCCATTCTTACGTTACATTAAATGTTCTCATGAAATTTCAAGATGGTAAGAATGTTAATTTTATTTTGGAAGACATTTTGTATAGATACCTGCTATTTTACCTACCTATCCCAAGTAACATCGTTGGAGCTAATAGAAGCAAAACTGTTCTTTAGCAGCTTGTAAGCAGTGAAATCTGAGACCATAGTTCTAAGACAGATTATTTCACAGCTCCCAACATTTATTTAAAAATTTTGTTCCATAATCGAGTTTCCAATACACATTAAGCTCTTTTATTTTTATAACGTCCCAAGATTTAAAAATATGCTCTTTAATAACGTTCAACGTTCTTTAAACGAGCAAGTTATTAATATGAGCATATAAAGAAGCGTTATAGAGCTTCTTAAAACTCATATTTAAAATACTATTGCATGATTCTATAGAAATGTCAAAAAATAGCTGCACAGAATGCGGCTGTAGAGTTAAATTACTAATACATTCACACAAACGCATGCGCATTGGATATCTCTCTGAGCATTATTAAATTTCTCTGAGAATTGTGAAATTTGAAGGCTGAACAAAGCTACAACAAACCGACTATAGAGCTTAATACTAAACCTCTCTCATATTAGTAGGGTGTTGCACAATAAAATACAATAAAGATAATTTCACCGAGAAAAGTCAAACCAAAACTAGAAAATAAATAAGTTCCTTTATATTTCTAAGCAATACCAAGTATGCACCATAATTGTCGAATTAGATCCGAAAAAATTTTTTTATTAAAATCAATTGAACAGTTTAATAAAATGTTTTAATTAAAATTAAATCAACGGTTGAGTCGCACAAGTGTTTGCTTGCTGAGAAACCATAATGCATTTCAATTGTTAATAAATAAATGAGAAATTTTTTCCACGATTTAAAATTATTCAAAACTTTCAATTTTTGAAACACCCTTCTTTTTTAGCCTTGAACACAAAACTCTCATTTTGTGGGAACTAGCTCTACAATATTCATATTGCAGTTCTATTGAAGACAAACTATTTTCACGATAAAAAATATGGTGACAGAAAAAAAACATTGAAACAATTTTCCTTATTTTATTTGAAACGAATAAAAAACCTTTATTTTCAATATAAAACACACTAAATATTGCAAATATTGCAATGAAAACAAAAATATTTTATTTCAGATATTTAAATTAATTTTTGTAACAGATTTCTGTGTTGCTTAAGTTAATTTTTTAAACATTTGACTGCGTAATATAAAGAATTTCGAAGGCGCGTTGTAATTTTGCGAAGTACATTCAGTACATGTTTGATAAATCTAAGCGCGCACTAAAAATTCACTAAGATGGAACAGTTAAATAATTAATTTCATTTCTCACTTATATTTTCTATAGGAATATTTTACTAATTTGCGACATCACAACACATAAAGTTCTCAAATGTTACTATCACACATATAATACATCGTTCCAATATTATTTTACTTTGTAATTTGTATTACACAAACCCAAACTAATACAAACAAAGTGCTGTCAAAAATGTTGCTTTAAAGATTTCTATATAATATACCTAAGAGCTGCAAGGCCTTCAAGCCACTGATAAGAGCTGGTTTCGAGCAAATATTAGCTCTCAAACTCAATGAATTCGCTGTAGGCAAGCTCTGCACTTGCTTTAGAAGTGTATCTAGAGCTTCTTTTGAAATCAATGAGCTTTAAGATTAGCTCTGCAAACGCTTTTAGAACAATTAAACAGCTAAAATTGTTTCTTGGGATGTTATCTAAAAATTTATTTTTAGAGAAACAAAAAACTCAAAAATATTGAATATACTGTGTGACAAGATTTTTCTAACGTGGATAATTTAAGCTAAGATGGATTGTTTATTTAATTAAGACTATAATTGTCGTATAGTGTGCAAGTCCAATTTTATGTAAATTATGTTTTTTTGAAAACTTAAATTTTGGCGAATTGTTAAGAAATTCGTTTTTTTAAATCATAAAGGAATTTTGAATACTTTAGTTTGAATATTACTTTGTTTTTATGCTTCGTTAATTAAAATATACTTTTCGAATGGGTTTTGATGCACTGAACTCGAATTTGGTCTCAAAAATGCCTTAACACGTCAAGTTTTTGAGATAATCCATTTTAAGGTATTTCTAAGCTAAGAAAGAGTTTTTCTTTTAATTGAAAATTGAGGTTATGTTATGCCATAAGATCTTCGTTTTTACGTTAGAGACAACAATTTTTATTGTGCCATACAGCGTTATGAGAGGGCGACATAAACTTTTTGAAAAATATAAATCAAATAAATATACCTACATAATACATATTTTAAAATATTTTTACGAATATAGAACTGCCAAACATATGAAAAAGGACTATTTATACTTTTAAATAAAAGAATTATAAATTTTGCTAAATTTTGTCATTTTATTGAGGACTCAAAGTGGAATGTATTGTATATAAAGAGTTTTTTAAAAGGGACGCTACAAAAGTTGAGCGACAGGGACAGCAAACGACGCCATATTTCTTGCCACTCTTTTGACATTTCTCTTCAGTAAGGTTTGCCATTTTATGATGGAAAGATATACGAGCCAACAATGAGTCGAAATTATTAAAATTTAATACCGAAATTCGGAGTCAGTGGCCTCAACGTTAAGAGCGCTACGTCCAATTTATGGTCGTCATAATCGTCCTAGCAGATCAACAATTAAGCGTCTAGTGGAAAAGTTGGAGTCCACAGGCACAGTACAAAATGTTCCCTTGCCAGTGAGACAAAAAAGTGCCCGTAGTGTCGAGAATATTGCTGCCGCTGAGGCTTCAGTTGCAGAAAACCCAAATGTGTCTCCCACACGTCGTTCTCAAGCAATGGGCATCTTTGTGACGTCGTTGTGGCGAATTTCGCCTACATCCTTACAAGATTAAACTGACGCAAGAATTGAAGCCGCTTGATCACCAGAAGCGTCGTATGTTCGTGAATTGGGCTGAGCAACAACTTGAAAATGATTCGGATTTTCATCGAAAAATCATCTTCAACGATGAGGCTCATTTGTGGCTCATTGAATGGCTTCGTCAATAAAAAAATATGCGGTATTGGTCAGGCAGCAATCCACACGTACTCCATGAGTCATCATTGCATCCCGAAAAAATTACGGTTTGGTGTGGTTTATGGGCCGGCGGCGTCATTGGGCAGTACTTCTTCCGTGATGATTAAGACCGGCACGTTACTGTGAATGGGGATCGCTACCGTTCAATGATAACCGAATATTTTTGGCCGCAATCGGATGATATGGACTTGGAGGACATGTGGTTCCAACAGGACGGTATCACAAGTCACACAGCGAATGTCACAATCAATTTATTGGAAACCAAATTTGGAGAACGTGTTATCTCACAAGATGGTCCAGTCGCTTGGCCACCTCGGTCTTGCAATTTGATGCCGTTAGACTATTTCCTGTGGGGCTACGTCAAGTCTTTGGTCTATGCCAACAAGCCAGCGACGATTGTTGAACTTGGTATGAATATCGAACGTGAAATTGCAGCAGTATCGGCCGATTTATGCTTAAAAACCATCGAAATTTGGGTTCAGCGTCTGGACATCTGCAAGCGTGCGAGTGGTGGCCATGCAAAAGAAATCGAGTTCCATACATAATGGCATCCATCGAACGTTCTTTCACAGGAATGAAGGATTTCTAGAACCGGTTTTGTTTTATTTAAAATAACTTTTGTTGCGCTCTTATTTAAAAACCCGATATAATATATTTTGTAGTAGATCGTATTAATTTTAGTAGGTGTAGGGAAAAAGTGTAATCAAAATCGTACGAAATATTTTCTTTTTGTATGGAAGGTACCGTTATTTTTTCATATAATGTAAATTTTTTTCTTAAAATATTTTATACAATACTAAAAAACTCTCAAGTATCGAGTTTCAAAAAAATCGATCCTTTCGTTTTCTAAACATTTGATTTCCAAAAAAAAAAATTGAAAATCCAACAAAATTTTCTTTTAACTTAAGTACACACAAATATTTTAAGGTTTTGGAAGCTTCTGTACAAACAAAATTATTGAAATCAGTTAAAGCAATCTAAATTAAATCGAAAATTATAAAAATGGTTCTTTGGGAGTTACCATTAATAACAATTTTTTGAAAAATGTTATTAAGAAGACTTTATCAAAAGTAATTTATTGAAAAAAGCTGCAAACGTTCATGAATGGATATCAGAATAGCAACTTGAGGTTTTTCTGGACTAACCGTATCTACAATAATGAGCTTCATACGCAGACAGGTAAGGAAACCATCGACTCTATAATACGAAAACGTAAGTGGCATGTGGATTGATTGAACAAACGCTTTAAAAAGGTCACGATTGCATTTCCAGTTAAGCGATACAATGAAACTCTTCGACTTATGTTAAATATTTCTTTTACAAAGAAGCTCCCAAAAAATTCAAATATAATTAAGTAAACCAATATTTTCATAAAAAGTATTTTTCTGGATTTAAAAAATAACGTCAATTATTTTTTTCAAAGCTCAATTAAGTGATGAACCTGGTCCAGTGTAGTGAATGCCGATATAATCATAACAAATGGTCGATATTACGAACACTTTTTTCAGTTTCCTTTAAAAAAAAAATTCTGAAAAAATGTTTTTAGGATAATTTTTTTTTCGTTGAGTTAACTTTTACAAAATTATTTTTTAAATTGCGTTTATGTTTTTTTTTCGTAAGGTTTTCTTTCATTGTTGAGAAAAGTTGTAGGTCGGATAGTATTTTCCGGAAGAACACACACGAAATATGTTTTTTGATGAATTTTTCAAAGTAATATGGCCCCCAAAGGCCATATACAACACTTCATATACTGGGTATATTGTGTGCTGTGCAAAAAAGGTTGACCCATGTCCCCTCGTTTAGACGGGATCGGAAATTTTCTAAAAAAAAATAACGTAAAAATAAGAAATGATTAAGAACAACGTCAACACTTATTATGCTATCACTTTTCTTAAAGCCAAAAATCCAAACTTTAATTTCCTTTTCAAATAAAGTTGTTTTGGTAAATAGTTTTTGAGCATTATATCCACATGTAAAGGGGCTTTATTGTCTGCATGACAATAATTTTATAAAATGGAGTCTAATTTTTACGTTTGCATTTTATTTTTTAATTATTTACCTTAGCTTCATTAACAAAGAAGTTAGTTATTTGATCGTATTTAAATATTTTTTTTTCTATAAACAAGAAGCTTATGAATAACTGACGTAAGAAATAATTAGGTGAGGGGGGTGCATATTACCTACAGGGCCACATTCCCTACACTTTCTCAACTCTATGTAACGAATAAGTAACAAATATTCCAAAATACAACCAACAAATGGTAAGAAAAATTGATTTTTCTGAACTCAGAAATTTATTTTGTATTGATTAACTCTTGATTTTGGTTGAATTTATATAATGTATCCTCATAATATCAATTTTGCATTGTTTTGCTCAATTAAATCTCTCATTTTGAACTAAGAAAATGCTTTAATTTTTAGTTTTTATTCTATGGCATTTGGAAAATGCTACAAGATATAGAGTTTAAAATAAAACAAAACCTACATTTTTATATGAAACGTATTCAATATAACGAATTTTTGATATAACGAATGAATCTTTGACATTATATAATTCGTTATACTGGACCACCACTGTTTTTCGAATACATTCGAAAACGATTAAATCGATTTATTCTTGATCTTGATAGTTTTTTCAACCCTTTATGAATATTTGAAAAAAAAAATTACTTTTCAGAAGAAATATCATTGGGTGTTTTTTTTTTTCAATTTTCTTAAAACCATCTTAAAGCTAGACAAAAATTCATAAAAACTAGCCTACTTATCAATATCTTAAGACTAACTTACTGGCCCCAGTCGGGCGATCTAAGTTAAACTATAATAACTTAATGCTAATACCTTTCGGCCTAAGAACTATCTTAATACTAAATCCAGGTCGGTTTTATTTTTTTACCAAGAAGAATTAACAAAAAAATCGGTATCAAATCATTGGGTGTACCATAGAAACAAATCACATTCTTTTTTAAAAACGATTGAAGTCATTTTTGATTCATTATTTCAAAACTTAAACGGTCGACTTTAGGTAAAACCAAAAATAATATGCAAATCACTAAGCAACTTATAACAGCACATCCTCTAGAATGCTATTTTAGATTCTGAATTATGTATCTCATTCACGGATGGGACTTGGAAACATATTTTTTTTAATAAAAAGATTCCAATAACTGTTGCTAGTACTGCATATACAAATTGTCAAACAAATATTTTGTGAAATTTAAAAAAAATCACAATATTTTCCCCTAGCCCCACACAATTTGATTCTTTTAATGAAACAAGGAGTCATCCCCAAAATATTATTAAGCATGATTTTGGGGACACCTAGTTTTCAAGAACATTAAGCTTAACAGGAGATTTGCTATCAAAACTAAGAAAAAGTAAGTCGCTTGAGCACCGCCTTCCAGTATACCTAGGGGAGTTTAATTGTAAACCAACTCAATTGTGGTGGGCCTGTTAAAATAAATAACAGGTTATTTTGACCACCCTAAAGTACATGTACATTGTACTCAAAGTTGGACACCACACATTTCCAAAAAGTATCGAACTAAATTTACAAACAAAAATTATGAAAAAAAAAAACATTAACAATTTGGGTGGTCTAGAAAAGTAACAGCACGAACCTCAGGAGATACTTATCAATGAAAACAACAGCCAAGTGACTCCTTAAAAGGAAAAATGCTTTTGTAAAGCTTTACGATTTACTTCATAGATAGATTTTTAACAAGCCGATTTTTGCAGCATCGCAGCTAACCAATAAATGAAATTTTCATTAAAAACAATTTTAAGCAACTGTTTATCAACGCCTTATTGCAAGTTCCTAGCATGCTTCGTTCCTAAAATACACTATGTGACCTGCTAACTCCACTATGAAGTTAGTAGGTCACTTGATTACACCCTTATTTGGCGGACTGCAAAATCCGGAACAGAAATGCAAAAAAATGCAAAAAAATGCAAAAACAAATGCAAATTCCTGTCGAGGTCCTATTTGAGTGACTTAAGATTGCGCTGCTAACTTCACTGTCGTTTTTTTTTTTGATAATAAGCACGCACTAAAGGGGTTGTGACTACCCTTAAAATGATTGAACACAGTGCGAGTGTTAGGAAAATAGGGAAGGATTCAAGAGGAGATACCGATGCACATTGGTTTGTAGTTCTGAATATCAAAATGGGAGGGAAATACAGAGTCAGGTAAAGCATTCCACATTCGGGTAGTGCGACTAAGAAAAGAATCTCTATACTTAACAGTACGTCCGAAGTTGGGTAAACTGATGAGCATTCCTAGAAGTACGAGTATTACGGCGGAATTGTTCAAGGGGAGGAATGCAACTGGCTAATTCATTAGAACATTGCCGGTAAAAATAGCGATAAAATAATGATAGACACGAAACATTGCGGCGGTGTTCGAGAGATGCAATTTCTTCCGTTATAGCTCTATCACCTATTTTTAAAGCTCTATTTTGAATTCTATCTAATAGACTTAATTGGGTCTAAGGAGCACCCGCCTCAATATGAGAATTATACTCAAGCCTTGGACGAATGACGGCTTTATAAATTGCAGCCAGATCAGAAGAGGAGAAAAACTTTTTGCATCTTCGAAGAAAACCTAAACATTTTGCAGCGTTTTTGGCGATGTCGAATATATGATCATTCCACAGAAGGTGGTCAGTGATGCACATACCTAGAACTTAAAGATGTTCGGTTTCCTCGATGCAAGTGCCACTCATGGATAGTGGCAAAGGGGGTGGATTTCGCTTCAACGACAGAAGACAGCATTGAGTTTTCGGAGCATCAAATTCTACACGATTTTTTATTCCCCATTCGACAATGCTGTTAAGATCAGAATTTAATGAGCTTATCATACGCTGCCGTTCAAATTCAACATCCGAAGAAAAAGGAAGTGAATCTGGAAACGAATATGAAAAGCTGAGGGTACTGTCGTCTGCAAAACAATTTAATGGATTGGAAGTTTCAGACAAAAGATCATTTATGAAAATGAGGAAGAGAGTCGGAGACAAAACGGAGCCCTGGGGCACACCAGCATTTATTTTATGAATGTCAGACTTGAACCCATCCAACACAACTTGTATTGAACGGCCCGAAAGGTAATTTCCAATCCAACGAAGAAGAGATTCATCGATACCAAATGCACGCATTTTCGATAAGAGAGCTTGATGCCAAACTCTATCAAACGCTTTTGAAATATCAAGTGCAATAATCTTACTTTCTCCAAAGCGATGTAAAGATTTGTTCCACTGCTCGGTGAGATATACCATCAGATCACCAGTGGACCTATTGCTACGGAAGCCATATTGCCGGTCATTAAGAAGCTTTCGTTCTTCAAGATATTTCTTAAGCTGATGATTAATCAGCGTTTCCATGACCTTGGAAAGAAGGGACGTTAGTGCAATTGGACGATAGTTAGAGGGAGAAGAAGGCTGGACAAATGCTGTTTTCCATCCACTCGGAAAGAGACCAGTAGAGTAAGAAAGATGGAAAAGCTTACGCAGTGGCTTTGACAGCGTTGAACAACACCTCTTCAGAATAATGGGAGGGATACTATCCGGACCAGCGGATTTGTGTACATCAAGATCTTTTAGAACTCTTGCCACTGCACGAGTGCGAAAGAAGATTCATCCCATAAAATCGTTGGAGCTCTCAAGTGCAGGAGGAGTCATGACACTCTCTGGTAGCGTCGAATTAAGAGCAAACTGTGCTGTAAGCAAATTGGCTTTCTCTGTTGAGCTTACGTAGGGAGAGAAATTGAAGACGAGCGTTGGAACCGAAGACGAAGTTGTATTTCTAATATTTTTTACAAATGACCAAAAATTTTTACTACATTTGGACATTGTAGTATTTTTTGCCTTAACTTTTGATCATGCAAAAATTTTGTTCTTTGAATATGACCGTTACAGGTCTTTCTAGCTTGTTTAAACTTGATCCGGTATTCCTCAGTAGGGTTGGCTTTATAACATCGGAAACTTACTTCTCTAACCCTGATAGCCTCTTTACAGCTCAAATCAAACCATGAATTCTCTTTCGGGGCGATAGATTTTATCCTATGAGGGATAAAATTTCTCATTCCGTAAAGAATCAAGTTTGTGATCATATCTGCACTGGAGTCTACGTCACTATCGAGGAAGCATAGTGACCAGTTAAAGTCCCTGAAAAAGCTGTTCAGACCGTCCCAGTTGGCTTTCTCGTATTGCCAAACGGTTCTTCTAGGGTTTTTTTCTTTAACTGAGGTTTGTTGGCACGAGAAATTGGCAGACATGACACAATGGTCTGATGTGCCTAGAGGCGATAATACACTAACCGTGTATCTATCAGGATTAGAGATAAGAAACAAGTCTAGGGTGTTGGCGGTTTGACTGCAACGTCAGGGATTCGAGTTGGCTCATCGACAAGCTGAGTAAGATGATTTAGCTCAGCAAAGATCTCAACGTACGTTTCTTCTGATGTTGTCTGGCCAGAAAAGCGAAGCCACGAAAAATTGTGTACATTGAAATCGCCCGCAATGACGATTTCAGTGTGAGGACAATAGGCAACTTTGAATGGAGTCGGACAGAGCATCAAACTCGTTAAAAGTAAAATTTCTGTCCAGATTTGGGCTTCGATAAAGAAAGCGTTGTTAATTTCCTTTATTCAGATCTTACCTTTATTGCTATTCTACCAAAAGAAATGGATACAGAATAAAAACTCTATCGTAGGAACGATTTCTTTTAAGGAACATGATAACAAAAGTCAGTTGCAATGCAGCACAACTTTATTCATATTTTAAAAAAATAGCGGCACTTTCCTCACGTATAGTGCTATTAACATCACCTATGATTTTAATCTGGCAAAATGAAACTTATTAATAATTATATGGACTTAAATTACCATTTTTTTTTTTAATCTTACACAGAAAATTAGTATTAAAAACAAAAACAGAAAATTCTGCTGATACGGTTAGTAAAATAAAAATATTTGGGACTAGTTGCCTAGCCTATACCGGTCTCCGTATAAAACAAACTATTTAAGAGATTATTTATTGACTGAATGAAATATTTTTTTTGTACTTAATCCTAATTTATTTTCCACTAGCTAGCTAGCTATATAGAATTTAATTTAATGAATTAAAGTCAGAAGCACACTCGCTTATTCACCACCACACCAGACTTTTATAATGTTTTTCTATACACAATAGATTTACCGATGTGATATAGAGGGGGGCGAATACACATTTTTGCCAAAAGCAAAAAAACAAAAAAAATATAGGACAAAAATCTATAAATAAAAACAAAAACTTTTTCTTTTTCTATTTGACTTTTGCCTTCGATTGCTCTTTTTTTTTTTTTTGAGGGGCAAAACAAGAAAAAGGAAAACAACAAAATGTTTGCCTTTATTTATTCTTGTTTATTTAGTTTTTTTTTTTTTTTTTTGCTGCCAAAATGTGCCATTTCAATTCGTATATACACAAAAGAGGATATATAAATAATTTTGGGCCAAAAACAAATGGCACTTGATATGTCCCCACACCGTCTTCCCATACAACGCATATAGGTAGGTATATCAGAAATGGGAAAGGCAACACAAAAAAAAAATAATATCCTTGCCCTGGGCATAGAAAACAAACACACGGTAATAAATTATCTCCTACGCCATTTAGATCCCGACAAGAACACAACTCTAGATCCAATATACACTCTGAATCGCATGATAATAGTCTGTATTTTTATTTAGACAATTTTTGAAGGAGCTTTTGAAAACAAATTGTGGTGGTTAGTACCCAACTATAATAACGGGTGATTTTTTAAGAGGTTTAAAACTTAAAAAAAAAAATACAAAAAATTCGAAAAAATGAATGAAATATTTATTTGAATCGATAGTTTGAACCTTGCAATTTAATGTTTAAAGATAATTTCATGCAAATGTTGACCGCGGCTGCGTCTCAGGTAGCCCATCCGCTGAGTCCAATTTTGGCATACTCTTTCACACATATCGGCCGGTATCTCACGAATGAATGCATGGATGTTGGCTTCCAGTGCGTCAATCGAAGCGGGCTTGTCCCTACATTAGCCTTGACATACCCCCACAAAAAATAATCTAATGGTGTCAAATCGCACGATCTAGGCGGCCAATTGACCGGCCCGAAATGTGAAATTAACTGTTCACCAAACTCGCCTCGCAATTGCGCCATTGTTTCGCGTGCTGTGTGGCATGTGGCACCCTCTTGTTGAAACCACATATCATGCAAGTCAAGAACTTCCATTTCGGGCAAAAAAAAGTTTGTTATCATCGCTCGGTAGCGTTCACCATTGACAGTAACGCTGCGATTCGCATCATCTTTGAAGAAATATGGCCCAATAATGCCGCCGGCCCATAAACCGCACCAAACAGTGGCTTTTTCGGGATGCATTGGTAGCTGTTGCAATGCTTCTGGCTGATCTTCACTCCAAATGCGGCAATTATGCTTATTTACGTACCCATTCAACCAAAAATGAGCCTCATCGCTGAACACAATTTTTCGATAAAAAAGCGGATCCTCGGCCAGCTTTCCAAGAGCCCATTCACCAAAAATTCGGCGTTGTGGTAGGTCGGCTGGCTTTAGTTCTTGCACCAGCTGTATCTTAAAAGGCTTTACGCCCAAATCCTTCCGCAAAATTTTCCACGTAGTGCTGTAACAAAGGCCTAACTGCTGGGAACGGCGCCGAATCGACATTTCGCGGTCTTCTGTCACACTAGCTGATACGGCCGCAATATTTTCTTCACTACGCACAGTACGTAAACGTGTTGGTGGTTTAATGTCCAACAAAGTAAATTTGGTGTGAAATTTGGTCACAATCTTCCGAATAGACTGCTCAAAAGGTCGAGAATGCCGACCATAAAATGGAAGCAGCGCGCGATGAACATTTCGAACCGAGCACGAATTTTGATAGTAAAATTCAATAATTTGCAAGCGTTGTTCATTTGTAAGACGATCCATGGTTAAATTGCAAACCAAACTGAAGCTGTTTGACAGTGACACAAGGTACTAAACACACGTCAGCTGTCAAAACCAGTGTTGCCAAAACCAAACCAGCTAAAAAATCACCCGTTACAATTAACAGCTTTTACATGTTTAATTATCAGGCAATCGCGAATCAATATTTTCCTTGAACAACAGTGACTTATATGGCCTGTATCGTGGGTTCAAAAGATTAATAATGTCCTTTTGGGTCCTCTGTCGTACTTAGAATGAATGAAGAATGAATGAAGAATATGAATAGTAAAAACCATCGTTTAAAGGTCTTAAGAAAAAAGGATCATCCAAATGTACATAAAATAAACTGCCATATTTTGTACCTAATGATAAATAAAGTCAATACGAAATTTAAAATGAAATGAGTTCAATTTACTAATTTTTGGTTTTATTTTCTAAGGTCCAATGATATAAGAATGGAATATTGAAGTTGCATAGCCATACAAATTATAGTAAAAAACACAAGCTTACATAACAAAATTGTTGATGGAGATTTTCGTATAGGCAAAATCTATTATTTCAGTATTCAAAACCTTTAACTAAGAAAATGTTTTCCGAATAGTAATGTTAGGAGTTTCGATGCAATTCTATAGAATTCGGTCAGAAAAATAAAATTAAAATAATTTGCGTTGTTTTAATGGAACAAAATTCAAGTACCATCATATCTTTATTTACAAACTCAATAACACGGAGTGTTCTTATGCTAACTGACTGAAATAAATGTGTTCACATGTACAAGTTTCCATTCGCATTCCATGAATTACATTTTTTTCTTTTTTTTTTGCGTTTTAGTTTAGCTTTTTTTTCGAATTGAACATTCGTTGGTCCTTTTTTAGCAATTTATTCAATATCTTCTATACTCACTGTGATATCGTCGGTCTATCGTCGTCGCATTGGCATTTTCGATTATAAATCGAATAATAGAAATGTGATAGCCACCATTTTAAGTGAGATATCCAATTTCTTAGAAACTCAAACAAACAACAACAACAAAAATGAAAACCATATCAGCAAACCTCGGCAAAAAAATAAAAAAAATAGCCGAACGAGGAAATTTTTTTCTTCCAACAGACCATACGGTGCCATTGCTGAAAATAATATACTTGTAGGTACATAGGTATATATATATTATAATAGGTATAACAAAAGAAAAAAAGAAAAGGCTAAATGAAAGGAAAAAACGGCCGCTTTTTCTCTGCCATGGTTTAGTTTTCTTCTTTCACTTATTTTTTTTTTTCTAAGCAAAAATGGAAAAATACCTATAAAAATTGGCCATAAGGGTTATAAAACTCATAAAATCGATAGGTGGGCTCACGGGAATATAAAAAAAGGACCTCAGAGAATACCTAAGTACGGCCAGGCAAAAAAATATCCTTTTCCTACATACACAGAAAAAAGGTGTGAAAAAATTAACCAGGCTGCAGTTTTATGTATATGTCCATTAAAAGGTCATACTCTTTTGCTATAGTTAAAAGCGCAACAACAGCAACAGCCGGTGCTAGCCCATTCAGAGTTAAGTGTGTAACTGTGCTATTGTTGCACACTGCAGTTATTACGTGACATGCCATAAATTATGCTGAGTCCTTTAGTTGCACTGCACAACACACAGAAAAAAACCGCTGATAAGCAACATGCAATTCATGTTGTCAAGAAACACTTTAAATACATACATTCATACATATGAACGAGTTATAGTTGCTCAAAATATCCTTTTAAAGAACCCACGGTTACTTAAGTTATGTTAACGTTTGTGGGAAATTTATTATGGACATTGTGAGTGCGAATTAAAAATTTCTCAAGATTTATTAACTGCAGTAAATACATTCAAAATAAATAAAGGATCAAACAACACAGAATTTGACTACGTCTTACGTTATCGTTAATTGACAACTTAAATTAAAACTTAAGTTGGTATAGATATCGCACATGTATAGTCAACATCACTCCCATAATATTTTTAAGTATAAAAGTAAACGAATCTGTGTTAGGCATTCAGAGTTGGCTACTCGAAATTTCAAAAAAAAATTTACCAAAATTGTATGTGGTTGATAGGTCATCAAAGCTTTGAGTTGTCGGTAAATTCTTATTTTTATCTACTTAGTTTCCTTTGTTTGCATCGAAAATGATGACCTTTGGATGTTCTATTTTTGAAAAAAATCAGTTAACCAATTCTCTTGAATATCTTGAGATGTCGTAACTAGTGAAGTTTTGAACCGTATCAGTTAAAGCAGGAGTGATTTGAACTTTATGCTTTCTTATTTTCAATCGCACCATCAATTTTGGTAAGCTCATTGAATTCTCTATATAATACTGAAAAATAAGTTCATTAATCAAAAGTGTCACAAATCAAAAAAAAAAACATGAAAAAGTCCATCAAGAAGGTTTTTTTTTAAATTAAGATGATAACATAATATTCGCCTTAACAAGCCAACATTTTCTATCGAAGAAATTAATCGTTTTGTTTTTTATTGAACAGTAAAAACAAGTTTTTTACTCAAACATCAAAACTGTATCAACTCTAAATCCAATTTTTTATTTTTCAAAAGTGTCAAAATAATTTAGGTTTTTATATAATTCAATTATATAAAGTGACTCAATAAACTCAAAATAATGCAAACATTTTCTAAAGTAAATTTTTTTTGGGCTTTGATGAACAGTTAGTTCGATGCAATTAATTAAAAACAACTAATTCATATTTTACCCATCTTTTCGCTGGGTTGTTTTCCAGCTTCTTCAGGGGTTGATATTAATTCAGCTTTAAAAAAATACAGGGTGGCGCACCAATTGTGCTACAATAAGAAATTCAAATAACTTTTTTTTTTAATCGATGTATTTCATTTTTTTTTTTTTTATTGGTTAGAAAATTAAATTTTATTTTAAATAGTTAGTTGTTTTTAAAGATTATAGACCGCAAATGACCTCCACGCTCTCCCACGCATATGCGGCACCTGATCAAAAAATTATTCATTGCGGCCTGAAGAGTTGAAGTTGGGATCGCCTCAATTATTGTCGTTATGGACTGCTTTAATTCAGTTAAATTCCTGGGCTTCGTTTTATACACCTCTTGCTTGACATAGCCCCATAAAAAGAAGTCTGGTGCAGTCAGGTCAGGTGACCTTGGGGGCCAGCGAAGAGTGGAGTTCCTAGAAATTAATTTGTTTGCGAATTTTTTGTTTAGCTCCGCCATAACTGGTCTGGCTATATGTGCAGTTGCTCCATCTTGCTGAAACCAAACGCTGTTGAATGGTATAAGTCTTCGGCGCAGTTCTGGGTAAAAAAACTCCTTCAACATCTTTAAATAACGGTCCCCATTGACAGTAACGGTTACACCGTTTTCTTCAAAGAAGTACGGCCCGACAATACACCTTGATGAAACTGCGCACCACACAGTGACTCGTTCTGGGTGCAGTTCCGTCTCATGGAGCATTTCTGGATTAGACTCATTCCATATACGGCAATTTTGCTTGTTTACATTGCCGTTAAGATCAAAATGGGCCTCATCAGACATGAACAAACAATTGATCAATGTGTTGTCTTCTTCGGCCATTGATATAATTTTTTGGCAAAATTCCAGGCGAACAGGCAAATCCTGAGGGTTTAACTTGCTAGTAATTTGGACTTTGTACGGAAACAAGTTTAAATCGTCATGAAGTATCCGTTGTAATGACCGTCTACTAACTCCAATTTGCCCCGATAAGTTTCGGGTCGAAACGCTCGGATTGGCCTGTATTGCAGATGCTACTGCTGCGATTGTATCCTGAACCTGAACATTGGCATCTCGATGGTACGGCCTTCGTGCGATGCTTCCAGATTCGGCAAACATGTTTACAAACCTCATAATGGTCCATCTACTGAGTGTGTGAAGTTAGCCCCCCTTTTTTGGAATTTGTCATTTTTGAAAGTTGTTCCAGATTGTTCCCGGTTTGTTCCGGATTGTTCCAAATTTTTTTTGAAAAATATTCAAAAATGGGGGTTTTAGACCCAAAAAACTGTTTTTGACCTAGCCCCCCTTTTTTCAAAAATCGAAATTTTGAAAATTGTTCCAGATTGTTCTAGTTGTTCTGAACATTGTTCCAAATTTTTGGACCTCTATGTTAAAAATTTCAAAAGTTATGGGCAAAATTCGAAAAAATTGTAGCCCCCCTTTTTTTGAAATTCTTACTTTTAAATTTTTTTTTTGGTTTAGAAAAGTGTTCTAAACATTGTTCCAAGAAATTAAAATTGAAGAATTAATATTTAAAAAGATATAGTCTTTCAAACTTTTATTTCGAAAATGTAAACTACGGCTCACCTGTTTATTTTTTTTTTTAAAGTTTTTATTTTCAACACTTAATAACAAATATATATATTTTGAGGAAATATTGTGTCCTTACATAAGCAAAAACTGCCTAAAACAGAGCTTTAAAAAAACATCTTTAAGTTTTTGAATTTTTAAAAGCCCCTATTGGCTCCCCTTTTACAAAATTCAAAAACCCAAAACTTGTTCCAAGTGCGAAATTGCCTAACTCCAATTGTTCCAAGGATTCATTCAAAAATATTCAAAATTGTAGATTTTAAGCTGAAAAAACACTTTAAATGAAAAAATACTAATTATCCTTGCTCTGGCCCCCCTTTTAGGAAATTCAAAATTCAAAAACTTGTTCCAGGTTGTTCTAGGGCTCTTCTAAATTGTTCCGAGCTTTCGTTTCTAAAAATTGATTTTTAGTATTAAAACTTTCAAAAAAATGATCCCCCGGCCCCCCTTTTCCAAAATCGAAAATCCAAAACTTGTTCCAAGTGCATGTTGTGCTGACGATTCAAATTGTAGCACCCTTTAGGTTTGGTCATGGTCCTTATGGTTTTAATCTTGTAGGTAGATAATGTTTTTCATTTTGCAATTAGTATTTTTTCATTTAAAGTGTTTTTCAGCTTAAAATCTACAATTTTGAATATTTTTGAATGAATCCTTGGAACAATTGGAGTTAGGCAATTTCGCACTTGGAACAAGTTTTGGGTTTTTGAATTTTGTAAAAGGGGAGCCAATAGGGGCTTTTAAAAATTCAAAAACTTAAAGATGTTTTTTTAAAGCTCTGTTTTAGGCAGTTTTTGCTTATGTAAGGACACAATATTTCCTCAAAATATATATATTTGTTATTAAGTGTTGAAAATAAAAACTTTAAAAAAAAAAATAAACAGGTGAGCCGTAGTTTACATTTTCGAAATAAAAGTTTGAAAGACTATATCTTTTTAAATATTAATTCTTCAATTTTAATTTCTTGGAACAATGTTTAGAACACTTTTCTAAACCAAAAAAAAAATTTAAAAGTAAGAATTTCAAAAAAAGGGGGGCTACAATTTTTTCGAATTTTGCCCATAACTTTTGAAATTTTTAACATAGAGGTCCAAAAATTTGGAACAATGTTCAGAACAACTAGAACAATCTGGAACAATTTTCAAAATTTCGATTTTTGAAAAAAGGGGGGCTAGGTCAAAAACAGTTTTTTGGGTCTAAAACCCCCATTTTTGAATATTTTTCAAAAAAATTTTGGAACAATCCGGAACAAACCGGGAACAATCTGGAACAACTTTCAAAAATGACAAATTCCAAAAAAGGGGGGCTAACTTCACACACTCCCCTCTACTCGGGGGATTACCGCCAAACTCCCGCCTAAATTCCCTTTGGACGGAAATGATGGACGGCAAAGCATGGTACCGTTGCACTATCCAAATTCTTTTCTCCGTATCCCAAGCATCCATTTTTATAAATCTAAATAGTAACCTACAAAATACAAAAAAAACTAAGCCGATTACTCACACAGAAAAAAAGTTATTACGTTTTATTTTTGTAGCACGATTCGTGCGCCACCCTGTACAATTTTTAAATTTTTAAATTTTAAATTTTATTAATTAATTATGTCTCATTTAATTGAAATAGATTAACAAACGGAAACAAATGAAAATACTAATTACATTAATTGGACAACAAAATTTATGTCTAGTTTCACTTGCTATCACAGAACAATTTATAATGGCATCACTGTAAATAGAGCTTATATTGTCTATGTCTTCTTGCTGATTCATTGTTCTTTTCATATTTTGTTGAATTCGAAGACTTTCCAACGTGAAGCGTGTGGTGGGTGGTGCGGTTCTCTGTTTCCAGTATCGTTACATTTTCAAAATCTGCGACATGTTTCTCTACCATATGTTGTGAGAGTGCTGTAGCATTAAAACACAAAAAAAAACAATATTTTTTCAAAAACTGTTTTAAAAAAATGTATTTGATAAAAAAATACTAAAAACAGCCTTTTCGACGTATGAAGTATCGTTTTAAACGAAAAACATGAAACTAATAAAAACCTTCTTGGTTTAAAAAAAAAAATTAACTTAAAACCATTCGTGGGTAAAATATAAAATATCACATAAAAACTTAAACAAATTAATAAATAAAAATTAATAAAAAAAAGGTAGTTCAGCGTGAGTTAAATTTAAATCTTTAACAGGTTCTCATACCAGGGCATTCGAAAACCTCGTCAGCTGATTTCAAGCCAACACAGAGTTCATGGTACAAGGCTTCACAATTCTGAGATTTCTTTATATCCTCTTTGCTTTGGCACAGACTTTGATGTTGGAGGCTTCGGTGATTTATTCTTGTCAATAAACAAATTTCTTGTCACTTGCTGACCCTAAAAGTTCAAGCCTTTTTTTGGCATCGTTTTATTAGTTTTTATTTTAAGAGTTGGCAATAGTTTCTGAAATGGAGATTTTCGGGCTTGGCTACGTTCCTCACTCTCAATTCGCTTCACAGCGTGTAGCATTGCAGCTAGTCTAAATGCTGGTTCTGGCTCTGTTACGACAGTGACGTTAGCATTTTCAATTAAAATCGAAAGGGGCATGTCGTCTGATTGAGCATCCGAGGCTGGTGCGACCGTAGAGCAATTTATATTTTCGTTTTCTTCTGAATCTTGATATGGTATTTCGGAAAAAGCTGATGGAGCAAATGCTAAGTCCGATATCACATCGGGTTCGAAGGGATACAAACCGATTGCACGAAATCCTGAAGTGATATTATCATACGTCATACATTTGGACCAAACGTTCGACAAAATGACGTTAAAACTTGGTTTGTTCAATTTTCTTTCAGGATACTTTGCTGTGAATCTTAGCAATTCTTGGTCCCAGTGGTGCTCAAAAGACCGATATACGGATTTGTCCAGAGGTTGAAGTTCGTGTGTCATGTTTGATGGAAGACAATACAGTGTTATTTGGTAGCGTGCTGCCTCGTCTACGATGAAATAGTCTAAGTGACAAGCTGCACCGTCGAAAATAAGCAAACATGGTCCTGGAGTCTTAAACTTACCCAAATAGGATATGAACTCTATAAAAGTAGAGTAGCTCATGTACTCTTTAGGAGTCATTTTTACTAATGAACTAGTTGGAAGGTTGTCCATTAATTCAGGCTTTTGTCTCTTTGAAAAGTTCAACTGTTGGAATGGCCATCCCTATAGCGCTCACACATCCAACAATCGTCACACTTTCGGCATGTTCGTTGGAAATTTGATGAACCGGTTTCGATACTTTTTGGGCCAGGTCACTCTGCTGGTGGTGGAGCGAAATCCTACAGCCCTTCTCGTCCATATTATATATGCTTTATGGTCTGTTTCGGATATTTAACCTTTCCATTAAGGTCCTTATCTTCTCAAAATGATCGGACACAATATGCCTGTTGAGTTTCTGGGCTCTTGCTTGGTTCATCATTTGAGCCTTGTATACTGTGATTTCCGGGTGTCGTTTCATAAACAACCGCAACCACTTTCTTCCAGCGCCATTTTCTGATTTACTAAGGTCAGGATGTTGTTCAAATAGCAAAAAATGGTAGCTTGGTATCGGAGCATCATCTTTGGGGTAATTATCATTCCAACCTAAGACAACCTCACTATTCTTTGGCACAAATCTGTCTCTGGTTATGCAGTAAACGTATGAACGCCTTAGTTTATTTTTACTTGAACCACTCTTGATGGGATTCCTGAGTGTTCTTCTTGGAATTCCAAAGCGCCTGGAAGCTTCATGTTGTGAAAAACCATGTTCTATAGACTTCAAGGCATTTTCCATCTCGACTTCGCTCCAATTTGCTCTTTTTTGTTTTAAAGTTGACATTCTGGCTGAAATCCAACAAAAATTTAATGAAAAAGAGAATATATATTTTAAAAGAAATTTTGTCATGTGCCCAATAAGGCCCACCACGTTTTTGTATGGGCCTTATTAGGACAATGAAAGACACTATTATAAAAATTAGAGAAAATAAACAATAAAACGTTTTATCAAAAAAATATCGTGATGTAGTCTAAATTGAATTCATTTTATGGGAAAAATTATAAAAATGTACTAACTTCGATTAATTTTCTGAAAACACACAAATAACACGGGCTTTTTTTATAAATCGAGTGCTCTTCACCTTCAACGAACTTCTTTCAACTGCAGGTCTCGTCATGAATCGTGCAACTGGCTGTTTTTGCTTTGTATAAGCTTCTATATAGAGCGAGTTTACATATACAAAGCAAAAAAAGTCCCGTTATTTGTTCGTTTCGGTGTTTTCTACGATTTGAGCCTTATTACGCACTGATGGGGCTTGTATGGCCCCCCCACCTTAATAACAACTAAAAATGTGCCATTTTTGAAAAAGCAACTTTGATCGCAATGGAGACATTTAAAACGACATTTTACCTTCTTTACAGATAGATCAGGGGAAAACTGAAATATTTGTTTATGCACTTATGTTGTCACAATTTTGATCTACATGTGCGATATGTACAATACCCATACATTTCTTCTTTACCAGGCGTTTTTTTATTTTATAGCCATCCCCATCAGTATTAAAGAGTAGATTTGTAAAGAGATTGCTTATTTTAAAGTGTAATGGCAAGAAAAATGCTTTCCTTATATTTTGACATTATTCCTATTTTTGTTAGTGTCTATGTCAATGTGTACCTACTTATTTTTTTAAAATGCTTCACCGTCTAGTATTGATAACATTATACCATATGTATATATGTATGCATACTGATATTATTTTTTTTTTTCTCTATACTAAATTAATTTGTATTCCCCTAATGTGTATTAGATTATAAAGGATGTGCAAAGTGCTCATTATATGAACAAAATACTTATTTTATAAGCATTAAAATGAACCAATTACTTTTAGTTTTATTTAAATATATTGTATAAAATAAAAATTAAAAGCCAGTCTCTTCATTATTATGCTGAAAATATTTACAAAAAATACCTAGGTAAGGTTACCAATATTCTGCTGTTGTCACGGGTGTTGATTTTGTTCATTGTTATTATTGTATACAAATAATTATATTTAATATTTATGTAGCTATAGATATAGTTAGATATAAAATATTAACATATTGCTCCCCTATTTAAATATAATTTTATTTAAATAATCGTAATCTTAACACGTCATCAAATTTAATGAGGCGAATAGTTAGGAGTAAACCTAACTATGAAACGTGATGTTGAACAATAGAAATTTTGTCATCTATATTTTTATATTTAATTATTTGAAATATTTTATTATTGTTTGGATCAACAAAAAGAAAACTTTATATAAAAATTATTATAGTAATGATGGTGACACAAAATTACAGTATAATACTTTCAGTGGGTAATTGAATAAATATTTACGTATTTAGTAAGAAAAATTATGGATGTATGTACAGCTATATATAAGCATACATTGAAGATGAAAAGAAGCCACATATTTTGGCGGCACTCTGCAAGGGTAGCGGCAGTTATCAAAATTTAAAATAAATTATCCTAAAGGATATATTTTCTTAGCCCAACGAATTAATTTAAAAAAGTTAACTAGTGCTAAAACTAAAAAAATAATTGGACATTTCTTATGATGCTAAAAAAATCAAAATTTTGTAGGTTAGATAATTTTTTTGTTATTCAAGTTCCACTTGCTGAATTAAGCTCAAAATCAAGTCTTCATAAAATTTAAAAAAATAATAAAAGCAAATATTTTTTACAAAATTTGAAGCTTTCTCTAACTAGATAAATCACTTAAATGTGATTTTGTATATCGCTTGATAATACAATAAGGCTGGAAATGCCCATTTTTAAATTTAAATTTCCTTCAGGGATTTTTTTCTTATACATAAAGACAAAAATGCAGTGATAAATTTGACCATTTTATTTGTATTTATTTAATTATTTTGAAAAGGAAATTATTTAAAAACCGACATTAAATTAAAAACCTGATGAAAGTGAATAAAATATAAATGTCATTCATTTTGAGACAACACAAGTACAGAGATGCAACACATAACAGGAAACTATTTGTGCAATATCACGGAAAATGTAATTGACGCAAAACAATAAATTAATTTTTTTGATGATCACTTTTCTTTTCACTTGCATTAACGTAATGATACTTTTCAATTACAAATAAATAGTATTTGCATTTCTGAATTACAGTAGACACCCGACTCGGAAGAATTATCTAACCAGTATAGTGAACACACACAATTCATACAAGCTCTTGAAGCTCTTGAAGCTCTTGAAGAAAAGAAAATCTGTTCGACTGTCTTTTTGGACGTGTCGCAGGCGTTTGACAAGGTGTAGCACGAAGGCCTCAAATTCAAATTAAGACTGAAGGACTTTACAACATTCTAAACGGATATCTAAATGAAAGACTTTTTCGTGTAAGACACGGAAATGAATATTCTGATTTCAAAGAAAAAGTGGCTGGGGTGCCACAAGGAAGTGTATTAGGTCCAGTTCTGTACATTTTATTTACACGCGATATACTTCAAACAGATGACACTATTGTAGCCACGTTTGCTGATGATACTGCAATACTAGCAGTAGGCAAAACGATTAGCGAAGCTACAATTAAATTACAAAATGCTCTCAATAATGTTAATGAGTGGACGAAAACATGGCGAATAGCACTCAATGAACAAAAGTCAGTCCACGTGGACTTAACGTATAAAAAAATAAATAGATAAGCCGTCTTTCTTAATACCGCTCGTGTTCCATTTGCAAATGAGGCAAAAGATCTTCACAGGGATCTCGGGATTCCTACGGTCCGGGACGAAATAAAAAGTTTCGCGCGAAAACATAGAAATCGACTATTAGAACACGCTAATTCAATGATTATTGACATTCTTGACGAGTCGAATTTAGTACGCCATCTGCGAAGAACAAAACCTTCCGACTTGGTGATTTGAACAGAAAACCGCTTTAAAATCACGGATTAAGCAGGAACTTTCACCGAAAAGTAACCTGCAACACGTTACTTAACTTCGTTAAAAATAAATTGCTAGATAAGTTTCAACTTAGTTGCAATCGGGAAGTGGAGGTGGTTTTAGTTTATTAAGAATCTCACACTTCTATGAACACGCGTTTTTCGGTCCACATAGAGCCTTATGTTTTTGGTGATGAAAAGCCGAATATGGAAGTTTTTTCCAGAACGTAAAACATTGTTTTGAGTCGCCGACTAAAAAGCTGAAAATAATCTTCGCTTGGCATAAGTGCAGGTGAATACAGGGGAGCACATAAAAAAACTTTTTCTAAAGAATAAGCAAAAAGCGCGAATCATAGAAAAACGACTTGAAATCTATATTGGTTATTTAAAAACGAGGAAGTTAAGTTTTATTAAAGGTATTCATTCAAAAGCGTAAATCCGATGTAAATGTAGCTAAACTTAAAACTTCTTTATATGTCACAATTTACGTGTGAGTTATAACAAAAAAAGAAGTATAGGTAGGCGTCGAAATTTTCAGTCAAGATTATTCCCAAAATCAAGGTCTTGACGTCCACAACCTACAATGGACTCCAAAACATTGATTTTTGGAATAGCTTTTACTCAAGTTTTTGACGCCTATACTCCTTTTTTTTTGCTATCACTCACATCAAAAATTTGCTGTGGGCTCAGGGTCTAAAGAATTATAAAAAAATGTTTTATGTAAATGATAGAATCATTTTTTATACAGAATTTTAAGTTTCACAAGCAGAATTTGGAAAAACTGAAATTTGAGAAGACATAATTTTGAAATACAGAGTTTTGCACATACAGAGTTGTGCACATACAGAATTTTGCATTTACAGAAATTTAAAATACAGAATTTTGACCAGACAGAATTTACAAAAAAAAGCTGAATTTTGTACCAAACAGAATTTTGAAAACCAGAAATCCGACCTGCTATTGTGTGTTTTTTTTTAAATGTCTCACAAGCATTTAATATTGACAGAAAAAATGGAAATTCCCGCTCGAAATAATAAAAAATCTCGAAAAAGTGAATAATAGGCCTGTTTTTTATTAGTTTACATTATCGAGCATCTAGTTTATACATTTAAAAGTATTTGAAATTAGTGTTCGGAGATTTCAATTACAAATTATTGAAATTAAACTTTTTTTATCAATACTTCTCAACTCTGCGAAATTTCAACAAATTATGCCGGAAGTTTCCGCTTTTTTCTTTCAAAAAAAGCAAAATTTCTATGGCGAAAGAAATTTAAAAAATTTAAAATTAAGCGGAACCCAATTGTATATGTATATATCCATGGCAGTCGTGCACAACCAAGGCCTAGTACGCTGCTGATGCGAAACGAAAAATCCCATTCAAAAATGACACAATGAAATCATAAACGAAAAATTTAGTTCTACTTTTCGTTCTGCAGTACGCTGTTCGTTGAGCGAAATTGATTATTGCAGCAGATTATTTGGAGAATAATACACTCTTGTTTCATACACTAATTATTACCCAGGATATTTACGGTGGCGAAAATGACATTTGTGCCTTTTCGTGTTTATTTTGACCGTTTTTTTCATTACAGCATGCTTGCCTGATATGATTTTTTGCATTTGCAACTGTTTTAATTTTTTGAATTTATACAACTTTCAACGAACATTTTTCCGCTTCGGTTTCGTAAGAATTTCGTTGTCTTGTCAGAGACCAAGTAAAAATTTCGTTTCGCATCAGCAGCGTTTTGTAGGCTTCTCGAGATACCTGAAGTGAATAATTACTTTACTAATAATTTTGAAATATATAGTTAAGAACATTTAACGAAATTTTACCCTTGTGTAATTTTTTAGCCCAGGATAAGACTTTGGCTTCAAAAAAATTCTGAGAAAGCTGAATTATTATGGTTTGGAGAGCTTAGACGTCTAAAAAGATCCGTAACTTTGGTCTATGGTTTTAAATTTTTATGGGGGGATTAAAAGGGGTTGAAATTCAGTTTTTTTCTTAATTTCTCGAAAACTATCAGTTTTTTTGAAGAAAAAAAAACATGAAGACAAAAATTGGACTTTATATAATTGTACTCAAAAACAATAGACTCAGAGAAAATCATACAGAAACTTCATGGTGAAGCAAATTTTGTGGAAAAAATGATTAAAATTATTTAAATCTATGGTCAAAATGGTAAACAGAGGAACGCCATCTTGAAAAAGAAAGTAATTAGGGTCTTATCACACATTGAATTTCCTTTTCCTACAAAATCAAGAAAAAATACATTTAGACAAAAAATTATTTAAGAAATTAGCTATTAAAAAACTCTGTACGTAATAATCTGTAAAATTGCACTTTTGATTATGTAGGTACTTTATAAAGGACAAACAACAGTTTTTTGTAAAAAATATCTCAGCAAGTGTAAATATTTTCAAAATATTTGTATTATTGCTTATTAAACTCTACACAAAAAAGATTATAAACCAAATTTTTTTAGAAGCAACAAATTTTGAGAAAAATGTACATTGTACCCCACTTAACCCTCCCCTAAAAAGTGTACGTGTCTGTGAAGGGACTTATCATTTGCAGAAGACTTATTAATTTAAAACCGATGCAGCTAGTGAAAAAAAATGTTAGTTTTTCAGGACTGCAACTCTTGTTTTAATATAAAAAAGATTTTTTATAATACAAAGAATGTTAAAGGTACGTACTACTGAAATAAGTCAGTTAAGTAGAAGACTTAGTATTTGGGATTAGACTTATTGAATTATTGATTTATAACAACTTTTTACGGGCCTTAGTCTTACAAATTGGCGTTTCGCTCGGGCTACTCACTTATACTCATCAGAGACAGTGGTTTTTTGTCAAAAAATTTGTGTAAGTTAAACTGAACTTAAATTATTATTTATGACAAAGACCTTCACAATGTCACTGATGAGTCCAAGTACGTAAGCAAAAGACGAATCGCCATTTTGTTTAACCAAAGACCATAAAAAGTATTTTGAGCTCTCGTTTTTGTTACAGAAGGTTGGCAGTCTTAAATCTTGTAAATTTAAATTTAAACAAAATATTTCTCCTAAGTATACACAAATTTTTATTTTGTATTTCGCTTTATTATTAAAACCAATCAACAGTCTTATAAACAATTAAATTAATTGAAATTTTTTTTCTCCTTATAAGGAAAAAATCGATAAACAAAACTACTATGTTTTTGTATTCCACCCCATGCGACCGAACGCATAAATCACTTCAAAGTGGGTTACTGAAACAACACATTGTCCTCCAGTTACCCGTTCAACTTTGACCAGAACCCTTATGAAATTCCCATTTGAGCCATATCTTTTGTGTGTTGGTGCATGGTACGACTAACCACATAAATATATTACATCTGTATATACTCGCAAATATGTAGTTATATATTTTATGTATATATATGCGAAGTGTGAATGTAGAACATAAAAGAGCACTCGCCATAAAACACTTTCGCCGCAAGCTACACCGAACTCGAATTCATTTAAACTCGTATCTGATGGCCCAAGTTGTAGGTATATAGAAATTATTCATTCGCCTATATAGAAGAATAATAATGTATGCATAACCTCCTAGCAAGAACCACAGAAAAGCTTCCAAAAAAATGAGCCAGCAGTGAACTGGTTCTTTGTGGACACAATAGCTCACACCTTGTTTTTTTTTTTGGAAAATTTGTTCAAAATGAAAGGGCTCAGCCCAAAACTCAGGCTACATGGTTTTGTATGGGGTTTGTCACACACAAAAAAAAGGCAAACAAAAATCTGAATTAATTATCCAAATGGGAATCTGAAGCTCAAAATGCGGGACACAAGGTTATGTAAATATTGAAAACCCGATCAATATTAATATACAGTTTGAATTTTAATGCAATTAAGAAAGATTCTTGTAGAAAAGACCTTTTTTCGTTTTTCGTAAATTTGTCTTGTGTTTTTATTTTTGGTGGGGGAAACAAGGATTGTTCTCATAAATAAAATACAACAGCAAAAAGAATGTTCAGAATGAATACCGAAATATTTGCCACCCTTCTAAAAAGAAAACCCATCTTGTTTTTGAAATCTTGTTAAAAATTCTGTAAAATTAATCTCATTCAATGAATTGACTATCTTTAAATTTATTTTAATCCACTGAAATGAAAGGAAAAAATCTTGATTAAAAATTCCATGAACCGAGTTTTTCACTAATGTGAATATGTATTAGATACAGCAGTGTTTTTCAAACTGTGGGTGGTCACCCCCTAAGGGTCACCAAGAATTACTAAGGTACATAGTCGCAGTCGCTACAAGGTTTAATAAAAATCATAGGTTTTAAGTTCTGTACACTTAGGCCTATTATTCACAATCTTTAATCATTTTTGTGGTAATTATCGTCATAAAATATAGTTTTTTTTTTGGTTTTGCCTTGTTTTGCCACTCCTACCTGCTCCGGTTTTCAACTCGACGGCCTTATCGAAACTTATCTAATTTACGCTCCTTCGTAAAGATATTCCCCGAAAGGTTATACGCAACACTTATTCAGCCATATTCTGAGTCTCACATGGAAAATATTTCACCCGAAAAAAATTGTTCCACCGACATTTTAAAAGCTATTACGAGTTTCACCTGAACTTCTCTTGGCCTTAAATTAACAAAGACTTGCGCAAAGGCCACCATCAAAAATCGTTTACCGTCAAAAATAAGTGAAACGATTTTCGAAAATATTAATCCAAATAAAAATAAAGCACAAGCACGTTTTCCATCCTCAGAGTCATTCATTTTTTATTAAGATTAAATTTCAATTTTTATATTTTAACAAAAAAAGTTCTTCACTTCCAGTGAAATCAACAAGTAAACACAAAATTTTGACAAAAAAAATAAATGACATTAGCATTCAGTAATGAATTTTCATATTTCAACCAATGAACGCACCTACTCACAATAGTAAAAGTGAAATGCCAAGTTTTCCGTGTGGAATATTGTTCACGTGAAACACACAACAAGGCTGATTGTTCGATCAAACAATAATGCCGTGATTTTTTTCTAAAACATTGGAGAACTGAAAATGAAATTTTGTATAATATGTGACTGAGAGATTTATAAGGGTTCAGTGTATGTAGCTATGCCGCTTTTTAACTGATAAGCAATTATTATAAAGGTAATGGGGGTTGCCCGAATATTTTATCGAACAATGGTGTCACGTACTCAAAAAGTTTGAAGAATACTGAGATTCATTATTGGTATAGTTGAAAAAAAGTTTTCAGCTAAACAGACTTTGAATATCTTCTTTTCTTTTCAAGAACCTTAAAAATTGTCAATTTTATTTATTTCAGTCAAATTATTCAAAAAAAAAAAAGAACTTGAAATTGCATTTTTTCATTGAAAAATTTTTTTTATGGAATCTGCTTGGGTAGCTAACGCTACTCTAACCTATTATAAAAACGAATTTTTTGGGTTAGGGAAGAGTTTCCATCTTGACTGGGCCAATATTCATTAACATATTTTTTTGGATAAATTTATACTCGTATCAAAGTTGAAAATTTGAAAAATCGATAATTCAAAATTGTTTCCCGCAAAAGAAAAATGAATAAAAATATTTTGAATGCTTAAAATTTTTTGTTTAAATAAAAAAATAAATTAATGAATCATTCGGTATTTGACAAACATATAGTCAATTACAAGAAAATGCCACTAGAATCAAAAAAACCGTTATAACTTCTTAACGAAGTGAAAACGAGAAAATTACCTGTTAATGTTTTCGACTAAAAATGATTTTGGGAACCCATCTTCTGCAGCTGTGACTGTGTTACGCCCAGTATATGGGTGATTCTACAAACGATGGAATTTTCAACGGCTCCACTTATATAAAAAATCGTTAAAGGTTAAAAACTTATTTTTTTTTATATTTTACATATATAACTAGTTATAACTTAGTTTTTAGGTGGCTTAAATTTTTCGAGATTATTTATGCAAGTTGTTTTGAATTAGATACATGAAAACAGTCACATTACGGGTATGTGAGAAGGGTGTCTATATAATATTTACAAGTATTTAAACAAATCTACTTAAAAAAGAAAGAAATTAAGAAAAAACTTAGTCCCCTAAATACCTGTTTTCGAAATAATGTCCATTAAAGTGCTGTTTTTTTTTCTCTGATGGGTGCTTTTAACTATGTGAAAGGACGTTCCAATAATCAACTGCAAATACAGGTTGTCGATAGTATTTTAGGAAATAATTCTTGGATACACATATACACCCCCCTGAGGCAGGGATTTAATTTAAAATTTAAATGTAAAAATATTGAAAATAAAGGAAAGTACATAGAGTAAAATTTTTTAAAAGCTTATTTCATATTCTTTTATTTTTTTTTTTTTAATCGATTTGTTTAAGTGAAATTAATTTTTTATAAATTAAATTAATTAAATTTTAAAGTCAATGTTTTTGAAAAAAATTAAGATTTTTGTTCACAAATCTATGTTTATATATTATACCTGATTTTCAGGTTGTTGTTTTTCAATTCAGTAAATCAGGTCATTTGCTTTACTTGATTTTGAAGTCGTGTTAAATCAACGTAGCTTGCAGGTAATATCTGCATGACATCATGTATATTTAATACTGCTTTAAAATTGTAACACTGTAAATTTTACCTGAAAACCTTGCTAGTTTGCCTGTTAATCTAGTCAACTTTACATGAAGATCTAGTTTAAAAACATGAATAAAATGTTCAATGTCTTGTCAATTTAACATGAATATCTAGTTAATTTAACATGATTAAATGTTGAATCAACCCTGCATCCGGTAATTATTGTGTCTTGGATCTATGCGCCTAGGTCCCATCTATAACGCTGCTTACCGTCCAATTCATTTTGCATTATTCTGAAAGTATAGAAATTTATTACTATGTATATAATTTTACTTTAAAAATACTTTGTGATACTTACTTAGTTTTAAACTGGGAACTTATCATACATGGAGATAGCACGCATCCCATAGGCAACTTCGCTGCATAAAAATCTTGTGCCAAATATCAGTAAGTTGAAAATGACCTTGTTTGGATGGCTTGTGTTTGTATGTGCTTTAACACTGGTGTCACGTTGAAATAACCAGGCAGAGTGTTTCTTTAACCATGGCTTGTGAGTGTGTTTCAACGCTGGGAGAGGGCTAGTTTAAAAGGCGGCCAGGTTAAATTTAAATAATTTTATTCAAATGGCCTGCGTGTGTGTGTTTTAGCACTGGTATCAAGTTAAAACTAACTGGCAGTTGAGGCTAGAGGTTAAATATAACAGTTTAACATTGTAAATATAACCATATAAAATGTTGCTTCAACCTGATTTGTGGGTAAAATAGAAATTCATAACAAGAAGTGAACATAACTATAACGATTGACTAAAACAACCTCATAAAAAAAATAAAAAGATATAAGAATGTACTATTAGCTTTCAAATGAGCTAAAGCACATAACTATGTGCTTTCGTATCCAAGGTATCGAGTGCTGGCATGATACTTTGTAAGTTACACGGTTCCATGAAATAATTGTTCTTGAATTTTGTTTCCAGAAAATCTTTTGAACCTCACATGACTCAATGTTCTTAAATTTAACATGCAAATCTGGTTAATTTAGCATGGAAATTCATTATTAATTTAAGATGTTTCATTGTTAAATTAATCCTGTATTATTTGTGTCATGATCCATACCTAAGCCTGAGAGCTGTCTTTTGCACGTTTTGCATTATTTTAGAAGTACATAAAGAAATCTATTATACGTATACGAGTACATATGTATATACATATTTACTCAAATTTAATACTTTGTTATAATAATACGAGAACTTTGTGATACTTAGGTACTTTAATTTTGAACTGGGAACCTTCCACACACTGAGATATTTGTGTGTTTTAACGCTGGTATCACGTTGAAATTAACTGACAGAGAGTATTTCAACGGAAGGCCAGTGAAAATTGTGTGTGTCGGGTTGAAATGAACTGGCAGTGTGCTAATTTAACAGAAGGTCTGGTTAAATTTAAATCATTTTATTTGGATGCCTTGCGTGTTTGTTTCAACACTGGTATCACATTAAAATGGACTTTTAGAGTGTTACTTAAACAGGTACAAATTATAGAAATCCAGTTTTGGGACGGAAAATTAAAAAAAAATATACTTACGTACTTGGAAAAAAGGTACGATTTTAGTCTTTATGTATCTTACTGAGCCAACGCTGATGAAAGAAAATTTCATCATCTCGTATAATTTAAGATTTATGGCTAACAAACCCTCATCACCAAAAATTATGGGAAACATATTTTCATTTGATGGTTGGCAGGCGCACTTCTGTCTCCCCCTTAACAAAATGATGCATTTCCTCTAGACTTCGTTGACAACGGTGATTTATAAAATTAATATAAAATTCAACCTTCGAATAAACTCTTGAACCCGTTAAATGAATTAATTCAATTTTCATGTTTTTTCATGGCTATCTCGTTTAAAAATGTTAAATATTGAAGTATTGCCAACCTGGGTGTAAAAAATCAACACAAATTATTGGATATCCATCGGTCTCTGCTGAGGATCATTTCTCATATTTTAAGAATAAGATTGCTTATAAACCTTCATCATATTTCATGAGGTAAATACCTATAATACTAATGGATGAATAAATTTTTAAATATTTTAAAACTTTTAGCCATTGGTATTCAGGGATCAAGTTTATTTATCTACAGATTAATACGTTTTAAGTGATAAATGTATCTTTTTGTGTAAATAACCATTTTAAACTTTACGTTTGTTATTCAAAGTCCATTTTCTTTTTAAATACAATTTTAAAGTAAATATTATATTCCTCTTATTATAAACTAAACCTCTATATTATTTACTCATACTTATCCAAGTTTGTATTTAAACTCTAATAAACCATTACACAATGCATATTGTTTAGGTGAACTCATGCAATAATGTATTTCCTCTATCATTACAGAACCATTATACAATTAAATTCTCTGTCCTTTGGACTTATCTCAATTGCATTCTAATTGCAAATTGCAATTTCAATGACCGAAATGTGCAATTAGACACTACATGAATATTAAATTAGAGATAATACTGAAGCATTTAGGCATAGGGCTACATGATTCATGGTAAATTATAATGCGTCATCAAACAAATATAATTTAAATCATGGAGACACACACATTAAGTCCTTCAGCATTATGTAATATCCTATGTTAACATGCGTTGAAAGGCATAAAATCTTCAATCAAGGGACAGAGCTTACTGAAACCCATTAATATTAAATGTACACATGTAAGTATATGAAAATATATGTTTGGTCGAAGCTCCACTCTTTTAAAAAATTTATCGAAATAATTATCACCCTTCATTGAGAATGTCATTCTTCAAAATACTCATTCCTTTCTCATATTTTTGTTTCCAATTATATTTTTTCTATTAACTACTATCAATGCCGGGTGACGCAAATCCAAATAACGTGCATGACATCATGCAAATATTTACAAAAAAAAAATAATAACTTTTTTGGGGGGGTTACAAACTTATCTTCCCCATAACATCTAAACAGATATTGAAAATATCATAAAACGTCTCAATCTAAATCCGAAGAAGATGCAGCCACACAAAAATACTCGTATCATTCCTTTCCATAATGCTGGTAGAATTAAAAAAAAAAAGAAATGCACAAAGTCTCTTTATACTCATAAATTAAAGGATCACTCACAAAAGGGTGAATCCCCAGCTATTTCTTTGCAAATATTCCATAATGGCTGCGGCACGGTGCGCATTGTGTAAGAATTTCTCATGACCGTCGTCCTCACACTATGGGAGCGACATTTTTGTATCCTTTCTATTATTATTTTTCATTTTCCTTATAAAGTAATTTTTTTTTTACTTTTTTGTCGAGTTCACCCCAAATTTTTATCCCGTATTTCATTTTTATTTATCCTGAGATTTAAATGATTTACTGACTGTCAACAATTCTTCTTTTTTTCGTCTGTTTACTTGTGAGTACTTTATTTATTCAAAAATGGCGAAAATCTCGCTACATCCTCCATTGAAAAAAAAGTAAATCTAAGACTCACTTAGGGTGGGAATGTGCTGAATGATGAATTTCTTCCTGGTTGGTCCTTGGTATAGGTAGTGTGATAGAAGAAGGTCAAAATGACATTTATCATTGTTGGCACTCTAAGGGGTCCATTATGAGGAATGTAATAAGTTACGGTAGATCATCCCTTAGACTTATTATTATTTGTTATGCTTCAAGTTCTTCCCCACCTTTCATTGAAGCCGTTAAAAATTTAATTTAATTTTCCTTAGGTATACTCGTAGTTCTCATATTTCAAGGATTTACATTATATTTTGTGGTATGAGGTATATTTTCAAGTCCATTTCTTCCATATACTTCTAAGATAGGTTTAGGTTACATTTATTGTATCTGAATTGCTTTTAATTTGATATTATATAATTTTTTTTTTAAATGTATTTGTGCAAGAGTGTGTTCAGTTCACATAGCTATATATAATATTTCCCCCTTTCGTTACGGTTTATTTCAATAGAAGAACACTCATTCTCGCATCTCAATATGAATTGAAACCGTGAAATTTAATTTCGAATGCTCGCTTATTAATAATGACTTCATCTTTGCGAATGCGTCATAGGTTAGAATGATATCTCTTTGCTAAACAAAGAAAAGAGTGAACAAAAAAAAAAAACAGCTTGACGGCAATTACACTTTATCTGTCAGAATGACATCTTTATATTGTATTTAATTTAATTCTTTTGAACTTCTTTATACTACCTTCAGATGTTTTGTTTTTTGTATTTTTTGTTCGGTATCCTCATTTTAACAAAAGAAGATTCAAGAGATTAAGAAATGGTTGTTTTTTCTTAAAGGTTTTCATCAAGAAGCTATTTGTATGTATGTGTAAATGATAACAAAAGGCAAAGCAGCTGGCTTAACAAAGTTAATTTTTAAATTTCTTAGGAAAAGAATAATTAATATGCAGCTAAAATCAAAAAATATAATTAACCCAATTTTCTTGTTAGTAGGTTAGAAGAATATTTTATTATAAGAAAAATATCTTCGATTAAGGTATTCGGTTTTTCGAATACCTTAATCGAAGATATTAGATAATTTAAAAGTTTATATTCCGGGGCCACTTTATGAAATATGTAACTTATTTTGTTTTCAAAAATTAAAGAAAAAATAAATTTCTGCCAGTAAAACTGTGAGGCAAATTTTATTTTTTGTCTCTAACATAATAGTTTATAAAAGTTTTTTGATGCTCTGAATTTGAATCTGATGTCGGAATTTCTCTAGGACGTCACGTCCTTATTCGAATTTGAAACTTGAAATATGGGTTCTTAGGCGAACTCGTCCTTATATTATTTCTGAAAGTAATTTCTTTCAAATAAATTCTTATCGTTTATCGTCAATCGGAAGTATACATATTTATCTTTGAAATCCTTTTTGAATATTTCATATGCTTTCATTCGATTTGGAGAAACCATGAAAAAGCAGTTAGCCCTTGTCTTAAACTACCTTACTCAAAAATACATAATATACTAAGCACATAACCTTCAATTGAGGACATCAAAAAGAAGAATACAAATATTGAGTAAAATTCTGGCTAAGTATCCATTTTTTATGAGAAATGTTTCATATTTTTAGATCTAGTATATATTGTCCGGACAGTAGACCGAATTCCGTGCGCTTTATGGCAAAGACCTTATTTTATTACTGGGATTCATCTTTGTAATCCTGTCGCTGAAAACTGTTGAAAATCATAAATTAAAAAAAATCGTAAATTAATTGGAAAGTTTTCATGGCCAAAATAAAAATTGATGTCTTAAAAGCAAAAATTTGGGGTGCATCTAGCACCTTCTGATAAAATTTCAGTGTTTCCACTTTTTGGGGACAAGGTTTTTTTTTTTGAAGTCAATGGTTGGAACCTCATTTTTAATATTTTGAACATGAAAAAAAGTTGTGGAAACACCTCCAGATTCCAAAAGTGTAGCTGTAGCTATTAGGAAATAAAAATAAATATTTAAAAATTGGTGTGCTTTCTGAGTAAATTTTAATGTTGTCACTTTAAAGGAAAATTTTTGTATGTCAAAATGTTTTTTTTTTTTTTTTTTTTTTTTTTATCCGATGGAAATCTTCAAAAGACACTCGGTAAGAATCGGTACCAAGTAGTGTGGGACTCTTACCGCACTAAAACCACCGGTGAATCAGGGCCAATCTATGAAAGATCGACAAATGATTTTTCTTTCTTAATTTATCAGTCGCATTGTGGGAAGTTTAAGTTATAACACTTTCCATAGCTTTTAGACCATCAGCTCATGAGGCTTGGTTCTTCTTAATCTCCGAACATTGTCTCGTACATTTAAGACGGTCTCCATTTCGGAGTTGGTATGACTTTGCAGTCGCTGATTGTGTGATACAGCGTGTTTTTTAACCATTTCTGTAACCATTTCAATTTGAAGGTCACGATGTAGATCGCTATTTCTTATATACCAAGGGGCATTTATTATTCCGCGAAGGACCTTGCTTTGGAATTTTTGGATGGGTTCAGCATTTGTTTTCTTTGTACAGCCCCATAGTTGGATGCCATATGTCCAAACGGGTTTCAGTACTTGCTTATATAACATTAGTTTGTTCTGGATAGATAGGTCAGAGTTCTTTCCTAGTAACCAGTACATTTTTCTGTACTTCAAGTTTAGTTCGTCTCTTTTCTTTTTGATGTGCTCTTTCCATTTAAGCTTTGCATCCAAAGTCATTCCAAGGTATTTGGCAGTATTGGAGGAAGGCACTGCTGTACTGTTTATAAAAATTGGAACATTGTTTAATTTTTTGTTTGTAAAGTTATATGCGTTGATTTTGTTTCATTTAGTTTTGTTCGCCATTTTTACATCCAATCACTCACTTTATCGACTGCATTTTGCAGTTTTTGTGTAGCCTTCGTAACGGATTTATCTGGCACCAATACTGCAGTATCATCAGCAAAGTTGTCCATGATAGCGTTGATGTCCACTGGAATATCTCTTTCATATAACAGACACAACGTTGGTCCTAGGACACTTCCTTGTGGTACACCGGCTTCAATTTTCTTTAGTTCCGAGTAATTATGGTCGTACCATACTCTAAAGAGTCGGTTCGTAACGTAGGATTTCAGTATTTCGTAGTACTGCCTGGGAAGATCCCCATGCAGTTTGTACTCAAGTCCGAAGTGCCAAACCTTGTCAAAGGCTTGAGCAACATCTAAGAATATAGCCGAGCATACTTGTTTTTCTTCAAGTGCCTTTTAAACAACATCCGTAATCCGATGCACTTGGTCTATCGTGGAATGTTTATTTCTAAATCCAAACTGATGGCTCGGAATTAGTCTTCTTTCTTCTATTATTTTGCTTAGTCTTTTCAGAAGCAGTTTTTCGAAACTTTTGCCATGATTGGTATAAGCGATATAGGTCTGTAAGATGTTACTTCTATTGGTGGCTTACCTTGTTTAGGTATAGCAATGACTTCTGCAATTTTCCAATGATGTGGCACATATCTTTGTTTAAGGCATGCATTTATTATAAATTGGAGTTTTTTGAAGGCTATAGAAGGCATTTCTTTCAAAACCTGAGCAGTTATTAGATCGTACCCTGGTGATTTTTTGTTAGACGACTTATGTTGACAAATACTTCTTACTTCTTTGAGCGTGACAAAAGGAATTTCACATTCGTCGTTTCTATCAACAAACTGTAAGGGATCTGTAGCTGTGCTTGCTGGAAATGGCTTAAAAACATTCGCGAGATGTTCAGCGAAGAGATCAGCCTTTTGTTTTGGGTTTCCGATCCATTTACCATCTTGAGATTTTACTGGCTGGTTTTGTGCCTGTGGTCTTTTTTGGCGCTTAGCTGCTTTCCATAAGGAGTATTCCGTAGAAGCATCCACCCTCAGACTATTCAGGAATCTACTAAGTGAATCATTTTTAAATTCACAGATTCTTTTCTTTAGTTCATTGTTAAGACGGTTAAAAACTGCCTTATCACCTGGAAATCTTGTAGCTTGCCATTTTCTTCGGACTCTTCTTTTCTCCAAGATCAGCTCCGTTATTTCGACAGGATATTTTATTTCTTTTTCTCTTGAGTTGTGTCTTTCTTTGGTAGTTCTTAACGTGAAAAAATGTGTAGAAACGCTATCGACATAAAATATGTGCTGGAAATGGATGTACCTTTTAGTAAAATATAAGTGTTTCCATATATCAAACATTATTTCGCAATCATGGACATTTTCCAAGTAATTTACGGTTTCTTTTTATTTACCATTTTCCACAGATTGGGTGCCATTTTAGAAAATGGCGTCCAAGCGACAGGATTTTAACAATGACTCTCAAGCCAAATTACGTCTTTTGAATATCAAAACTAAAATAAAAATATACAAATAGGGTCCCCCTCATAAAAAGTGCACGGATTTCGGTTTGCTTAGCAATGGACCTAAGATTAGGCGCCATTTTTCGAATATGGCGTCCAAGTGACAAGAATAAAAAAACGTCTCCCATGCTAAATTGCATCTTAAATATATAAGGAATAAATTCCACTCCTAAAAAAGGTTCTCCACCAAAAAGCTGGATTCGGGTTTCTGGCCAGGCTATCAAGTTGAAAATTTTGTGAAAAATAAAAATCTTGTGTAACATTAATAACTCCATTTTTCAATAAAAAAAATTCTCAGTTTTTAGAGATATTTTTGGGTTATCTCAAGAACTTGATGTGCTAGAGCAATTTTGAGGCTGTATTTTAGGTTTTGTTGTTGTTGTTTTTGTTGTACAGTTATGTTTTGCATGTTTTATATGTCTTTAAATGAAAAAAAAAAATATATTTTTGGATTTAATTACCAATATCTTAGCAAATAAACTTAGTACAACATTCAAGAACAGTTTTGGAAATGTAAATGTAAATTAGTGTTCTACAAGATCAAAAAAAAAAATGCATGAATTATTTTTTTTCAACTTCACCGTTAAATTAGACTTTTATAGCATCAATATTTCTATAAATTTTAAAATTGTTTCACTAAACAGTTTTTCCTCCTCAAATTTTCAAAATCTTACAAACCAATTACTAAAGCAACGAATTGTGCTGTTCCTAACATGTCAAAAATGAATGTACCTACAAATATAAAAAATAAGGCCTCCTCAAAGTGCAGGGATTTTGGTTACCTGACTGGACTCCAGATTGGGCGCCATTTAAAAAAAAATTGAATGATTCAAAGCATTCGTCGTTCATCGAACTTAGAACTCCAGTGCCAGCCGAAGCAGAATATTATATTACCAAGATAAAGAAACCCAAACAAACTTCGAGAGTCATATTTGCCAAATATAAGCTGATAAAAACATAATTTTTCGTGAGAAAAAGTGCTTTGAAGCTTTGAAAGTAAATTTTGTCGATTCAGATTTAATGGTTAGTAAATTGGTTGGAACACTATTTGCTAGGTGTATCAAAACAGATTGGACATTAAGTAAGTATTACACCTGTATGCCACCGTTTCTACCATTTGCCATAGTTGTGTGAGGTTAAATTAACTTTTAAGGACCGGTTGTACAAACGTGGTTCAAATTTTGATCCGTGGGTTACAAATTTTTATTGGCTGATTTCAGAAAAATTACTCAGGTTCAACGATGGTTCAAGGTTCAAGTAGATATGTTAAAGCAGTCATTTAATGAATGAACCTCAGTAAGTTTGCTGAAGTCAGTGAGTTAAAATTGCTGAACCACGATTTAAATATTTGTACAACTGACCCTAAATAACTATATTTGTACATTTGAAAATAATTGCCGGGTTGTGGAGAAACCATTCAAATAGTAGGTACCCAAAACTTTTTAAATAACTTGCAAAATTATTCGAACGAAAAGCAGCAGTATCTTAGTTAGAAAATTAATCACAAGCAATAACTTAAGCTAAAGGTTTTTTTTTCAATTTTGTATATTAAAAATTTGAATTATTGAAAATAATTAAAACTATTATTCCATACTCTCTTATTTAAAAAATACAAAAAAAAAAAAATTGTGTCCAGAAAGAATTTACTTTTTAAGGTGTAAAATTTATATGGTTTCATAAGGTGGAAACAAATTTCTATGTGTCCATTGCCAAATAAATATTGGTAATTTAGTAATAACTGATAAATAGGACAGTTTCATCTATCTTCTAAAAATGTGCTTAATTTGTGTCCACTACTATACAGAACATATGCATCGATTCTAACCAACATACTTATCTGGTATATTAACATGATAAACAGACGAATCTCTCCCAGTTGACCTGTTTAATATCGAGCAGGAAAAATACGAAGGCAGCTTTGCTCAAAATTTTTTGTGAATATCTTATATAGGGGTTTTTTTTAGACGTGAGGTTTTCAATCTGGCAATACTTTTTTCAGAGTTGGACTTTTTGACAGCTGTCACTTTGATTTATGTTCAGTTTGGTTTGCCATTTTATAATAAATAGATTTACTCCTGAACAACGTTTGCAAATCAAGCAAATTTATTACCAAAAATAATGGTTCAGTTCGTGCGACGCATTGCAAAACAATCAATTTATTGGAGAACACTTTTGGTGAGATGCCGTATATTCTTTTCCAAGGCGTCAATCATCTCGGGCTTACCTGCGTAGACAAGTGGCTTTACATAACCTTACAAAAAATAACCACAAGACGTGAGATAATGCACTCACCAAAAGTTTCCTTCCTTCAAAAAAGTTTCTCATACTGGTTTCCAATAGCATTGAAGTCTTAGGGGGTATTAGGAAATAACGTCCAAGAAAAGAACACCCAAATCGATTTGGAAATAGCGAAAAAAAAATGACGAACAAATTGTTGTAATATTTTTTCAAATTTTTAGCAATATTCCTTTTTTGCCTTATCTCTATAGAATGAAACAATTCCCGAAAAAAAAGTGGAATTGAAACCAAAGCCCATAATAGAAAAAATTGGCTAAAACATCAGCAATATAAGGAAATATCGCCAAAAAGTGTATGGCAAGGCAAGAGTGAATAAGATCTCGAAAAACTAGTCACCTAGTTTTATATGGTTAATTAACAGTGAGGTATGTATGCAACCACCCTGCTTGGGCTCGCCATAGGATTTGGGGTGGGTGCGATGTTGATTGTAAGCAAAATTTCTTTTAAATTTAAAGATTCTATATTTCAAGAACTTGAATTTGTCCATTACCACGGGTCTTTTAGCACTACAACTTCACAAATATTTCTAAAAACTTTGCGTATTCATTGAAATAAAATTTCGAAATATCACCAAAAATTGAGGAAATATGACCAAAATTCTATACAAAAACAATTAACATGTAAAATATTTGGGCGATATTTACATTTTAGTATTTGGTCACAAAGTAGTTTTGGGCAATATCTCTAATTTCTTCTTGCTTTTCTGTGATAAATAAATTTAGGCAATATTTCCAAATCAAAAAAAAATAAGTTAATTTAATTTTCAATTTCAACACTTTCGTATCCTATACGAATGCCCCACTCGTTTAAAAAGATTTTTTTTTTTTTTAAAGAAGTAGGTAACAAAGAATTTGTAGATATCTTTTAAAAATGCTTCACAATCAGCTCAAAAAATTTGGCTGAATAGTTTATTTTCAAAAGTATTTTTATTTCTTGGAATTTTCCTACTGCACCCCTCTAAAGATAGATTTCATTAATTCCAAATACACACACAATCATTGTATTATGACACCCAAGTAGGTATACCTACAGCCTGTCTTATATAAAAAAATATCCCTTTTACCAGTGGTATAAATGTTGAATCCCACTGTTACATCAGTCGGTAATTTAGTAGCTCAACGTAAAGACGTGTATTTCCACTTTAGATAACTATACCTACAGGCACATTTTCTTGTATTTATATTTTTTGTTAAATAAAAAACAAAAATGCATTTCATACCATCATTTAGATGCATTTTCCTTTGAGCTGTATTTGTGCAAGTTAAGTGGTGACATCTCAAGATAGGTATTTTTCAAAGGAATTCACTCTTGATTTATTTGAGATAATATCCATCAAAAATAATAAGCAGTGTATCTAATTCAAAAACGCACCATAGCAAGAAAAAAACTTTAATGGCCGCCAAACTCCTCCTTTAAACCATTTTACCTCCCGCAGTTTTACCCATCTTTTCGATAACCACCTACCTACCTGTCTTGCAATCCATTTTGCACACACAAAAAAAAAAAAACAATTAATCTTTTCTTCAAAGAGAAACAACAACAAAAAAATGTAAAATCCACGCCCAAAGTGAATGCCATGACATAACTGCATAAGTTCAATGACTCACATGCAGATGTCACCATGCATCCCTTTCCATGACATGCACCACCATTCCAAACAACGAGTATCGAATTCGAGCCCATTATTCCAGTGGTGGGTTTTTGCTATTTTTTTTTTTTTTCAATGTCAGGGTTCGAATAAGAAATAGTGCAAGGTTCAAGTCTGAGCTTAAGAGTGTACTAAAACCTCGGTTTATTGACCATAAAATAAATTTTATCTACCATTTCGGTTGATTTTTTTATGTGAGAACTAATTTTCTTTGGGTCGTTAAATTTATATCTACGCCAATGGGAGTAAGTAGGTGTTGTATGTTTTGCCAGTTTCCAAGCGATTTATGTAGATAAACTGATGTAAAATGAATTTTTAGTAGGCGCATGATAGGCAGGTTATGTTGGGGTAATAAAATCCGGAGAAATTAAATAATGCAGAGAGAGAGTGGCGGTGTTTTACGACCCTAACAAGTGGTTTAATCAATTAAAGAACATAACGAAATTTTACGACTTTTCGTCAAGCTTCTTTTTCTTTTCCTGACAAAAGATTAGAAAACAAATGAACAAATTAAAATATCCATAAGATACATTTGCTCTTGTTTCCGACTAAAATATCCATAAAAACAAACAATAAAATGAATGAAGCATATTACCAGTCGCTTTAATATAAAGCTGCTGAATTCAATGAAACAAAACGTAGAGGTAACCGATACAACAACAACAACAACAATGTTGTGAGCATAAATTAGGATTTTGATTTTTACTGCTCGTAAAATGATCGTAAATGTCGTCGGTTACTGCAGCTAAAATCACCCATTTATACTTTGGTTCTTTTATGTTTGTTGTTGTTGTTTTTAGTATGAAAGAGTCAGTTCTGGTGAGGGCGACACGGGCTATAAACGAGTGTAGTAAGGTAAATGAAGGAAAGGTAGAGTAAGTATTTGGTGTTTGGTGGCTGGGTATTGGGTATAGGGTAGGATTGCAATGGCAATCATGATGGGACATGGGATATAATTGTGCACTTGAGAATGAGATGATTCTGTGGCAAAAAGTGGTTTTTGCTGTGGGATAATACCTCACTATGGCTCCGCAGTCGAACCCATGGAAAGGGGGAATATGATACTTGTTTTTCTTGCTTTTGGGAACTGTGGGAGAGAATATCCTCCACACGAATGGTGGCTTAATAAATGGCGGTATAGGTACCTGTACAAGAAGGTTGGGTTGTAAGTGAGTTTTGGGAAGGCATCAGGTAGGTATGGGTGAACCTACCTGTTTTCATTATTTAAGAACTCCAAAAAGAAACCAGAAAGCGCATTAAAGTTTCTCTTCGATGATTATTACCTATTCGTTCGAAATATTTTTGTTTTTTTATGAAAAGGAAAGCAATTGCCTTTGATATGGTCGATAATAATTGTTTAATGGAAATTAATTAAATTGGATGAAGTTAAGGCATGGAATTTTACAGTTGAACAGGGTTTTTATAAAGGAAGATGGATACTTTCATATTTTGTTAGTTCGTTTATAATTAAGAAGATATTAGTTATTAATTTTTAAGATCTGTGAGAGATTGAAATTTAAAAACCAGTCTGGTTGGGCCCTTTTGGATCCCTGATAATTTTGAATCATCTTCTGTTTTGACGGGCATGAATTTTAATTTCATCGGGTGGTAATTTTGGTTTTAATCCTCCAAGTAAATCAAAACATTTAGGAGCCTGTTAAAGCTTCAAATGAAGTCATGAGTGGAATAATGTCCAAACTACATTTTTCATTATTTTTCATAGGGCAAAAATAAGAAGAAAAATAAGATTATTTTAAAACACTAAGTACTTGCTTAAAGTTCTCTAAGTTTTTATTTTTATTTGCCATATGATCAAAAAATAAAAGGTTTTTGATTTGATTTTGTACTCTTGACCTTTCAAAACAACGTTATAATTGACCAGATAAGCCATTCTTGTAATCAAACATTGAAATTTTTTGTGCTTGCCCTCTTAGTGCAAAAAGCCCTGTTACTACCTTTGGCATAAGACCGTGACTTCAAAAAACTTTCCCACACCTACAATTCAATTCAATTTTAGTAACAAAACTCAATTTTAATGAAATAACAATCAGGCAACTATTGCACTAACGGCCTAGTACGTTATTGACAAATTGTAATAATTAATTTTGAGACGTTTTATTAATGGCAAAATAAAGCTACAAGAAATATAAAATTTGTCCCGGTTTTTAACATAAAATGACTTTAATCAACTCAAGTATTGAACTACCTATACCTTACTTATGATCATTGGAATATTCAAAATCATTTTACATATGTGGAAAGATGGGCCAAAATGAAATGTTCTTTTAGCTAAGTAAAATAATCAAGATAAGAGCTTATTGTATTTCTTCATTACTCATAATTAAAAATATTTTAGAAACTTGACCAGTTTGTGTCAGAGCTCATAAAATAAAATGAATTTCCTTGATAACTTGGAGTTATTTCGACATTAGGTACTTACTTTACTTTAAATATTTGAAATTTAATTAAGACCTCATTTCTCATAACTTTTCATTGCTATGTAAGTTGTTATATAGACTTTTTGTCTTGTCTCCTTAATTAAATTTAAAATAAATCAAAAAAGCCAGGGCAAGTAGATTAAAACTAATTTGAAAATAACTCATAGGACTGGACTCAGTAAAAAGCTACAAAATAAAATTGCAAATGCTGCTGCTGTTTTGTTTATATTAAGTAAGTATATATTTTTCCATTTTGAGTAATTAGTTTTTTTTTTTGTTAGAAAATTGGCCCTCCTGCCCAAGCAAATCAATAAATATAACCACTCCCATAAAATAATATAGGTAGCTAACTTGGTTATTAGCTTTAAATCAGTTTTTTTGTGGATGAACTTTTTTCTGCATCTTTTATCGACTGTTTTAATGACAAAAGAATCTGTTGGCATTGATTACCAATATGTCAGCTCATGTTTCTGGGTTGGGGTCATAATTTTGTTTGTGTTTAAACTCGGATTGCAAAATTCTATTTTCCAATATTCTGTTCATCAAAATTCTGTAAATCCGAAACTCTGTAAGTTTTTTTTTTTGTGGTTATTTTCCCGTGGGTTGGTGCATAACCTGCTATTCAGGCTCTATGAGGATCGAAAAATGCGTGCTCATAGAAGTGTGAGATTCTTACTACACTAAAACCACCTCCACTTCCCGATTGCAACTAAGTTGAAACTTATCTAGCAATTTATTTTTAACGAAGTTAAGTAACGTGTTGCAGGTTACTTTCCGGTGAAAGTTCCTGCTTAATCTGCGATTTTAAAGCGGTTTTCTGTTCACCGCACCAAGTCAGAAGGTTTTGTTCTTCGCAGACGACGTATTAAATTCACCTCGTCAAGAATGTCAATAATCGTTGAATTAGCGTGTTCTAATAGTGGATTTCTATGTTTTCACGCGAAACTTTTTATTTCGGCCCGGACCGTAGGAATCCCGAGATCCCTGTGATCTTCATTTCTTATATAACAAGGAGCATTTACAAATGACCTAAGCAATTTATTTCCAAACGTTTGTAAGTCATTTAAGTTTGTATCGCAGGTACAACCCCAAAGTTGTATACCATAAGACAGGTTTAAGAACCTTTTTATGTCCGGTTTCCATTTCCAGATATTTTGCCTCATTTGCAAATGGAACGCGAGCGGTATCAAGAAAGACGTGTAATCTATTTCTTTTTTTATATGTAAAGTTCACGCGGACTGACTTTTTTCATTGAGCGCTATTCGCCATGTTTTTGGTCACTCAATGACATTATTAAGTGCATTTTGTAATTTAATTGTAGCTTCGCTAATCGTTTTGCCTACTGCTAGTACTGCACTGCCACCAGCAAACGTGGCTACAATAGTGTCATCTGTTTGAGGTATATCGCGTGTAAATAAAAGGTACAGAACTGGACCTAATACACTTCCTTGTGGTACCCCAGTCACTATTTCTTTGAAATCACAATAGTCATTTCCGTGTCTTACACGAAAAAGTCTTTCATTTAGATATCCGTTTAGAATGTTGTAAAGTCCTTCAGGCAAAACTTGTCTTAATTTGAATTTGAGGCCTTCGTGCCACACCTTGTCAAACGCCTGCGACACGTCCAAAAAGACAGTCGAACAGATTTTCTTTTCTTCAAGAGCTCTCTCAATTACGTCAGTAATTCTATGCACTTGATCAATTGTCGAATGCTTGCTTCTAAATCCGAACTGATGTTCAGGTATTAATTGTTTCTCTTCTATTAACGGTTGAAGGTGCAGGAGTAGTATTCTTTCAAAAACTTTTGATATAATAGGAAGAAGCGAAATCGGCCTGTAAGACTTCTTTTCGTGAGATGGTTTGCCAGGTTTCAATACCATTATGACTTCCGCAACTTTCCATTGGCTCGGAACATATTCTAACCTTAGAGCGGCATTTATTATGTAAAGGAGGTTAATAAACCCTTTACGAGGCAGCATTTTTAAAATCTCTGCCGTTATTAAGTCATATCCTGGAGCTTTGTTGGACTTAAGCTTCTTTATTTCTCTTTTTAATTCGGCAAGTGTAGCATTTCTCATTATGTAGCTTTCATTTGAGGTAAAATTCTTATTAATATTTTCGTTGAGTTCTTACCCATCGAACGGCTTAAATGTTTCCTCTAAGTAATCGGCGAATACCGTCGCTTTTTCTTTGTCACTTTTAGCCCATTCATTTTGGCTTTTCTTAATTGGAGGCACTGGAAGCTTTGGTTTTTTCGTTGTTTTTATAGCTTTCCAAACTCTGTAAGTGCCAAAATTCAGTATACAAACTTGTGTATTTCAAAATTCTGTAAATCTAAAATTCTGTATTCCAAAATTCTAGATGTAAAAAGAAAAATTGTTCTGATAATAAAAAAAAGTGCGCACATTTTTCTTCAAAACTATTTTTCTGTAAATGATAAACATTTACAGAGTTTTGGAATACAAAAATAGTTTTGATAGTTAAAAAAAGTAGGTTCTTTTCCTAGTATTTAGACACAATGCTTAAAAAAACTAAAAATACTTTCTTTATCAAAATAAAAATTTATCAATTTTGACTCGCTCTACAAGGAAAAACATTCATGCAAATAAAATAATTTCTTCGATAACATACTAGAGTTCCAAACAATTGTAAATTCACCTCTGCATAAACTATGGGCATCTTTGAAATTTTTTTTCAGGTAGCTTTAATTCGAGAAATTGAGAGATCCTTCAAGAGCCATTAAAATTTCTATCATCTTTGGCCTTTGGGACTCAGCACAATATTATTAGTCACTTCGATTACTGCCATGCAAACAATAATGGTAGAGCAGTTTAAAATTCAACGATTAGCTATGTTGATTTACCCACAATTAGCTTACTAAGGGCCAGTTGTACAAATATTTAATTCATAGTTAAGCAATTTTAACTCACCAACTTTGGCAAATTAACTGAGGTTCAACGATTGATGCTTCAGGCATTCAATTGGTTACTAAAACATTCTTTAACCTTGAACCATCGTTGAACCTCAGTTATTCCTCGAAAATAGAGGTCAGTTAAAACTACTGAACCACGGATAAAAATTTGAACCACGTTTGTACAACTGAAACTAAGAAATATTTATAGGGAGGGAAGTCTAAATTAGCATTGAAGAAATATTAAAATTTTTGAAAACAGAATTTTAGATTTATAGAAGAATACAGAATTTTGGCAATAGAATGTTGGCAATTACTCAATTTTGGATTTACAGAATTTTGAAATAAGAAATTCTGGATTTACAGAATTTTAGAATACAGAATAATGGAAAACCGGAATAATGGAATACCGAGTTATGTTCATACAGAATTTTGGATCCATATACAGAATTTTGGAATACAGAATAACGACCCGTTCCTCATTTTTTTTCTTTTAATGTGTAGGGAGGTTGAGTGCTAGTATAAACCCAATTTTTGGGATTGAAAGTCTCCCCATTTGGCTGCCATCTTGAAAAAGAAGTGGAAAAAGGCTTCCACAATATCTTGACAACCGTAAATCCGTGAAAATTATATTATCTACAATTCATGTTAACATATGTGCTTTTTGGCTTAAAATAAAAAAATATAAAAGTTATAGAATAAAATAGATAAAAATGTTCGTCTTTTTTGTGTTTTCTTAAAAAGAAAAATAATTTTTTAAAATTACAACCCTTGTATAATTATTTTTGGAAAACATTCGTCTAATTTTATCTTTAACTTCTTTATTTTCAATTTTACGGCAAGAAGTGTGTTAACAAAAATAGTATTTAATTTATTATTCTAATAAAAATGTTCCATTCGGATGCTTCTCATTCAGTTTAAATTTTAATATTAATAGTCCATAAGAGAAAAAACTCTCACTTTCGCACTGATTTATTTTCGAAAAGAGTCCAGGCTCAATCTTGGGTTGTTCAAACTTTTGCTTGTGCAGAATTGTGAACGCTTTTTCAGCAATTCTGCGAAGAAAAAATGCACTGTTTTAAAATTTTTCTGGAACTTTTTAATTCTCTCAAGCAATAAATTGAAAACGAATATTTGCAAATGGTTGATTGTAAGACATTTGTGAGTTATTAAGTCGATATTTTTGAAAAACTAGACAAACAACTTCAAGAAAAAAACGAAGATCTTAGGCTTTGCTATCCTTATTGATACTTCACACCATCATATACAACTGAAATTTTGGGTAAGTTTCAATGTTTTTGAAAATATGAAGTAAAATGTCACTGATACGCTATAGATGTATGATTGCTTACCATCTGGAAAATGTATCGCTGGATTTAACAAAAACAGTTTTCTGGTTCTGGTTATTTCTTCATGATTTTTAATATTCAAGTTTATTAATGAACATTTCAAAATTTTAAATGTTAAAAATTAAATATAATGCTGGGGGGCATGAATATTTTTTGTCTTGGTGGAGAATAGCACAAAAAAGGTTGGGAAACACTGTTCTAAGCCAATGCAGCGATTTTCTTCATATTTTGAGCTTAAGGCTTTTTCGTGATTTCTAAAAGGGAAATTGAATTTTTGTTCAGCTAAGGAAATTGCCGTTTCTACCGGAAAAGATATTATTCATCTCAAAAATGGCTCCGATGATTTTAATTAAAAAAATCAGTGCATTATTGTAGGTATGTTGTATATTTTGAGAAACATATTTCTCATATAACGCTTTTTTTTTTTCAATTTTCACACTAACGGCTAAAACTAATTAAAAAGCTTTTTTGCAATGTCAATAATATTGCATCTTAAAATTTAAGAGAATAAGTATATTTAGATTTTTAAAAAAATATTATATTTTTTTTGAAAAATAAATATATAAAAAAGGATGTTAATTTTAAAATTAAGTTTTTAAATGTACATATATTAAGGTATTAACAAATACCATGGCACCAAATTTTTATACATACAAATATAAAAATTAGTTTTTTTTAAGAAAACCGCTCTAACTGTTTCAACTTTGGTTTTGCATATAGTACTTATTCATGTTTTTTGAAGTAATTAAATGGCATACTTGTTTTTGAGCTCTAAGTTACTAAACGGGTTTAAGAAAGATTTAAATTTTTTTCCTAGTACATTTTTTAGTACGAGTATATAACTTGCATATTTTAAAAGTTCTTGAGTTCGAAGAAACTTAAAACAAAAGCAAGAAAGTAGGTAGCAGGTAGGCTTGAGTTTTGCAGGAATTTTTTGTTTTTAATAGTTAAATGTTTTTTTTTTCAATCAATCCCAGGTGTTCATTAAGAATTCAAAATACGTTTTTGAATACTCTTTGCCTACATTTATCAAAGCTAATTTAATTAAGACATTGTACGATTTAAATAATTAGGTTGAATTAATAATTTCAAACTGTTGATTTTATAATTTTATCGTCTCAATTATAATTTTTTAATTAATGAACTGTGGTGTGTGTCGTTGGTTCTATTTTAGAACCTTTTTATGAAATGGTATGCTAACCACAATTCAAATTTGACTTTTCGCTTACTTTAATTTTTTTTTCATATTTTACCGAAGAATCGAACCAAATAATAATAATTATTATTGATTTTGTTTGCCTTTGAACTGACTCCAGTTACCAACTTTAAGCTAAAATTGATACAAAATATGTTGTATGGCTTAATGGTGGTACCCTAATCATGTTTAATTAAAACTTGAATTCCATTTATTTTAATGCGGGGACACCGAGAAATCATATAGTTTTTATTTGGGCTATACGCTATAGGCTATAGGTAAATCACGATAGTTAAAACTTTTTTTTTTTTTTTTTTTTTATCCGATGGAAATCTTCAAAAGACACTCGATAAGAATCGGTACCAAGTAGTGTGGGACTCTTACCGCACTAAAACCACCCGTGAATCAGGACCAATCTATGAAAGATTGACAAATGATTTTTCTTTCTTAATTTATAAATTGCATTGTGGGAGGTTTAAGTTATAACATTTTTCCATAGCTTTTAGACCATCAGCTCATGAGGCTTGGTTCTTCTTAATCTCAGAACATTGTCTCGTACATTTAAGACAGTCTCCATTTCGGAGTTGGTATGACTTTGCAGTCGCTGATTGTGTGATACAGCGTGTTTTTTAACCATTTCTGTAACCATTTTAATTTGTAGGTCACGATGTAGATCGCTATTTCTTATATACCAAGGGGGATTTATTATTCCGCGAAGGACCTTGATTTGGAATTTTTGGATGGGTTCAGCATTTGTTTTCTTTGTACAGCCCCATAATTGGATGCCATATGTCCAAACGGGTTTCAATACTTGATTTGTTTGTTCTGGATAGATAGGTCAGAGTTCTTTCCTAGTAACCAGTACATTTTTCTGTACTTCAAGTTTAGTTCGTCACTTTTCTTTTTGATGTACTCTCTCCATTTAAGCTTTGCATCCAAAGTCATTCCAAGGTATTTGGCAGTATTGGAGTAAGATACTGCTGGACTGTTTATAAGAATTGGAACATTGTTTAATTTTTTGTTTGTAGAGTTTATATGCGTCGATTTTGTTTCATTTAGTTTTGTTCGCCATTTTTACATCCAACCACCCACTTTATCGACTGCATTTTGCAGTTTTTGTGTAGCCTTCGTAACGGATTTATCTGGCACCAATATTGCAGTATCATCAGCAAAGGTGGCCATGATAGCGTTGATGTCCACTGGAATATCCCTTGTATATAACAGATACAACGTTGGCCCTAGGACACTTCCTTGTGGTACACCGGCTTCAATTTTCCTTAGTTCCGAGTAATTATGGTCGTACCATACTCTAAAGAGTCGGTTCGTAACGTAAGATTTCAGTATTTCGTAGTGTTGCCTGGGAAGATCCCCATGCATTTTGTACTCAAGTCCGAAGTGCCAAACCTTGTCAAAGGCTTGAGCAACATCTAAGAATATAGCCGAGCATACTTGTTTTTCTTCAAGTGCCTTTTCCACAACATCCGTAATCCGATGCACTTGGTCTATCGTGGAATGTTTATTTCTTCTATTATTTTGCTTAGTCTTTTCAGAAGCAGTTTTTCGAAAACTTTTGCCATGATTGGTATAAGCGAAATAGGTCTGTAAGATGTTACTTCTATTGGTGGCTTACCTTGTTTAGGTATAACAATGACTTCTGCAATTTTACAATGATGTGGCACATATCTTTGTTTAAGGCATGCATTTATTATAAATTGGAGTTTTTTGAAGGCTATAGAAGGCATTTCTTTCAAAACCTGAGCAGTTATTAGATCGTACCCTGGGGATTTTTTGTTAGACAACTTATGTTGACACATACTTCTTACTTCTTTGAGCGTGACAAAAGAAATTTCACATTCGTCGTTTCTATCAACAAACTGTAATGGATCTGTAGCTATGCTTGCTGGAAATGGCTTAAAAACATTCGCGAGATGTTCAGCGAAGAGATCAGCCTTTTTTTTTGGGTTTCCGATCCATTTACCATCTTGAGATTTTATTGGCGGGTTTTGTGCCTGTGGTCTTTTTTGGCGCTTAGCTGCTTTCCATAAGGAGTATTCCGTAGAAGCATCCCCCGTCAGACTATTCAGGAATCTAATAAGTGAATCACTTTTAAATTCACAGATTCTTCTCCGTCTACTTCATGCTAGCAATAATTGGTCCTCCTCAGAATCCGTAGGACCGATCTCCGAAGAGAGTGGATTTACCAGTTTATCTGGATTGCCACCTGGGGTAATGTATCTGTTTGTTTTATTCATTGCCATGTTTGTTTTTTGTAACTTTTGTTTGTTACCCATAAATAGCTTAGTTACTTCTTCTATTCAAGGTCTTAAATACAGCCGCCCCTATGGGATCAGACGCTGACCAATGAGCCGCACATTATGCGTCAGACGCTCTTGGGTTTCATGGAGAGCTGGTTCTTCAGAGCGATGTCTTATCTTATGCTCCTGGTTCCTGAGAAGGTAACTCAGGTGTCTCAGCTCTTGGATCCAATAGATCCAACGCTCGTCGTTAGTTCACCTAATTGGCTATCCAGTGGGCACCACTTGGAGGTGACGATGCGATTTTGCTCGATTTTTGAAACTAAAAAGTCAGTCATCAAGAGATAATCGTCAAGTGGCTCGGTATCATTGTACATTTATGTATAGGGGCTTCTGTAGGAACCATCTTACTCAAACCCGACGATTATTTTATAGGTTATGTACCTCTACCTACATATGTAAGTATGTATGTATACCAAATTTGTTTAAATCTTTTATTTCTATATTGTTATAGTTCTTTTAAGGTATTCTTAAACATCTTCTGTCCTTGAAACAAGGAAATGCCTTCAAGATACTTCTAATTGCCTCCAAATTTTTCATCTCAATGAACATGTTTTCAACAGTTTACAAAAAAATCGCACTTGAGCATTTTTTTTTCAATTTAAAAGAATTTTTTTAAATTTCCTTTTTTCGGCTTTGTTTACAAGATTGTCTTTTAGCACATATACACAGCCTATAATAGACAATTATCATTATCCTTAATTTAATGGCTGTGTTATAAATGTGGGATTTTAAGAACACCAACAACGTGATCTTAAATTATGGCTTCGTGAAGGACAAAACCAAAATAATTCATAAATCATAAAAAAAAGATATTTATTTTTTATACCTCTATTGTGATTTGTTTTTGTTTATTGAATGTCCTTAAAAATTAAATGATTTTTTTTATCACATTGAAAAAGTTGGCAAGTTATACGTTGCTGTTGAAATACTCTTAGAGTTGTCATGGACCTTGTTATCTCCTTGAGATTATAAACAACAACCAAAAAAACAAAACTCCTAGAGAAGATCCTTCATTCGATTTGAACCAATATATTTTATTTCCAATGTCATAAGGATTTATGTGTGGGTTAAGGTAGACTCTGGACCCAGCATAGACACAACAACAAAAAATTCATATTTCCCTGGTCATTGTTTTCTCTCGGTGTTGCATCAGGGGCAGCAATAAATCATAAAATTTTTGAAGATCGCTTTCGCTCGTTACACGGTGTGGCATGGCAATTTTGTTTTCCAGGTTAGGGCGCATTATTGTCACGCCATTTAGGAATCCTGCTCTTGTATTTTTTTTTTTTTAATTTTACAGTAAATTTGTTTCTATAAAACTATGTTCCTATTTGAATTTTTAGTTTCGTCGGCTTGCTTGCAAAATGCCAGCAAAATAGACAGTTGTTTTTGTCCATGTTTTGTTTTGAGTTGGTGAGCCTTTTTCTAGTTACGAGTATTGTTGTTCAAAAAAGCCAGGATGCGGTACGGTGCATCAGATAACAACAAACCACCAGAGAAGGAAAAAACTTTCTATTTTTGGTACATGTTTGAGAATTAGTTTGTGTTGGTGCGATGGCATGTCCTGAAATATTATTTATTGTCAGTATTGGTGGCCATTTATAATCTAGCGCCTGTTAAAAGTGGCAAAGGGGCAATTCATAATTTGGCTCTGTTTGTGTTTTTGATCCTTTTGTTATAGCAGACGATAAAAGAAAATAAGGTGAAAATTGTCTTTTTATCCTTGAATAGGTCTGTCAACAGGGTTGTGCCTTAGGAACAGAATATCCAACAGCTGTTGGTAAGATCTTCATAGTTAAATAGCAATGAATAATTATATGTGACTGTTTTTATAATTTAATTCAAAGCCAAAGGGTTTATCTATTTTGTGTCAAGGCAAAATTTCTCATTATGGTGGCACAATGCTAATGCATTTTGTCGGGCACTCATTACTACATTTTTTGATTTCTTCCATTTGAAGATGAAAAAAAGGGATGCTTATTTAAAAATTTGTGGGAACATATGTTAGATTACTGCGGTTACACATGATTTCCTTTTTGCTGCCATCGCAGCCATCTTGGTTACTTATACTTCTATTTCGGATGTATATCCATGTAAATTCATTATAAGTTGTCATTTATTTTAAGGAAAACTAAGATGAATAGGTTTTGGTTGTTGGCTACGCCTCATAGTATCTGACATGTGGTTGGATGTTATAAGAGCGCTGAGTTTAATTCCATATTTTTAACATTAATCTTTATCAGGAGCTGCATAGTTTTGTTTCGAAATTATGGTGAAATATGGAAAAGTATTAAATTACAACTATTGAATAACAGTTTGTGCATGAATAGTTGGTATAGGTAGGGAGAACATCTTAATTGGATAAATCTATTTTTGATGTCAGATTGTGTTTTTTGGAGTAGCAGACAAAGGCTAGGCTTTAAAATTACATATTGAGATAAATCCTTAAATCTGTGCATTATCTTAGAAATGAGGTGACTGCAATGATTTTTAATTTAAAAAAATAGTCTATTTAATTCAATGCATCAACATTTGATTGTAAAATAGAATTACTTCAAATTAGAACAAAATTTAAAGCAAGGTGTTTGTAGAGTTTTTTTTTTAAAAACCTGCATATCAGGCTCTATGAGGACCGAAAAACGCGTCCTCATAGAAGTGTGAGATTCTTACTACACTAAAACCACCTCCACTTCCCGATTGCAACTAAGTTGAAACTTATCTAGCAATTTATTTTTAACGAAGTTAAGTAACGTGTTGCAGGTTACTTTCCGGTGAAAGTTCCTGCTTAATCCGCGATTTTAAAGCGGTTTTCTGTTCACCGCACCAAGTCGGAAGGTTTTGTTCTTCGCAGACGGCGTACTAAATTCGACTCGTCAAGAATGTCAATAATCGTTGAATTAGCGTGTTCTAATAGTCAATTTCTATGTTTTCGCGCGAAACTTTTTATTTCCTCCTGCACCGTAGGAATCCCGAGATCCCTGTGAAGATCTTCGTTTCTTATATACCACGGAGCATTTACAAATGACCTTAGGAATTTATTTTCAAACGTTTGTAAGTTATTTAAATTTGTATCGCAGGTACAACCCCAAAGTTGTATACCATAATTCCAAACTGGTTTAAGAACCTGTCGGTATAAAATCAATTTATTTTCAATACTAAGCTTTGAATATTTACCGAGTAACCAGTTCATATCTCTTAATTTACTTTTTAGTTCTTCGCATTTCTTTTTCACGTGCGGCTTCCATTTTAATTTCGCGTCTAGAGTCATTCCCAGATACTTTACCTCATTTGCAACTGGAACACAAGCGGTAGGACGGGAAATCTATTTATTTTTTTTTCGTAAAGTCCACGTGGACTGACTTTTGTTCATTGAGCGCAATTCGCCATTTTTTTGTCCACTCATTAACATTATTAAGAGCATTTTGTAATTTAATTGTAGCTTCGCTAATAGTTTTGCCTACTGCTAGTTTTGCAGTATCATCAGCAAACGTGGCTACAATAGTGTCATCTGTTTGAGGTATATCGCGTGTAAATAAAAGGTACAGAACTGGACCTAATACACTTCCTTGTGGTACCCCAGCCACTATTTCTTTGAAATCAGAATAGTCATTTCCGTGTCTTACACGAAAAAGTCTTTCATTTAGATATCCGTTTAGAATGTTGTAAAGTCCTTCAGGCAGAACTTGTCTTAATTTGAATTTGAGGCCTTCGTGCCACACCTTGTCAAACGCCTGCGACACGTCCAAAAAGACAGTCGAACAGATTTTCTTTTCTTCAAGAGCTCTCTCAATTACGTCAGTAATTCTATGCACTTGATCAATTGTCGAATGCTTGCTTGTAATTCCGAACTGATGTTCAGGTATTAATTGTTTCTCTTCTATTATCGGTTGCAGGCGCAGAGTAGTATTCTTTCAAAAACTTTTGATATAATAGGAAGAAGCGAAATCGGCCTGTAAGAATTCTTTTCGTGAGATGGTTTGCCAGGTTTCAAAACCATTATGACTTCCGCAACTTTCCATTGGCTCGGAACATATTCTAACCTTAGAGCGGCATTTATTATGTGAAGGAGGTTAATAAACCCTTTAGGAGGGAGCATTTTTATAAAAATAAAAAGTAGGAAACGTTATTTGAAAACGTTTTGGAAATGTTTTTGTTTTCACAGTTCGAGAAACATTTCTTAATTCTTTCTTTTTTTTATCATTTTTGGAACAATTTTTATTTTAATGATAGAACAATCGCTCTCTCTCTCTCTCTCTCTCTCTACAATCATTTATACTTGAGAAATAAAGAAAGTTTTCCATTCGGAATGGGAAAAAGAGAAATAAACATTTCAGAAATGTTTTGTAAGATGTCCAGATCAAAATAAGCATTGCAGAAATATTTAAGAAACATTTCTGAAATGATTTTAAAATGTTTAAAAAATGAGGACATCTTCATAACAAACTACATAGAGTCTAGAGTTCTCTCCGACCAATAGTTTAAGGAAACAAATCTATCTGAAAAAGGGGGCAAATGAGGGCAAGTGTTCTAAGGGGGAATAGGAAAATTTTATGTGTAATGCTTTAAAATCTTTGAGTAACAATAATATACTAAATTATTTGTAACTTCTTGAAACAAAATAAAAATTAATAACCAATTAATATTTATTGATGTTTTCTTATGTTAACGCTTCTTAAATTTATTCACACGTGTGAACCGGAGATGGCCAGTTAGTGAAAAATAAATGGAAAACTTTGAAAAATGGAGTTTTATTCTTGTATGCTTAGTTTTACTTTTTCTAGTACATATCTTGTACCTATGACATCTTCAAGTCTTCTGTTCATTTCATGGTTTCATGGTTTGAATACATGTCGCATCTCTTGTAATATGAGGTGGAACATTACTGTGGATCAGGATAAAATATGCAAAATCTTGGTGAGGAATACTGCTCTCCTAAGCGGAAAACACTCAGGAAGGTATCTTAAAGTATACTGAAACTTTTATGAGTAAAAGGGTCCAGGAATGCAAAGTGCTCACAAATTCCAATCAAAGCCAGGGCCGGGCAAGCTATAATCTTCGGTCGGCCAACACCATATCGTGAATTTTTTCGATTGTTTCAGGTGTAGAGACCTCAACTGGGCGTCCAGGACGTTCGGCATCTTCAGTGCTTGTACGGCCACAACCAAATTCAGTAAACCACTTTTTTACCATTGAAATCGATGGTGCAGAGTCCCCATAGTATTTATCAAGCCTAGCCTTGGTCTCGGTAATGGTTTTTTTTCGCAAGAAATAATGCTTAATAAGCACACGAAATTCACTTTTTTCCATTTTCTCCTCAAACTAGTGAGTAGTCTGATAAAAATAGCTGTCAAACACAAACTAACTGACGCAGCAAGTGTAAATTTTGACAGGAGTCAACTAACAGATGCCTGTTAACAGGAGCAGTGTTGCTGTTTCAGCAAAGAGGTCAGAAATTCAAAAAGTCACGGACTTATTGACCCACCTCGTACGTCAGTTGTGCATCTTATTTAACCTTGTTCCCATCCTATCTCTGGGTTGAATATCTCTTTCATTCATGGTTATTATTTGATATTTATGGTCATCTCAAAAAATACATTTGTTAGTGTACTGATGTGGTTTCAATTTTAACCAAAAATAACAAAACACTTTCGTCCAGGTAATCTATAACTAGGCTTTATCAGTGACTTGGTCAAAGGCCTATGCCATTATCATACGGAATATGATGTAATCAGTTCTGTTCATACCTTGCTTGAGTTTTTTTTGTACAAAAAGCACATTAAGCTGAAACCAGAAATAGTTTCTTTTAGAAGGTTTTTATTAGAATTCAAATTCTATATCCATATATACTTTAGGAAAAAGTTAGTCAAGTGGAAGACTTCAAAGACGTACACAAGAGGAGACAAGAAGGGCCACTCAACTAATTTTTAATGATTGATTTTGAGATGTTTAGAAAGTAAAATTATTTAATATTTTGTTGGACAAATAAAGCTCAAGATTTAATCAGTATTTCTAAGTTAAAGAACAAATTTTCAATGATAAGTTTCTATGAAAGCTATAATTATTTTGATATTCAGAAACTACAAAGCCAATGTGTGTTTTCAGTGCTCCCACTGTGTTAAATCATTTTAAGGGTAGTCTAAGCCCCTTAAGCGCACCATTATTATAACAAAAAATGTCATACTATTTGTTCTCTTTTAAATACATCCCAAAGCTAAATTTCTTTACATTAAAGAAAAAAACTTGTTTTCTAGAGGTCTCTTGAGGTCTACAAGTCCGAACTAGTTTTTTTCAATTTATATAATTTTTAAATTTGTTAGTAATAACATTACTAAATTATTGTAAAAGATTCATAAAATAAATAAGTATCCCTCCAAACCCAAACATGATCTCAAATTCCGCATTCAGTGATCAGTGGCGCGCGTTATCTAGGGTGGGGTGAAAACCAATTCTGGCTAACATTGATCCCCTCGAAATTCATATTTTTCATTCATATTTTTTTTTGATGCCCTGTTTCATCCCTATAGTCCCAGTTATAGACTGCAAGACATTGATTTCTTGAATAAATTTTACTGAAGCTGTCAATTCATATATACTTCTTTTTTTTTTGCTATCAATCACATCCGAAATTTGTTCTTCGTCTACTAAATATGTTCAAATAAGTTTACTAAATTGTAAATTGATACATAAGTGTTGATTTATAAATATTTATTTCTTACTATTTTGAATGAGCCAAATAAAATAATAAATAAAGAGTTAATGAAATAGATAAGAAATTGTCAAATTATACATAATTTTGTATTCTCTAAGCTCTAGGTAGGTACCTATACCCATACTGGTTTATATGTATATAAAATTAATTAGACTTGTTTACAAGAAAGTTATTGACCACTAATAAAAACAAAATTTAGATTTAAACTTTGAGGGTATCAACCTTTAAGCTACATCCTAAAACTATTATAGCTAAAGATATTTGGTTTACATTCTTGAATAATTAAATATCTACCAGCAAAAAATCTATGTAATTTCACGTTAAATTCAAAATGTGTTATGACTAGACTATAACATCCACATACCTATTATGCCACTGTCCATACTTTCCACTATATAATTTTCTTACATAAAAAAAATATTCAACAATTACATAATAATAAATTAACATTTTATCTTTCTAATTTCAGGGTTTCGAATGTCAACAACCACAAATGCTCGTAAAAAATATACCAAAATCACTTAAGCCAGCTCATGCATAAGAACCCTTGAACAAAAATCTCTAATTGACAGTCTTCCGTCAAAACAAACAGTTAAAAGATTATTTTACTATCCTTTTTTTTATGGTTTTTTTATGTGGCCCTAGACAATACTATTGTACATAAAATTTGAAGAGGGCCATAACTTTGCGTTGACTCACTTGATGAAACTCCAATGTGATGGGCTAAACAAAAACATAATCACGATAACTGATTGTCTGATCGTAAAATTGTCGTAAAAATGAAAACGACCTTCACCCTGATCATCAGTCTATCAGAATAGTCTCAGAAATGTGACATAACAATCAACAAAACGTATAGCTCACTCGTATACTCTTTGTTCTGTTCTCCTTTTTTTTTGAGGATGGATAAGACGGTGTGGATACACAACAAGTGGCACAGAGGGCGCTAAGTCGTAAAAGAGGTCATAAACGTCTACGGAAGCAAAAGATTACCCGTAAGCGTAAGCCACAGAGCACAGAGGGCGCATGTAAAATATATACATTCGGCAATACTCGGAGGACGCATCTTTTGACAGCCAATGTCAAGTGAGTGGTTAAATATAAAATTCAGAGACTTGGATAGACGCTGCGTTTTATTCACCACAACCGATGTTGATGTTTCTTTTGTTCCAATTTTTACGACCTCACACCTCACACGTTTCTTCACCAAATCAAATCAGGAGCGTTTTTTTTTGTACTTCATACCTTCTATATACAAGTTGATGGCAAAGTGGACCCCACATAGGCAACATGTCAGATTGGTGTCTCTTCAAGAAGCGTTTTTATGACCATGAGGTTTACTTGTTCTTATAAAGGTTTTTGGTAACTACTGGTGAAGCCATTTCAGACAACATAAAATCAAAGGCGGACAATTGTGATATCTGCTTAACACCACCAGAAACAATCTTGCCAGCACCACAACCATCAACACCACCATCACAACCACCACCAACACCATCGTCAGCCTCAGCATCATCATCATTGCCCGAACCAAACCACCATCAACTTAATTCTCGGCTGCGGCAACAACGGCAGGTTTTATGATTTTTTTACGATTATTGTACGATTATCGTTGAGCGTAAATGATTGCAATAAAAACTATCAAGTTTATTGAAAATTTCACTCAAAGTGTCGTTTTATTGCATTTTAATTTAATTCGATTTGTTTGTTTGTTTTGGTTGTTGTTGTTGTTGGTTTTTGTTTTGTTTATATTTTTTTTTTCTTTTGGAGAAGAAGTTGTGTCGTATTTGGGCGTTTATGACTTTTTTGTGACATTTTTAGATTTAACGGGTAAACGCTTTCGCTTCTGGAGAGTTTGAATATTTTAGGGGCGATCAATTTATATGACAACTTATTGATATAAATGATACATAGGTAAGTCAATTTGGTCTGTGATGAAGTTGCTTTTTGTTTCACCAAAGGTGAATTTATTAAATTATTGATTGGACATGGCATATGATTATCATCTAGTAAGATGTGAAGCCCAGGTGAAGAATGTTTTTAAATCATGGAAGGTACTAAGATATCTATAAAATGCATAACTATAAATGTTACTTATTTATGAAATTCATTTACAAGAACATACAAAAATAAGTGCAGAGCATGGAAAAGTTTGAATAGGTCAATTAAGAGAACACTATGTATGTTAAGGGTTAACTGAGAAAAATATTTTAAATTGGCGTACAGTTTTCATAAAGGTAGGGATAGACTCTATACACCTTACAAAATCAAAGCAGGCATAATTGATTATAAGATGCATGGGGAAAGTCTCTAAGGGCCAGTTGTATAAATATTTAACTCGTGGTTCAGCAATTTTAACCCACTGACTTCAGCAAACTTACTGAAGTTTAAAGATATTTAATTCATTAAACTGGCTCCTATAACATACTTGAACTTGAACCATCGTTAAACCTGAGTAGTTCCGCTGAAATCAGCCAGTAAATTTTTTTGTACCGCGGATCAAAATGTGAACCACGTTTGTACAACTGGTCCTAAAAGAAAAAAACTTGGTTCTACAAAAGAATCCAAATTGCCCAAGGTAAGCATCAATGCATCTATTTGTTTCAGGTATAAGTATCCCAAGTAATATTTTTCCTCTTTTAAGACTCTACCAGATTCGTAGTAGATTAATTAATGAGCATAAAATGTGCTCTGGTAGTCTGCAATCAGACTCTTATAAGACAGCTATGAGCGTTAAACGGCCTAGTTACTAGAGGCAATTTCAATTCTTATAGCAAGTGTAAAAGAATATATGTTTATGAAATTTGTTATCTCTTTTTATCTCTTGCATTCTATTTTTTGTCAAGAAATAAGAGAATGAGGTTATGGTAAAATGTGATTGTGTGCGTCAGGTAGAAGGTTATAAAGTATTTTTGCTTTGATATAAATTTTGTCGTGCGTCAAACAATCATCGTGGCTATTTCCGCAAGTGGACCAAAATTTGATGACGGTTGAAATTTTATCAACTATTTTTACATTTTACTCCGCAAAAAAAAACAAACGCGCTTTCAAAAAAATGCATATTCAATTAATTTGTTTTCATTTTTTTAGGGTGGAATTTTTTTAATGCCGTCAGTTTCCCTTTTTTGCATTAGAGTTTCATTGAAAAAGGCTTTTTGAACTCGTCTTATAAATTGTTGAACATTTTCTTTAATTTATTGTTTATCTTTAATTGTTTAAGTTTGAGTGAGGAAGACATTTTTTTATAGGTATTGTAACTCTTATTAGCTTCTTGTAAAAAAAAGACAAATGCTATTCATCATTTCATTATTCAACTCTTATAAATGTATTGTTATTAGATTATTGATAGAATATTATTGTTTACAGAGTTCAGATTTTGTAATAAAATTTTTATAAGACTTCAAGTTTATAAACACCTACTAAAGGAGAAATTACTGATCAAATAACTAAATTTTAATTTTTTTGAAAGTTAAAAAGATCTTATAATAAAAATGTAATGGGATAAATAACTTTCATAATAAGATATTTACTCTTTATTTGGTTATAACACTTGAAAGAGTCTTATAAGATTGAATTTTCAATTTCAGGAGTAAGGCACTGAAGAGTATGTTAGTTGGGTATGTATTCAAAAATAAAATGCCAGACTGAATCACACAAACTTGCTCTTGTGATTCAAAGACCTAATGATAAGTGTTTATTTATTCATTTATTTTATTTATTTGTATTTTGCTTATGGAATTTTATTAGAAACTGATAGGTTAAGTATTCCTGATGGAGGTGACAAATATTTGTCAAGGTCTATTGAGTCATCAAATTACCCTTTATTAATAAACTACATAGGACTACAAAAAGAAAACAATTTTCTTATATGTAAGCAGACCACACAAAAATTAATTTTTATTCACCACACTATTTTTTCGCATGCAAAAAATTGCAGATCAATTTGCTTCACATACCATGACAGAAATGTATATAAATTTTTGCATAGCTGAATAAGTCAAACTATTCAGAAATTACATAAAAATAAGGCAATTCTCTTCAAAACGCAGACCCGTTCACATTGAGCAACAAAAGTTTTAATTTTTCACGGAGAGAAATATCTACCTTCCATCAAAAAAGATTACCAGAAATTGGGCACACCCTTAGTTCTGCTTAAAAAAAACTAGGTACCTACTTAGAAATATTATGACTCACGTTGTGGTTTAAGAAAACACAATAAGTAAATACATTTTCAGCTTCTAGACAACATACACCGTTAGTGACAAATGAAAATAACTATACCTACTAACCTAAGAAAATTAGGCTTTCACTTCGAAAAAGCTCGAACAAAGCAAAATTTTGGTGGAGAGCTATGTTTTGTCGCCTAACGCATTTCCTTAAAGGAAACTTAAATTTGGGGATGGGCTAATATTTTTGGTGAGGTGTCTGTTTGACTTTACTTGCTACACCATCTATATTTTATGAAAAAATCATGTTAATATTTTCTATACTCACATAAGCTATTATTTTTTCTTAGATGTTTTTATGGAAATTAATGTCTGACCTACAGTTTTTGAAAACCGTTGGTGCTTGTTCTCAACAGTGAAAGAAAATGTTATCAAAGCAGAATATAAATACAGTAAACGCTCGATATAGTCAATAAATACAAATCAGGCCTGTTCACTATTCTGAGATTTTTTAAGCTGGTATTTCCATTGTTTTTTTTTGCAATAGTAAATGCTTGTGAGATAGATAGATAGATAAATATCTCTTATCTCATTTTTAAAAGAAAACAAATTCACAAAAATAGAATTGTGAATGGGTGTAAAAAATACATAAATGAAGGGTAAGGTTTGTTGAAAGTCTGTTTTCAGCTGGAATACTTAAGTTTAATACTGAAAAAATTTATGTGTTCACTATATCAAGATTTGTATTGTTCACTATTCAGAGAAGTCTGTACAAACTTTTGTGTGTTCACTATACGAGATAGTTCACTCTTCGGAGAGTCACTAAATCAAGTGTCTACTGTCATACCATTTGAAACACTTTATTTATTGTACTTTGAAGTTACTTCATTAAAAATATTGTATCAAATTTTGTTTATATATGTCGATTTAATATTAAATTACATTTAATATTAAATACCTAGACATTTAATATTAAATACCAAATTAAAAAAAAAGTTATAAAACAAAACGCAAAATTTCCACGATCTTACTAAACTACCGCATAAGAATTAACTCACGGGTTAAAATTTCTCATTAAAAACACTAAATGTTCGTGGATAAGTAAAGTGATGTTTTTACCCTATGGGGCCTGTTTAGTTACTTGAAACTCTTACCAAGTTTCGTAAACTTGGGTTTTTTTGTATGGGCTTTGACAGCTAAAAATTTCAAGTTACCAAACACACCTGTTAGAATTTTCTTTTATTTATGTCTTCCGAAATTATTACTATTATGGAAAATTTTATCAAAAGAAGAAAATAGAGCGAGTAGTTAATTGGAGAACCAATGACAAAAAAGTTTATACAAATAAACTAAATAAATAACTTTTTTTGTGTTCTTCAGAACTTACTGAAATCATTATGCCCTAGAAAAAAAAAATGATATCGAAAATATAAACCAGTTGATACCAAACGAATAAAAATAATGTTGATACCAACACTAATATAAATAAAATGCATGACTAAGTCGCACGTACTTGCTCTTATGTTCAAGGCGCTGAGGGTTTAAGAAAATTATATGTAAAGACAATTTGAGAGTAAAATGTGAATATGTGAAATGAAGCATGAAATATGTTATTAAAATTAGCTAAAAAAACTTCGTTGAGAGTTTGAGATGAAAAAAAAACGATATCTTGATTTTCTATTGAATATGATTGTGTGGACAGAAAAATTTAAATTGTTGGAGCGGTTTTCTTAAAAAATAATTTTGTGTGTATTAAATTCTTAAAACATTTTTTAGGAAAACTTTTGGTATGCAAATTTTAAGTATTAATTATTATATGCCCATTTTTGATATATCGATTTTTCAAAAAATTTGTTTGAAATTTGAAACTCAAACATTTTTTCTGGAAAGTTTTGATATGTAATCAAGTTTTTTTCTGAAATTTGTATAAAAATGTATCGATATCCATTCATTTCATAATGAAAATATTCAAAATAAAAAAATACGTTCTATGATGGGTATTATAATATAATACGTGCAAAACTGTGTAATTTTTTGCAGTAGTTCGTATTAATTTTATTATATGGAAAAAGTTCAATAAAAATCGTAGGAGTCGTTTATTTTTTCATATATGTAAATTTGTTTCTAAATATATAGTAGAGAGTACTAAGAAACTCTTAAATATCGAGTTTCTAAAGAATCGATGATATCATATCGTTTTCGAAACATTTGGTATTCAAAAATAAAATTGAAACATTTTTTAAAATCCAAAAAATATTTTTTTTTAATTTAAGTACACAAAAATATTTAAAGCTTTTGAAAGCCTCTGTATAAAAAAATATTTAAATAAGTGATAGTGTTTTCTTTGGTGGTAGTGGTACTTCCCAAAGAACCCTTTTTTTAATTAATAACCTTTTTTTTAAATGGTTTTCCACCCAAAGGAACAGAACAGAACAGAACTAACAGTATTTCATTGATTTTTTTTAAGAAAAATTATCGAGCCGATTATGAGAAAAATACAATGATGGTTAAGTAAACGTCACTTTGCAGAAATTTAGTTATAGTAACATTTTGCACTTAATCCATGGAAAATGGCCATCCTTTCCCTATTTCGCGGTTTTTTTAATTTGGCTGTCTGAGTCTGCTGATTTTTGATTTTCAAAGATTGCTCAGATTTCGCTTATTCTAGAGAGTATTTTTAATTGTAGGTATTTTATTGATTAAGTATAAATTCAGTTTTTTCTGGACGATTATAGGAAAATTACCTTAAAATAATTTTTTAAACTAATGCTTACATGAGAGTTTTTTGTTTATTCCCCTGACATCCTTTTTACTTGCGATATAGGTACTAAAAGGCAAGTTTTGGATTCGTACAAAAAAAAAACTTTAGAAATGACAATCAAACATAATATTTCGATGACAGAGAACTAAGGAAAACTGGGTAGTAAAATTCTGTCTTTCCTTCTGGCTGGATGGATTTTCTAAGAACTTGGTAAAATTGAAAAAAAAAATCTGGTTTTTGGTGATTCTACCCACACATTTTTTTTTTTCTTTTTTTAAGAACAAAAAATAACGGTACCTTCCATACAATTTCCTTAGCAATTTTACAAAATCTTGTTTTTCGCAAAAACTGCTCCGAAATTTTTCTTAAAAAAAATTCAATAAATTTCTTTTTGTAAAAGATACTTTTGAATCGGAAACAATTTTTCAAAAAATAGAGAACCATTTTTTAATTTTCAATTTTCTTCAAAAAGGTTATTTTGATTCAAATAATTTTGTATACAAAAGCTTTTAAGCAATGTAAATATTTTTTTAACCAAAATTTTAAAAAAATATTTTTTAGATTTTCAAAAAAAATTTCAAAATTGTTTTTTGTTGAAAATCGTATATACGTAAAATAGTATTACAAAAACTAATTGTGTAGACCAATGGCTTGTTTGTTGGAGCCCTAAACGTTGACTTATTTCTTGTAATTTTTAAATAAGAAAGTAAAATAGTAAAATTAAAAATAAATTAATTTTAATTTTTATATGCTAATAAATAAACATTTATGATTTGCATACCAAAAATTTTCCTTACTTTTTTTAAAAAATTAGATAGGTACATATGTCTATAGAAAATTGTTTTTTTTTAGAAAACCGCTCCAACGATTTTAAATATTCTTTTCCATAAAATCATAGTCAATCAAGAATAAGGATGGCAATCTTTTTTTATTTTAAACTCTCAAAGAAGTTATTTTAGCTTATTTCTGCATCGTATTTCATTCTTTTTAACATTTTTCTCTTATAATTTTCATTTCAATGTCTTTACATAAATGATCTTAAGCCCTCAGCGTCTTGAACATAGGAACAAGTACGTGCGACAGATTGAAAAATAAAACAAAATACTTAAATATCCATTAAATAACAGAAAGTTTAATTTAAACGTTCAAATGAGCTCAACTACATTGCGTTCGCCCAGGTATGATAGTTGGGCTCATCAGTTAGATATTCTTATTTCTTAGAATTTCTAAGGTTCTGAATACAAATTCCCTTAGAATAAAAAATTCACAATATCTCCAATGCTGCGATTTTTATATTAGTCGGTAACCATCGATACAAATGAGACTAACTATCATACCTGAGCGAAACGCAGTGGAGTTGAGCTCATTTGAACTTTTAACTTGAATTATAAATTCAGTCGTTCCACTTAAACAGGAGAATTTTCTTTTCAAATTTTCTTCAAATTCAATTATTATTAACTGAAAGCTTTTTTTCTTAGGTTGGGGTTCTATAGAGTCATAATTCTGCTTTCAAAACTCTGCATGTCAAAACTCTGTTTTTCAAAATTCTGTGCCTATTTCCAAATTCTGTTTGTTCAAAATCTTGTACCTATTTCAAAAAAGTAAAAACCTGCGCATTTTCTTACATTATCAACACAATTTCTCTTTTACAACATATTTACAGAATTTTTAAATACAGAATTGTGGAAAACAGATTTCTTGTAATGGAACTAAAAACGATTATGAATTAACTAGATACATAGTATCTTAAGACAGAGTTTTGGTCTGTTTTTGATGATGAAAAGCCAAATACGTAAGTTTCTGCAAGAACATACAACAGTGTAGATGTTTTGAGTCACCGACTAAGAAGCTTGGTTGGAAAATGAAAAGCGGGCTATAAAACAACCTGAAATTGACCTTCTTTTTGCAAAAGAACAGGTGAAAGCACATAATAAAAAAGAAAAGTTTTTTTAAAAAATAGGCAAATAGAAATTAAGTTTTGTTAAGGGTATTGAAACAACAGCGCAAAACCCTAGTAAACGTAGTAAAACTTGAAACTTCGTAAATATGTAATATAGCAAAAACAAAGAAGTATAGGTAAGCGTCAAAAGTTTCAGTCAATATTATTCCCAAAATCAAAGTCTTGCAGTCCATAACCGGCAATGGACTCCAAGACATTGATTTTTGGAATAGCTTTTACTCATGTTTTTGACGCCTAGCTATACTTCTTTTTTTGCTATCACTGACATCTAAAATTTGCTGTGGGCTCTGGGTCTACAGAATCAAAAAAAAAAAGTTTTGTGTAAATTAGAATCGTTTTTTGACAGAAATTTAATTTTCATAAGCAGAATTTGGTGAAAAATGAATTTTAACCAAACAGCATTTTGAAATACAGATTTTTGCATATTTTCAATTTTGATGTACAGATTTTTGCATTTACAGAATTTTGGCCAACCAAAGTTTGACCAGACAGAATTTACAAGAAAAAAGCAGAATTTCGACCAAACAGAATTATGAAACCCAAAATTCCGACGCGCTCCCATTTAACTTTTATTTAAATGGGTATTGAAGTAAAATTATGGTAAGTATCTACCATCTACAGTCAGTAGAACCATTTTTACTTACGAAAAATAAGAAGGTATTGACAAGTTCTGCATTTGTAAAAAAAATTAACTCAAAATTCTGATCAATTTTGTTTTTACAATGGACTGTTTTAAATAATTTTTTCAATATATCAAACCCTTCTAAAATATAGAAATATTGGTGTGTGCCAAAAATTTTCAAAAAATATTTTTTGGATTTTCAATAATATTCCAAAAGTAATACCTTTTCAAATCAGTCATTATATTTACATAGATGCTATAGTATTTGTATAAATATAAAATATATATGCATAAATTTAATTTACTTTATATCATAGAATAAAGATTGCATCTTGAATAATAAATTAAATTATCTTAGTCTTCAAAAAAAAATTCTGAACATTGGTAAACCTTTATTGCTCACCAATTAAATTATAATCATTCTATTTTCTTAAACGGGATAAGCCATAATTATTACTATACTGACCAATATGATCCTCCTTTTCCTTTTGCAAAGGCGTGGCACACTGCTGTTGAAAAACAATTTAAGTCCCTCTTTTGTCAATAAACAAACACATTCGCTGATTGTTTTCCACCCACAAATATACAGTTGTTGTGATTTTCCAAACACATTATCCCATCACAGCCATAATAATCATCACAAACAATGTAAACAATGACTGACCATCGTTTACTTAATTAAGTAATTCCAAAAGGTTAATCCTTCAGCTCGAGGTCATATTTACGACTTTATATACATAGAGGTACCTCTACCTACTTATATATATGGTTTTGTACATAGATAGGTTTGTACAGACACAGGACCGGCCAACTATACTCTATACTCAGTTCTGAAGTTTTGTCAGGTCGTACAGGTAAGCCGAAAGAATAAAAGTTCTTGCATCGGAACCGGACAACACACCAACTACATACAACAACGCAATATAATAACACAATTTTTCGTTTGACGGCGGAGGCGGAAGCGAAGGTGGTAGCGGAGAATTTACTTCGCCATACTATACTTGACCGATATGATGAGGATGATGACCATTACAATGATGATGAGGATAATAATGGCTGTTGTTTTATTCTTATGTGTAGTGTTGTTTGTAACAAGTGTTGTATTGTGTTGGGTTCGTTGCAAAGTGGCAAGTGGTAAGTGCACTTCAATTTTGCTATACAAAACGTTGCATGACTCTTTCATTTTGGCATAATAATCGGTTGGTGCTGCGCTTTCATTTATATTGAATGGTTGCCTGAATGCCATGGACGTATAGACGAAGAAGGAAAGCGGAAGGAAGGAAGGTCATACTAGGTATATGTAGTTTTGGGTGGGATGATTGCTGGACTATACTTTAAGTGTCAGACAGGATTGACTCCTGGTGGTAACTCAAACAGGTATTAAATTTGATTTTACGATTTGTTTATGGTCTATATGTATATATAAAAGGTGAGGTTGTATTATTAGTACCTATTCCAATTCATTACACTGAGGGGCGTCATAGCTTCGAATGCATTTATATTTGTTTTTAAAATTTGATATGCCTAGCTAAGTTGAAATGTCTCGATTTTTAGGATATTTTTACTAATGAAAAGGGTGATTTACATGATGTTCGAAAGAAACCGAGCACTTAAAGGTTGGATAGTAAAAGATTAAAATTACTCAGCGAAAACGATTTTTATAAAATACCACAACGTTTGTGCTCAAAACACACGTATTCATGCTGATAGCTATAGAGGGCTGCCGCATTTATCCGATTTACACTTTCTACAAATTCTATTTAATTCTATACTTTAATTCGCCGGTATCAACTTATAGAAGAATAAAAAGTATTTGAATTACGAAAGTTGGCAAGTTGTTGATTTATGTTTTTTTATACATATGTACTCGTAGTTTGTTACTATTCGATTGTCGATTGAATTAGTCACATTAAATATTTTCACTCGAAGATTAATTTGTTTTGAAAATAAATAAAATGCACAACTGGATAACATGTTCTTGCTCTTATCTCTTATGGCCAAGAGGCTTAGGGTTTTGGAAAATTGTACCAATATAAGGACATGGCAATTATGAGAGAAAATTTATTACGCAAAACGATATTTTTGCAAAAGCAACTCTTTTGATAGTTGGAGAGAATTAAAAAAATACCATCAGCATTCTGAATGTATGGGAAAACAAAATAAAAATTGTTTTTAAATATGTATGTAGGTACTTATTAATTTTAAAACATTTTTAAGGAACAAATTTGGTAAGCAAATCTTAAGTGTTTATATATATGTATTTACACAAAAGAAAAATTATTTTAAAAAATATCCATCTTTTTTTGAGATATCGAATTTTCAAAAAATAAAAAAAATTATCTTTATTTTGAAAACTAAATTTTTTTTAAGTTTTGGTAGGCAATATTATTTAATCTTTTCTGATAGTTTGTATATAAACAAAATTAATCTGCATTCCATGAGCCGATGTATAATTAGAAAAATATTAAAATTAATTCCGTTTTCTGAAAAGTCCTTTTCTCCCATTCAACTGGCTTAAAATAAAAACAATGGCAACATACAATATCATGTTTATTTCGAGGAAGAAAATTGTTAAATTGAATTTTTTTTTAAATTGTTTTTCAAAAACTATTTTTTTAATTATAAATGTTTTTATACCTAAAGAAATTTTTTCAAAGCTATTTTTCAAAATTTTACGTTCAATTTAAGTTTGTTTTATTCAATACTTTTATTTATTTAAATCAATTGTTGAAAATTGTGGGTGTTGTAGTTTTTGAAAAATCAAGAATTAAAATAGCTAAGCCCTACTACAACTGTTAGGTGGAAATTGGTCGTATCGAGTAGTTTAAACGACATTTTTCAAAATTTAAAGTACCTACTGGGTGTTGGATAGTAGGAAAAAAATTGTTTTTAATTAACTTTGGAATCTTCAAATTTTCGTGAGCTTATAAGATAATTGCTTCAAAGGACCCAAATATTCCCAAAAACTCTTTATTTTTGGATAAAGTTAATACATTTCTAATAATAATAATAATATTAATGTTTTGAGATTGATGTTTTTAAACCTTGTGAAACTTATATTGAAATATGGTAGGTACTTCCACCTGCCTTTCCTTTTTTTGTGAAGGAAAACAAGAACTTGGCTTTTTCTTCTTTCTTTTTTTTTTATTCCAAAAGTTAAAGGGGGTGTTTGAACCTTAAAGCCCTTTGCACCTGATTAAAGGTAATCTAAAAAGTTCCTTAGTGTAAATTTTAATAATTTTTGGTTAGTAAATCACCATAATTTTAACAACGATTTTATCAAAATCGTAAAAACAATTTTGAAAAAAATATTTTCCTAAGTGGCTTTTTAAATTTTGTATGGAAGGTACTATTAGTTTTTCATAAAGGTAAATTTTTCACTAAAATATTAAAAGAGTATTAAAAATCCTTAGTATCGGGTTTCAAGAAAATCGAATCTGTCGTTTTCAAAATAACTAGTTTAAAAAAATAAAACGCAAACAAAAACTTTGGGAAATTTTGGCATATAACACTACTATTTGAAGCCGTGAGTGCAAAGGTGGTGTAACCTTTTTTTATTGTTGGAATTTTTTACATTTTTGTCTCGCATTTTTTCATATATGCATCAGTGACAAAATTTTAAATTAAATTCCTGAACTTCTAAGCTTTTCAAATATGTTACTTGTCGCCCTTAAATCACAAAGAAAATAATATTTAAGATCGATTAAAGATGAAAAATGTGATTACAAAAGCTTACTAAGTTAGCTACTTTAGATGGAACTCTATAGTTCGGGTGAACCAGGGCCTCAACCTAGCTAGCTGTATAAGTAAGGTCATCAGCCTGGCGTGTTTACTCTTTATAGATTGTTCACTTATTCGTGTGGGAGTTTAAGGAAATTTTCTATTGATAAATTTTATGCAAAATGCTAACTTTGTTCGATGTAAATATTCTTACATTTTCACATAAACGTTGAACAAACCTTACAAATTAGGGTAAAAAAAAAGCAGAAATAATTACTCAGTGCTCAACCAATGTTAAATTCTTGCGAGACATTTTGACTCAAAATATTTTTTATTATAAAATTTTGTGTGTTCGATTCACTATTTCGAGATTCACTAAATCGAGTTACTTATGTATTTTCAAAAACTTTTTTATAAAAAAAAAAGAAATATTAAATTTAGTTACCAATACCGTTTTGAAGAAAATCAAAAATAAATAAAATGGACGACTGGATAGCACATACTTGCTCTTAGGTTCAAAGTGCTTGGAATTACGAATTCTTAAGATATGAAAGTAATATAGAAACATATATAAAAAAACACTTCAATCGTTCTTTTAATTCTTTAAACAACTTGCAAATAGATTTGAACTCAAAAACAAGTATGCAATTTGAAAATAAAAATAAAAAAATATGAATACATACAAACAAAAACAAATTAAAATCGCTGCGGAGCGGTTTTCTTAAAAACTAGCTATTAATGTATAAAATTTTGGTCACATTTAAAAAAAAGTTTTGGTATGCTTATGTTGAGTATATATTTAATTAACTTTTTCAAAATTTTGATATGCAATATTATGGACATTTTAAAGCAGTTTTTGTATAAAAATTTTTGACTGAAATTGTTTGAACTATTAATGAGAAAATCGAACATCAAACAAATTGTTAAAGGTATGGCAGGTCACACTTTTTGTCAATTTTTTTTTACCAAAAAGTGCCAGTTATTCAGTGATTTTTTTGTCTGAATTGTTGAAGCTGTTTTTGAGATCAGATCGTCACAAGTTTTTCTTTTTCTGAATGGTTAAAAGACCGACTCATTAAAAAATAGAAAAAAAATTCAGCGACTCTTATTGTTCGAGATTTCAACATTTTCATCACATCACAAGCCGTACACTATGATCAGATAATTTTCACCCATTTTGCATTTGTTCACCTTCTATTCAAAAATTTATCACGCGATTGCTTTGAGTTAAACAAAAATTTGTGTCCTAAGCAGAGTATAACATTTTTCATTGCATCAAAAAACTGCTAAAGTAAAAAAAAAAGTAAGTAAAAAATTATGGTTCATGACTTTTGTATTCTCTTCACAGATTAAATTAGAAATTTATTCCTTACATTTAAATGGCTGACACAAAAAAAATACTGACCAACTAAAATGTCGACTAGTTAAAATGTCAATTTTTATTGACTTTTTGTCCACGAAAAGATAGCCTTTAAAGTAGGAGTAATTTATTGAATTTTCTTAAGAAAAGTTGTGGAGCTATTTTTGAGAAAAATACATAAATAAAATTGAGTGAAAATAAAACAAAATGAATGGCAGATACCCTTTTTTGGTCTCATTTTGCCGTGGGCGTCGTGACTAAAAAATGTATTGCATCAAGTTTGAAGAAAATTGATTTATCTTTTGGGCTGTAGGCTGGTAGCTCAACCAACAGACAGACGGACACAATTGTGAGACCAACTTTTATTGTCTTTCATATCATCGTATTAACAAAATTTAATCAAAATCTCAAGTTTGATTTATTTTGAAATTGTGATATATTTTTCGGCAGCCCTGGCACAATGCAAATCAGTGAATATGTATGAGCACAGCACAGCACACTCTTTTTATGTTTGTATATTTTAAATGTCCTGAACAAAATATGGATATGGAATATGCATGTAATGAATTGAATTTTTCAACGTTTTCTACTTCACTGTTTATCTCAATGTTTTGATGAGCAGTCCAAGAACCATGCACAACTAAACAGAGAAACAGAAAGCACATACTTGTCTGGTACTTTCTAAATAATATTTTAATACAATTCTGGAATACCACACAGTTACCATTTAGGTCCTGTCTTTTTATTAAATTTTAAGTGAATATAATTGTAGTTAGTCCAAACTGTCAGCTTGAATTTTGGCATATCTTAATGTTTCAAGGTCTAAAAAATCCAAATATTTTTTTTAGAGAAATGTCTATATCCATACACTACACTCATGATATCTTAATGTGTCTACAAAATCTCAAGAACCAATAAAGATATCGACTTAAGATGAATTTCAGTATAACAATAACTTCATAAAATAGAAGAAATTTTATTGAAAAATCAGAGATTTTGTTACTTCCACAATGAAAGCTAAGAAGTTTAAACTGTCTTGAATCTTAAACTTTGATTTAATTTTATTAACATTATAACGGCGCTATGCAAAATTGATTATAATAAAAAGAAGAAATCAAAACAAAAGTTTGAAAACAAAATTCTTAGAAGTATGGATTAATGATTTTTGTTTCTACAACAATTTTATTTGTCTATGTGTCTGGCTCTTTGTTCGACTATAGCCTAAATGGCTTTATTGAATTTCTTTTAACTCGGTTCATATACTTTTTTTTTTAAATAACCCGTTGTGGAATTCATCATTCATATAAGGTTTGGTCACCTCATTATAAATTTGAAATGTCATGTATCCAGCATTTCATTGCAAGACTGGTACAAACAAAGCTTTTTAAATGCTGTGCTCAGAAGGTTAAGTAAGAAAATCCTTATGAAATAGAAGGATCTTAGAGAGTTACAAAAAAAAGCTCAGGAAATAAAAAATGAAATTCCTTTATAAAGCTATTGAAGATAAACTTGAGCGCTTCAGATGCCACAAAGTCTGTTGATTCTTCCAAAGTTGCAAAATTATTTCCCCAAATGAGTTCGCATATTTTATACATATTTTACAGGAGGCATAGAGGTAATTTTGTATACTATAAAATTAAGTTAACTTTATTTATTTACCATTTTTTAACAGTTTGAAATCATTGCATCAAGTTCCAAATCCCCTCAACATCATATCGAATCAAACGAATATATGTGACGATCTGTCTGTGTTCGTATTTATTACTCAAAAGAATAAAACAACTTCTCTATACCTATGTATGTTTAAACCTCTATACCCACAGAACACCCATATGAAAAAGTTTAAACGGAAAAAGAAGTCAAACTTAACAAAAATATCAATATAAAACATCATAGAGGGTACTTTGAGAGATTTCACCAAAGACATTCCCCAAATGCGCTCCATCTCTAATGAACCCAACAAACAAAAAAAAAGTTCGACATCAAAAACTTCTTCATTTCTTACTTTTTTTTTTTTGTTTTGTTTTTGTCATTCAGTGCGGTCTTACCTTTTTGGTTAGAAGTTTCTTTCTTTATTTTCCGGTTTTCTTTAGTTATTTTCTTTGCTTCTACTATTACCCTCATCGCAATGGCACAAAGTAAAAATAAAATAAAAAAAAAAAAGAAAATATGAAGAAGAAGGAACCCAATGAAATACCCGTAGCAATATCAAAATGTGCGGAGCAGCATAAAAGGATCAACAACAATCGCCGAAATGGCCCATAACGAGGTCGTAAAAATTTTGCTACCTAATATACTCTACTCTGTGTGTGCAATTTGAGGACTCGTCGACGAAATAACTTTGATAAAAATATGGCATGGCAAGCAGCATACGTAGGTATACATGAATATACCTACGTAAACTGAAACCGGCACAAACGCACACCCTGTCTTCTTTGTATACATAGAAACGTCATAGTTTTGGGGCCATCATCATGGATTGTTCCCTCTGCAATATACCTATATGATATTATCAAAGGTGGATTTTTAGAGGTTTGTAATTTTTTAACACTTTTATTGATCAAAATTTATAAAACGGTTGTCTGGTCGGATAGGTACCTAAGTAAGTAAAACTTATTATTTATAAATTCTTGAATAAAATAGAAATAAATAACCTGCCGAAATAGTTCTTAATAATGCATTATTCTATTAAATAAAATGTCACTTTAGTCAAGGTATTGAAAACCGTTTGTTAGCTTAGTTATAATACAATTCTCCCTTTGGCAAAAATTTAAAGTATTTATTTTAAGATGGCTGCCTGAAAATGGACTACGTTAATAAATAAAGCTATTAGTATTTTTGACTTTTTGATGCATCTTTACATATAATATGGATAAAAAGATCAAAATACCAGTGAAGCTAGTATCCACTATTTGTGTGGCAGGAATTAATATTTTCTTACGTACTACAAAATGGGCAATGATAAACTTTGGGAAATTTTATTTTTAAAATTATTCGTCCACTGTTTATCATAACTTCATTACTTTGACCTCAAACAAGAAGGCGCAATGGGACAGGGAGCTGTACGTTTGCAAATCTATTGATCAATTGATTGTAGCTAGTGGCCAAGAGGCCCATCATTTTCAATTTTCATATGAATAAACAAATTCATAAAACACTTTATTTGGTTAAATCACAGCAACACAGCCATTATTAAAAAATTGGGTATACCAAGCGTATACGTGATATAAATACCTCATGCATTTAAGAATTTTATTAATAGGAGTGTAACTTTAAGTTTCCGAAAATACAATGAAAATATTTCCAAAAACTTAAGATGCGTTAATATTTAGATACTTTGGACATTGAAAAATGATTATAAGCTGAAGAAAAGAATAAGCAAAAGGGATGAAAAAAAAAAAATTGATCTTATCCCTGAAGTGAAATTATAACTGGTGAACTTGCGTTTTAACTTTTGAACAAATGATATACAGGATGTGCCCTGATTCGGGGTCAAAATTTTGTATGATGAAGATGATCATTCGAAGAAAAAAATTTTACTGTGGGAAAATCTAGCCCCACTTTGAGGCAGCGAGGGGCAATTTGTCAAAAGTTGACTTAAAATGAAAACAATATTATAAAAAATTTGCGAAACCACATACAGTGATCCAATATATTTTTTTTAAAGCCACCATTTTTATTTTTGAAAACTCAATATTTTTTAATATAAATATGATTATTTTTCTTTTATTTTTATAGTTCAATAATTCATTCCTTTTATTTATTTTTTTTAGTCAAATGCTGAAGACCAAATATGTAAACATCTTTTTTTGCTTTTGGGAAATTTAAAAAAAAATATAAAAGTTGGTACCCATTGCAAACTTGCAATTTTATGTTTTTGACGCAAACAAATTAAGGAAAAGTACTTGTTGTTTTTCTATTCCTCAAGAACTAAGATAGATTGTGAAAAAAATTGAAAAAAAAATCTAATTGAACAAAAAGTAAATTTCCTAATTGGGTCGCACGTGCTTACTCTTATGTTCACGATGCTGAGGATTTAAGATAATCATATGTAAAAATATGAAAATTATGAGAGACAAATGCTTAAAAGTATTAGAAATGATGTTTAAATTAGCTGAAACAACTTCTCTAAAAGATGGAGATGCAAAACAAGAACACTATCTTAATTCTTGATTGAATATGATTGCATGGAAAAAAGAATTTAAATCGTCGAATCGATTTTTAAAGAAAATAAGTTCTTACAATATAAAATTCAAACGACTAATATAAAAATCACAGCATTGGAGATACTGTGAATTTTATTATTCTAAGTGAATTTGGTTTAATTCAGACACTTAGAATTTTAAATGCTTGTGCTCAGGCTTTTTATAATAATTGAATATGAAAATAATAAAATAAAATAAATAATAAAATTCACAGTATCTCCAATGCTGTGATTTTTATATTAGTCGGTAATCATCGATACAATTTGCGTCTTAGAAGGGTATGATAGTCATCTAACTGATGAGCCCAACTATCATACCTGGGCGAAACGCAATGGAGTTGAGCTCATTTCAACTTTTAGCTTGAATTATAGATTCGGTCACTCCATTCAAATAGAAGAATTTTCTTTTTTAAATTTTCTTCATATTCAATTATTAAAGAATTAACTCGTCGATAGTTAGAAAATTCAAAATAAAAAGGGTACTTTTAATAGCTAGTTGCTATTCGTAATTTTTTTATAATTTTTAGTATACAGAAAAGTTTTTTTTTTAACATTTATGGAAGGATTCGTTATTTTTATAAAAAAATTTTTTGAAATACGATACAAAAAAGAACCAATAGTTTTAAAAATATATTTGATTTTCAAAAAACATATTTTAACATTTTTAAAATCAAAAAAAAAAAGTTAAGTAAGAAAATCAAATTATTTTGTTGAGAGGCTAGTCCAGTCAAATTGTATATTTACTATGCAAATTGTTAGGTAGTTTTGATTTTGGCACTCTTTTTTGTTTTCGGAAGCTGAATCTGAATCAGTAGCCTGCGACTAAAATTTCGTGACAAAACATGGATCAATGATGGAATCAAAGTACCTTTGAAGAACACACAATCTATGTTCAAGGTTCAAGTTCCGCAACAACCTATTAGGACTGAAGCGTTAGTTGAAAATTGAACTAACTAAGTAAATATGTGAAAAATTTGAATTTTTTTAATTTTTGTCTATAACATGAACCTAGATATACTTTTCTGATTTTCTTTGATGCGCTGTGTTCGAATCTGATTTTAAAATTGCTCAAGCATATCACATTTTTATAGTTCCGAATCTAAAGACATAAAAAAAGCATTTTTAATTGAAATTTGGGGTTATATTTAACGATCTAGTTTTTTGAGAAAAGTCTTATCTACAATTGCCTTGCCTTATCATCAGTTGCAAAGATAAAATTATCATTGGAGTTCTGCAAACCGTAATCCCGCCCATTCATTAGCCGTTTTCCTTTGAAGGTGGCCAAGTACTTGCAAGTACTTTGCCATCTTTTTTCAATGGAACACATTAAACTGCTCTCCTATGTAAAATGTATCTACTGGCACATGAGAGCATGTACAGTAGCATTCGCATTCGCATTCGCCCCAATCATGACCTGGAAAACAGAGCCTTGCTCCATCACTTCTACCTTCGGAATGACATCACGCAATGGCGATCAGAGAACCTCGGTTTCACCAGGTTCAATGAAGATCATTTGGCAAACGCCATAATCGCCGAGCGAAATGGGCCCAGTTCCCTGTTAATTACGAAGGTGGAGCTCCAGCTCATCTTCGATTCATTAAGGAAGAAGAAGTCAGCAGGAGTCGATGGCATATCCAACGTTGTACTTCGACATTTACCTCAAGAAGCAGTAGACATTTATACCACTCTGTTTAACAACGCTCTGAATAATGCATATTATCCATTGCGGTGGAAGACAGCTGTGGTGAATCCTCTCCCGAAAAAGGGAAAGGACAACTCCAATCCGGCGAATCTCCGGTCGATAAGGTTTCTTCCGAGTATCAGCAAGGTATTCGAAAAAGTTATCAATAGAGCTCTGTCTAAGTGGGCAGAGGACAATAATATCATACCGGACAATCAGTTCGGTTTTAAGGCGGGACATGCCACCATTCATGCCGCGTCGAAACTCGTTTCTGATGTCCAATGGAACAAATCTAAGAACAGGGTACGGGTGCCTGTCTGGTTGATTTGGAGAAGGCCTTCGACACCGTATGGTTAGAGGGTCTATATCTAAAGCTGACTAGACTTGGCATTAGTAAACCACTATTATATATGCTTTATGATATGCTCAATGGCAGAAAGTTTGTTGTCAAGAGTGGCAATGTAACTTCTGCCACAACCTTTAATATTAAAAATGGTCTTCAGCAGGGAGCGGTCAACTCGCCGATTCTATTCAGCATTTACACCAGCGATCTGATAAGTAGTCTAACTCAGGCAATAGCGTATGCCGACGATCTAATTGCGTACAGAACAGCTGCAAAAGTCGAGGACATCAGGATTCTTTTGCAGAGTGACTTCGATGACATTCAACGATATTGTGATGACTGGAAGTTGAAAATCAACTTAATTTAGGACTCCGTTGCGTGGAGCCACAAGGGATACGAGAAAGAACTGGCGCAAGCTGGTGATCGTAGGGCCAAATGGACATCCACTGGCGAGTAAAAGTGTAGTAAAGTACCTTGGCATCTGGATGGATCAGTATTTGTATTTCGACAGACATATAAATGCTGCTCTGGCCAGGGCTAGAGGAGCTTTTGCCCTGACAAAACGGTTAGTTTATAGCAGCCGGCATGACAGCAGGGTGAAGGTGATTTGCTACATGGCCCTTATCCGGCCCATGATTGCCTATGGATGCCCGGTTTGGTTCAACGTTGCCCCATCTCAAATGGAAAAGATTCGGGTGTTTGAGAGGCAGTGTCTTCGACGCTGCCTTGGATTGCACAGAACACCAGAGTCGGAGTACAAACATTACTATTTCAACCTAGTTCTATACAACGGTGCCAACATAAACAGGATAGATAATTTCTTGCTGAAGCTTATTCGAGGTCACATTGCAAGAGCGATGTCCTCGTCTAACAGCTTAATTTTCGGGGCTTATTACCCCAACAACGAATACTACGAGAGTGTGCGTCTAAGCGGCTTTATTCCGCCGGATGCATTCCTCCACCTAGACAGTCGAGGGCTGATCCAGGATAGTAGAACTGTAGATCGGCGGCTCCTTTACAGTCGAGACGTCCTCGCACAAGACGGAGCTGAGCACCTTCGGTTCAGTAGGACTGTGTCCGAACGGGACCGAAGAGAGGAAGAGAGAGGGTAAAGCAGGAGAACCAGTTCTGGTGGTTGAAAAACGAAGATGAAGTTCCTTCAGACATTTAATAGTTGACCTTGCTATTTTCTTTTGTATGGCCGACTTGCATAGGTTTAGGTAGTTAGTTTTAAGTAGGGACAGTCTGGGTGGCATAAAAAAAAAAAAAAAAAATATAAAATCAACAAAAATACAAGAAAAAAAATATAAAACCGGAAAATGCTTGCTGTGGCTGTTCTTGTTTGTAAGTAATCTGTAAGTAGCTTATAAGTAGGTTGTAATTAGTTTATAATTAGTTTTTTTTTTTTTTTTTTTTTTTATTGGCTCCCCTAAGGGTTACAAGTCTCCCGCTTCCTTACTCTGCTCCCTCTCCACCCCTCTCTATCATCTTATCTTTTCTTACTGCCTCTAGTTCCTTTATCCACTCTTCTCCCTTCCCCGTTTCGTCCATTATTTCCCTCATCCTTTCCCCTATTGATTTTCTTTCATCTCCGACAGATCTGCATCTTTCTAATACATGCTCCCATGTCTCTTGTTCACCCTCACATATTCTGCATATTCTCTCCTCTTCGCGTTTCCAGTACCATCTTTCCCTCACCTCATTCCCTAGCCTGACTCTTGCAATTCTCCTTGTTCTTTCTGTCTTCCAACCCGCTGTTAAATATTGTGGAATCCCTTCTGTCATTATTTCTTTGTACCACCTGTTGTAACTGGATTCTCTTATTCTTTCCCTTCTTTCCTTCTCTTGCTCTCCCCAGTCTTTTCTTTCTATTGCTTCGTATCCATTCATACTGTCTTCTCTTCCCTTTATTTTTTCTCTCCCTTGTTCCCATCGTGACCCTCTTCCCCGTTCATCTCTCTGTCTCTCTTTCATCTCCTCTAAACATTCCCTTGCTATGTCACTTCCTTTTCCATCTGTTAATTTCTGTTCATAATTCCATGCCCTTTTCCGTGCTCTAATCATTATCTTATCTCGTTTTGTTTCCTCTCTTACCATATACCCTGGAGTTTGCCATTCTACCCCTAGCGTCCACTTGAGGTACCTCTCTTGCACCCTTTCCATTTCTTGTCTCTCCTCCCATCCCCATACTTCCGCCCCATATCCCATCACCGTCCACACCAGAGTGTCAAAAAGCCACATCTTTCTCTCCCAATCCTTCTCGAATTTTCTCCTTCCAATCCCCCATGCTTCCTTCATGGCCACTGCTGCCTTTTTTATTCTGTCCTTTATGTGTGCTTCCTGCCCTCCATTTTTTTTGAACACATACCCCAGGTATTTAAATTCTTTTACTTCTTCGATCTTCTTTCCTCTCCATCTCCAGTCTACTGTTGTGTTCCTCCCTCCTCCCTTCCTGAACCTCATCACTTTCGTCTTTCCCACATTTACTTCCAGTCTTTTCCTCTCAAAGTACTTCTCCAGTCTTCTTATCATGCTTTGCATCTCCTCTTCATTTTTCGCCATTACCACCACATCGTCTGCGTATGCCAGCGAGCAAATTCTTTTTCCTCTCACTTTTACCCCTCCCCAGCTCCCTTTACCCAGTTCATCCTCTATATCCGCTGTCAACAAGTTAAACAGTATTGGGCTCATCGGACACCCCTGTCTTACCCCCTTTCCCGTCCAAAATGTTTCCCCCATCACTCCTGCCGATTTCACTCTACTCGTTGTTTCTTCGTAGACCTCCCCTACTCTTTCCCTGAGCCCTTCTCTCACTCCTCTTTCCTCCAACGCCTCCATCATAATTTTCCTGTCTACTGAGTCAAACGCAGCTTTTAAATCTATAAACAGTGCCACTAGCTTGCCCCTCTCCTCTGCAACCTCTTTGTTCACCAAATAGTTCAGCACATATACGTTGTCTATCGTTCCTACTCCTCTTCTGAAACCCGTTTGATTTGGTGGTATCATCCCTTTCTCCTCCGCTTCTTCTTCTAACCTCTTCGCTAAAACCGTCGTATATATTTTATACAGCGATGGCATGAGCGTTACTCCTCTGTATTCTTCTACCTTTGTTCCTACACCTTTCTTTATTATCGGGGCAATTACTCCCTCTTTCCACCCCTCTGGCCATCCATCTCCTCTCCACACCTTCTTGCAGATGCCCCATGCTACCTCTATAGCTTGTTCTCCTCCATATCTCCACGCTTCATTAGGTATACCGTCTGTTCCCATTGCTTTTCCTTCTTTGAGTCTTCTAACCACCTTTCTGATCTCCTCCTTACTAATTTCGGTCTCATCTTCCGCTCTTCTCGTTACCTGTTCTCCCATTCTCACTCTTTCTTCCACCCCTCCAATTAGACTCATAAAATATTTTTTCCATTCCTCTTCTTCAATCCCTTCCCCCATCGTCTTTCTCTTCTTTCTATCTCTATTTATTATTTCCCACACTTTGTTTTCGGTATTGGCCTCTGCAATTTCTCTTATCATCTCATCCTGCTCCTCTCTTTTCTTTCTCTCAATCATCGCTTGATATTCTCTTTTTCGCTCCCTGTATTTTTCCTTCGTCCCGATACTCTTCCTCCACCTCCTTAACTCCTTTCTTACTTCTTCTTTTTTCTCCCTACATTCTTCATCCCACCATCCTCTCCTTTTCTGTTTCCTTTGCCTTCCCCCTACCTCCTCACTTTGTTCAATCTCTCTCTTAATCCTCTCCCCTATCTGATTTTCTGAATCCTCTGCTCCCTCTTCCAAGCTCACTCTTCGCATTCTTCTCTCGAATTCCCGTTTCATCTCCTCCGACCATCTTCCCGTTTTTATTCTTTTTACTTCCTTTGCTTTATCCCTCTTTCTCCTTCTTCCTGTCTTTATAGTGATCACCAATGGGTGATGATCTGACTCTACTCTATCTGTTACTTCCATCCTTTCTATTCCTCTTCTCGTCCTTTCGTCACCTAGTACATAATCAATTACTGTCTCCCCTCTGCCTCCTGTATACGTGAACTCTCCCTCTTCATCCCCCTCTATATTCCCGTTAAAAATTTCCCACCCTAATTCTCCTATCACCTGCGTTAGTTTCTTACCTTCGGTGTTCACTTTTTTATCTTTCGATCTCCTCCCTCTCTCTTCGTCTCCTATACCCCTCACTCTCCCACCCTCCAATCCTGTTCTCGCGTTGAAGTCCCCCCCTATTATCACTCTTTCTTCATCTGACTGCCTCTCCATCCATCTTCTTAAGCTTTCCAACTTCTTGTCTATGTCACCATTTACATACGTTGATACTATAACCCATTCATCCGTACCTGCTTTAACTTTCCTACTCATTAATCCTTCTTCCTGTTCCTGAATCTCATCACCCTCTATCGCCATTTCTTCTCTAACTCCCATTATCATCCCCCCCATTGCTCTTCCCTTCTTGTTCTTCTTTTTTGCTCCCTGTCTTGTCCATTTATACCCCTTTGGCAGTTGTGTTTTCCATTTTTCCCAATTCTTTTCCTCTACCCACGTTTCTATCATCACTACAACTTCCCATTCTTTGATCCCTTCCCAGAACTCTTTTTCTTTATTCGCTAACCCCGCAACATTCCAGAAGCCTATCTTCCATCTATCCCCTGACTCATTTCTACCTGATTTATCTCCTTCTTCTTGTTCCTTTATCCGTTTTTTGACTCTGAATTCTCTTCTATTCCTCCTTCCCCTTCTTGTTTTTCAATATTCCTACTTTCACTCTGAATTGGTTTCTCCTTTTCTCCCTCTTTAGCTATTGTTTCCCTTATGACCTCCCTTTTTTCATCCCAAACCCATGTCTTCCCATTTACTATCAGCTTCCCATATCTTATTATGACCTGCTTCCCTTTTCTCTTTTCTTCTTCTGCTCGATCCCTTATCAGCCACTGCATTCTTCGTTCTTTCCACGTTAAGTCCTCTTCAATTCTTTCTCTTCTTCCTCTTAGGTTGGCTTTCTTCCTCATCACCTCTGTTTTACCGTCTAGAGTTTCCATTTTTACTTCTATCATACCTTCTTTCCCGTCTGCACCTCTCCTTCCGACCTCCCTTGCTTCCCCTATCCTTGCTTGGACTCCTATCCTTTCGAATATTCTTTCTACCGTGTCTTTTATTGTGCCTCGTATCTGCACGTTTTTAATCATTATATTCCTCCTTCGTTTTTCTTTTTCTTGTCTTTCTATCCTTGCTTCCATCTCGTTCATCCTCTCCGCTAGGTTTTCTTTCCCATCTCCACCACTTATTGTGCTTGTTCTTTCTTCAATTTCCGCTCTACTATTTTTTTTTTTTTTTTTTTTTTTTTTTTTTTTTTTTTATAATTTATTGTAAATAATTAGTTGTAAATAGTTTTAAGTAGCTTTAAGTAGTTTTAATTAGTTTTAGTTAGCTTTAATTTAGTTTTATGTAGTTTGTAAGTTTTATATAAGACCAAAAAAAAAAAATAAAGACATAGATACCGAGTTTTTTGTAAATTCTTCTCGGTAAAAAATTAAACCGACCTGGATTTAGTATTAAGATAGTTCTTAGGCCGAAAGGCATTACCATTAAGTTATTATAGTTTAACTTAGAGCGCCCGACTGGGGCCAGTAAGTTAGTTTTAAAATATTGATAAGTAGGCTAGTTTTTATGATTTTTTGTCTAGCTTTAAGATAGTTTTAAAAAAATTGAAAAATAAAAATGAATTATATAAAAAAAAAAAAAAAAAAAAGCATGTACAGTTGATAGTACTAGATTTGGGTTTTCATCTACTCACAAGTACTTTGCCACCTCCAAGGGAAAACAGCTATTATCACAGCATAAAATTATCAAAACAAACACAACTTATATACATAGTTATAATTTTCGTTATTTTTTTAACAGGTATTTTTCTTTTTTAGCTTTGAGCACAGCACTGAAAAAAGATCTGTGTTTCTTTTTTAGCCCAGAGCACTCAGAGCGCTCAACTAGTGTTTTGTTTTTAAATCGGAGCTAGCTTGGAGTACGCTCTATTAGCTGAGAATTAAAAGACCGAGTGAATGGAGTATCTAAATAGCTGAGTGCAGGCAACTTCACTATTTTTTCACTCGTTCTAAATGGGCGCGTTCAACACATCATCTACTAGCTGCCAGAAGAAAATTAAAAATCGATACTGAATAGGTGCGTTAAAAGCATTGCAATCGTATGACTGTTCAATGCTCAAATATGTTTCAAAACTAAATTAGAGAGCTCTGATCATACTCTCCTCAGAGCAAACTCCGATAGCTCTACTCCATGCGCAGCTCAAAGCTAAAAAAGCAAAACACCTAATGTAGTAAAGTACTTCGCTACTCCACTAAGGATGTTTTCAATTATTAAGCAGTGGTGTCTGTGTCATCAGTTTTTTTGGACAGCAGTTCAGTGATACTGCCACACTTTTACTCTACTTATGTTCTCGAAAGAAATAATAATAAAAAAATAGTCCCACTGTCACCCTATAACACTGTGGGGATATCTTAAGTCACTTCCTTTTAGCTACCTTTTTTTAAAGCTTAAACTCCATATATTCTTATCATAGAAACTTGATGTTTTGAAAAGACAACAAAAAATTTCAAGATTATTGTGTCTTTCGAGATTTTGACACATTTGAGATTCTGTCATTCTATGTTTTGCAACTAGAGATGATTTTTTTTTAAGATTTAATCGTTTCAAGATTTTTATAATCGATATAATGGGCCTTATGAAGAAAAAGAAAGTAAAATCTTTTTATGGAAGAATCAAAGCTTAACAAAAATTATATTATACATATATTTCATAGTAAACCGTTAATTTAAGCTCATAACAAAATTTTTGAGAAAAATATGAAAAAAAAAAATTCTTCTCCGATTCTTTAGCATTTAGTGTTGAAGAACTTGTTAATTTTGTATAAAAGTTAATTTTCTTGTAAATATTTTTAAAAGTGTTTAAAAAAGGTTAAATAGATACTAGATTTAAAAAAATTAAAAACAGCAACCTTTTTTGTGCAAACTTTTGATTTTTTTAAAACTTCTGCATACAAAAAAAAAACTGATTAAAATCAGTCTCATCATTTTCAAGAAAATCAGAAATAAAAAATTGTCTTTGGGTAAAATCTACCATTAATAACATTTTTTCCAAAATTTTTAAACTCAATCTTCACTAAATAAAGTAATTAATAAATAATTCATGAAATTTCCTTCTTATTTAAATACAACTGGTGAAATTCACATATTGACTTGTATTATCAACCTGCAAAGAGACAAGCAATCCCTGCTAGAATGAAGATTCACTTAGAGGTGGTGTTTGTGCGGTGGGAATTCGTATCGAGCGAGTCACAGGACTCTCTATCACACCGACTACTGCTGTCCTTCTCGATTTTTTTCCCAATACTATTTTTTGCATTGTTGGGTCTTGCTTAGCCCACCCTATATACAATACATTTATGAACTGACTCAAGTATCTATTAGGACACTTATGGGTGTTGTTTCAAATTCTAGTTGTTCACTGCGTGATGATGAGGATGCTGATCGTTGATGGTTGTCATTGTCATGTTGGTTATAGTCATCCACGTCCATGTTGTCATTGTGGTCGTCGTCCTTTTGGCTCAATCAAGGTTAACTTTATTTGACAGCCAAAACATAATGTTTTGATTGTTTGTTGAATTTTTATAACTCAATTCTCGATTCATGGATTAATTTATAGGGGAAGAAATAAATAAAATGCAACCAAGAACTGCATCAAGAATTATCCAGCGAACCAAAGTGCGATAAAAAAACGGAGGCAATAATTATTGTTGTTAATATTTCAATAGCAAAATAGTAATTTGTCAGTGATTTTGATTTATTATTAAAACTGAAATAAAAGACAAATGAACTCCAGAGAGTGACAATTAATTTATGACCTGTTTTTAATTGCTTCACTGTTGCGTTTCCGTTTTGAATATCAATTAAATATTTCTGTGAGAGGTATAAGAGGTAAATATGTGTAGGTACTTTTAACATTGCACTCTTGGATTGCACAAAACTAACCACCAACCATCTCTACCCGAGAAATTTGCATGGTCAATGTAACGTCAGCATAGACATGAGCGGAGGCGGTGAAGGTGAGGATGGCATAGTAAAGAAGTATACAGCAGCGTGTGAGGTTGCTGGCAAAACAGAGACAGTGACCACCAGCTGTCTATATGGATAGTGAGGACCATAAATGCTAATTGATATACTGGTCAGGGAATGTAACTTTATACAAGAGATAGTGCAGAAGGGAGTTGGGGAAATCCCGAAGAAGCAATTAGCGAATTTGCAAGTTGGCGCATTTGAATTGAGAATATTTTTGAACAAAAAAAAAAAAAACTATATAAAAATGCAAACAGAGTTGATGGAAAAGGTTGATGAAAAGTTGAAAAACAAAAGTTATGTAAATATTAAAATTTTATTAAGAACGTTAAAAATGTTGTGTTGAAGGTATGACTAGCTACTCATCTTTGATGGTGTATACTGATATAAAATGGACTACCAGGTCGATAATTACATATAAGTAGAACATTTTTAAAAACTAATTTTCCATGGTGAACATAAAATAGGTATACTGGAGTTCTTAAAAACGTTGGGATTAATTTTATAATAATTTGTAAAATTCTTGTCAATATGCACATTACACAACTTTTTGCTTAAAATCCCAGTGAATTTACTCCAAACGATCAATACGCTGATTGCCAGTGCACTAGGTTGATTTTGTTACTGCCACATTTAGACTAATGTAGATCCATTGTGATACCCTAGGGATTCAGCAAAAATGAATATAAAAACAGAACTACGTATGCAAAAAGAGCAGCCTGGTGGAAGTTTTGTACAGACATAGAGTCAACAAATGATGCTGCTAGGCTCAGGAAAGTCAGGAAAGTCATGTCAAAGGTCTACACACCCCCTGGTTTTCTTAAAAGACCGAATGGAACCTGGACTGACTCCTGTTCTGAAACCCTGGAGTCTCTTATGAGCACCCACTTCCCAGGATGTGTGTTTAATGCATCTTTTATGGATAGGGGCCCCATCATAAGCCAGACTTCTAGCATTGGCAGTCAAATAGTAGATAGCCGAAAAGTAGCCTGGGCCATAGACTCCTTCTCAGCGTACAAGTCTGCAGGGCCTGATGGAATAATTTCTATTATGCTACAAGGCTCTAAAGACTTCATTGTACCATTTCTGGTGAAAATATTCAAAGGATGTTTAAACATCACTTACATTCCATCTAGCTGGAGGGAAGTCAATGTCATTTTCATTCCGAAAGCTGGCAAGAACCCACTCACACTGAACCAAAAGATTTTAGACCAATTAGCCTATCTTCTTTTCTTCTCAAAACCTTAGAAAGGCTGATAGAAACGCACATTCGCCTTATGCTTAATGATAGTGTTCTCTCACAGTCCCAACACGCATATGTAAAGGGCAAATTTGTTGAGACGGCACTTCATGAAGTGGTTGGCACGATTGAGAAATCAATCCATTTTAAAGAATATACCTTGGGAGTATTCCTTGACATAGAAGGGGCCTTCAACAACGTTGAAAATCGTGCTATACGACAAGCCCTACACTCTGTCAGCATTGAACCGATGCTGTCAAACTGGATTGACTCCATGCTTCAAACTAGAACTGTTAACGCAGAAATGGGTGATAGCAAGCTTAAAGTTAGGACGTGTAGAGGTACACCACAGGGAGGAGTCTTATCTCCTCTGATCTGGCTTCTTGTCGTTAACCAGATTTTAGTCAATTTAGGGCAAAGCGGCGTCAAAATCGTGGCGTGTACGCTGATGATATAGTTATAATGGCATCAGGAAAATTTGTCCCCACTCTGTGCGAGCTCCTACAAACAGCCCTTAACAAGCTCAGTAATTGGGCCAGTAGCTGTGGACTTAATGTCAACCCACTGAAAACAGAACTGGTTCTGTTTACGAGAAAACGAAATATTCCAAATATAAATACCCCCACCATCAATGGGACGCCACTCCATATAACTGGTACGGCCAAATATTTTGGTTTAGTTATAGATCGTAGACTTAACTGGAAAGAGAACAACAAAGAATGGGAAAAAAAAGCTGCAATAGCCTTCTACACATGCAGTAGAATTTTTGGGAAGAGATGGGGTCCCAGCCCCAAGACCATTCATTGGATGTACACAGCCATTGTAAGGCCTATCCCGACGTACGCCTGTCTGGTTTGGTGGCCAGCCTTGGATAAGGCAATCAATCTTAAAGCCATTACCAAAATTCAGAGACTGGCATGTATCGGCATAACTAGTGCCATGAGAACCACTCCAACCGCAGCCCTAGAAACTTTCCTCTCACTTGCCCCACTCGATCTGTTCACGAAAGAATTGGTGGCCAAAAGTGCTCTACGACTTAAAGATTGTAAACATTGGAAAAAGGGCCACTGTGGTCACAGTACTATAATGAACTTCACTGACATAGACATTCAAACAGACTATATTTCACCGCACATAGATTTTAACCCAGTCGCACTTACAGATATTCCAACAAGGGAATTATGGAAGGAAAACCGGGTCCTAAAAGTAAATCATGTATCGGTATTTACAGACGGTTCCAAAACGGACGCTGGGGTAGGATCAGGCATCTTTTCAGAAAATTCACCCCTAAACATATCGTTGAGGCTGCCAAATTTTTGCAGTGTTTTCCAAGCGGAAGTGCTTGCAGTTTGCGAAGCCGCAAAATACCTTTCCAGATGTGAACTGACGAACAAAAACATTGACGTCTTCATAGATAGCCAGGCGGCAATCAGAGCCATTTCGTCAATTGTCACGAAGTCCAAACTAGTCGATCGTTGCCGTAGTGAATTAAAATTACTCGGCGTAACAAATTCTATCACCCTTCGATGGGTCCCAGGACACCGTGACATTTATGGGAATGAAGTGGCTGATGAACTGGCCAAAAACGGTTCATCACTTGAACCGAGCCAAATTGTACCCTGGGTACTAATGCCACTGGAGCAAGAAAAGTACAGAATTCGTCAAAGGTTTCTCAAAGCCGCTAATGACAGATGGTCAACTATTGATACCTGTCGAGTTTCAAGAATTCTTTGGCCAGATACTTCAATGAAAAAAACAGAATATTTACTGAAGCCTAGCAGACCTCGACTGTTTCTCCTGGTTGGAATCCTTACGGGTCACAACTCGATGGCAACCCACATGAGCAGAATGGGCATCAGCACATCTGACTTATGCAGAGGGTGTCAGGACGAACAGGAGGAAGAAGGCTCATTTCACTTCCTTTGTGAATGCCCCAGCCTAGCTATAAATAGGAAAAATGCCCTCGGAGAATACTTTTTCGACGAATTGGTTGACATCTCGTCTTTGCCACTTAAAAACATCCTCAACTTCATCCAAAGATCAGAATGGTTTAGGGAGGCACCTCAAACCTAAAACTTCACTTAACCTTCCCTCCTAAACTTCCCATTCCTTCATTTCCCCCACACTGGGGAGCACAATGGATCCACTGAGATCCGAGTGAGGTGATGCGGCTTGCCGCATCATCACCCCACCTAACCTAACCTAACCCTAGGGATTGTGACCCCCAAGAAAAGAAACCTGTGATCCATCCCATGATAATCAAGCCCATGGCGGGTGTTGATGAGTTTCAGCAGGCTATAGCCTGAAAGGTCGGTGAGTATTTCTTAGTCATTTAAGAAATGTCAGTTGTTGCACAATCACCTTGATGAGGAGAGGATGACGCCTCTTAAGGGAGTGGTCTTTCCTTTACCCCCACTTGAAAAATCATCCCTCCACCAAGCCCGTTTGGTAGGTCAGTGGTTGGTGTATTTGTCCATTCGTTTAGTCAGTGCCAGTGACATTTATTTTTGATGAAAACTATACATTTATCCTGTAAAGTCATATCATTGGTCTATTGATGGTCATAAAATCCAAACTCTTCATGGAAATTCCATAAATAAGACGAAAACTTTAAAGTCGCGAATCTAAAATCATAAATCTAACTTGTGAAGCTGCGCCCTCTCTTCTTTGTTTTAAAACACTAGAGTAGAATTCATTATATTATTTGTTTATTTTTTCAAAATAATAGTCTCTTTACAACAAAAGTTATGACAAAAGAATAAATTATAAATTAAAATAATATAAAATTCAGTTAATCAAAATTATAAATGATCCATCACAATAAACACTTAAATTGATAATTATAATTATTCAGTGCACTTAACATTCAACAAACAGTAGTATTATTGAATTGTTACTTAATAAATATAATTTAAATGATCTTATAAATGTTTGCGTTCATGTTCGCATACAATAAAATTTGCAGTATTTCAGTTGAGTGATTATCTCAACTCCTAGTTTCTTTTATTTCCTTCAACAAATGCAGCAAGCACTCTATTATTGCTGTACATCTACACAATAAAAAAGAAAAAAGTAACGTTTATTCGTTATATTATATTATGAATAAAAACCCACTAACACTTTAGCTTTATTATAGGATATTTGTATTCAACTACTGTGGCGGCTAATTAAATATGAAGTGTTGCTTAGTGTTCTTCATTGTATCACCTTTTTTGTTTTCCAATTATTACTAATCATATTTATTCACAATTAAATAATCTTTTTGCCTAACATGAAGGTATTGTTTCTATTGTGATTAAAACCTATTGCATTTCCAATTGTAATTAATCAAAAGCATGAATAATTGATAATGTATGTTTTGAGTTTTGTATACCTACTTGAATATAAGTTATTTTATGCACGCAAGCATATATGGTATTCAGAAATGACTCAAAGGTGGGAAGGAAGCGTAACTGCCCTGACTTCAGACCTCATATAAGCCGAACCAAATTCACAATACAATTTTTTATTTAAATATTTTTACTTTTCGCGACTACAAAATGATTTTGAAAAACTATCACTTACCGAAAAAAAATATTGTCTCCACATTTTGACCTCCCTGTTGAATGTAATTTAATTTTATTTTGCGTAAGCTGACAGTATAAAGAATATGTAAAAATATATAAACAGGCCAACTAACAGCTTTTGCTTCAATACAAAAATTTCTGAAAATTGTTGAAAAAAGTTTTTCGGCTCGAATATCTTGAGATTGAGAATAATCGCTTCCAGTTAGTTTTCTGTTATACAATATAGTTGATAAAACCAAATTTCAATAAACCCATGTATACTAAAAATTGTTGGTCTCTAATATCTCGAGAATGATCCTGAATAGGTCTATAACTTCCGAGGGTCCATTATTGGAAATTAAAAGAGTTTTTTGCGGTCAGGAATCACCCTAGGTTAGGTTAGGTTAAGGTGGCTGTCAGGAAAACTGCTGACACACTTGGAGCTTTTAATAAAGCGATGGAGACTGTGAATGTCGATTTTATTTAAGTCACTGGGATCATTGAAGAAAAAATTTCCTAAGTGTGTTTTGCGTCTTTGAGAAAGAGCAGGGCATGAGCAAAGAAGGTGTGGGATAGTTTCTTCCTCCTCCTCGTCCATGCAACTTCTGCAGAAATCATTGGAAAAGACACCAAGTCTATTGGCGTGTTTACCTATGAGGCAGTGTCCAGTAATGACACCAATTGTGGAGCTAATATGCAATCTACTCAGAGATAACAAACATTTCGATCGCTTCGGATCCAGTGTTGGCCAGATCCGTTTTGTCGCCAGACAAGTAGTGATACCTGTCCATCTGCTATTTGTCATCATCATAGAATCTTGCTTAAGCATAAGCTTACATGTAGCGATCGGTATTCCAATGTTCATCTTGCAAGGTGATATTGGTGTACTAGTTCCTATCCTGGCGAGTTCATCGTCTTTACAGTTTCCTGGAATATCTCTGTGTCCCGGCACCCAGAAAAGTTGAATGTTGAACTGTTCTGCCATCTCCATTAGAGACGATCGACAGTTTCGGGCAGTTACGGAGTTTGTAGAAACAGATCCTAATGATTTAAGGGCAGCTTGGCTATCTGAGAAGATACGGATATTCAAAGTAGATATTACGTTTTCTTTGAGCCAAGATAAAACTTCTTTTATCGCCAGGATTTCCGCTTGGAACACGCTACAATGATCGGGGAGACGGAAGGAGAGACTAATGTTTAGTCGTTCTGAGTACACGCCACCACCTACCCCCTCTTCGGTTTTTGAGCCGTCCGTGTAGAAGTGAATTGCTTCATCTCTCAGGAATTCATTATCTTCCCAAGTGGACCTTGTTGGAATTGTTATGTGTTTAGGGATTGATTCGAATTTGTTCAGAATGATAGTGTGTCCAATAGAGTTATTGGACCATTGAGAAATGGCTCTGAGACGAATAGCTGTGTTCGCCGCCACTTGTTTAGTGTATATATCGAGGGGAGTGATGTTAAGCAGTATGTCTAACGCAGCGGAAGGTGTCGAACGGAGAGCTCCGCTGATACACAAGCAAGCCGATCTCTTGTTTAGCTTATCACGATAAGTTATTTTATCTAAAGCAGTCTACCATACTGCCACCCCATAAGTGAGTATCGGTCTGATGACCGCTGTGTATAGCCAGTGGGTGATATGTGGCTAGGAATCATCCTAATATTTCTTAGAAGGACAGCAATTGCGATGTAGGTAAGGTAAACAAATTAAGAAAAAAATAAGAAAGTGGCTGGCTCAATTATGTCCGCCTTTCTCTTTGTACCTTGACCAACACCCTAAACCACTGAATTGATATTCATCAAATTTTAAACGTATATGTTGTTTCTTGAAATGTCCTACAAGGGAAATCGGAAAGGTTTTTAGCTCGAAAAATAACGGTTCTTGCAATAAAATTTATTTATCTCAAGAACGGGTCTAACAGTTAAAAAAAATCATTAAGCTATATTTGTGGCTATAAGGTACTCTTTGGTAAAAAAAACAAAAACTTTTATCAAGGGTATACCCTCCATTTAAGGGGTTTTTACTTTCGATTTTCTGCAAGAGCTTCTTTATACTGTTAATAATGTTGCTTATCAAAATGTTAAAAAAAAAGAAATTTTAGGATTTTTATAAAAATATTTATTTTTTGATATATGTAGAAACATAACAAATATATATACTCGAGGCCGGCATAGGCACCAATTTATTTTTAATGTTACAAAATTATGTTCGAAACAACATGTTGAATATTTTTTCTTTTTATAATTCTGTAACAGCCATCACCTGTGTCAATTTTATTGAAATTGCTAAAGGATCAAGAAACTTCCAAAATGTTAGATAAATATATGATGACATATACTCAAAACACGTGCTGTGACAATACTATTTTTTAATTTATATAAGCTATCATCTGTGTCATCTGAGGGTTTCGAAACTTTTTTTTTAATTTTCCTTTGATACTTTATCTTGGATAAGTTTTTCCTTTCGTAAAATTTTATTTATATTTTTTTTTAGAACGGTTCGTAAATGAAATCGATCGTGAAAACGAATTTAATTTTCAAGTAACTAAAAAAGAAGATTCACTAGCTACAGAATTTAAAATACAACTCCATTTTGAGTTTTTTAAGAGAGAACGAATCATATTTTATTGTTCTACGAACCTTAGTTTATAATTTAAGGCAGTTATGAATACTACTTCCTATAGAACTTTTTTAAATTTTAAAACTTATAGACTCAAGGAATTTTAAACAAAATTCCTTTAACAGAAGCAAAATAAAAAGTAAAAATAATATTTTTAATTACCTATTACCCTCAATTTTGTATGCATGTCTGAAACCAGAGAATTCTTTCTGAAGGTTTTAAATATCATATGACTTCCAAATCGACCCGAAAAATGCATAGTTTGTTCAAAAATGTGCTCGCCTTAATTGAAAAATAAAAACCTCGGAATAAAATCTTAAAGCAAAAACCTTCCCCTTTAAAACATATTTTCAATCATTTCATAAATTTTTGCCCTTGGTAAGTTTTTAGTTTCACATAGCTAACTCTACAAAATTCCAGTAAGCAGCAGTTGTAGATTTGTGTTAGACGTCCCTTTGGCTTGGTACAATAGATTCTTTTTTTTAATTTTTTAAAGTTTGTTTTTTCAAGGCCTTTTTTGCAAATTTCCCATAAATGAGGTGCTAAAAATCGCAATGGCCTTGAATTTTTTTAAAATTCATTAAAAATTCATTAAAAAACATATGTGGTTGACCAATTACTTAAAATAGCTGACCTTTTATGACCATGAAGTGGCATTTCAAATGCCATACTTAATTTTTTGGAATGAACCAAATGAGGTGTCAAGAGTTTTTTTGTGACCTTGAAACGAATGTTGGAAATTCATAGAAAAAAACTATAGCTGACCAATTACTGAAAATAGTTGACCTTTTATCACGATTAAGAGATTTTGCGGATGGTATACTTTTTTTTGTAAATGAGGTGCCAGAAATCGCGCGAGACCTTGAGAAACTTTTAGTCTTTATTACAAGTTATACTAGACTGACCAATTTCTAGGAGTAGTTGATTGACCATTTCTGACCAATTACCGACCTATTAGATGGCATTCTTAAAAATCAAATTTCCCTATATGAGGTGCCAAAGGTCCAAAGCCCCCACGTTCCTTCTCGTATACCAAGCATTTTGTAAGGAATATGACATGCATCGTTCAAATGCTGCCGCTACTTCGCACTGTAGAACAGATCGGAGAAATGCAAATTTTACTGATACTGCCAAAGCAATAGTCTGGATCATCTTGACTTTGAGCACGCATCTGTTAATTGTGGCTTATTGATAAAATTCACAAAATTCTAACATGTTCAAATCGCACGCGTTTACTGAATCGATAAAATTGATTGCCTCTTCTGTGCACTATAATGGGCAGTGGCGATTTTTTCACAAAATTTTGAATTTCCCTGAACCCCGATGTTCAGAACGGGTGCTAGCTATTTATTCTTTAAACTGGCTAACATCTTAATGGCCATCGTACCCATACGTTTTGGTTAGTTACTGGGAATGACAGCCATGTATTTCGTCAAATTGGTGCTTATCGTTGCAACCACAGAACACACATTTTAATAATAAATTCATGCATTTGGAAGATGTTTTTTACTTGGGTATCTATCCAAAATGGTGTTTTGGCATTGGTGAATTAATAAAACAACAGATTTGACAGACGCTGCCAAAACCACATTGCTACTACAGTTTTTCAACATCAACCTGTCTCTATTGAAACACCCTCTATATTTCATCTCCTATCAGAGAAATGACATATTGTCAAATTGTTTAAACACACAAAACGCCAATAATTTTACAGTAAACAAAAAGAAGTGGAAGTAAATTAAATTCAACCTATTGCTCGTAAATTCCAGTATAATGTAACTAATATTGAATTGCTTTTGCTTAGTTTCTTCTTTTCAAAAGTAGACCGATAAGTGAATAAAAATATAAACGTTGCAAACATTCAAACTTACATACATATTTAGTCGTAGGAGATAATAAGGTTTTAAGACAAGATCCCAAATATTTACTCATTTACAAACAGAAGTCCATGAAACTTTGTTAAAAATGCAAAACAAATAAGATCTGTATCTGTTGATGCCGAGATTCGAATGTTTGTCAGAGTGATCTTATCACTTACATATAGGTATGCAGAAGAAATTGCTACTAAATGATTTTTTCCCAAGAATTTGCATACAATGGCTAGTTAGCTTCAACGCATCATTCCTCTAAACTTCCGCAAGAAAAAATGTAAATATTGCATTTGTTTGTCGATGTCGTTTTCGCCATCAACATCATCTTCAGATAATGGAAGGTGAGTCCCATTCCCCATGACTTACATACACGCGCCCAATCAAACTATCACAATAGAATCATACGAGTACATATATAGTTTGCTATACTCCAATATTGTATTGTTCTTTTTTTAGTTTGAGGCCAAAGAAGAAGGGGGATACACGGTACGAACTAAAATTAGAAATTCCCATTAGAAAATTTATGATGGCAACAATAATTCAGAGTGAAACTTTAAATAATCATCGTGTTTTTGGTGAAGATCAAAGCATTATTCGATGCGTAAATGAGCTTTGATGATGCTGTAAGAAAACATTTCTGGCACCTTCATCCAGCTGGTGACGCGACGCATAGATACCATACAGTGGAGCCAATTCTGAATTTGGGCGAACAAAAATCCCATCTTTTTCAAAAGAATGGTAGATTTATAATTATATTGATTAAACACCAAAGCATATTTATTACATAAAAAAGTAGCTGAAATAGAATTAAATTATTTAAGTTCTTGGAACAAAAGGTGTTCGTTGTTACGAAGCTAATTTAACCTTAATATCTTATAAATATATTATGCTTTCAGCCCGCAAGATTCTCTATTGGCCTTTACTGTGTGGCGGGTGGTATTTTGTTGTTAGATCATTGTTCGGAAGAGAGTAGGAAGGAGGAAGGTGTTACTCATACAAACGAACAAGTAAACGACTATAAATTTCTATTAAGACATAATTATTTGTCACTATTTTGACAGATCTCTTAATAGAGGTTATTAATGAAAGAAAAGTCTTAAGAGTTCAAATAAAAACTATAAAAAAGTTATCTAAGAAAATAGATATAAGATAGACAGTTTATCATGGATTGGACAGAAAAGTATGTTAACAACCAGACCAGTTTATTAAAACAAAATTAAAAACTAAAACTAATTTTAAGGACCATTTAATAATAATTGTCGAAACAAAATCCCAGCCTATTTTTGATATCAGCAATTGTCCTTGTTAAATACATATAATAATTTTTATTTAACATTTTAAAACTGGGACCTAATATGTGATTCGAAAAAAGAATTGAATTCTTGAAAATGTGTTTGTATTTTAAAAACAGTATTGTTATGTTATCAGGAGATCTTTTTGATTCCCTTACTCAATTCTATTTCACTCCGAATCTTAATTAATTCCTTAAACTGATTCTTTAAACTGAAATGAAGAAAAAGTATAGCTTACATCTGAATTTTTGAAAAAGTATACATTTAGGAAAAAATAGAAATTAAAACCGTTTTAACGTTTTTCTTTAATTTTTTTTTACTATTTTGGTACTTATGTATGAATGTTCAATTTCCACAAAATAGTGTTTTAATCTTAGTGGCAAATTTTGGAAAAAGTTTTTTTTGCCCGCCTGTCTTGAAAACAAGCAATGATATTGCCTTCGGATCAATTTTTCAAAGCACTTGTTTATAGTTGATAATTTTTTTATGAAAGGATTTGTCAAGAAAAATCAATCAACAGCTTTTTTTACTCAAACAAAAAAATAAAAGAAATTATTCAAAAAATCTAATTTTGTTTCATATTCAAGGCCATAAATGATAATTTAATAACTGATATAACTTGCCAACAAATTCAAAGATTTATAATCAAATAAACTATAGAAAATACTAAAGATTGTTGGAAAACGTTTTTCGCCTCTAATATAGTGATAATAAAAAAGCTTGAACAGGTTCCGATTCCGGACAGCTTTTATTCAAAATACAATGACGTAGTCATCAAGATAAAGAGTTTCCTAATTTTTTAAATCAAATTAAAATGTCTGTAGAACAAACTCTTTGCTAAGATATGTTTAGGTATCCCTAAAATGTAAATCTAAGTTGGTGGGACAAGGAATGCGACGGAGAGACAGCCGCCATTATGGAAAACACGTTTTATCAAATATCTCGTGGGCCATATGCATATCACGACAAAAATTGTCAATTTTTTTTAATTCAATTTTTAATTTTTGTTTGTTATTTTGGTGAACATTTTTTGAGAAATAGAATTTTAAAGTAATTATTTTCGAAAAAATTGTGAGTTCTTTTTTTCAAAGTTGACAAAATTTTGCTAAGTTTATTGTCCAGTCGTATAAACTTTCTGCTACGGAAAAAATGGCAGAAAGCAAATTGTTGAGATAGAGCCTCCTCATGGAATTCTAGGGGAACTGTAAGTTCCCATCGATATGAGCACCGCTAACAATTTTATGGGGGGTCAAAAGCCCCCCCAAACGGTTTTTAAGGAATATCTTCTGATCGGTAACTCTTGCAGAAAAAATATTAAAGACTGGGTGCTAGCTTAGGATATTTCCTAAAAAAATATTAAGTAACTTTTTTCATAAGACTCACCGCTTTCGAGATAATTCTATCGGCAGAGTAACGAATTGTATACTTCTGTACAAAATATACTCTCTTACACCACCTTTGAAGTTGAGTACATGATGAGCTTTTTTTGCATGGTATCTCCTTGAAAAATTAAAAAACAGTAGATACTACAAACTACATATATCCAGGGATTTATTTAAAGGTTTTGGGAAGGCTCCCAATGACTTTGGCTCCTCTACATTAATCATACGGGGTCGAAGGTCACGAAACATGGTATTTCGTTTATACTGAATGATTCACATAAAATGTGACAAAAAGCTAAAGCGTGTAGGGTTGGTTGAGAAAAGAAAAGTCATATAGTAGGGAAGGGGGTTCAGTTCTCCCCCGTTTAGCTGGGAGGAGCAATTTTCTAAGAAAATGACTTAAGATAAACAAAAATTAGAAAGCAACGATAAAACTTAAAACTTATACCTCTTTTTGTAAAGCCAAAAACCACTTCCTTTATTTTAATTTCAAACAATGTTTTTTGAGTGAACAGTTTTTGAAAAATTGATTTCCAAACAAAACAAATTCACAATTTTTCAAAAATACAGCAAGGTTGATATAGTTTTTCCAAAACATTTCATGAAAACAATCTGATTTAAAAGCAAATAAAAGAATGTAATATCAGTTTTTTGAAATTCTGTTTTCCAAAACGCTGCTTCCAAATTCTGTTTTTCATTATTATACTTTTTAAAATTCTGTTTTTCATAATTTTGTCTTACAAAATTCTTAAAATAATTAAAAAAAAGTAGTTTGGAAAATATTAAAAAGTACGCGCTTATTTTGTTGTGTCTTTCCCATTGCTTCCGATTTTTTGGGACAACAGCCTGTTGTAGAACATTTAACCTAAGCTCAGAAGAATAAATAAGGGCTTGTTTATGTTTTATGTCAACTGTTATTTCCTCAAGAAAAATATTATGACCTTCCAAAAAAAAAAATCATGAGCCCCCACGGACTGGGTATGAGAAAACAACTCTGTATATATGGTCAAACTATGCTACTGATTGTCTATAAAATTTGCACTACGTTCTTATAAATTTATATATATTTGTATTTACATAGGTATAAAGGACTGCGTTTTCAAAAATTCGTTTTTAAGGCAGAACTACAACTGTATCTAAAGGGAAGTTAAATTTAAAGGGCCGATGTTGAATGTGAACCACATCTAAACGTCTAGAGTTTCTTGCATTTCATTTGACATTTCTCAATTTCAGACTAATTCAATTCAAACCATGGAAAGATACACAATCAAGCAACGCGTAAAAAGTTATTCAGGCTAATTATGAAAATGGATGATCAATTTTCGAAGAAAATCATCTTCAGGAATGAGGTACATTTTTACATCGGTGGATTTTTCAATAAGGAGAATTGCTGCATATGGGTGAATGATAATCCTAGACTGATTGTCAAAAACCTATACACCCACAAAGAGTGACTGTTTCGTGCTGTTTATGGGCTGATGGCAACATCAGACAGTAATTTCTTAAATAATTTGTATTTTATTCAAAATCAACATCGGTCCTTAAAATTTAACCACCCTTTATGTGTCTTCCTGTTCCTCAAGCTGCTTTCAAAACCACTGAAACGATTTTCTTAAAACTTAACACTTTAGCCACAGGGCCAATGATTTGTTTAACTCGAAAAATAACAAATCCCTTATCTGCAAATAAACCTTAAACAAACAAAAAACAAATATTCTAAACCAGGACCTAGTGGCTTACAATGCTCAACCATTCCTGTGAGCGCCTTGTTAGCAGGAGTTGGAGTTAAGTTAAGCTTATTTATCTCAAAAAAGTCTCTCACGATTATAATAAATTCTTTCCTGCAAATTATTGGATCAACAATTTATTTTATTTTATTAATAAGGAAGAAACCAAACTAAGCAGAACAAGTAGTAATTTAAAACCAAAATTTAGACCTGTCCCCCATATTTTACTTTGCGATTAATGATCAATTTAACGTTGAAGTTTACATAGCCCACACTAAAATTATATTTTACTTCTAATTTTGGGCCATGGAAGGGTCCGTTTTAGATTTTGGGTCGCTGAACATTTAAATTTCAATCCGACTTACACCAGCAGTATATTTTTGGAAGGAGACAGATCCGACTATTAGCTAAATTGTTAGAGAGAATTATGCCAGCATTTGAAAAAACAGCTGAGAAAATGATTTTTGTGCATATCTCGAAAACGCTTCTTTGAATAATTTGTTTTAATTTCTATCTTCAGCGGCCCAAAATTTTGTAAGCTACTAAAATAGAAGCTTGAGTCAGAAATAATTTAAGTAACGTTAAATATGTAAAATACTCATTAAAATTTGTAAGTGTAAATTACGGTCTGGGGGACACTGAACGAAATAACATCAAGACTTTGTAATATACGAAAATTTTACTAAAGTAAAATATCAAACCAATTAAATACTAGTGAATTTTTCTATCAAAATTGCCTATCGTTATGTGTTTCAAAAGACTAGACAATTTTAGAGATATAAGCATCAGAGCACCACACCTTGTTTTTGTTTATACCAATTTTGAAAATGTAACATGTAAATGTTTTGGCACAATTTTATTTTTCTAGACTTTTTTCAAGGCAGTCACCTTTTTTATCAAAAGAGACATTTGTAACTTCTAGTAAAAAGAGTACATATGAATTTTTACTTTCAAAAATTTGATGGAAATGGATATTTTGACCAAAGTCTATATTTGTTAACCCTATGTTACGCCATTTCCTTGAATTTCGTCAACTCATTAACTTTGAAGATTTATGATCATCATTTTGGAAGAAAACCATGATTCAATTCCAGATATCACTTAATTTGTCCCGTTCTCTCTGATTCTAGAGGATATAAATCTACTTAAACTCTTGAAAACTGATACCACTGCAACTTGTCTTTTATATCTTATAGGAATACCCATAGTGAAAACCTCAACTTTTTTATTTCGTATCGTATATGAGTACATATATTGAAATATTGCGACAGAATAATATGAATTAACTTTCCGATCATTCCTAGAAATATATTTATGTACCTGCTTATTTTTTTTTTCCAAGCTCTTGACACTTAATTGGCATAACTCATATAATAAGGTAATCATTTAATCACACAGACAATTTACTTTATAAACTTCGCAGAATAAATTTTGAATGACTTAAACCATCGCCATATCAAAGTCTCCTTGCCGGTCGTCTGCCGTCGTCGTTGTCTGCACACCAAATCAAAATGTCATAAAACTCTCATAAATAAGGAATAAAAACTCTTTGCCAACATTTCACACAAAAGGTATTTCTTCAATCGAATTGTGAAAAGCGGAAAAAACAGCAACAACAAGAACAACTACAACACGATTCTTTAGCCATTTATAATCAGTGATGGACAAAGTTTATGGAAAAGTGTGGCGCCAAGTGTCCATATTTCCTCTATCACCCAACTACCACCCATATAGGATGTCGACTTTGACGGCATGTGGTGGCCAACGCGCGACGGTGTGGAAGCGGGTGGGTGATTGTCGGTGGCGGTGTCGGTGTCGGTGTCGACCATCGTCAGTGACTATAGGATGACTCCTCCAATGACACCGAAACCAACAACCGAAGACTATGACGACGAAGGCGATCATACACCACTACCATTACCAGTCCCTTCCATCAGTCCTCCTCCCCCTCCTATAATACGCTGCTGCTCTTCATTCTGCGCCCTCAATGAGTTTTAATTTTTCCAGAGCCACTGCTGCCACCCGCCACTGCATGTAGTTGCTGATTGAATTCCATATGCATAATGAATCATGAGTGGGTAGGTGGGCTTGGGCTGGGACAAGACTATGCATATGTGAGCTTGGGCAAGAGTACACCAAGCGTAGTTAGTGCAGCTCTACACGGTTCCTAGGTTCAAGTTGGCATGGAGATGTAACCTTACCAACCGCATTGCCAGTTTGTGCATTTTTATGCATCACCATTATGAAACTTATGGGCGTACTTAATGACTGGCTTGCGTCGTGTCTGTCGTTCCAGTCTCCTGGTCTGTGCTGTTCACTGCTCCTCACTTTGTGCCGCCTGACGTCTGATGATTGTGTGATGCCTTTCCATGTGAGTTATCAGGAAAAATGATAAATAATATTGAATTTCCGATCTATCTATCATTCTGAATAGGTATACACAGCACCTACTGTACACTCGAATATGACAGTCACTCCTCCATGGCAAGTCGGATGGAATAAACTTTCATCGTCCTCGTAAAACTTTCCTTGTAAAGTCCTCTCTAGTCCATTTGTCCGTATGGCTTGGATAGATCATTTCAAAGATGTAGAAGAGAGATGGACAGGCGACACTTTGACACGTGGATGATTCCATTGAAATTCTTGCTTTGATGAATGGTCTAAGTCTAACTATAGGTTTATGTATCTTAACGAGAACACATTTTGTATTCGTTTTAGGTGAAGCAGAGAAAAACTATAGAATTTGCATTTAATGAAGTTTCCAATGAACTGCATACAGATACATCAGCTGAGGTCTAAAGTCTTAGGAAATCGTTATTATTTTGTATTTAAATATGAGCACACTATAGGGTAGAATTGGGTAGTAATTATAAGATTTTGTAATTGATTTCATGGTCGACGACAATTACATGTAATCAGTAATTAACTTTTTTCAATTACAATTAGCTAATGTAATTTTAGTTGGAAATTTTCAATTAAAATTACATGTAGTTGTAATTGGAAATTTTCAATTAAAATTAAATGTAATTTTGTAATTGAGAATTTTCAGTTACTAATTACATGTAATTGGAAAAAAGTTAATGAAAAAAAAAGGTAATTGAAAAAACCTGTAATGATCAATTTTTTTGTAATCATTACACACAAATATAATTGATTACACAAAATATCTATTACAATTAACAAAGTGTGATGGAAAAATCTTTCCGTACTATTTGTTTATTTTATGTTAGGTGGGTGGGCATACATTAAAGATAGTTAGAATTTTGAAAAGTCTCAACCCCAAAATCGTAATTGACTTTTTTGTAATGATTACTTCAAAACTCTGCTACAGGGTGGTCCTTTTATAATTCGTGGCTTTAAAACGTGCCTACAACGTGGGCATTAAAAGCGTTCCCATTTTTTCAAACAATTTTTTCCTGTTTTGAGTCTAAACTTTTAGAAAATTGCCCCTTCTGCCTGAACGAGAGAAATAGACCCCCCTCCAGTAAGATTTTTTTGTCTGAGTTTAGTCCATGCGTTCGGACATTGTTTGCGTGTTAAAAGAATTACCCTTACCCTATAATTAGTAGATACTTTAAACTGAAAAGAGGGAGACTGAGGGGGCTCTTCAAGACTATGTATGGCGGATACAAGGGGGGGGGTCATGGGGGTCATGACCCCCCCCCCCTGGGGCTTTTCCCAGATATAAAATATTAGACAGATGAATTAAATCATAAACAAAAAATTTCACTGCTCAAAGTATATAATCCGTCTTCAAATTAATTTTAAAACACAAAAATCAAAGTAAAAAATACATATCGTGGGCCTCCTGTCAAAACAAATTTCAAATTTGAAAAATTGCTTAGAAGACACAAAACACCGATTTCAAAGGTAATAAAATGGAATTTTGAGATAGTGAAAGGTTTTAAAACTGGTTGATAGAGCCAACAGAAACCATGACACAGTTACTAGTCATTGATATTGATTGATATTATTGTTGACTAAAAGTACATCAAAATGTCATTAAAGGACTTGATAGGTTTTGACAGAAAGCCGACGATATGTACATCGTTCGTGAAAAGTTGAAAAAATAATTCTTCTGCCAGAAAAACAATAAAAGTTTTCATTTCAAGAATAATACAGATCCTACTTTTTGTTTTATCGTAAAAATAATTTTAAATTGATTTGATGATTTTGTGAACATTTCTGACACCGTACGGTGATCAGATGACAAATTTCATGGCATCCCGAATATGTACTCTTCGAAAGGTTACTGGTCATTTAAGGGCAGGTAGTAAGAGTAGATAACTTTTCAGACATAAAATTTTCAAAAAGTAATACTGAACCATGAAAAAACTTTGAAAATTCATTTAAAAAATGTATGTCACCAACGAATCTAGGTGACCTTTAATAACAATATTTAATATTTGTTTCTTAAGATAGCCTTAATTTGTTAAGTGACCTGGAATGACTTTAAAAAAAAAAAACTTTAAAATCGCATTAGAACAAATCCACGACCTTATCAACGGCCTTTTGAATTGGGCACAAATTAAAAAAACCGTGCCAATGAAAAACTCACATTCGAGATCTTGCAAATAAAAATCCCGCTAATTATGTGACTACTCAATTTCGAACAGGTATTCGAGATTTTGGTTAACATTTGCAAGATTGTAAGGTGAGAATGCTATGTTTTATTTTTACTTAGTGTGAGATATCATTTTTCAAGATCTATAAATAATGGAGTTTCGATATTTTAGATTTTGGTATCTTGCAAACTTCTCACAGTGAAGTGCGAAAAATTGGGCAGTACTTGGAAAAACTTTTACAGTTGATTCAAAATGTTCAACTCAACAAATTTATAAAATTAAACTTTTTGGGCTTTCACTTTTTGGGCATACACTCTTTGCAAATATCCTAAATGACATATCGCTTGCTTAATCTCAAAATCAAGATCAAGCAACCATTAGGCAACTAAGTTTTTAATTGCGTTCAACTTTTAGTTTCTAGCACAATGAAGTAGCTTAAAGCTTAGAGCAACTCGAAGACATGAGAGGTAGCGAGCCTTTTTTTATGGAAAAACTACCTCATTTCACTTCGTTTTCCCAAGACAGAAATTGCTTACGCTTTCCCACTAACTTTGGGAATACAAAGTTTTTTGTTTTGTAATTTTGACGTTTCATGAATTTGTTTTTTTCGGGGGATGTCATTAAGGAAAGTGGTAAGTATAACAAAAGTAGCTTCTAGTTGCCAGGCAAAAGATCAAAGTAGATCTTGTAGAATAAATACGATCTAATTGTAAATGAGTTAAGATTTTAAAGACAAAAATCAACTTTTCCTAAACAATATATTTAGTATCTAGTGGCATGATGGTTCTGGCTTCAATTCCTTAATTAATTAATTTATTTAAAAAAAATATTTTCAATGGAAAAAAAATAATGTACGACTGTGTTGCTCTGATGTTCAAGTTGCCTGTAATTAAGAACTTTTAAAATATGGCAGTAATTACATATATAAAGAATATAAAAATATATAAAATAAGGGCATTTAAATTGTTCTTTTAATTGTTTTTAATTGAAGAAATATGAAAGCACAAAAAAAATTAAAATCGTTGTAGCGATTTTCTCAAAAAGCTATTTTTTATGTTAAATTAAATAATAATTAATTTTAAAATACATTTATAAACTAGTTTCAAAACAATTCATCAACGCGTTCTTGAAATATTGAATTCTCAAAATAAAATGAATATCTTCTTTAAAGGCCAACATTTACTTTTTTATTTTGATATGCAATATTATTGAGATTTTTATGGAGCTTTTGCATGCAAATTTTGATTGAATTTCTTTGAACAAATCGAAGTTCAAAAACCCTTAAATGACAGGTATCGTTATTAACAGTTTTTCGGATTTTTTTTTCCAGAATGTTCACCATACCTAAAGTAATCTACTGTTTTTTATCAAATTCGTTGAAGCCGTTTTTCAGATAAATAAGCTTTTTCTTAATGGTTGTATAGCAAGTACCGTAATTTTAAAAGGTAAAAAATATCCCCTCCGAAGAATTAAAAAAAAAATTATTTAAAAATTTGAAGAAAAGCGCTTCAGTGGTTTAGGCTGTAGCTGTAGGCTTTCAAGGAATAGACAGACAAACAACCAGACAGAATTGTGCAACCCACTTTGCTCGAATACAAAACTTGCCTTATATCGTAAGTAAAAATTATTTTTGGGTGCAATACTTTATTGAAATTTTATGAAACATGACCCCCCCCCTGGGGCATAGTCTGGATCCGCCCTTGAGACTATGTCCGATTTAAGGAAAATCCTAGAGCACACTCTCCAAAGGTTTTAATAATAAATAAAGTGTGAAGGTATTGACGTACAGTTAACATTCGTGTTATGTGGCCTAAGCCCAGTTTACTGTATTCCAGTGCCCAAAAAAAATGTATTGTTTGCATGATTGGTGTATATTTTCATGCAAAAAATAAACCATTGCTGTCATGAAATGTCATGCAAAACAATAGACCGGAAACTGTTTTGCATGCGAAAAAAAGTTTGGTGTAGACAATTTTTTTTTTGATGGTCGCTTTACATTTCCAAAAAGAAAATATTCGCCTCCAGGCATTATTTGCATGCAAATAATTTTTGCATCCACAAATAATTATTTTCCATTTTAAGGCCTATAGTTTATTAATTCAGGGTAAATTAATGACTCAATAGTCAATGGGTGGTGTATAGGCCAAGGCAAACATTTCTTGTCTTGCATTTTATACAATTATTATTGCACAGAACAGGTGGAATATTGTTTTGAAAATTTTGATTTTTTCGCATGGGAGCTTTTAACTAGGCTTGAAATTGTTCAAAATTTGGTTCTATTAGATTCTTTTTGCACTGGATCTAAATTTGGAGTAAGTCCAGATACAAAAAAAATTAAACCCAAATCTGTTTGTCATTTATTTGGACCAACAAAAGTCACGTAATCATTTTACAAGATTCACCAATTGAAGACTAATTTATAAAATAGGTAGGCTTGAATAATTTGTGTGAATGATTATTTTTCAGATGAAATTGAAAAAAAAGTATTAATGAATTATGGAAAATTAACGCAACGCTCAAATCAGAGATTCTAAAATAAAAACATGCTGTATGTTAATTTGAACACGAGCACATGTATCCAAATTTCAATCTCCTACAAACTATTCAAAATAAACTTTTTTTTAAATGCACAACTCGATCACACAGGTGTTACATAGCGTTGAAGGTGAAAGGTATTGGTTTCTCAATGACAAGAGGAAAGTGTGAAAAAGTCAAAAGCAGCTTTGATTTTATTTTGTTTATTTTCTTATGTAACATCTTAGTTATCAGTAGATATGCAGCATTTTTGTTGAGAGTAATTTTTGTGAAAGAGATGTTTTCTGTAACACATTCCTTTCTGTTAAAAAAAAAAGTAGAAAGGCGTTAAAACTTGGAAATTATACAATGGTCATTTAAATTCTTTGTGATATTTATTTTTATCTTTTAACTTGTTGGTTCTAGAAAAGTCTGACATTATGAAAAATGATATAGAAGTTATTTATATGGATATATCTATATATATTATTACTATTACTATATATTTATAGCCAACCCTTTTATTTCAATTTGGAAGTGATGAGTGATGGCAGTTTGATAAAGTGCTTATCATATCATAATTCTCGAGTGCATGCATAAATTATTTTTTTTTTTATTTACAATTCAATTAATACATTTAAAAATAATACATTTCAAAAATGTATCAAAATTGTTTGCCTAGTCGCTTGTCTATAATACACTGGTCTTCAACATAAACTGCCTTTATACAAAATTATACTCAAAATTTTGGTACGTTGAATCCGAATCTGTAGTCAAAATTCCTCAAGCACGTCACGTTTTTGAGATATTTCAACAGAAACATGTCAAAATCCCATTTTTTCGGCACATTTTTTTGACGTTGAATTGCTTCACCACTACCTAAATATATGTTTACAAAACTACTACTCCTTCCAATAGAAATAAATTTGTATAAAGGGTATAAGTCAGGAAATGTTGAAGATTGTTTGGTATTTAAGTCATAAGTGGACTTAAGTCCTTTGAATTTGTAATAGTTTTATATTTTGAAATAATAAAGTTGCTCCAAAGGACTTAAGTCCCCTTATGCCTTTCGTACCAAAAGAAGACTTTAAACCTTAAAGCTTTCTTAGGCGAGGAAAGTACCAAAATCTCCAACATTCGCTTAAAAAGATACAAGAGTTCTAATCCAACATCAGCTGAAAAGAAACGAGATTTGTGCTTACTCCTTACCCTTCCATGAGTTTAAAAAAAAAATTGAAAACTTCGGTGTAAGAGGTGCTCGATATCGATCCCGATTTGTTGTACGATGAATTTTTATTTATTACTTATTTGAGTTAGTTTTATGTTTCCAGGTTTTTCTACAAATTAAAATGATTTATTAATATAAACAAATATTCTTATTCTTGACTTAAGTCCATAGACAAAACTTTATTTTAACAGGTAACAAAAATACAGATGGTTCTAAGGTGATAAGTCATCAGAAAACCTGGTAAGCGTTTAAATTTGTTGGTCATTCTTTTAATGTTATTAAAGACTACCGTTTTGATGACTGTTTTGCACCATTATAAACATTAATAACAATATCTGAATTTACAAAAAAAAAAATCAATCTTCAATTGCACTTTTCTCAAAACTACTATTTCTGACTTAGTCCCTTTCAACCTGGCACCAGAGAAATGTGAGTAAATATTGATGAATAAAACTAATCTGGTTTTATATGAAAGCTAATATTATAATGTGGAATAAAAACTCCAAATAGTTTAGTGTTTTTAACGATCAACCTAACATAAAAGGGCTTTATTCTTTAAGATCATTCATATTCTTCAAAAATCAATAAGAAAAAAAAACTGTGCATGGTAGAATTTTCTAAAACCAGATTTAGATTTCCAAAATCTGTCATAATTTCAAAAAATAATTATTTGAAGGCGAAAAACAAGCTAATTTTTGCAACTTAGTGTTATTATTATCTTATTCAAAACCTCCAAAATTTCGACATACCAAGAATTCGGGAACGGGTAGTAATTCTTTATTCCAAAATTGTTTATATGAATCAAAAACTTTGTATTACCACATGTAACTCTGTACTTCATTACTCCGCTTTCCCGTTATTATAAATTCTAAAATTCTTTAACTCCAGAATTCCGTATTGAAGTCTAGTTTATACATCCATGCGAAGTGAAGTTTTGTACATAAAAATATTATTTTTTTCCTAAGCGTGAAAAACTGTCAAAAAGTAAATACATTTTTTTTAGCGACAAGAAGGAACAAATTTGTCTCGAAACAAATGCAACTCAATGTGGTTTTCCAAACCAAATTTTATGACAGCAACTATTTTTTTGAAAACCTTTTGGTGCATTAATTATTGATGTTTCATTTCAAATTTGATTTCACTTCGCTTTGAAGTATAAACTAGGCCTTATACATAATTCTGTAAATCCAAAATTCTGTATTTCAAAAGCTTTAAATTCAATAATTCTATTTATTCATTGCTTTTTGAAATTCTGTAAATCCAAACTTTTAAATTAAAATTCTGTGATAATTTTGAAAATGTTATTTTTTCAACTAAGAAAAATTACATAGTGAAGAAAAGCGATCAATATTATCGTTTACAGAACAATTTGCCCTAAAAAAAAAATGGCGCCCAACGAAAGTATAATCTAGCCTTTCGTACTGATTTGACAAGATAAAACCCTAGTTAATTGTTGTTATTTCAAATATACAATCCAACTGGGATAGGAGAGATTCGAATTTTTATATTTTGGATTTAAGCTTTAAGACATCAATTATAACATATTTTAAACTCTTAAGTCGAAACTATGCAGACAATCCCCAGAAGTTCAAAAGAAGAAAACTGGAAAAACATTTTTTTAAATAAAGTTTATTATATAGTAAGAAATAAGTCTTCGTGTATGTACAGGTACATATGTCAAAACTACAAATTTCAACGAGTATAGTATAGGATTAAGTTGCGAACCGTATCGTTATTCTGTTTTCCAAAATTCTATTTAACCAAAATTCTGTATATGGATCAAAAATTCTGTATGAACATAACACTGTACTCCATTATTCGGATTTCCATTATTCTGTATTCTAAAATATTATGTATTTCAAAATTCTGTATATGTATCTGTAAATGTAAAAATTCAGTTTTCAAGAATCCTGTAAACCTAAAATTCAGTTTTCTAAAATTTTAATATTGCTTCGATGCAAATTTAGACTTTACTCCCCAGAAAAATTTGGATGATAGTTTTCGGGTTCCTTATAGTTCCAGTTGTACAAACGTTGTTCAAATTTTCATTCATGGTTTAATAATTTTGACTGACTGATTTCGGAGGTATTACTGAGGGACAACGATTGTTCAAGGTTGTTTTAGTATGTTTCAGCAGCCAATTTACTGCCTAAACCATCCATCGTTAAACCTCATTTGCTAAACCAGTGATTAAATATTCGTAGAACTGGCCCCTAGTAAGCTTATATTATGGGTAAATCAAATTAATCGTAGGATCTCAAGCTGCTTTACTTTGTATTTTTTTTTATAGTTTTGCTGTAAAATAATGGATCTATCGACTAGTTTCAAAATGTGTTGCATAGTTGGATGTCTTTTTTTTTAATACCTATTTGATTAATAAATTAAATTTGGTGGCTGGACGATCATGAAAAACTAGAATTAGGTGACCTTTCAACTATTATTGTTTGCATGTGTTAGTTAGCAGGAATCGATATGGCTCTGTATTTTGTGCTGAGTCACAACAGCCTAGATAAGAGGAAGGATTTCTAAATTTCTCAAAAAAAAGCATCAATGTGGCTAGTGGCCCGTTTATGGTAAAGTAAATTAACAAATGTTTGGAATGTCTTGGATAATTGGTTTGCCTTTGTAGAGCGAGTCAAAGTTGATACATTTTTTGGTGAGAAAGACAGTATTTTTGTTTATATTTATAGCATTGTGTGTAAAAACTAGGAAAAGAGAGCATTTTCTTTATTTTGAAAACAATATCCTGTATTTCAAATTCTGTAAATGATAAAAGAAAAATGATAAAAGAAAAATTATTTGAAAAAAAAGTGAGAACAAAATTTCGTTTTTTAGAAAACTTGAACTTGAAAAAAGTGAAAATACTTTTGCAGACTCAAAAATTCCACCATCCAATTTTTCTTTTAGAAAGAACAAGCAAATTTGTATGTACAACTTTTCAAGTCCGTGCCTAGTGCGAAAACAGAAAATTCAAAGTTTTTTTTCCGCTATAACTTCCATAAGAGTTTTTACAATTTAATATTATAGGTAGGTATGTAGGTACTTTCTACAATTTTATATAGGGGTATTTCCATCGTTACGGGTGTGATATTGAGGCTCCTTATCTTATTAAATATTCACATACTATTCCCAATTTATAGATTTAAGCCTAACAAATCTACAGAACACCTTAAGCTCTTTAAGTAAATTAGAATACTAAAGTACTAAAAATTTGTTGTTCCGTTATAGGATCCAATTTAGTTGGTAAACGGGTGTAACCTTAGAAAACTGGTAATTCGTGATTGGGATATCTAATGTTTATGTGGTGTAAAAAATTGCATGAAAACTACTTATGTTTCATTCCTTTTCCAATCCGATAATTGATCTTCAGTTTCAGCTAAAACATGAGATGCAAAACTATGAAAACAGTTAAAAAATTTTATTTGAAAACGTTACGGGTGCGACAGGTCAATGATATATACGGGTGTGTCCGAGTATGATTTTTGTGCATGAAAACAGTATAGTAAATCATATTTTTATGGGAAGTTGATGTCATACTCGTAGATGTATTATCACTTCTTGAATAATGTTAGAAACATTTTTTTTTTTAGAAAATTGAAGTTTTTCACTGAAAAGTCAAGAGTGTGTGAAGTTAGCCCCCCTTTTTTGGAATTTGTCATTTTTGAAAGTTGTTCCAGATTGTTCCCGGTTTGTTCCGGATTGTTCCAAATTTTTTTTGAAAAATATTCAAAAATGGGGGTTTTAGACCCAAAAAACTGTTTTTGACCTAGCCCCCCTTTTTTCAAAAATCGAAATTTTGAAAATTGTTCCAGATTGTTCTAGTTGTTCTGAACATTGTTCCAAATTTTTGGACCTCTATGTTAAAAATTTCAAAAGTTATGGGCAAAATTCGAAAAAATTGTAGCCCCCCTTTTTTTGAAATTCTTGCTTTTAAATTTTTTTTTTGGTTTAAAAAAGTGTTCTAAACATTGTTCCAAGAAATTAAAATTGTAGAATTAATATTTAAAAAGATATAGTCTTTCAAACTTTTATTTCGAAAATGTAAACTACGGCTCACCTGTTTTTTTTTTTTTTTTTTTTTAATTTTTATTTTCAACACTTAATAACAAATATATATTTTGAGGAAATATTGTGTCCTTACATAAGCAAAAACTGCTTAAAACAGAGCTTTAAAAAAACATCTTTAAGTTTTTGAATTTTTAAAAGCCCCTATTGGCTCCCCTTTTACAAAATTCAAAAACCCAAAACTTGTTCCAAGTGCAGAATCGCCTAAATCCAATTGTTCCAAGGATTCATTCTAAAATATTCAAAATTGTAGATTTTAAGCTGAAAAAACACTTTAAATGAAAAAATACTAATTATCCTTGCTCTGGCCCCCCTTTTAGGAAATTCAAAATTCAAAAACTAGTTCCAGGTTGTTCTAGGGCTCTTCTAAATTGTTCCGAGCTTTCGTTTCTAAAAATTGATTTTTAGTATTAAAACTTTCAAAAAAATGCTCCCCCGGCCCCCCTTTTCCAAAATCGAAAATCCAAAACTTGTTCCAAGTGCAGAATCGCCTAAATCCAATTGTTCCAAGGATTCATTCAAAAATATTCAAAATTGTAGATTTTAAGCTGAAAAAACACTTTAAATGAAAAAATACTAATTATCCTTGCTCTGGCCCCCCTTTTAGGAAATTCAAAATTCAAAAACTTGTTCCAGGTTGTTCTAGGGCTCTTCTAAATTGTTCCGAGCTTTCGTTTCTAAAAATTGATTTTTAGTATTAAAACTTTCAAAAAAATGCTCCCCCGGCCCCCCTTTTCCAAAATCGAAAATCCAAAACTTGTTCCAAGTGCAGAATCGCCTAAATCCAATTGTTCCAAGGATTCATTCAAAAATATTCAAAATTGTAGATTTTAAGCTGAAAAAACACTTTAAATGAAAAAATACTAATTATCCTTGCTCTGGCCCCCCTTTTAGGAAATTCAAAATTCAAAAACTTGTTCCAGGTTGTTCTAGGGCTCTTCTAAATTGTTCCGAGCTTTCGTTTCTAAAAATTGATTTTTAGTATTAAAACTTTCAAAAAAATGCTCCCCCGGCCCCCCTTTTCCAAAATCGAAAATCCAAAACTTGTTCCAAGTGCAGAATTGCCTAAATCCAATTGTTCCAAGGATTCATTCAAAATATTCAAAATTTTGGATTTGAAGACTCACTCCTCTTTTTTTTACAATCGAATATCGTGTGTTTCATTGTTGTTAAAAAAAAAGTAAAGAAAAAATTAAGAAAATGATACATATCATATAATACTAAAAATCAATTTTTAGAAACGAAAGCTCGGAACAATTTAGAAGAGCCCTAGAACAACCTGGAACAAGTTTTTGAATTTTGAATTTCCTAAAAGGGGGGCCAGAGCAAGGATAATTAGTATTTTTTCATTTAAAGTGTTTTTTCAGCTTAAAATCTACAATTTTGAATATTTTTGAATGAATCCTTGGAACAATTGGATTTAGGCGATTCTGCACTTGGAACAAGTTTTGGATTTTCGATTTTGGAAAAGGGGGGCCGGGGGAGCATTTTTTTGAAAGTTTTAATACTAAAAATCAATTTTTAGAAACGAAAGCTCGGAACAATTTAGAAGAGCCCTAGAACAACCTGGAACTAGTTTTTGAATTTTGAATTTCCTAAAAGGGGGGCCAGAGCAAGGATAATTAGTATTTTTTCATTTAAAGTGTTTTTTCAGCTTAAAATCTACAATTTTGAATATTTTAGAATGAATCCTTGGAACAATTGGATTTAGGCGATTCTGCACTTGGAACAAGTTTTGGGTTTTTGAATTTTGTAAAAGGGGAGCCAATAGGGGCTTTTAAAAATTCAAAAACTTAAAGATGTTTTTTTAAAGCTCTGTTTTAAGCAGTTTTTGCTTATGTAAGGACACAATATTTCCTCAAAATATATATTTGTTATTAAGTGTTGAAAATAAAAATTAAAAAAAAAAAAAAAAAAAAACAGGTGAGCCGTAGTTTACATTTTCGAAATAAAAGTTTGAAAGACTATATCTTTTTAAATATTAATTCTACAATTTTAATTTCTTGGAACAATGTTTAGAACACTTTTTTAAACCAAAAAAAAAATTTAAAAGCAAGAATTTCAAAAAAAGGGGGGCTACAATTTTTTCGAATTTTGCCCATAACTTTTGAAATTTTTAACATAGAGGTCCAAAAATTTGGAACAATGTTCAGAACAACTAGAACAATCTGGAACAATTTTCAAAATTTCGATTTTTGAAAAAAGGGGGGCTAGGTCAAAAACAGTTTTTTGGGTCTAAAACCCCCATTTTTGAATATTTTTCAAAAAAAATTTGGAACAATCCGGAACAAACCGGGAACAATCTGGAACAACTTTCAAAAATGACAAATTCCAAAAAAGGGGGGCTAACTTCACACACTCAAAAGTCAATTGATTTTTCACTTCATTGCGATTTTTTCCATTGTCTTTTTACGTAGAGGAAACTATTGCTTAAATCCGATTGAATTTTCTTTAAAATTATTTGACTAAGAATAAATTCCCTTAATTGTGAATTCTATATCAAGAAAAAGGGTTGAAAACCCGGAAGAATAAGTTTTTATATGCAAACCTGTTATGGGTATGACACAGACTTAAAATTTTTTACAACTGGCTCAGCATTCATTTTAAATGCTTCAAATTTAGTTTGACAGTAGATCATTATTAGAGCTAGGATTTCCATGTAAATGCATATTTTTTTTTTGATAAACTTTTAAAGCATGACACAAAACTATTTTTACGAATCATGAATTTTCCTTTAAAATGGCAATTAATCGTTAGTCCATATTTTTGCATATTTTTACTATAAATATACATATTTAGCATATTTTCATGATATATGCATATTTTTCATGCGTATTTCCAAAAATAAACATAAAATTAAAAAAAAATATTAAATATTAAAAATGTAATTCTTTGTTTTAAAATTGAATGAAAAAAAAATACTTTTTTGCACCAATTGATTTGAATGAGTATATTCGGATTTGTTGAAATCCATCGTGAAAAAATTTCTGATGACAGCTGATTCAAAAGTATTTCAGGTTTATTAATATTGAAGCCGGCCAATTTTTGACATTAAGGGAAGCTTCCTCTCTTCCACCAGCAGTGCATTCATATTCCAGCTCTACACCTTAGATATGAGGTAAGGTATATCGCATATGGTCTTAAATGCATATTTTAGGTGCATATTAATCACTTTTATAGGCGTATCTTAAGGTTGACAAACGTGATTTAAATTTTGACTCGTGGTTCACTAGCTGATTTCAGCGGAATTACTCTGGTTCAACGATGGTTCAAGGCCCAAGTATGTCATAGGAGCCAATTTAATGAATGAACTATCTTTGAACCTCAGTTAGTTTGCTGAAGTCAGTGAGTTAAAATTGCTGAACCACGAGTAAAATATTTGTAAAACTGGCCCTAAGTGTCATAAAAACATGCTCAGAGTTATAACTAGTAAAAAAAAATGCACCAGTGGGGCTGGCCACGATACCAGACCAAACGATACTTTTATAAGTATCGTCTCGGTATCGTCAAAATCGAAAAATTTCAGTATCGTCTCGGTATCGGTCTTGGTCTCGTATAACTCAGTCTAGTTTGGTCTACTATAACAATGTCTCTGTATCGGTATCGGTATCGGTCTTCTCTGGTTTCAGTCTAATCTTAGCCGGAAACCGGAATAAAATGCATGGTCTCTTTAAGACTTAAGACAAAAATCATAATTATAAATGACAAATTTCTTAACTGAAGTTTATTATGTTGACTTAACAATTTTTTATTTCATTTTTCTTGTTTCACAATGTCTAAGTAAAGTTCCTATTAGGAATTCGACATACAAATTTAGACGCGGGGTCATCACTAAAGAAAACCAAGTCTGAAAATTTTATCCAAATTGTGGGCTTCAGCATAAGTTAGATGGGCGTGGCAGTGAGCAGTTTTAATTAAAATTATTGCCTAAACCTTTTCCCTGCTAAAGAAAAAAGCTTTAAAGAAGTCATCTAAATCAAAAATTGCCTTTTCAGAGAAACAAATTACAAAAATTGATTGTTTAATAAATTAATAATAATATTAAAATTTTCTGCCGATACCAAGCATTACTACCGAGTGTATAGGCAAATTTCGACCCGAAGAATGCGGGTTCGTTTGGTATCGTCGCGGTATCGTTTCGGTTTCCGATGCTGATACTAAACGATGCCGAGACTTTTCTGGTATCATGGCCAGGCCTATGCACTAGTTTTCAAATGGAGAAATGGTTAATTATTAAGTAAATGGCTTAGAGTCTCTGTCAACAAAAAGCCTTTAAAATAGTCTTAAGGTATTTTTTTCAATTCTAAGAAGTCATATTTTGTGTTTTTTCGTAAAAAGTCGTTTGGTTTGAAATCACCTGTATGAAACTTTAATGCTTGTCCAAAATATAGAACAGGTAGATATCTACCTCCTAGTAGAAACGTAAAGTAGGAAGACAAATCCCTTTTGGTAAAATAGGTTCATAGGTACAAAGGCAGATAACTTAAGCTAAGTACGTAGGTACTTTATAAAACAGCTATTTGGTTAAAAATATCTCTGTTAGGTACCTATCAACTCTAACTCAACACATCAATTTTAAGGAATTTTCGCAGGTTCCTCAATTGAACCAACCACCACTTAACAGTTTATAAGTAGAAGGTACACAATCATCTGAATATTTTTGTTGCACATCGTCAAAAAAAAAAAACAACAAATTCCATTCCAATTCACAATTTAAAGAAAATCTTTTTTTTTTTTCCCCACAAATGCAATAATCACAGTCGAAATAAATATCATTGAAAAAAACATCACATTCAGTTCTCCAAGTGAAAAAAAATGTTAATCCAAATAACACACCAAACACAATAACAAAAAAAAAATGCAAGGAAAATCTACCAAATAAACAAGTTCAAACAAAATTCGCTTCCTTATTGTCCAAATAAGAAAAAGCTACAAAAAAAAATTTAAAAAAAAAAAACAAAAATCGAACTGTATTGGAAGATACCCTCTACTCTATACGTCTACATACCTACCAATTGGTAGGTAGGTATATCTGCAAAAACTATCTTCTAATCCAACCCCCTTTCAGGACCCCTTGATACCTCATGACTTCTTCATACATCTTTCTAATATCAAACCTCCCACTTCTCTGCTCTCTTACACTACCTATAGTCGCGGAAAATGAGTTCATTTATTAATCTTAATGGAAGATTTTACAATGCCCTTAATGTGGTCTCGGCGATTGCCCGAATGTGCACTTAAAAATTATTCGTAGATAATTCAACCTATAAGAAGAAAAAAAAATCCTTCTTAACTTACTATACAAACAAAACAGAGCACACAGGTTAAAACACTTTTCGCCTCCTCAGCATGGTTGGGTTATATTATTATTTTCCAAAAAGATATAAGCCACACAGAATAAAGAAGTGGCTCGAATTGGAGAGCAAGAATCCCCCAAAGCAAAACCCACTCAAATTTTTGAAAACCAACTCAATGTATCCGCTGTTCATCCAAGCAAATTCATCTCTCTAAACTTCAATGGTATTGGTATCAGAGAAAATGTATCTGCGCTCTATCAAAGCAAAAGAAAAAAACTATCTTCACTCCATTCGCCCCACAAATTCCACCAAGAAACACTTGAGTGCGAAAGAGAAAAGGATTTTCCGCACTAACAAATGAGTTGGATTAAAATGAATTTCAAAAATATTCATTCCTTATGAGAATTATTTTTCCTATCAGCAGAATGCAACTTTGGCACAACACAACACAACATCAAAGTTCATCCATATTCTCTACCAACCAACTACCACCACCACCACCACCACACGGCTGCGGCTCTCGAGAACGGGATCTGATAGATACGAACAAAATTACGAGATACAACAACCAGCCAGAGCCAGAGCCACAGCCATACACACTTCTAGAACGTGTATCTGAGAGTTTAAACTTTAGTACCTACTGCTGCTAGCACAACGAGTAACGAGACCGAACCGAACCGGGCCGGACGGACAGACAACGACAACCAGAATCGAGTTTTTCAGTTTATCGCACAGTTTTAGGTCGTCATCGTCATCGTCGTCGCCGTATTTGCTGTGTCGCGCTGCTGGTCGCTTTTGTATCTTTAACCAGACCAAAATCGTATTATTGCGAGAAACCAAATCACATTCGTTCGATGGCAACGGTTAAGATCAGGCGCGCGCTCTTTTTATAGATTATTATTATTGTTATTACTATTATTGCCTATTATCATCATCATCAACGTCGTATACAATCGTCATCATCATTATTATTGTGGCTCTCATTTTCATTGCCAAAAAGAAATAAAAATAAATATAACAATAATAAATTAACATCAAACAAAAGCAACAATAAGAACCGCAATTATTATTGTTATTAGAAAAATACAAAATAAAGATCTACAGAAATATAAATTGGTACTTTCGGAATACCGTTTCTTCGTATATATTGTGACGGAAATAATTTTGTTTTGTGATTTTTTTGTTTGTAATAAATTGTTGTTACAATTAATGATTTTTAAAATATTTTATTTTGTGAGAAAACTGATATTTTTTAACAACTGATGTTAAATTAAAAATAAAATTAAATCTAAATAAACAGTGAAGTGAACAAATAATATTAAGAGTTCTTAAACCTGTAGCTGACGGTGTGAACAAGTGCAACACAAAACCTAAAAATGTTTGTGAACGTGAAGTGAAAAAAAAAAAATATTTTCAACATTATTTTTAAAAAAAAATTTAAATAAGAAGTATTTTTCATAATATTTAAAAATTTATTAAACAAGTGCAATATGATTTCATAAAATTAATATTTTTAAATAAAACACAAACAAAACAGTTCTCTGCTGCCAATTAAGAAAAAATCCTTCCAAGTGACCATAAGAAAAAATAAACGAAAAATAAAAAGTGTGGTGAATTGGTTTGTGTCTCGACTTAAACTCTAACTCCGCGCGATCAAAAACAAACAAAAAGAAAAGAGTAAAAAGGAATCTGGGAATTTCTTTTTCTCCTTTAAAAAAAAAAAATCATATTAAATTGATTGATAGCTAATTTTCGCCCCCATTAAGTGTTTTTTAAAAAAGCCGCCAAAATTCTCACCACAAGCAGTATGAATTCATATTTTGAGCAATCTGGCTTTTATGGCCACCCGCATCAGGCGACGGGCATGGGTATGGGCTCAGCGGCCCATCATGATCAAACAGCTACAGCGGCAGCAGCCGCCTACAGAGGCTTCCCATTATCATTGGGGATGTCACCCTATGCCAATCATCATCTGCAACGTTCCACCCAAGATTCACCCTATGATGCCAGCATAACGGCAGCCTGCAATAAAATCTACGACGGAGCCTACAAACAAGACTGCCTAAAAGGTGTGAATTCGATTGGTGATACAAATGGCTATAAGGATATTTGGAATACGAGTGCGAATGGTGGCGGAGGTGCGGGTGGTGGCGGCGGCGGCGGGGGCAGTGGTTCCGCCGGCAATGGCAGTGGTGCAGGCAGTGGAGCAGGACAAAATAGCTCGATACCAGTACGACCATCGGCGTGTACTCCAGATTCAAGAGTTGGCGGCTATTTAGATACGTCTGGTGGTAGTCCGGTTAGCCATCGTGGTGGTGGGTCAGCTGCAAGTGCTGTGGCAGCGGGTAGTGCATGGAATGCGAATTGTACAATTTCGGGAGCTGCTGCTGCACAAACTGCAGCAAGTAGTTTACATCAAGCTAGCAATCACACATTTTACCCATGGATGGCTATAGCAGGTGAGTTTATTATATACCTAACATATTCATCCACTTTTATCCTTTCCTATCTATGTTAAAAAATATTTAAAAAAAAATATCAAAGAAGAAGGTTGAAGGAAATATAATGAACAAGTCCAAGATCAATCAAATTATTTTAGCTTCGAGCGTAAATCAAGTTATATGCAAACTAGGTAGGTAGGTACTTACCTAACCATCCAATCCAACTGATAGGCTTTGTGGTTAAATCAATTATTTAATCATGAGTCATGAGTCGTCTTGGGGCTTCCTAGGTACATATATGATTTTATTTTATTTTTTCAATCTTCTGCCATATAAAACTATTTTCAAAAGTCATTGTGGATTTATGACTGTGAGGTGAAATTAAATTTATCATTCGGTTGGAGTTGCAAGCTTCGTTAATAATTACCTACTGTGATTTTATACTGATATGCTTCTTGTTATTGCATTACCTATTTAAAGGAGACCTTGCAATTTCAGGTTTAGACGTCTTGTTAGTAATTTTTAAAATTTCCCACTTTTTTGTTCGATTTTAAATGAAAAATAATTGCTTTCTATAATAACAGCTTAAAATTTAAAATATTTATGAAGAATAAAAGGAATTGAGGGAAATCAAAATAAATAGGTACCTACGTACGTACCATGGTTCTGAAAATCATAATTCATAAAATTCATAAAAACTTTCAAGTCTTAAACACACTTAGGTAGAATTAAGAATATTACAGCTCAGTATCCAGCTTTTTTTTTTAATTTTAGAAATAAAAAATTTTAATCTGAGTTTGTACCTACCAACTTACTTTTGCAGCTTATCTGGTTTTAAGTATCTAGGTACCCTTTTTTCCTTGGTAAAATATCTTAAAATATTTCATTGGAAAATAGAATATTAGTAGGTATCTAGTAAAATTTTTATTTTGTCTATGTGCCTTCAATATCTATCACCTCAAATTTTCATCTAGCTATGTCTTATTTTATTCTTAAACAAATTTCGTTAGCATCGTTCTCTGAAAGACATAAAGAGTGCTGTGAAGAAATTTTGATGAAACATCTAAAAGTTTCTATAAAATGATTTCCAATAAGAATTGTGTTCAAATTCTTATTAGAATTTGTTAACACACAAACATGAAATAGTAAAGTAAAATGGGTAACTTTTGAAGAATTTTACGCGAGTTGTTTATTTCTATATGAAATACTAATTTTATACGAAACAACCAAACATAATCTAAAATTATGTAACTTTGTATTTTCAAAGACAAAAACATACCTATCTTATTTTTAAAAATTTAAACCTATAAGAAAACTTTAAAAAATTTTCTCCAACGGATATATACATTCAACAAATATCATAGGTACCTTTTTCGTACGGTAGCGGCGGGTTTTCCAATATCTTTATTTATATTTTGATATTAAGAAGTCTTATGATTTCAATAAATGTACCTACCTATACAGTCGATAGTTTAGTTTCCTAATTTAACATTTGAAGCATCTGGTGCAAAAACCGATAACTCAAGTAGACAACTCCAGTGCGAAATTGTCTGGATGCTTCATTCTTCGTTTAAAAGCTATTTAAATTTTTTTTAGTTTTACATAAAGTTCACAAGAAATAAATGAAAATTCTTGTAGAAAAATGAATTTTCCTAAGAATCAAATTTCTATTTAAAGATTTTATTAAATTAAATATTTTTTTTTAAACTAAGGTTTTTCTTTTATTTTCTTTTATTTTGCAGTATAGACGCTCGATTTGGTTAATCTCCAAATAGTTAACTATCCAGTAGGCGCACAAAATTTAATATAAAAAGGATTTTTTATAAAAATGTCTCAGAAGACTTTAACATTGCCTTAGAACTCTAGGGAATTGTTTCTGTTTTGCTTTTAAACCAAATTGAAAATCTTTGTTCAACGCTAAAATAAATATAAGAACATTCACATCAAACAAAATTTGCGTTTTCGATCAAGTTCACATTTAAAAAAAATTTTCAAAACTCCCGCTTCAAATAGTGATAAATTTCGAAAGAATAAATACACCTGGTTTTTATGTCTGGCGTCTACTGTATTTTTAAATTAAAAGTATAAAATAATTTTCACAACTTTATTCATATATTTTGAAGGGTGTCACCTACCTACTACATTACTAGTAATAGTTAACCTCCCGAAGATTAATAACATTCCCAAATGCGTCGCATTATTCAATAGTTGGTAGCTATAAATCAACAAAAAATCGAATTTATTTCTGTACATTGGTTCTATAAGACCCAATGTCCATTTTCTGTAATTTTGACTTAAGTGAATTTGTCTTACTCAGCGGAAGATGTTATACGACTGTGATAAGAGCCAATGTGCTTCAATTGTTTCTTAAAATGATACCGATGGTATAGAAAGTTAAATTTTGAAAAGAAATAAATATTTTTAAAATTTTTACGGAAAAAATGTTCTACTTCTCAAAAATTTACAAATTACACATTGGCCCTTTTAGACCCCAGTAGGCACCTACTGATTTATAAGTTAAGTAGGTAATTCAAATTAAAAATTAAATTAAACAAGAAACTTAGTATAAAAATAATAAACTTATTTATTTTTTAGAAATCATTAAATCACACATTTTGGAGACAAACCAAAACCAAAAATCCAGCCTACTTTAAAATCATTTATCAATTTCTTATTTTTTCATTTGAATCTAATCGTTCTTCTTAAAAAAAATATTTTAACCAATGACCCTTCAAAAAAGACCTACTGATTTAAAAAAGTTATTCTCTGCTTAAAAAAAAAAAATAAAAAAGTGCTTTAGCATTCTAATTATTTCTCCTATTGTCTGACTAAAATTGTCTAAGTGCCAAATTAACTTCAATGTTATTTTGAGTCATAAGATTTACTTTTCTATAAGAAATAAGAACAAAAAAAGGTTGATGAGAGACTCCGTCGCGTCGCAGTAAAAAAAATTGTACCTACTCACCTTTCGTCTTAAGACTTACAAACTAATAATTAATTAGAATTCAATATTTATTAAGTTACAAAATGTTAACTACCTACCACATGATTTATGCACAACAAAATGTAAATATACTATAGATGTTATCCACCCACTTTTTTAGGCTCCCCACAACATTTCGCTGTTAATTTAAATAAAACAAATGTATCCTTTAACTTATTCAACTATAAACAATCGACTTTTATTCCAAGTTTCATTACAATCTATCCATCCGTTAAAGCGTAATTTAAGGACAAAAATTCGGAAGATTCCTATTTTTTCAGAATTATACTATAAGTAGGTATTAATGTGATGAGATTAAATAAAGGTGACTAACCTACCTGAAAAAGAAATCATATTAATAAAGATTTGTCTTCGTTTATAGCCAAAGTTATTCAGCTTAAATTGATAAATTAAATTTTGGATTAAATATTCATGTTTATTCACATTTCTTATTAGTTTTATTTAAGAAAATCTTTTTTATACTGTTTATTTAGGTATTTCAATCAAGCTTATCTACGAGTATTTAATTAATTAAATGGGATTTTTTGTCGTTTTAAGTTGCAATATCAGTGCTTGAAAATTTCTCAAAATAAATTAAGTCTTAATTTGAAAAGAGTTTTATTTGTAGAAATTAATGTAAAAAACTCAAATACCTATTATCGACTTGCTGGCATTTTTCCCAATATGTAGGTATGTACATACGTCTATGTAAAATTTAAAAAAATATTCTATTCAACACATTCATGCACAAAAAAGTTTAAAATAATTCGATATTTTAACAAGTTAAAATTTTTCTGTTCGTATGAAACTTAAAGAACAACGCTCTGCTTAAAATGTTTCCATGGAAAATATTACATAAATCATAAATCCTTTTTTGAATTAGTGATAGGAACTTACCTAATAGTAGTTCTTGATCCTTTGGAAATGTAGATTGTAGACTCTACTTAAAACTCATGTTCTCTCTTAGCAGAAGCTGAATGGTGAAAGCGCGAGCTTGTCATCAATATTTTCTTTTTAAGGATCGATTAAAATTTCGATTTATGACTGCCAACATTTAGAAAGTCCACATTTTTTAAAAAGATCGTTCCTAATTTCCCCATTTCAGTTGATCTTTATTAAATAAAAATAAAAGCCATACATTTTTTTCTATCAAAATTTGTAATTTTTCTAGGTGACCGACGGCCTTCATTGCACTGTAGTTGAGTATAGGTAATTTTCGTTTCTTGTACATAATTTCCACGTTTTGACGATGATGAAAATGTCCAAAAAAAGTGAATATATTCTATATTGCCGTCCTAAGAAAAAAGGTGGTAAATGCCAAAATTCAAAAATTGAGTTAGTTCCATAATTAGAACCGTTCAATAGTTCAGTTAATTATTTGTGTGTTAAGCTTAAAACTCATATTTATAACTGCAAATAGTTAAAAATCACCAAGGCAAATTTGATTGCAGGTTTCAAGCAAGTTCCTTTTGTGCCATAACTTAGCTTAAGTCAAAAATAAAGTAAAATAGCATAATTTGTATTAATATGAAATTATTCTTAACAATTTTAAAAATTATATAAATAGAAGGCGAGAAAAGCAAAATCATTAAAATGCATTTTTATCTCAAAACTATTAAAATGGTTTGTGCGTCTAAGCAGGTATGCATCTGTGCGTCCATGGTCTTGAGATTTGAGCCTTAACTACATACTTGTTTATTTATTGAAAAATTTTAATCAGATGTGCCCAAAATTAAGGAAGGTAGATAAATTTTCTAAATTGGACAAACATTCTTCTGTTATTAAAACAAAAAAAAAAAACATTTATTGACTATTTTTTTCTTTCTTAAAAGTTGTATGTCACTATGTCTTGATGATACTCCACCGAGCTGACGCTTCACCTAATAATTTATTTTTTGATATAAGAAGCTTTTCATACGGATTATGTTTTATTTATAACATTTGAATAGGACGTTGTGATTGATTAATTTATATTTGTATAAAACGGCAAATTCTAATAAATCCGATACCAAGTCACACTTTTTGTGACGAATTTTGAACTAGGTAACTCGATTTATCTTCAATTCTTAAAAATTATTTTGTACAATTTTCTTAACTTATAAAAATTTTTAGATATTTTTAAGTGTGTAAAAACAGAAAACACACACATGAGCTGACAAAAGACAATTTGATGACAAAAACACATTGCCATCCAGTTCTGAGCTATGTCCAAAAATTTAAGTCTAGGTACAGCTCATCGAAAAGTCTGAAATTCTACCCAAACATTTCTTTCTTAATTTTTCCATGAAAAACTCATATAAATACTAGAATAAACTCTATTTTTACTAAATTTATTGTAAAAAAACATAACCTCTTTTATAATAACCTTAATTTACACTTGAGCTATTATTTTAGTTGAGTACCAACACGCTATTTTGAGTTAATAGGAAATTAACCCTTCACTTGATTTTTTCATGATTTTATTCTATGCTGAAACAGGTGCCCAGTTTCACCATTGTTTTAATTTTCAATTATTACTTTAGAAACACCTTTTTCATCCTTTCCCTTTTTTACTCCTTTATGTTCTCCATATTTAAAAAAAATATAACAAAAACAAACAAAACAATACAAACAAAGCCATAAATTATGTGTCAAGTAAATCAGTCAGTGTTTAATAAAATGTTGTTTTCCCGCCGGTAAAACGTCAAACCTAATCTACCTACAAGTATTACAAGTTGACTAATATTATTTAAGAAATTATAAATAAGAAAAATAAAAACCTCTTTAAAGGGTTCCTCAACCAATCGATTTCATTGACAAAACTCCGAAAAAAAAAAAAAAAAAAAAAAAACAAGATGAACTACACAAAATCAACCCAAATATGTATGTATGTAGGTACCTAACCCGCTTAAGACAATGAAGACATAAAACATCTGCACTTAGTCACAGTTTTATCACAAAATGCATGGAGTTATACGATGACTATGAAGTATTGAAGTACCTATATATCTTTGTACGAGTATGTATATATAGAGTTCAAGCAGAAGATAACTTCTAACTGAATAAGGTATTGAAAATATTCAGCCAATCCCTCAACCCTCCATGTGTCCCTCTGTATTTTTTTTTTTTTTGATTTCGTATAGTTCTATGTATTGTAACAAATAAGAAACATACACAAACATAATTGGTATATCACAGTTGGGGGGCAAAATATTGTAATCTTATACCATGTGCCCCTTCAGATGCAATATTATATTATTATTGTTATTTTTGTTGTTTTCTTTGATTTTCGTATGAACTTCGTTAGGATTTTTTTTTAACTTGCATAATAGAGACATTATTAGAAGAGTAAAGGGAAGTTATTAATTCAAGAAAATTTGAATAACTTAGCTAATAGAAAGACTTAACATGGAAGCTAGTTCAGTTTTGTTAAATAATTTTACCTTTTATGTTTAAGCAAAGATTAATATAAATAAAAAAAATATATATAGATATGCACGACTGGATTGCATGAACTTGCTCTTATGATTCAAGGCTGTATCAGAGCTATTTAATTAAAGATATTAAAAAAATAGATTTGATTCGCGAAAACTATATAATCTACAGCACGGACGGCAAACCTTTTTAGAGCCTTGTGCCATTTTTTTTAAAATAAATTATTTGATATGTACTTTGGTGTGGCAAAAAACAGTCTTGATCTAGTTTTCTAGTGACTACTAGAAAGAAAAATAAAAACTTCATAGTGCGCAACATATTTTTTGTATATATACTCGCCCGGAAAATATTTCAGCCGAAAAATGTTTGTTCCCCCGGAATTTTAAAAGCTACTGAACTTCTCTTTGCCTTCAAAAGATACCCGAGTGACAATTTAAGTTCTAAATTACGAAACATTTCGGGCAAAATGAGTACCTACTCACAGAAAATGAAATGAATGGTTTCAATTTTTCCGGGTGGAATGTTGTTCGGGTGAAACTCGGAATAACTTATTTTTGAAGCTTATAGTTTCTTATAATTAATTTAAATTAAAAAGAAAAAAAAAATTTCAAATTAACAAAAAAAAAAAAAAACAACGATAGAACTTTCTTCGTACGACTACTGTTGTTGTACACTCGATGCCAAGAAGTTTATATCGGGGCTGTATTTCGTCACGTTAAGCAAAATGCAAGCTGAACTGGAATCATCTGATAAACGGTTTCTCAGCGAATCTTTACTGTAATTAATTTTTTAAAATAAGGGCTTACACAGGTCACACCTTTAGACAGACCAAAATATTTACAAGATATCAAAGTTTGGCTTTTTCAAACAGCTACCTATATAAGGAGAAATCTTAGCTCGAAGTAGATTGCTGATGCTGCCGCTCAAATAACGTACCCTTGATATTTTGGCACGTGTGCCATTGGTTCGCCATTGCTGATCTAGAGCCTTATTTTAACTTATAACAGGTAAGTGAGTTTTCACTGAAACAAAGTACCAAAATAGTAATAATGTATATTGAAAAGAGTTGTTCAGCTATGTTGACCCAACGTGTACACCGTGCGTTGTGGTTGACAATATCATCGTCTAACACTACTATCGGGTTGTTCAATAAGAGCGGTACAAAAGTTTTTTTAAATAAAACAAAAACGGTTTTGGATATCAATGAAATTCTTTATTATTGTGAAAGTACGTTTGATGCCATTATGTATGGAACTCGATTTCTTTTGCATGGCCACCACGGGCACGCTTGCAGAAGTCCAGACGCTGAACCCAATTTTCGACGGTTTTCAAGCATAAATTGGCCGATACTGCTGCAATTTCACGTTCGATATTCGTACGAAGTTCATCAATCGTCGCTGGCTAGTTGGCATAGATCATAGACTTGACGTAGCCCCACAGAAAATAGTCTAACGGCGTCAAATCGCACGACCGAGGCGGCCAAGTGACTGGACCATTTCGTGAGATAACACGTTCTCCAAACTTGGTTTCCAATAAATTGATTGGTGCATTCGCTGTGTGGCTTGTTGCGCCGTCCTGTTGGAACCACTTATCCTCCAAGCCCATAACGTCCAATTGAGGCCAAAAATATTCAGTTATCATTGAACGGTAGCGATCCCCATTCTCAGTAACGTGCCGGCCTTGATTATCACGGAAGAAGTACGGCTCAATGACGCCGCCGGCCCATAAACCACACCAAACCGTAATTTTTTCGGGATGCAATGATGATTCATGGAGTACGTGTGGATTGCTGCCTAACCAATACCGCATATTTTGTTTATTGACGAAGCCATTCAGCCAAAAATGAGCCTTATCGCTGAAGATGATTTTTTGATGAAAATCCGAATCATTTTTAATTTGTTGCTCAGCACAATTCACAAACATACGACGCTTCTGGTGGTCAAGCCGCTTCAGTTCTTGCGTCAATTTAATCTTGTTAGGATGTAGGCCCAGATCTTTTCACAAAATTCGCCACAACGACATCACAGAGATGCCCAACGCTTAAGAACGACGTGTGAGAGACACATTTGGGCTTTCTGCAACTGAAGCCTCAGCGGCAGCAATATTCTCGACACTACGGGCACTCCTTTGTCTCACTGGCAAGGTAAAATTTTGTACTGTGTCTGTGGATGTAAATTTTTCCACTAGACGCTCAATTGTTGATCTGCTAGGACGATTATGACGACCATAAATTGGACGTAGTGCTCTTAACGTTGAGGCCACTGACTCCGAATTTCGGTAGTTAATTTTAATAATTTCGACTCGTTGTTGGCTCGAATATCTTTCCATCATGAAATGGCAAACCTTACTGAAGAGAAATGTCAAAAGAACGGCAAGAAATATGGCGTCGTTTGCTGTCCCTGTCACTCTACTTTTGTAGCGTCCCTGTTGAAAAACCCTTTATTTGTTTGTCATTTGGTGTTGAATTTTGCTAACCGCAGGACAGTGAGTGATTGTTGATATGCCGTTCATCAACGCCCAAGACGTTCCAATGCATTGGTTCAAGTGGTTAAAAGAGAGTCTTGCCGATAACCCATATATGTATCATAACTTCGCCGTGCTCAGTATCTTCTCGACAGGGGAACCACCTTTCAGCACACTTTGAAGGAGGATTTACATTTGATTCCGTATAAAATCTAACTTACTTAAATATGGCCAACGAACCGTTCACTTCACTTGGAGTATGGTCAAACAGTCACAAACCGACATAAAAAATAGCTCACTCATTACTCTTTATTAATCCTGTAGCATTTTGTTAGTCAACTGGATTCAAATGATTTAGAAACGAGCCACTTTTCATAGTAAGAGATATTACTGAAGAAATTATTTTTGTTACTTCTTCAAGAGATGCAGGCCTATCAATTCGCACAGTGTATTTGTTGTCAAATTTGAATTCATGAAATGAAAGGTAATTTGGGTTTAAAACAAAAAAATCTCTTTGGGGATCTATCAAAAATATATTATGAGACTAGATCACAATCCTATGGGAACGCACAGTGGGGCCGAGGTGGAAAAAGTTGGTATAGGTAGTTTAGTTTTTCTAAAAATAATTTTTACAAAGAATCCGTCTGATGGGATAATAATTTCGCGGTTAAAAATAAGCTTTCAGGCTAACATAAAGACTAAATCCGAGACTCTGGAATAATAAACCCAAATGAAAACCTTAAAAGTTATGTTTTTGATAATTCCTCAAACAAATTTTTTTTTAAACTATTTCTTTAATATTTCGTGCTAAAATAAACCTATCGATTTCTTGGTAAAATCCTTCCAACATTTTATATTTACATTTTGAGCACAGATCACTACTAGCCTTATACAAAATCTCCACCTTCTTAGTGCTTAACTAACATTCTTCCTTAAGGTTCAAGTAACAATGAAAATTTTAAATTTATTAAAAATTTAAGAGCCAGATTTCTTTAGTTTTACACCCAGTGACGCTTGCAACAAAATCAATACAAGAATTACGAAAATACAACCTGAAAATAAAACACTTTGATCTATTTCCCCAAAATCACAGATTTGGTCCCACTGTACAGTGTGAAAGTCCTATGCACAAAGCCCATAAGGTTGGTATAGACCTTTCTCTAACTTAAATGATGCAAATACACAAAGGTAGCGAATATGCCGATGAGTGGGTTCCCACGATTTAAAGTAAAAACGTTTACAAATAATTTAAATTAAGTAAACATTGTAGGTATTGTGTTGAGGTATTCCATCAACTTTCCAAAATACATTAAAATAAACGCATTTGTCTGAATGGTTTGGGAGCTTATATGTAGACTAGACATATACACATGTATGTGCATCAGACAAATGATGGTTAAACTAATTAAGTATCTTTTATTTGTAGACAAATTGGAGCTATTGATTGCTTATTTTGTTTAAATTTCCATAATAAAAGAATAAGCTTATAAGCGATTTGGTCACTAAACAGTGAAATATTTCATCAAAAAAAAAAAAAAAAAAAAATTAAAGTGGTCATGTGAAATGGCTAGTTGCAATTATTCATTTTTGGAGATATTATAAACATTTTCGTTTTTATGAAGATATCTCATAGATTCCTTCGCCATTACTTTGTACTCTTTTAAAGGACAAGTATTGGTATCAAAATAAATTTGCAGGTTTCAATCAAATCTAAAGTTACTATGATGAACAAGAAGCCCAACAAAGTAGGTTTTGTTGTGATAACCGTCACTTAGTCTGATAAGATGGGACTTTAGCGCGTCAAAAAATGTGGTATGTAAGAAATTATGTAGGTTGAATGAATAAAAAAGAGGATCTTGTTCTCCTTCTCTGAATAAGAAGGGGATTTTATAAAAAAATATTTAAATTAGAAAAACAATTATTAAAAAAAAAACAACGGCAATACTTAAAACAATTTGTTGTAGCTTTTCTAAAAGCCAAAAATTTGTTCCTTTATTTTATTCCAAAAGTAAAATATAAACAAATAAATTTGGTGGCGCAACAGCTCGTGGAGTACGTGGGCCTAGTGACTTACAATTCTCAACCTTTCCTATGTGCGTGTTGTTGGCAGGAATGGAATTGAGCGCGAACAGATGATGGACCTATTCGTGACAAGTATATTCTTGAAGGATTTGTCAGTTCTTCCCAAGAAGCAGTACCTCGGAAAAAACATTTTTAAGTTCTTTTAATGAATAACTTTTGAAAAATAAATAATTTTTAATTAAAAAAACTAAAAAAAATACTATTTTTACCGATTTAGGAGCAAAATAGATATTTGAAAAAGCAGTAATTTGACTTCATAATTCTGATGATTCATAGGACCCTTAGAAATTTTACAAAAACTGATAATAGAATTTTCTAAGCACAAGAAGTATAAGCTGAAGTCGCTGAAAAAATAATGAATTTTGGAGACCATTTTTGAGACAATTTTTGGCTTGCTAGAATCAGTTTTCATTCCACTGTGCGTCGGCGTAGTCGGTACCTGCGTTCGTGCGTCTGGGCATTTGTCCGTCTTTGCATTTGTACGTCTGTGCCTTAACTGTGTTAGCTGCTACCTGATCGGGTGAATTTTAAACATGTAATTTGGCACAGAAAAATGTGTAAGGTAAAGTTTATATTTTGTTTGATTTCATTAAGAACGGGTAGCTGCCATACAAATATTTTGTTGTTTTTTTCAAACTACATATCTCAAAAATAGACCAATGTTATAAACTTTAATCAAAGAGCATGTTAGTGTTATACAGTCGTGAGTATTTTTTTTTTGTATCAAAAATATTAAAATATAATTAACAACCAACTTTTTTTTAATAAACAATTTCTAGACACAAAATTAAAATTAACATAAAATACAACAAAATTTGCATTTTATGTATTCAAGTAATTCCTTAATTTCAAAATAAATTATGGTTATAAAAGCATGTGGATGCGACCCATCAACCCCATAAATAATATAACTTAAGTACTTTCTTCCTTATTTCTTCGAAATTACCCGAATATATTGTCATGCTGTATAATTTTTTTATTTTTAAAAATCCAAAACAATTAGGATTACTAATCTCTGATTGTGTTGAGAAATATTATTTAGTAGATACAAACTTTGATTGTCCATAAGACATTATTTATTTTTGTTGTGTTTTTGGTTTATTTTATGAGTAAAATTGATTCAGTCGCGGTTTTATGCGTCATATATATTTTTTGATTTATTTATATTCAGCTCTATAGAATTAATGTTTATTTGTTATCAGCTTCTTTACTGGAACTGGTCAATTGACTGATGTTATATTTTTTTTTTAATATTCGAAAACAACCAATTTTTTTTTCAATCTTTTCTACAAAATGTGTATTTGAATTTACGAGAAAAAAAAATAGAGAAAAATTTCTTTCAAATTAATTATAGCGAACACATAAATTATTCAATGACTTTGATATGTGATTTTCATGTTGTTGTTGGTTCAGACTATCTATATCCATGGCGATAGTATAGACGTATTTTTTGTGTTTGGAAAATTAGATAAAAAAATGACAGAAACCAAAGAAATTATAGCAAAACCACAGAATGAAGACACAGTAATAATTTAATAAAAAGAATAACGATTAAAAATTACTATATGTACATATATACCTATATAATGTATAGGTTTTTGTTTTTGATTTTATTTCGATGCGGTATAGCTATATACTCTAATAAATTAAATTAATTTTTGTTTTAATTTTATTTACCGCCTGAGATGTTTTATATTCTTGTTTGATTAATCCAATTTGGATTGATTAAAATTTATTATGTTGATTGATTTATTCGAGTGATTAATTAATCAGATTTAATTGTGTGGCTTTAAATAGTTATTTTGTGTCGCATTGATATTTACAATTGTTATTCTTTGAGAATTAATGATATTTTTATTAAATGAAAAAAAAAATACTTTTATATCAAATTTAATTAAAACAAATATTTATGTATAGAAATAAGTATTTTTGGGTCATTAATTTTAGCACAGATTTAGCACACAATTTATGTGAAAATAAAATGTTGATTGATATAAATTGCAGTTAAATTTAAAAATTTACATTTTACGGGCTTAATAATAATTAAATTATTATTTTAGTTAAAACATTTTAAGACTTCCTAGAATTTATCTTTCACCTTTTCTAATTAAAATAAATTGTTTTTAATTAACAAAATTGTGTGTAAGCACATTTTTCTTTGTATCATTATAGTAAAGGGTTTTCAAATACGAAGCAGACGATGCTGACAATCCTTAACGGCGATAGTAGAATTGGTGAAATCTGTTCTTTATTGTTTAGTTCTAATCAAGTTGGGATCAAAATCCCCATTACCGAAATTCAAAAAATACAAACAATTTCGAATACAAAAATCCCGAATGAACAAAATTTTGAATGAGCAAAATCCTAATTGGCTAAAATCCCGATTCAGTAGAAAATCCGAACTACAGAATCCCGAGTACCTAAATCCCGATGTAAAAATGCCGAATGGCTTAGCACTGTTGTTGGTATTAAAAATCTTGCTTGACATTTGGGATTTTGGCATTCAGTATTTTTGTTCCACACGCCTCAAATCATAAAACTTTATTGTCAAAATCCGTGTTTTCTTGTGAAATCGATGAGAAGATAAACACATTTGACTGAGTGCATATCGTCCTTCAAAATTTGGTTGCCAATTTAAAGTCGACCGCTCTTACGAACATCAGTCAAGCAACACCCGTACGTTAACGAAATGCAAAATCTGCTGAAAATACCGCCACTGCTTATGAGAGTATCAAGTACTCGTAGTAGTACAGGGGCAGTCAATTTCGTCAAGTAAGTCAATAAAAACATCTAACAATCGATGATTAATAGTTTCTTTTGACATAAATTGGGTGATATGGATGTGAATAACTCGTCGTTCTAACATGGCAGCATTTCGCGTCACATAGCTGATGCGACAAGGCTAATTCAGCAGGAAATATTTGAGAGTAGTTTTAACTCTCACAGAAGTGAAGTGATTTGGCCACGAACACTGTTCAATTTGACTGTAAGACTTTTTTTGGGGAGGCCTATGCCAATGAGCCATCACAATCAAGCGATGCATGCTCAAAATAAATATAATCCAGACTATTGCTCAAATTCAGCCGGAAGTGAATTTAAATTATTTAAGTTTCTTTTTACAAAAAATGTTTCATTTTTGTTAATTGAAAATTTCACTCTCAACGCAAACCAAGAAGTTCCATTTCATAAAATTATAGCACCTTTCCATAATTTTTTCAAAACATCTAATCAGAAAAATATCTTCCTATCTGATTCGAAAATTAGTCAAATAATACCCATTGGAATCTTGTACCTGAATGAGACCTGTTATACCTTTGTTCTACCTGGTTATATATAATTCCCTACCGGTAATAATTATCATTGAGCATAAATCAAATGAAAATCAATCTTTTGGATTCTTAAATGCCAATACAGTCAAATTATACAGGAATCCAATACGAAATACCTTAAGTTAAAATTCAAATAAGTCGTATTTGTGCTGGAGGATTCAATTCGCCGCAAAAAGTGTTCCCAATTTATCACTTCTTATATTTTACTAAAATCGAGAATACAATCACAAAACGAAATCCAAACAAAAAATAAATACAGAAAAGGTAGAATTCCCTTTATTTTTTTTTTTATTTTTATTTTTCAAAATTACTGAATCTTTATGATGTGCCATTCGATTGTGTGTAGAGAGAAGAGAGGTTACCTACACGCAGTTCGAGAAGTTCGCATATAAATTAAAAATTTCATACGCACACGATTTCCGCCAATAATTCATTCAAATTTTCCCACTTCATTCCTTTAGGATTTTTTTGGTGGTCGTTGTTGTTGTGTTGATGACGACCGAAGACGATCGGTGGTGGCTGGTCGCTGATGGTGGTATACGTATAGAAGTGCAGGAGACTTGGCCATCAAGGAGACCTCTGCGCCATATATTTTTTGGCCACCGACGCGACGCCGCAGATGATGCCACTGTCGGTCGTCCAACCATCCTTCTCAACAGAGTTTGCTGTGGGGTCTTTGGGGTTCCTTTTCGTTTGAGATTAAGTTTTTTTTGTTGTTGTATTATTAATTTTTACGAATTTTTTTATACCTATGTGCACAAACTGAAAAGATGAAGAAAGAGAATTCCTCTTGATACTCACACCGAAATTAAAAAAAAAAAATTTAAAACCAATGATATCAGTGACTGGATGAAGGGAGATATAGGAACCTAACCCAGAAGAAGGCATACACAACGATAATGATGGGTGAAAACGGCGAGCAAATCCTGTGGGCAACAATAAAAAGATGATACCTCTTCTATACATCTGGAGGTGATGATGATAATGCTGCTACTATAGCAATGAACACAAGTGCAGAACTATACGGGAGGGTACTGAGAGGGTCATAACCCAATGATCTCGAATTTTCCTTTGCAAATATTTAACTGTGATTTTTCAGTTTTTGTTTTGCTTTTTAAATATTTTCTGATTTTACCTGGTGTTTAATTTTTTTATACTAAAATGGGATCTTTGAAAATGTTTTTTAAATATAAATTTTTTTGCATTAAAACATTACAGAAAAGTGAGCTGATTCAATAAGTCTGTTCTCTGAATTTCTATAATTTTTTCCAAACTTCTTTCAATTTTTTGTATGAGAACTTCGACAGTATTTTAGATTAAAATTCACTCAAAAGTACAGAAATTCTAAGTAAAGGAACATGTCGGATGAAAAAATCCAAAATTTAAGAATTAATTTCAATCTTAAAAATCGCTGAGCAAGTTTTGAAAAATGCTTCCGTTTGTCTGCAGATTGTTCATTAATGCGTGCCTAAAACACTTTTCACCCAAAAATATGTGCAATCAAAACTCTTGTGAAAATTTGGATTCCCCACCTAACTTTATTCTCGGAACCGGACCTGCGTACAGCCTATGTTATACTTGTATCATACAAAGAAATAATTTACGTACTTTATAGCTTTACTTTGAGAAATTTCAAATTTTGTGACATTTTTTTTTTCTATTCCATTTAAATTATTTTAAAGAAAATTAACAATGATGCGAAGAAAATATTACCAACCGATTGCTACCGCTAATGAGAATTGAAAAATTGTATAAAAATATTTGTTCGTATCCAAACATATTTTCAATCTATTTATTCCATTGTCGGTTTTAATGATGTTGGTATGCATATGTATGTATATAATCGTACGTAGGTACATATACCAACCAACAAAAAAGAAATGAATAAAAGAAACAAACAGCTGAACCTTGAAAACTGTCAAAAAGTGAAGCAATAAAATTGTTTAAAATCAAACAGGCAATAAAAATATATATAAGAAAAAAAAAAAAACAACAACTAAGTGGGAAAGCGAAAAATAAAACATGATGAATACAACAAAAAAAAAAAAAACTGGGAAAAAACATGCAAAAGATTCACGCTACAGTACACCCACATTTTTTTTGTTGTTACTTTGAAAAAAAAAAAATAATATCGCAAAAAAAAAATACTTAAATATATACAAATACAGAAAAGAAGCAAAAACAACAAAAAAAATTATTTTTACTGAACATATTCCATTAGTTGTAGGCTAGGTAGCATTTTTGACAAAGGACACGGAGCTTAAAATCAGAAGTAATGAAGAAAAGTTGCCAGCAAAAAATTCCCTAACAAACATTGCCTACATTTCAAAAACAATTAGCAATAAACACTTTATTTAGTAAGCATATTAGAGAACAGATATGTGGCTTTAAAAAAAAAGTGTTAATTTTTTTTTAAATAATTTTTTTTCTGTTTTGAGTCATACCCCTCCTGCCTGAACGGGTAGAAATTACTCCCCTCTGGTGAGATTTTTTTTATAGTCTGAGTCGCATATCTATACGCTTGGATATTTTTTTCGTAACTTAAAGTGAAAAGAGGAAGACCAAGGGGGTGAAATAAAAATCTGAAAAAAAATAGGAAATTTTGTTTTTCTATTTAGAGCCCTATCCCTACCAGAATCTGTGTCGTGGTTTTCTCGCTATGTTTTCACTTTGGTCTTGCCGTGAAATACGAGATTTTTGCCATTTAAAATGTTTTGACGTCATCTCGCTTTAGTCTCGTGCCGCTTTAGTCTCGTGCCAGGTCAAATGCTATACTCAGCATGAAGTGGGAAGCTCGTTCGTTATTTGGTAAAAAGCACGTTACCTATTGTTATGTTATTTAGCTAATGTTTGTCTGTTTGTAAGCTTATTTGAACAATTTTATTTTGAAAAAAAAAAATTTGGGAACACTAAAGCGAGACAAAGACGAGATGACGGAAAATCATTCAAAATGCCCACAACCACGTATAAATGTCATGGCTTGGCCAAAGCGAGAAAACACGACACAGATACCCATTTTAATTAGGCTTGACGAGTTCACAGCAAGACCAAAACAATGAGCAACACACTGAAAGTTCAATTAAAACTTTTAAAGCGAGACCAAAGCAAGGTGATGGAAAGACATTCTTACTGCCAAAAACCACGTGTAAATTTCACCACTTAACGCAAGCGAGAGTATAGCGAGAAAACCTCGACACAGATCCCAGTGTAAACAAACTTGGCTATTGTTCTAAGTACAAAAATGTAGTACTTTACAACTCTGATACTAACAAACATTCTGATTGATGCAGATGGGATTTATTATTTTTTTTTCACTCTGTGATAATTCTCACTGAGTGACTGAAATATAAAAAATCTAAATAACCGTTTCTCTCAGACCTTGACAGAAAAAATGTTTTCTTTTTAGAACAAAGGTTATTTAGTGACTTTTATGGAAAATGACAACAAATAAGAGTTATTAAAAAATCTTTCAAAAGGTTGAGTTTTATTTCTGCCCTCTGGTCTTGACGTCTAAAGTATCGAGTTTTCAATAAGAGCGCTACAAAAGTTTTTTTTTAAATATTTATGTCCTAAAAAGTATCTTAAATTTGCGGCTGGAGAAATATTTTAGGTGGAGGAAGGATAAAAAAAAAATAGTAGGTATCCTAATTTCACAAAAACTATAAGTTTTTTGAGAAAATGTGAACGAACAAGTAGTAGCTTATTCTTTAAAGGATTGCGAGAAGAAAGAAAAATGTTCGCAAATGTGCAAATTACATATTTTACTTAGGCGAGATGTTGACAAAATTTCATTGCACGTGTTTCTGATGCACGTTTGTCTCAAAATATGTTGCTCTTTTAGAAAAAAAGTGTTAAATTCCCTTTTCTGTAGAATTTTGTTAGCTATAATATAAATTTTTTAAAAAATAAGGGTTGTTGAGATATACAAAAATCTTAATTGTTTAAAAAAAATTATATGGGAAAAAGATAAATGTTACCCCTTTTCAAACCCCCTAAGAAATTTTCAGGGGCCCCTAATTTAGGCTAATTTTTAGGAAATAAAAAATGTTTGACTAGTTCTTATTAGAGCAAAGCTCAGATGCAGAGACCTTTGAGCAGAAGATGCAGATATTTTTGAGATATTTGATTGAAATTGGTTTCCGGTTTATGTTGAAACAAGATGTTGGTGTTGAACTCAGTATAGGTATAGTATGCAAAACTGAAACACGATTATGGAAAGGATTTGCATTCATTTTAAATTTCTGTTGAGTGATAGGAAAATTGAGACAGGAAAAAAATGCGTGAAAAAATATTTGTTTCCTGGAGCTTTTAGAACTATTATGCGAACCGCGAGCCATCAATGATACATCAGAGAAATATTACAAAATTGGAACAATTTACTCAAAAAACTTTAACGCTCTATTTCCGTTATGTGATTTTTTTGCAAAATATCTGAAAACTATAGCCTTTTTAAAATTTTCTGGTTATTACAGGCACGCAGTTTAAAAAAATCGTAGTAAGATTTGATAAAATTTGATAAAGCTTGTAAAACATTTTGCGAATGCTGTCTCTAAATATATCTTATTGAATTAAACTAAAAGATTGCATTTTTTACATTCCTTTGTCTTTAAAAAAGATTGCAATCTTTTTCTCCAATATTTTGTCACCATCAACTGATTGCAATCGTTTGGGAATTTATCCATTCCTTGTGTTCTTTTTGTAGTCTTTTGAATTCTTTTCCTTTTTTTTATATTTTTGCATTTTTTTTTTAATCTTTTGCTTAGATTTTTTGAAGTCTTTTGTAATCTTTATAAAAATTGAATTCTTTGAATTTTGTAATGCTTTGAATTTTTTGAAGTCTTTTGCATTTTTTGATTTTTTAAAATTCTTTTAAAGTAGGCATTTGAATTCATTGTAATTTAAGATGTTTTGCACTCTTAGATAAAATTTGTTTCTTTACCTTAAATGCCTTAGATATAACATTTTGTGCGGATGTTAATTTTAACAAGCATTAAGGACTTCCCAAACCAATGGGAAATGTTCGGTATAATGACATTTATCCTTAACCTAATTAAATTACAACAATGTAGATATAGAATTCGCCTTAGCCACTCATCTTTGGTCACTGTCTTCCCAAAAACATAAACGGGTATATTTTTGGAAACAGGTTATACCTAGATTGTGAGGTAGTATTGAAGCAAAAAACTGAATAAAAAAACTAAATTGGTTTTGAAATATCTTAAACTTCAGTCTACTTCTAATACATAATTCAAGGGACTAAATTTAAAAATATACTATTTTAGTTTTTCTACTTTAAACGGCATGATTATATTTGTGTTTAAGAACTGCTTTCATGTGCCCTTCTACTTCCTGGCATTTTTCCTTGCACGGAATGAAAAAAAAATACTTGTCACTCCATTTCTTTTTCAAGCAACACGCAATCTCTTTAACCACTAAATGAAAAACTCTACCTATATATGTACCTACATGCATCGTGAAGTGTATATATTAGCTATATCATAAATTATTGGTCTTTATTATTTTAATTTTATAAAAACAAATAAAATATTTTCAATTTAAATAACTGAATTACATTGAAGCGAGTGTTTTAATTCCTCATATAATATTGTACGTATACTAGTATAGGTTAAGTAGATATTAAATTTATTTAAAGATATGTCATGTATCTCTATACAAATACAAACACTACCTAAGTGATGAAAAAAAGATTAACAATTACAACCACTTTGTAATACTTTGCCAACCCTTTTGTTTGCAGAAAAAAAAATAAATAAAAGTTGATTTCACATTTTACAAGAAAAATAATATCAAAAGAAAACAATAATTAATTAACATCATCATCATCACATACATTAAGAGACTAAACGAAAAAACATTTTTTGAGGTGTTTTGAATATTTATTGTTGCACGAATTAAGACGATCGAATTGTGTGATTATTATAATAAAATAATAAATTATGTGTACGTAATGCAATGAGTAGATGAACGACTAATATTAAAAACGTGAAAGTGATATTATAGGGTAAAAGAAAGGGGAATATTTTTTGTAAACACTTCTTTGTGTGTATATTATTCTGAGTGAAAATGGTTTATGAATGTTTAATTCATCTAGATTGGTATTTAAAATATGATTAATTCTACAAAAAAAAAAGTCATTTAAGAACTTAAGATGTTAGTAGGCGCTAAACCCTCCTCTATTAGTATATTTCACACTTGTGATACAATTTGTCTTATTTTATATGCATCTCAAAGCTAGATTTCTATAGTAATAGATCTGTACTAATTTTTGATTGCGCTTGGTTTCTGTCTGTGTATCTCGGCATTAAAAAATCTCTATTCTTTGGAAATAATTATTATTCGAGTAATTTTTAAGAGGAAATTTAGCGTTAGAAAACAAAGTAGGTACTATAAGACAAAAGAACCCAAATTTGTTCAAAAAATTTGGCCCAATAATTTTTGATCCTCTAAAAATAATAAACAAATTAGAAATGTCGCCCAAAATTTTGCTTGAGATAAAATTCAAAGAACCAAAATTGGGAGATTTGCGCGTCATTTTCTTATATTTTTAATTAGATTAAGTTTTGTTTGTACACACATATCTTCCAAAATATGGAAAGTTAAGGCTTTGTTAGTATATAAAATCTACATACAAAGATTCTATATACAAAGGTTAAAGTACATAATTATTAAAAGATAAAAATTGCAATCAATCCTGATAGCATAATTAAAAGAAAAGAACTTATTGCACTTAGAAATTGAAAAAATATCATTATTTCCTGAAGAGGCGGCTGTGTCTTACCACTCAGATAAAAAATCAGGTATAACTAACCAATTTCTGGTTTATTATACCTGATATTCAGGTTGTTATTTTTCAACTCGGTAGATCAGGTTAACTGCCTAGCCAGATATCTGATGTTATTGTCGTGTTAAATCAACGTTGCTTGCAGGTAATATCTGCATGACATCATGTTAATTTAACACTGCTCTAAAATAGTAAAACTGTCCATTTTACTTGAAAATCTTGCTAATTTTACCTGTAAATCTAGTTAACTTTACATGAAAATCTAGTTAAGAAACATGAATTAAAAAACATATTCAACGTCCTATAAATTTTACATGAAGATCAAGTTAATTTAAGATGATTCAATGTTGAATCAACACTGTATCCGGTAATTATTATGTCTTGGATCCATGCGTCTAGGTGCCATCTCTAATACTGCTTGACATCCAATTTATTTTGTATTTTTCTGAAAGTATAGAAATTTATTTTAAAAATACTTTGTGATACTTACTTAGTTTTGAACTGGGAACATCTAACGTTGAAATGAACTGGCAAAGTGTTTCTTTATCGATAGCCTGTGGGTTTGTTTCAACACTGGTAGAGTGCTACTTTAACATGCTGCCAGGTTAAATTTAATTTAATTTAAATTAATTGGATGGTCTATGTGAGTTTGTTTTAACACTGGTGTCATGTTGAAGTTAACTGGAAGACTGTTTCTTTAATATGAGGCCAATTTAAATTCAACAATTAAATATTTGTTAAAATAACCATATAAAACGTTTCTTCAACCTGATTTGAGGCAAAATAGAAATTCATAACATATAGTGTAATAAAACACGAAATCAGTTAAAATCATCTCCATATTCTTGTCAAAATTTCTTGTTTACCAGAATTTAGTGTTAAAATAACAGGTCATCTGCTTAAATCAACTTAAATATGGTATTATAAGCCACCAGGCTAATTTAACACTTAATATAAGGTTATTAAAATCAGGTAAATTTCTGAAATGTCAGTAAATTTATATGGGATTATGCACCTTGTAAATTTAACAGAGCCCGGGTTGATTATTTACCTGACTTTTTTCTCTGAGTGTACCGGTAGAGAACTATTTGAAAAACTTTTCATGCAATTTAGTTTTCCAGTGTGTTATCTTAATAGGTATAAAGCCTTATAATTAAAAGTAGTATTATAAATCCTTCAAAAAAGTTTTTTTTTCTTAAAGTAGGTTGGTAGGGTATTTTTAAATATATGAGGAAATGAGCTCAAAGTGGTGTAACCCTCTTTCCTTTTACCATATTTTTCATCTTTAATAGAGCTTTAATACTATTAATTTAATTTAATTTGGGGCTAATAGAAGAAAAGGAATAAGCCACATTTTTGGACAGCTTAAAAATATAAGAACTTAGAATGGTATGGCGTAGATGATGCATATATATGAAAAATCTGAGACAAGAGTAGCAAGTATCAATTTATTAAAAATATGGGTAACATCACTTTTGTCCTCACTACCTCATATTTTTAGTACAATGGAATACAATATGTGCCGAATGACTGCTCTTAACTCTGCCTGAAAATGATGTTTGTTTGTATGAAATTTGGCACCACATTTTCCACATAACTGAAGCTGTAATGTAATGTAGCTAAATATTCCCTTGCGATTTTCTGTCGCAGTGTCCAAAAAACAAAATAATCGCATATTTATAAGACTTTTGTGCATTTTTTGAAATTTAAAATCATGTGTTTTTGTGGCTAAAAATCGCAAGTGACGCACTCTTAGCCTTAGGTTAGGGCCAAACTTGCAATTATCTGTCGTAGCGACTTAAAGAATTGATCGTAATCCAATGTGATTTCTTGCTATAATTTTGAGTTTATTTACGTTCTGGCCAGCATCGTTTTTACAGAAATATGGACAAATTTCTCCACCGATCCATAAAGCACCCCAAACTGTCTGTTTTTGTGGATGTAACGGTATGTCAACATACACTTTAAGGATTATATCATCACTCCCAACATGGCAGTTTTGGTTATTCACGTATCCATTTAACCAAGAGTGAGCTTCATTCGCTCGATGCGTATTTTGAATAGCCAGAACCACTATTTTCAAAATATTTTTTTCATAATTTGTAACCGTTGTTCAGTCGTCAGTCTATTCATATTGAAATGCATCACTTGACAGCTGATGAAATGGCCGCCAATCAACTTTAAAATTCTATACCTCTAAAAATAACACCCTTTATATAGATCTATTGTTTCACGATATGTTTTGAATGTAAGTCCATCAAGATAAAATCAAAAGTCCAGCAAAAATAATGCAATGTAAAGTGATGTTGCAATTTTTTGTACAGAATAGTTTGTAAGTGATTAACACAATGTGAACAAGTGAAAGACTTAAGGGCCAATTTTTCCATACTCTATCAACTCTAAGTTAAATTAGAGTAAAATTATATTTAACAGAAATTAACTACGAGTTAACTCAGCAACAATTTTATTTAATTGACGATTAAAATTCATTTTTCAAATTTTAAAAATCTGTTCAAATCGAAGTTCGTGAAATTATTGATATCACAAGTTTAAGCCCTTTATTATAGAGATGACACGATAACTGAAATTGGCCTTTCCAAACATTTTCGTCTATCAGAAAATTCTCTTAAACCTTATCTTAGATTTTATTCACCAAATTACGTGAGTTATTTTGAAGTTTACTTTGGGTTAAAATTGACTGAAAACAAGTTTCAGGAGTAAAATTAATGGGATAATTCCTGAGATTAAAACGGCTCCGACGAAAAAAGTGATCCTAAGCCCACTGCTTATATGAGAATGGAACAAAACGTCACAAAATATTGTGCCGGAAGAGCCATTACATCCACTCAAAGCCCTGGGATTTAAACTTTATCAATTTTTTTTTATTGATAAAAGCTATGTAATCTAAGCTTTAAATGATTTTAAATGAAATCAAGTAATTTTAAAATAAAATAAAATTATATGGCACGCCACTTACGCCGCCAGAGCGGAGGTGTCTTGTGCCCACATTTTCTCAGACTGGAGAGGTTACAGTAATACAAAAATACATGATCAATGAGTTCGAACAGCTACAAATTTAGCTGTTAGTTTTGAAAGGCTTTCGTTCCACCAGAACAGTGTAACTGAAAACATAGCCATACGCACCTACATGAAGGGGCAAACGAGCAATTACTCCTCCTCTGACTTTGGGAAAAACCACGCCATACGAATGAATATATTTTTTTAAAAATCTTTTAACTGACTTCTTTTGACAATGTCTTTTTTCTGTTGAAGTTTTTTGTTTCTATTGATAAAAGCTATGAAAACTAAGCTTAAGATGATTTTAAATGAAATAAAGTAATAAAATCAAATAAAATCATTGCATGGCAAGCCATTTACAAAAATACATGATCAATGAGTTTTCAAAGCTATAAACTCAGCAGTTATAATATTGACATAGCCATAGGTATCCATATATAGGGGTTAAAAGAGCACTTGCTCCCCCTCTGACTTTGGGAAAAGCCACGTCATATAAACGAATATATTTTTTAAATCTTTAAATTGGGTTCTTTTGACAATGTCTTTTTTTCTGTTGAAGTCCATAATTTCCCCTCCCTGGCTCTGGGCTTGATCTTTAGTTTTTTGTCAAATATATAAATAAATTATTTTTTCACTAAACAAACATTTCAAACTAATCTCTACCTATGTATGAATTAAGATTTTGTGCGTGACTATTAATATATTGATCAGCTCGAACATAATTTATTATTATTGATTTTAATTAATATACAAAATTATTGCTAAAAAGCCTAGAAAAACTAAAACACGATTAGTAAAACACTAAAATTCACAAATTTTTTTATTTAATTTTATTTATTTATTTTTGTTTTACATACTTTTTTGTATTGTTTATCTGATTTATGAGTTCATTTAAGAGAAAATAAAAAAAAAATACCGTTATGTCCTTTAAGATAAATGTTTATACACAAAAAAAATAGCTAAAATTTGTGGCAGTTTATTATTTAAAAAATATATGTATACCTATATTGACAAAATATATATAAATTTGCTTACATTTTTTGCGCACAAAAGCTTTTTATAACAACATATATGTATTCACCTTTTAAATACAAAATACTAATTAACTAATTATGTAAATATATTTTATCTGTCTTTCATTTATTTCAAAGATGAAAGCTAGAACAAAAGCTTTACAATAAAAAATAACAAATAACAAAAAAAAAAAAAACCTCTCAACCATAATAGAGCGAGTCATTCATCATTTTTATAATTAAATTTAAATTAGGTAGCTTATAATGCTTTTTGTTTGATATTGTAGGTGTGGATAGTTTTAAAAATCTCAACAGGCCACTAAGCTTAGCTTTAAGACTGAAATATGTTAACTAAGTTCAAACAAATAAAAATGTTAATACAAAAAAAAAAAAAAATGTTCTCATATGCATTTTGTTTTTGTTTGCTTTGCTAGCTAAAGGCTGACTATACTAACTTCTTGAATCTTTTGAACACCATATCTCTACGGCTGCCCCATTGTGGCCGTCTTATATCGTCGTCGTCGTCGTCGGTGGTGGTAGCTTCTTCGTCTTCATTTCTTTTTTTTTGTTTTAATTTTGTTGTTTTTGCTTACCTTGTTGTTGTTGTAATAAATGTGAGAAATTTTTAATTTATAAGTTTCTCGTGCTATCGGCGATGATCTTATGCGCTTGGATGGATGGCCTAACCGCGAAAGAAGAGAAACTAAACAATAATATTCCAAGCTGACTGGATTCGTGTTATTTTGTGGATTTTTGTGTTGGCTGAATTAATTCGATACTTTATTTAGATTAAATAATTTATTTATCATACTGCATACATACATCACTGAAAATGGATATTCTATTACTTTTTGATCTTCTATACCTATACATACCTATAATATTCAAAACAAATGATAAATAAAATTTAAGATTTTATTTTAGTCAACATCAAGATGGCACTTATGGCAAAAATGTTGCCTAAATTCCAGCGGTACAAGCTTTAAATCATTGTCTTTCAGGCTTTTAAGTCATTATCGATAAAAATACCCATAAATCTTAATTCGAAGTTTTTTTTCTTCTTCAATTCTTCGTGATCTCTGAGGGGCACTCTCTCTCTGTTTAAGTTGTCCCTATACAAATTCCTTGTTTTTCATATCCTTGTTCCCGAAGTGAATATATAAATACATATATCTCACTTTTTTCTGCAGAAGATGAAAAAAAAAATTGAAATTTTCGGGAATTACATCATGATGAATTAGTTTCGCATTAATTTATTGCAAATTAGTCGTGCCCACACAGAAATAAACCTCAACACCGTATATAACTGCCGATAACTCAGTATACTCGTATATATATGGGTACCCACCTTTTTTTTGGCCTTTAGTGACCTTGAAAAAGAATTTCATCGATAACTTGTCAAGATTGTAGATACTTATTTCGTACAGGTATTTCGTTGTTATTTTTTTTTTGTATTCAAAATAACATGTACCTGTCAATATATGTAGGTACAAACTGTAGACAATATTGAATCACGTTATGCAATTATAATGAGGATATTTTTGGTTTTTGTTTAAATTTATGAATGTAAAACAATAATAATTTAATTGTTTTGTATTGTTTTTAAAAATTGTGGCAAAGCACGTAGCAAAAGATGAGACATGTCATAAAATTCACACTGATGACCATAAAGTTGAAAATTGTGTGTGAACATAATCATAATGTGCAAAATGTGCCTAAATTGTTACTTGCTTCAGAACTCAAGGGCACGTCCATGTTGATTATGTCCAGTGTATACACTCAAAATGTACCTACTGCTGTAAATAACAATAAAATTGCCTGAAAAAGGATAATGGAGTAAGTACACAAATGTCATCTGGGTAATGTGTTTTTAAAGAATCAGTTTAGGTATGGAAACTTACACATATTTGAGGGCGAAAAACCAACACTTTTGATGTGTGGATAAGGATTAATTTTGTGGGAGTAAGTATTTAATAAAGCAAAGAGTAAAATTATAAAATTAGAAAAAGGATTTATGATGAACAAGAAGTGCGTGTGTAAAAAAGGACATTTAGACTTTGAACAGGCAAAAATGACGATTGTTGAAGGCGCAATATTTTATTCACGGTGATTCAACGCGGTTTCCAGTCTATTCGTGTTTGCTTTTTAATTTCAATTTGTCAAATGAAATTTTATGCATTTTACCATTTTCATTTATTAGAAGGCGAGAACCGTGGAAAAAGGAAAAGCACAAGGCTAAAAACATCAAAAATACACAAAGATACGGAGCCAAATATAATACTCAAGCTTCACATCCTTAACTGCCTGAACAGAATAAAGTGCTGCAATTGGAGATGCAGCAGCAGCGGGAATAGCTGTCAAAAAATGTCGAAAGTAATTTGTTTTAATCGCCCACAATGTGTTGTGCAGCTTTCTGTCATTTGAAGTTGAAGCTGTGCAAATTTAATTCAACACAAAAATTTAAACTAAAAAAAAAAATAAAAATGGATAGTGATGAAAAGGAAGCCAAAATTACCTTAAGTCTTTATCAGAGATTAGAAAGAGGTTGAAAGTGTCTTCAACCCCCATATAAACACACGGTTTAGCCCACAATTTTGAAATGTCAAAATATCTGCATGTAAAAGTTAAAAGTTGGCCAACTTGTTTAGCTACGTCGTGTTATATTCGTATCATTGAATTTGTGGGTATTCAACATTTTGACAGCAATTGCAGTTGCACCTCTGTCTACATTTTTTTCAGGCAGTTAAGGAGCGTATCCACTTGAAAGTAAAACTCACATAGGAAAAAATATTATTGACATGAATAACTTTCGACATTATCATCATACTATGATTGTCTAGGCTATGAAATGAATGAAAAAATCTTTTGCTGGGCAAACCGCTTAATTATAGGATTTGAATCACTTCCAGGAGTCTTATGTCGATCATCAAAAAAAAGACAGTAACTTTCTATCTCAGACTGCAAGACCGATACTGTCAAGAAGATATTAAAGTATTTCGATTTTGAGAGATTTCGTGACGGGACTCACAAAATTTTCATCCTGTGACGTTCTGGTAGGCAGCCCTTTATATATTACGAAGCTCAAAAACATCTGCCGATGTTAAGAAGATACCTTATTTAATCTTGTTTTATAGATCTACGTAGGTAGTAAATAAGAAAAAGACAGGATCATACAAATTTAAAAGTCTACAAAAAATCAAAATTTCAATAGGGTCGACTCCGTTTAGCTGGGACACCATATTTAAAGAAATTTTGTATTAAGTTGAAGTGCTGAGTTACCAACAGTTTCTGATCCACGATTTTTTTTTTCATTTCTTCAATAAAGCTGGAATCATACACCTCTTGGGACTTGGGCTCACTCCCTTTCCCATGTTTGAACTTGTTCTCTTTTTTACTTCAAAAAATATCTTGGACATACCAAAAAATAGATTTGGTTCTTATTTCGCTCACTGGTCGAAATTTGTTCAGATATGGTCGGTGTCATTCCAGGGCCGCTCCATCAGTTCCTTTCTTTTTGGTTCTCATCTGCTGTAAAAAAAGAAACAACGTTTATTATTTATTGGAAAACCTACAAATAAAATTGTACAACGTACCACAATAAATTTTTTGAAAAACAGCTGGCAAATGTTTTACAAGGAATGTGCTAAATTTTCAATGATTTTTAAAAACCAAAAATTTTGAAACCAGGAAATGGAAATGAAATGCAAATGGTACATTTTTGTAAAGGACTTTTTTGGAAGCGAGATATTTGATAAAATCTAAAATGAAATCAAATTCAAGATGTTGGCTAAATGATAAATTTCGTGAGTGCGAGAAATCAGGGTCATGATGGTATCCGATTAAAAATAATAAAGAAAAAAATAAAGGTTACTGGACTACAGTCATCATAAAGGAAGGCATTGAAAAATCCGTGTGCAGTGTGCTTACTGAGTGACAAAGTATAGAATAATTCATCGCGTTTCGATTCATTTCAATCAGCTACGTTCATGATCGGCCTAACTGTCCATCTTAGTGTACTTTCTAAGCTCCAATAATCTTGTCACTTCATTTTCTTGAGATCCTTCCCATCTTCGCCTGTGCTTCCACTCCTATTTCCACCCTTTGACCATAGAAACACTTCCTCACTTCCACAAGGAGATTGGTAAGAATTATTCCAGTGTATTTACAAGGATGGCTGGATCCGACAACGTTTGGTAAGAGCTAGTTGCACGTAAACCCCCGCCTCTAAGAGCTAGTTGCACGTAAGCACCTCCCTTCACGCTCTGCTGCCTTCTTTCACCGATTACTTATCTTGTCAAAGTTCGTCTGCTTATTATAGACGAGACCATTTTTTCCATTTATGGATAAAGTCCTAAGATCGAACCTTGCGTTGTTCAAAGAGTAATTTTCTTACTTTGTGGACCTTCTGTTGTTTGAATTCCAGATAAGACCTCAATTTTTGTATCTCTCGAGTCAAAAAGTTACATGTAACTGGCGGAGACCTTAGGAACTATTTTGATAGTCACTCTTCTGCTATGGAACCATCTTTGTAAGCATCATTATAAAACTTTCTAGAGCATTGTTGAAAAACAATATTGTATAAAATCTCGCCTTCGAAGTCTCAATTTAACAGCTTTTTTCCCCAAGTTCAATGATAACTATAAAACTTCAAAACTAAAAATGCATCTAAAGAGTCCTATATTTCTAGTATACTCAACTCATATACTCGATTGATCAAGTACGCTAATTCATAAAAATATTTGCATAAATCTCTTGTAATTTTTTCCAATATCCAACTTCTGACAGCCGATGTGGCAAAACTTCCAAAATTCTTGACACTTGAAAGGATTAATAGTTAGTTCGTGGGACTGTCATGCCAAGACAAGTAAGAAAACTTGCTTTTTAACCAGAACAACAAAACTTATTAGACAGTTTGTTTTATAAAATCAAAAACTTGGAGGTCACAATTTTGGAATAAAACTTTTTTTGGCATTTAAATAGTTAAAAAATAGATTTTTTGACTTGGAGGGATATGCACCACTTGGCAACTCTTCTTTACCAAAATTATTTTTTATATTTAATTTATTTATTTATGTAGTACCTCGTGGCATAATGGTTAGTACGTGGGACTGTCATGCCAAGACAAGTAAGAAAACTTGCTTTTTAACCAGAACAACAAAACTTATTAGACAGTTTGTTTTATAAAATCAAAAACTTCGAGGTCACAATTTTGGAATAAAACTTTTTTTGGCATTTAAATTGTTAAAAAATAAATTCCTTTACTTGGAGCATATGAACCACTTGGCAACTCTTCTTTACCAAAATTATTTTTTAATATTTTTTAAAAGTGCGTTTGTAATCTATGAAATTATAATTATAAATAAATTATGTATGTACAGTATGTAAGTTCTTATTAATTGTAACTACAGCTACAAACTGTACCACTGTACCTTATAGCTGATCTTCAGATGTTTACATAAATACTTGCTTAGTGTTTGAAATAAGTTTAGTGTCTTTAGTTAATTTTTTTCGAAAAATTATGTCAGTTGGCAGAAATAAAAAAACATTTTTTATGAGGTATAGGACTTACATACCTTATTTTCTAATCAAATTTCATGATATGAATTAAAAGGTGTTTTTATTTTTAGATTTTCAATCTGGCTATAAATTTTTCGGAGTTGGTCTTTTTTGGCAGCTGTCACTTGATTTGTGCTCAGTTTAGTTTGCTATTTCATAATGAATAGAGTTCCTCCTGAACAACGTTTGCAAATCGTGTAAATCAATTACCGAAATAATGGTACAGTTCACGTGACGCATCACAAAACAATCAATATATTGAAGGAAACTTTTGGTGAGGGCACTATCTGGCGTCGCGTCGTCGTGACCTCCAAAGTCGTGTAATTTAACACCGCTGGTCTATTTTTTGTGGGATTATGTGAAGTCGATACTTGTGTACGCAGATAAGCCCGAGACGATTAACGCCTTGGAAGAGAATATTAGGTACGTTATTGCTGACATACGGCCCCAATTGCAGAAAAAAGTGGTCAGAAATTAGGCCTTTCGGCTGGATTTTTTTTTTCGACCCAGCCACCGTAGCCACTTGACCAAAATAATTTTTAAAACATAATGGCAAACCGCCATCTTTATAACAAAGATACATTCTTGGCCATAACATTAAATTATATGCGTTTTATTTCTTCTTGAAAACAACACGTCTATACAAAAAAAAACACCCTGTATAAACATGGAACTATTAAGTGGGTTGTCTTTTAGAGAAACAAAAATGGTGTGATTGTAGGTGGTGTGACACTGACGCCGCGCCATTTTGGAAAAAAAAAACGAAACAATTATTAACAGTGTTTTAAAAATGACTCATCTTATTAAAATGTTGTTCTGATCTTTTTATTGGAAATTTCACCATTTTTCCTTTTTGCTTCAATATTTTCTTTTGAATTTTATACTTTCAGCTGAAATTTTTGTTCACCTATTTTCATTTCACAGATAGACTTACTTACATACATACGTACTCGTAAAAGAATTAGAGTCACAAAAACTATTAAAAAAACACGTTTTCACCTCTCTGGCTCCACAAAATGTAAAACCTGTTTGAAAATTATGTTAGGTTTTCATAAAAAAGTAAGCGAAGTTGTTTTGTTTAAGAAAAAGTCATTCTGAAGACGTCGGCTTAAACGTGTCCTTTCAAATGGCAGGTGAAGGTTGAAAAAGCAAATTTGAATTTTGATTAATTTTTTCAATTTTTTTTAAATAAAAAAAATGTAATCTTCCTTATTAAGTCTTTAAGAATATAATTTATTGTTGTGAAAACTAAATTTAATTATTTTTAAAAACATACCTACTTCCTTCTAGACTTTATAATGACATCAACAAAAAATTATCAATAATATTTTTCTGAGTGTAGTGTAACACCTTGATATTTTTTTTTTTTGTTTCTTTCTGATTTCTCTACAAATTCGTTAAACGAAATTGTGTGTCACATTTAATTTACATAAATCATTATTCAATTTTGCAGACATATTTTGGCCCAAATATTTTCTTAATTCCCATCAAATCCCACTCTCTAAATTGTGAAGAGAAAAAAAAAAAACAAAAAAACAAATCTCAACGCTGAATCACCGATTTAGAAAGACTGGAAGTGGTCTCAAATAATAAAATTAAATTAAATTAAAAAAAAATCAAAAGTGTGTAGATGCGTGTATTGAAAATAAAGAAAAAATATAACCATCAGATGCATATCGACCACCAATGAATTTATTAATAATAAATAAATCAAAATTAAAATCAGATTTTCCCCATGATGGCTTCACTGTTGTGTATAGTGGACGGACTTCGTCCATGAGTACAACAAAGCAACGAACTACCATCATCATATGAGTGTGCGGTACAACGGGTGATTTGTTGTTTTATAATGTTCTCATGGAGCACACACTTGAATGGCCAAAAATGACAGACTTTATACTTTATAACGTGTGGTAGCATGGAACTTTTTTTTTTTTTATTTGGTATTATGATTATATTTTTTTAATTTTATTTTATTAAATTTTAACGTATCTTTTTGGCCTTTTTTTTTGTTTTGTATTACACACATGCATATTGTATATTTATGCTGTTATAGCCTCTCATTCCCACTTTCGCTAACTCCCTCATGGAAGTTTTTGTTTGTAGGTATGTGGTTATTACGGTATATCCTCTGACACTCTCGGGAAAGTATATTTCTACCTCGTTTTCATTCTATACCTTCACAAATAAATACAACAAGAAAAAAAAAATGACAAAAACAACAACAACATATTTTTAGCTCATAATTTGATGAACCGAAAATAATTGGGTCGAACTAAATTACAGTGCACCAGAAGTAGCCGGGGTAAATTAATGGAGTGCGAGGGCTGACATGGGCTTGACAATGTCCATGGATATTTAGTTTTTTTTTTTTTAACATTTTACATGCAATTAAAAAGTAAACAGACACAAAAAAAAAGAAAAGAAGTCAAAATTGATTTGCATTGTTAATTTATTAGACGGGTTTTTTTCACTGTTCATAATAATTATTGTTGTTGCTGTTTTTTTTTTGTATTTTAATAGAAGAATGTTGGTACATATTATGACTGTATGAAATTTTGTATTTTTTTTTTGTTTACTTGTTGGCCAGTATAGAACTTTTTAAGTGTATTTTAAAAAGAAATCTACTTTAATTGCATGCGCCATTAAATTGCGTGTCAGCGTTTAAACAGATGAATGTTTTTGAATGGAAAAAAGTATTGCGTTCATATAAATAGTATAAATTGCCTGGTTTGTTGACAACATGATTTTTTTTAAATAGGAGAATTTAAATACACATGTAGATGTGGACCTACTGATGGTGGACTGATATCATTTTCTTATACAGGGTGGCGCACCAATTGTGCTACAATAAGAAATTCAAATAACTTTTTTTTTAATCGATGTATTTCATTTATTTTTTTTTTTATTGGTTAGAAAATTAAATTTTATTTTAAATAGTTAGTTGTTTTTAAAGATTATAGACCGCAAATGACCCCACGCTCTCCCACGCATATGCGGCACCTGATCAAAAAATTATTCATTGCGGCCTGAAGAGTTGAAGTTGGGATCGCCTCAATTATTGTCGTTATGGACTGCTTTAATTCAGTTAAATTCCTGGGCTTCGTTTTATACACCTCTTGCTTGACATAACCCCATAAAAAGAAGTCTGGTGCAGTCAGGTCAGGTGACCTTGGGGGCCAGCGAAGAGTGGAGTTCCTAGAAATTAATTTGTTTGCGAATTTTTTGTTTAGCTCCGCCATAACTGGTCTGGCTATATGTGCAGTTGCTCCATCTTGCTGAAACCAAACGCTGTTGAATGATATACGTCTTCGGCGCAGTTCTGGGTAAAAAAACTCTTTCAACATCTTTAAATAACGGTCCCCATTGACAGTAACGGTGTAACCTTTTCTTCAAAGAAGTACGGCCCGACAATACACCTTGATGAAACTGCGCACCACACAGTGACTCGTTCTGGGTGCAGTTCCGTCTCATGGAGCATTTCTGGATTAGACTCATTCCATATACGGCAATTTTGCTTGTTTACATTGCCGTTAAGATCAAAATGGGCCTCATCAGACATGAACAAACAATTGATCAATGTGTTGTCTTCTTCGGCCATTGATATCATTTTTTGGCAAAATTCCAGGCGAACAGGCAAATCCTGAGGGTTTAACTTGCTAGTAATTTGGACTTTGTACGGAAACAAGTTTAAATCGTCATGAAGTATCCGTTGTAATGACCGTCTACTAACTCCAATTTGCCCCGATAAGTTTCGGGTCAAAACGCTCGGATTGGCCTGTATTGCAGATGCTACTGCTGCGATTGTATCCTGAACCCGAACATTGGCATCTCGATGGTACGGCCTACGTGCGATGCTTCCAGATTCAGCAAACATGTTTACAAACCTCATAATGGTCCATCTACTCGGAGGATTACCCCCAAACTCCCGCCTAAATTCCCTTTGGGCGGAAATGACGGACTGCAAAGCATGGTACCGTTGCACTATCCAAATTCTTTTCTCCGTATCCAAAGCATCCATTTTTATAAATCTAAATAGTAACCTACAAAATAAAAAAAAAAAATAAGCCGATTACTCGCACAAAAAAAAGTTATTACGTTTTATTTTTGTAGCACGATTCGTGCGCCACCCTGTATTTTCTAATCAGTACCTCGCTTAGTCGAATCTTGCTTAAGATACCTTCGTAAATTTGAATTGTCTCAACGCATAATCAAATTTTGCGAGATTTCCTAACTTCGTACCAATAAATTGAGGGCCTACTACCTACTTTAAGACCATACTGTTATTCATAGGTATATTGTTGTTGTTTATATTTTTATAATTAAAAAAGAGAACAAGAAAATTGTATAAATAAATTTAATAACCCAAATAAAATAATAAACTGAAAAGAAAATTATATCGTGGATCGGGGTACTTTGACTTGCAAAATTTAAAAATGCGAGATTTCGGTAGATATTTGCGAGCTTTTTAGTATTCGAGATTATGAAAAGTTAATTTATTGATTTGCAAGATTTTGTTTTTCAAGATTTTCAGAAGAAATGCAAAATTTCGTTAATCAATATTTTAGCAATTCTGTTTGTGAGATTTCGGCTTTCTCCTAAACGATTAAAAATTTGGAAATGTGTTTATTTTGATTATTGAATTCTATTCAGTGTTTTTTTTTTTTTTTTTTTTTTTGTTAACATAACATCTTGAAAAAATGTTTTTTTTTTACAGAAATAAAAGCGCGTTGAGTAAATATTACTTTTTATCAAAAATGACTACTATGATTTTAGTATGAAATTCCACCCGCCAAAAAAATAGTAGGAAGACTTCCTAAAAACCTAAAAAGAATCCGGCTAAATGATCATTATTTTGAACAACAGGTTGATTTATTATAATCAGCTTGGTTTTTTTTTCTTGTTTTTAATAAAAAGTTTATTTTTTAATATTTAATATTTTGAAAATCAAAAGCTTCGAACCATTTGGTTTTCAGTGTTGGGCTAAGTAATAAGAATACTGAAGTTTGATAATTAAAATAGGACTACGTAAAATTTTGAATAATATTAGTTTAAACCTTTTGCTTTCTTCAAAATTTTAAGTTTTAAATTTAATTTCTCAAAAACTGTTAAAAGGGGTTTCTGGCTTTGAAAAATAGTATAAAATATATTTGGAATTGTTGTCATTGTTTTTTTCTTAAAGGAGGGGAATAGACCCCTTCTAACGGGTGATTTTTTAGCTGGTTTGGTTTTGGCAACACTGGTTTTGACAGCTGACGTGTGTTTAGTACCTTGTGTCACTATCAAACAGCTTCAGTTTGGTTTGCAATTTAACCATGGATCGTCTTACAAATGAACAACGCTTGCAAATTATTGAATTTTATTATCAAAATTCGTGCTCGGTTCGATATGTTCATCGCGCGCTGCTTCCATTTTATGGTCGGCATTCTCGACCTTCTGAGCAGTCTATTCGGAAGCATAATTGCCGCATTTGGAGTGAAGATCAGCCAGAAGCATTGCAACAGCTACCAATGCATCCCGAAAAAGCCACTGTTTGGTGCGGTTTATGGGCCGGCGGCATTATTGGGCCATATTTCTTCAAAGATGATGCGAATCGCAGCGTTACTGTCAATGGTGAACGCTACCGAGCGATGATAACAAACTTTTTTTTGCCCGAAATGGAAGTTCTTGACTTGCATGATATGTGGTTTCAACAAGACGGTGCCACATGCCACACAGCACGCGAAACAATGGCGCAATTGCGAGGCGAGTTTGGTGAACAGTTAATTTCACGTTTCGGGCCGGTCAATTGGCCGCCTAGATCGTGCGATTTGACACCATTAGATTATTTTTTGTGGGGTATGTCAAGGCTAATGTCTATAGGGACAAGCCCGCTTCGATTGACGCACTGGAAGCCAACATCCATGCATTCATTCGTGAGATACCGGCCGATATGTGTGAAAGAGTATGCCAAAATTACCTGAGACGCAGCCGCGGTCAACATTTGCATGAAATTATCTTTAAACATTAAATTGCAAGGTTCAAACTATCTATTCAAATAAATATTTCATTCATTTTTTCGAAATTTTGTTTTTTTTTTTTAAAGTTCTAAACCTCTTAAAAAATCACCCGTTATAAGATTCTCTTAATGTTTTGACTTTACCCAGTTGCTCCATCTTTTTTGTCACATTTTATGTGATTTACCTTATATATTTGGGTAAAAACAAACTATTTAAATTTTTTATTTCATAAATTCTGGTATTTGTTGAGTTGAAATTATCAAGCAAGTCGATTGAATAATTTTGAGAGAGCATAAATTTCATGCTTTTGTACGTGCAATCCAAGAATATATTTTAAAATTATAGTTGTGCTGTAATCCAGTAAATGTGAATTTTTGAAGAAAAATAATAAATAATAATAAAAATTAAGCTACATATGAGCAACATTAATGCCTTCCAATTAAGGCAGTACTAACCATACTCACCTTTGACAGTAACATTCTGACCATCATGATTTTTGAAGACATGGAAGAATTTTTTTTATTAAAACTCGTCCAACAAAGAGTTTTATTGGAACAATAAAAAGCAGTGTATTTTTTTCAAAATTTGTTATTAATACAAAAAAAATATTTTATTGGTAATGTTTATTGATATATATTTGTATCATTAATGTACCAGTTATTGAACGAATTAACACATTAAATTCCACAACAAAAAAGTTCATTGAGAGACTTAAATATATTATTGATTTTAAGTACTTATTTGTTAAGTCAATAAATCCATTCATTGCCACAGCAAAAATGTACATTGAGACATTAAAATATGTTATTGATTTGTATATACCTTTTTGTTGTGACAATTAACCCATTTATCACCACAAAAAATTATTTATTGAGACAATACAATCTGTAACTGATTTATTTGCACTTATACTTTGTGTCAATAAACTTATTTACTGCCACAACAAAATAGTTCATTGAAACAATAAAACATATTATCTAATTTTATGTTCTCATTTCTTGACCCGATAAACAAAATAGATTATTGAGACAGTACAATTTGTTATTGATTTTTATGAACCTATTTATTGTGTCAATAAACCCATTTATTGCCACAGCAAAATAGTTCATTGAGACAGCAAAACATATAACTGATTTTTATGTACTCAAATGTTGAGCTAATTTCCAACTGTTAATGCAGAATATTCATTTTCTACAGTTTAAAGTAAGCACTACCAACATTATGGATCTTCTTAACATAATTGTTTTGAAATTATATCGCTTACTATATCGATCGTTAACTGGGTGGTTGTTCGTAATCAGTTTATTTCAGGTCAATGATGAGCCAATACTTAGCAGACTTTTTGCAGTGAGTAACTTTTGACATGAAATGATATGAGCCATCGAATTGTTATCTTTTTATATAAAAATTCTCGTAAGCATTTAACATTGCTTAGAGGTACTGAGGAATTGTTTCTCTTCTTATTTTTTAACCAGATTGAAAGTCTTTTTTTACGCTTAAGTAAATGGAAAAACTCATCTGTCTAAAGCCTTGAACAATCTCGAAAGAATGAACAACCTTATTTTTGTATTACTTCACTTATATCAAGTAGTCTACCCTTTCTGTCTATGGGATGTCCCTTCACCTGGCAGATGTATTTGACAATGATCTTGATAGTTCAATAAACTCTAAAATTATTTTCGACTTAATTGTGTAATATACAATCCAAATTTTAGATTAAGCCTAATCGCATTGGGCTACCTTAAAGCTACTTGCGAGTGATATATTTATTTCATTTTATGAAAGACGCTATTTAAGCTATTAAGCTACAAAATTAGGTGTCTGCACACTTGTTAACAACAATAGCAACGGTTTTTGTTTCACTTTTCGTAACAGCCTTGAATTCAAGATTTCGAAATACCATAACTTCCTTTTAAAAGCCTTATTGACCATAACTTTCCTATCACTTTCAATTTCATTCAATTGCATTTAACTGCATTCCTTGCAACATTAAATATAAGCCAGTATTTTTATTTTTTTTTGTAGTAAACATGCAATTTCATAAGAATAACAAAACATCAATACATAAATCGGTTAATGGTTAAATGACATTATTACCATTGAACTACAAACCCATAGATATTATCGTTCAATTTTATAGAAATATTTTTTTTTCTTTTTCATTATTTAAGTAACAAAATATTAAAGAGAGAAAATAAAAAAAGACAAAAAAAAATTATAGAGAAACTCCTTCATTTAATGTCAAAATAATGTTTCCCTAATGACTTTCCATGGGCTATCGCACATTTTCCTCTTTCTTATACTGCTGCTGTCCGCACAGAACCATAACGAATATTTTCTATATAAATATAAATAGTATAGCTACCATCAGACACTATGACACTCATCCTTTTCTTTAGGGGAATAAACGATCCGGTCAAGTTTTAAAGAAAATGCATCAAGTAATTCTAAGAGATTTTCCCCGGATATATTTAGCTAAAACTTGAAAGAAAGATATGACTTTTGCGTTTGAAAACAATTATATCGAACTATCTGGTAAGCACTGTGAAGACTCGCACGTCACCCTCACAGATCTCAGATCTATACTCCTACTCTCTGAAATATTAAATACATATTTAATTTAAAATTTAATTTTACAAAAATTTACAAAAAGGTAAACATTTGTTCAGGCGCATAGTTAAGTGACTACACTAAACCGTCCACCCTTCAGAAAACTGCAGAGAAAAGTTTCGAGTATTAAATTTGAGTGTCTAAGGGATTTTCACCACTCCCATCAGGAGACATCCAGCCAGAATTGAAAACTGTGTGAAAATTACGTTTACACAAGCACCATCGCAGTATTTAAATACACACGTGGTTTATCGCTACCATTAAATCATTTTTCTTTTCTACTTTGGTTTTTCCTCTATGTGTGCGGCTTGCATCGCATTATAGTCTATAATAATAACTCGTACCACCTTTTTTTCAAAAAAAAAAAATATAATTTTTTTTTTTGGTTCAACAAATAATATTACATCAAAGTTTTGTATCTATCGCCTTGAGTGTAGATTATCTGAAGAGAACAAAAATATACAAAGAAAGTATAATTTTTCCTACACCTACATAATATGTGAAGGTAATCACCACCCGCAAAAGTGGCGCCCAACGTAGGAAATCCCAGTTCCAACTCTTTATTGCATCGCTAGAGAGTCCTTTCTTTTTTTTTTTGTTTCTTCTGTTGCTGTTGCTGCTATGGGTTAAGGTATGAAAGCGTTTAATGTAAAACGGCATTTAAAGATACTTTGGATGAAAGAGTGCGCTGTGTGTTCAAGGCTTGGTGTAAATGTGTTTTGTATAAAAGTGACGGTGTTTTTGTTGACTGTAGTTATTCACAACCAGGACACCATCATCCCACCAAAAAGCAAGCACTATCATCATATAGCCACCGCTGCTGGCTTGTCCTTCGTCCTTTGTCGTCGTCGCCGCACTCTATAGCCATCAGCAAACAAACAAAGGTGAGAGCGAGAGAGTGTGTAAGAAACACATTTTTAAGGATACGTTTTGTTGACATGAGTGTTTATTATCTGCCACTGCATCATTTTAATATTGCGGACTGGGATACTTTTTTTTTCTGTTCCAAAGGGTCTTTATGGGTGTATATATAGTAGAGAGATAGAAGGGGGGAATTCTATACCTATTGGGCTTAGCAAGAATAACTAATCTTAGAAGCAAAAAAATGAATCAGTTTCGTTTTGCCGTTTACTTTCTTAATGATAGTTTGTTTTGCATTTTATCTGGGATTTTTTTTTTTTTTTTGAAGCAAGGAATAAATGTTAAAGAACGCCCTTTGCTTTGAATTTTTGTATGGCTATTGCTTTCGTATAGAAATATGAGCAAATAGTAATTATGAAATAAACACACATAATAATTGGAGATTAATGGCCTTAGATATGACACAATGCAGGTATCTTTGCAACGCATGCTGCTCATGGTGTTGTTTTCAAGAGTCGACACTTAAGGTAGCACAGTGGAAGGTATCGGGAGATAATAAAAACAAAACTTAATAAAATATTAATAGGATTTAGAGATTTTTGTGGCCTTAGAACGTATGTCATTAATTTAATTTAAATTTGTCCTCTGGTTTACGTACATTTATACATATTTACACAAGTTAGAGGTCGAGAAAATTTCTTTGGAATCAAAATTTAGAATAACATACTTTTTATTATATCGCTAAATTAAAGATTTTTATGAGAAAAATATAATTTTAAAAAATTTTTTCGAACTCAACCATCTAGGGGTAATTTCTAACTTTAACTCATAATCATAAGAAAATTTTGATTAAAGGTGTTTTTTGGTTCAAACACATTTTAAGTATATTTAATTTGAACTTTTTTTTTAAACTATTTTTATTTTTGTAATTTCTTTTTTATTTTCTTATAATTTTCGTTTTATTTATTTTTATTTTTTGTTTTCTATTTTTAAAATTTCAGGTAAGATCAACACCATACAGCAAGAACTTCATAACAGTTACAACGGTAAGAACTGAGTTACTATATCTAATGAAATCTTAGCAAAGTAGAATTTATTTCAACATTACATTAAATATAGTATTATAGTCCATAATAATTTAATATAGACATGTACCATGTGCTTATACTTTACTATCGACCTATCCTTTTTATTTTGATCTTCAATATTTAATTTGAAATCCGATCTCAACCAACTTTAACATTTTAAGTAGCGCTGTTGTAGAGTAAATAGTTCGATCTCGATATCATAAGCTATTACATCGTAAAGATTCTGTTCGGAAGCTGCATCGCTGTGGATAAATATATAGAAATAGACTTTTATATAGTCGTATTATCAAGTACCTCATTTATATCGAAATAGGTTTTTATTATAGGGTAATGTTCGTTTGCATAGTCAAATATTATTCTCACTCAATTTTGTTCTGAACTTCACTTTCAGCAAACTGTTAGCAAACAAATTTCGTAACTTAAAAAAAACTAAAACTCGTAGGTTCTTTTAGTATTTTTTAGTATTTTTAAAACTAAAACAAAAGAATAAACAATAATCAAGGAAAAAAGACCTTCGCATGTCTCGTCTTGGTCTCTTTAAGATAAAAAACTTCACTATCGATTTCAGTCTCGTAAATGTATCTGCATATAGATTCTAAGCAAAGCCCCATGTCGGTCTTGATGCTGATTTTGTTTGGTGCCATATATCGCATATTAACATCTCGCATTACGAAATCTCGCAATTACAAAATTGTGATTTTACCAATCTCGCAACCAAAAATCCCGAAAAATAAAAACTCGCAAATTAAAATACTCACATTCGGAATTTTGCGTTCGGAATCGCGCATTCGCAATCTCGCATTTGGAAACTTGCATTCAGAATCTCGCATTCGGAATCTCACATTACGAAATCTCGCAATTACAAAATCTTACTTTTTATAACCTCGCAATAACAAAATTCCTATTTTAACAACCTTGAAATTACAAAATCCCACAAATTTAAAACTCGCAAATAAATTGCATCGCAAAAAATATTTGTCTTTTCATCAAACCTCGAGCGAGATTTTAATATGCGAGATCAAAATGAAAAAAATTAATATTTTCTTGAAGGTACAAAATAAATCGAGTGCCTGTCTACTTTAATATTACAATTTTTATTGTTTAAACATTTCAAATGTTGTTTAGAGAACAAGAAACAAAAAACATTGAAATTGTATATCCAATTCGAATGCCGGGTAATTTTTTTTTCAAATTGCTTAAAATATGTTTTGCAAAACAATAAAAATTTTAAATTTTCAAGTTTGTGTTTTTGTTTTGCAAGATTTTTATTTTGTAGTGGAAAACTAAGAGTGATATTTTCAGCGCGATTAAAATTTGGAATTTTGTTTGCAAGATTTTCATATAGGAGTTTTTTTTTTCATTTTTGAGGTTTTGGTTGATTTGGTTTGCGATTTTGTTTTTGCGAAAGTATTAAAGGCAAGTTTTGTTTGATTCATTTGATATTTACCTTCAAGAAAAAATGAAAAATTCTATCGTTATTTGAGATTTTGGCTTGCAGGAATTCAAACTGCTGGCTGCCTCGTTATTTTTGTGGAAGAATTGTAGATCAAAAATACTGCTGTAAATTTAAATGTCTACAAAAAACGGTCTCGACGTGAATGCTTTATTTGAAGGGATGTTGTTGCTTTTTTCTCGGTTTCCCAAGACATTCCTTATTGCCTTTTGTCAGAATTTAACAGCGAAAAATTCAAGAATTCTGATTCTTAATATTTTGCTTTTAAAAACAACAATAAAGGATGGCTGGATACAGTTATCGTAGAATGCAAAATGTGTAAAGTTCGGAAATATTGGTAAAATAAAAAAAAATAAATTACAAGTACCTGCTTTTAATCGAATTCTCCAAACAATTTTTCAAATAGGTACTTGTAAGTAAATGTAATTAAGGAAATTAAATTACTAATTTCATGTAATTAAAAAGTGCCAACCAACTACTTTGTTAATCATAATAACATTAATGTTATTTATAACTAAAGGCATTATAAAATTAGTAATTATTTCAATTTTAAATGTCTAATTACACAAATGTAATTAATTAAAAGCTTTTGAATATATTATGTGATTTTTATTAAATACAAATTTATTTTATTAATTTTATTAATATACATATAATTAAAAGTCAATTATTTTTAAAAAGACATAATGTAAAAAGTTTAATTATTAATTAGCTACCTGTAATTGAAATGAATTGCCAAAAAATTATCATTATTTCCCAACTCTGGTATACTGGGAAGCCTAAAAACTTAAAGTAACACTGTTGAAATTAAAAAAAAAAAATTTGGCGGCACAACAGCTCGTGGAGAACCAAGGTCTAGTGGCTTACAACTCTCAACCATTCCCGTGTGCGTATTTTTTTCAGGAATGGAGGGGACCTACAATTTTTTGTGGAATGGAGGGGACCTACAATTTTTTGCCGAGTCTGAACGGCTAGATGAGAAGCACTTATTCATGACAAGTATACTCTTGGAGGATTTGTCAGTTCCTCGCAAGAGGCAGTACCTCGGAAAAAAACATTTCTGTTTTTAGGTGGTAGCGGCTGGGAAATTTGAATTTGAAATTTGAAATTTTAGATCGTGGAATTATTTCAAGGTTGATTAGCCCTGACAGTCCTTTAAGCTCCATCCACAGATGCCTTTAGTGATTTACACGCCTGGGTTCGTATTCGAACTTACTCTCAAGAAGTTTAAATTTCCTCGGAATTTGTTACATTTTAAAAAGGGTTTTTCAATAAAAACAGATTGACGTTGACAGTCGTGGTGGTCATGTTGTTTTGGTGGCATCTGTCTAATTTGCTGTTTACAGTTACACGATCACATGTTTATCAAAATTTGTGTCATTTTTGTGGCACTAACTTGACGTATTACATGATAGCTTTTTCCACTGTTCTTCAACAAATTGTAGGATTTGTGGTAAAAATTGTCGATGCCCAAAAAATTTTAAAAGAGAACCCGAGTCAGTTCCACCACCTCCGATCGATGATAAACCATTTTGTTTGACCTAATTTGGATCATGTAAATGTTTACGACATTGTTCCAGCAGGTTGGCACTACGCGTCAAAAATTGACCATCAATTTTTCTTGGTTTAATGTTCTAGGACTTAATTTTGTAGAGTTTTTGACATTGGAGAATTGCACGCAATTAAAAATTTGACCTCTTAGATTAGTTCAACGTTTGAAGGTTGCTATGTATATTCCATACATAAATGGCCTTTCAAGTTTCAAATGGAAGATATATTCGTTTATACTTCAACATCGACCCGCCCTAATTAGGAAATCTTTTATATTAAAATAAAGTGAAAACATATTATAGTTGGTAGATACATGAATTTTACTTGTTGGTAAGATTTGAAGTCAATGACTTATAGTAAAGCAGAAACCAAATGATCTGCCTTTTAATTATGGCATCTATACAAAGAACATCATACCAACCATGTCCAAAAATATGCTATCTTGAATTAAAACGAAGTCTCCACTTTTGGAAAGTTTGGCTTGTAGTTCGAAGATCTCAAAAATTGAACAAAATATAAATAGGTATGTGTGTGAAGTCACCATTTGTGAGTGTTTTGAGGAAATCAGCAACTAACGGGTGATTTTTTAAGAGGTTTAGAACTTTAAAAAAAAAAACACAAAAAATTCGAAAAAATGAATGAAATATTTATTTGAATCGATAGTTTGAACCTTGCAATTTAATGTTTAAAGATAATTTCATGCAAATGTTGACCGCGGCTGCGTCTCAGGTAGCCCATCCGCTGAGTCCAATTTTGGCATACTCTTTCACACTTATCGGCCGGTATCTCACGAATGAATGCATGGATGTTGGCTTCCAGTGCGTTTATCGAAGCGGGCTTGTCCCTATAGACATTAGCCTTGACATACCCCCACAAAAAATAATCTAATGGTGTCAAATCGCACGATCTAGGCGGCCAATTGACCGGCCCGAAACGTGAAATTAACTGTTCACCAAACTCGCCTCGCAATTGCGCCATTGTTTCGCGTGCTGTGTGGCATGTGGCACCGTCTTGTTGAAACCACATATCATGCAAGTCAAGAACTTCCATTTCGGGCAAAAAAAAGTTTGTTATCATCGCTCGGTAGCGTTCACCATTGACAGTAACGCTGCGATTCGCATCATCTTTGAAGAAATATGGCCCAATAATGCCGCCGGCCCATAAACCGCACCAAACAGTGGCTTTTTCGAGATGCATTGGTAGCTGTTGCAATGCTTCTGGCTGATCTTCACTCCAAATGCGGCAATTATGCTTATTTACGTACCCATTCAACCAAAAATGAGCCTCATCGCTGAACACAATTTTTCGATAAAAAAGCGGATCCTCGGCCAGCTTTCCAAGAGCCCATTCACCAAAAATTTGCAAGCGTTGTTCATTTGTAAGACGATCCATGGTTAAATTGCAAACCAAACTGAAGCTGTTTGACAGTGACACAAGGTACTAAACACACGTCAGCTGTCAAAACCAGTATTGCCAAAACCAAACCAGCTAAAAAATCACCCATTATAAGTGATTGGTTGGCATACAAAATGGTGCCCAACATTACTAGAGGTCAAATATCAAGGACAAAAGATATATTTATTTCACCAACAACCTTGACCTGAATTAAACCATCCGAAAAACTCTATATTGATATTCCGTCAATCCCATTGCATGTCCTTTTATTGGGTATATTAGACTGACCTAAAATAGAAATCAAAGGATTATTTCAATAATAGGGTACCTCATTCCCATTCAGATCAACTAAAAGCTTTTCTACTTGTTTCTTTACATCTTCAGCTCATTTCATGGTAACTAAACACAGAGTGCAACATCGCTCCCACCGCCGCACTGCCGCCGCAGTTCGAAGAAAATGATTGATTTCATGCGGATGGACTCATAGTAAAGATCGATTTTATTGCCCTCAATGTATCTTCACCTTATTATCTCTTTTTTTTTTTTTTTGTTATATTCCTGTGCTTCATGTATTTTTTTTTTTCTTACCATAATACTTGTTGGCATCAAAAAGTGGGCTAACATTGCTGACTTAAATGGATAAAAAAAAAATTATAATAAAAAGAAAAAAAATCTCGTCTGATCGTCTCTTGCACACCTCCAGAGTTCAGTCCAGACCATCATCGTCATCATCATCATCGCATCAGAGAAGAACCTGAAAGAAAAAAAAAATATATAAACATATCTTTTGTATCTTAGTCAGAGAGAGAGTATTAAGGTTGCGCCAGCTATGTATAGCTAGCCGTCAGGCTGCATCTGTAACTTACCATCCAACGCATGCAGATGAATGTGGCGATGAAAAATATAAGATACAAAATCTTGCTTTTTGTTAATTCTGTTATTTTATATTTCAATTTTGTTTTCTTTTTTTTTCGATTTTAATTTTTTTTTTTCTTACTGCCCTCTCATCTCATATCTCGGTGTATAATGATGCGCATCTGAAAATAACTATGTTTCCAGTTTTAGACTTTTGTTTTTTTTTTTTTAATTTTTTTTTTTTCATATCAAGTAAGGGTTATCACTAGTGAAAAATTTGTAGATGTTGCAATATGCAGTTTTACCTTCTTACAATAACAAAATTGCAAATAAAAAAATAAAACAAAAAATATACAAGTTGATTAAAATTGCTTTTTAAACGGTTTCACCGCCTTAGAAGTATCTTTTGTAGGAAGGCCAGTAGATAATTTTTATTTAACCGCGTGTATTTTTTTCCGAATATGTGGCTGAAGCGGTGTGTGATCACATAAACACGTAATAAAAATTATTATATTGTATCTACAGGAAAGAATCCAGCAACAAAAATAAATACAAATTGGAATACACAAAGGTCATAATGAGAATATATTTTCAAAAAAAAAAAGTTAAAAAAACTCACGTAATTTTTTTTTGCGAAATCAAATTGCTGAGATATGCCTACCTACTCACATCAAGAGCAAACGAATCTCCTTTTTTTCGTACTTAATTAGTGGTTTTGTGAGATTTCGATGATTTATTAGTTCATAGATATGATGGCGGGTAAAAAAAGTATCTTTTCCTAGAAATGCTGAAGAATATAAATCAATATTTTGTCATTTTTTTTAAATTTTTATTCTTGCATGGAAAATGACCCTTGGTCGTTATTTGTAAAGGTACTTTTATGTCTGTAAAAAAAAATTAAACCAACGAAATTCAACAACTAAAACCAGGTCAGTAGGTCTATTCACCTCACCATCCGTAGCTACTCGTATATCCCAGTCATAAAATTCATGCGGCGAGAGCAAGTAATATATCGAGATACAATGCGGCACTCAAAAGATGAGTCGTTATACACTTGTTGTAATTTATTGAAATGAATATAATTCATATTTGCATGGTTGTTTGCTTTACATTCGTGTATAGCTAGGTACAAATGTATCTTTTCCCATAGAGGTAGGATAGATTCATGCAAAAAGCTTCTCAGTTTTTGGTAGAATTAAAACAATTTGAATAAGGTAGATAGAAGCCTATCCTATATAGCAATATTGCAGAGACAACCTGATGCAGAACACCAGATTACTGATGGTTAAAGAGTGAAAATTCCATGCCACAACAAGTTTAAATATAATAAATCATATAGGCCAATTGTGTGTGAGCGTGCTTTTGTGTGAAAAGGGGAAACTGGATGATGATGATGACTACGCGAGCATTTTCCGGTGTGCTTGTTATCACGTTTTTCAAATTAAAAAACATAAAGTATTGTGTGTGAAATTTGTCAACTCAGATGATCAGATTTAAGGTGATATATTTGTACATATAGCTACCTATGATGAGAAGATGGGATATTTATGACAATAATTTATAACTATAAGCATAAATCAATTTAATAGTTTTTCTTGTGTTTTGTTCGAGAGCACGAATGTAAACTATTATTTTCTATAGGACAAGAAGGAAATAAGTGGCGTATTTACCTTCCGATTTCAATGTTTTGATTTAGGCAAAAATTACTTGTGCTTGCACAAAATTATTTACTATTTCTTCCATTGTCTTCATCACTGAAAACCTTACGGGCAAATTCTACAACAGAAAAGAGACTTAAGGTGGTATATTGGTGCGAAATAACAAACAGCTAATTATTATCGTAATTGTTTGATATTGCACCTTAAAATTTGACATCTTTTAAAAGATTACTTATTGTTGTTTAATTTAAAACATTTCGAAACAGTTTTGTATCAAACCTATTTCTTAAATAAATTGCATCTGAACATGACTAAAATAGTGTTATAGCTTATCCATACTAAATACCAAACAAACTCACATCTTTTTTGACTCTTGTAAATGTCAAAGTATGATACCTTTGAGCTAAGAACGCTACTAAGTAACGGGTGATTTTTTAAGAGGTTTAGAACTTTAAAAAAAAAAAAGCACAAAAAATTCGAAAAAATGAATGAAATATTTATTTGAATCGATAGTTTAAACCTTGCAATTTAATGTTTAAAGATAATTTCATGCAAATGTTGACCGCGGCTGCGTCTCAGGTAGCCCATCCGCTGAGTCCAATTTTGGCATACTCTTTCACACATATCGGCCGGTATCTCACGAATGAATGCATGGATGTTGGCTTCCAGTGCGTCAATCGAAGCGGGCTTGTCCCTATAGACATTAGCCTTGACATACTCCCACAAAAAATAATTTAATGGTGTCAAATCGCACGATCTAGGCGGCCAATTGACCGGCCCGAAACGTGAAATTAACTGTTCACCAAACTCGCCTCGCAATTGCGCCATTGTTTCGCGTGCTGTGTGGCATGTGGCACCGTCTTGTTGAAACCACATATCATGCAAGTCAAGAACTTCCATTTCGGGCAAAAAAAAGTTTGTTATCATCGCTCGGTAGCGTTCACCATTGACAGTAACGCTGCGATTCGCATCATCTTTGAAGAAATATGGCCCAATAATGCCGCCGGCCCATAAACCGCACCAAACAGTGGCTTTTTCGGGATGCATTGGTAGCTGTTGCAATGCTTCTGGCTGATCTTCACTCCAAATGCGGCAATTATGCTTATTTACGTACCCATTCAACCAAAAACGAGCCTCATCGCTGAACACAATTTTTCGATAAAAAAGCGGATCCTCGGCCAGCTTTCCAAGAGCCCATTCACCAAAAATTCGGCGTTGTGGTAGGTCGGCTGGCTTTAGTTCTTGCACCAGCTGTATCTTAAAAGGCTTTACGCCCAAATCCTTCCGCAAAATTGTCCACGTAGTGCTGTAACAAAGGCCTAACTGCTGGGAACGGCGCCGAATCGACATTTCGCGGTCTTCTGTCACACTAGCTGATACGGCCGCAATATTTTCTTCACTACGCACAGTACGTAAACGTGTTGGTGGTTTAATGTCCAACAAAGTAAATTTGGTGCGAAATTTAGTCACAATCTTCCGAATAGACTGCTCAGAAGGTCGAGAATGCCGACCATAAAATGGAAGCAACGCGCGATGAACATTTCGAACCGAGCACGAATTTTGATAGTAAAATTCAATAATTTGCAAGCGTTGTTCATTTGTAAGACGATCCATGGTTAAATTGCAAACCAAACTGAAGCTGTTTGACAGTGACACAAGGTACTAAACACACGTCAGCTGTCAAAACCAGTATTGCCAAAACCAAACCAGCTAAAAAATCACCCGTTATTTATCAGAAAATCCCATCAGCTAATTCTAAAATTCCTTTTTTTGAGCATAAATTCTTCAAAGTAAAACCAACTATTCTGGTTAGTTTAACAGTTTTGCATCAACGAAGGAGTCTGAGCAGTTTACTAAACGTCCGTTACTAAAGCACCGTATTTCAGAAATTCTTAACTTAAAAAAAAAAGTCTTAAACTTATTAAACTTAAACCCCAATGAGTTCAAAAATTTAAACCTCACGTTTTAAATATTGCATTAGGATTGAAGTAAAAAAAAAAAAAATAAAAAAATCATTTTAAAAAACCGGTTTTATTTGCAAGCAGTTGCGTGTTGCATGCCCTATAACAGAATGTGGCGTAGTTGCTGCTTTTGTTAAAAGAATGACAACTGAGTGAGAAGTTTAACCTCAACCTGCCATCTTAAATGATAAGTGGGCGTGCCAATCTAAGTAGGTATAATGGAGAATTGCCTTTTAGTACCCTTTTTCTTTTTTTAGTATGTCATGTATGAATGAAAAAGCATTCAATCTGATATTATCATACATTTTACAACTAATGTGTATAGGTGTGTACTTAAATTATGTATTGGAGTGGTTTACTGAAACTAGTTTTTCCCTGTTGAACCGACCAAAGTGCCCGGCAAAATTTTGAAAAGAAATCAAGATCTCTTTCGAACTTAGAAAACGTTCTAGAATAAATGGAGAATCATGTTCATTAGTCAGCTTGTATAATTACCAGGCCCGTGTGCCAAGGCAGGTTCGGAGGTTCTAATAATAAATATTCCGAAGGTCAACTTTCAAGTGAACAAAACATTTGTACTGCTAATTGCATTTAAATCTAATAGAATTTCGTTTTTCGTTGTATATTGAAGTGCTGCCAACCGTACTCTTAAAAAGACTATGGTAAGATAATTTATGAAAGCGTTCTCTATGATCTTATCATTACAACATTAAGATAAGATTGAGCATTAAAAAAACACCCCTAAATCATATGCTTAGATTATATCAAGATAAATATTTTAGTTCTTAAAACTTTCATGTTCCCCCTCCCCAGCACTTTAGAAGTGACTTTTTTTTAAAACCAAAGTAGGGTTTTTTAGTTAAATTTATATTCAATGTAATTATTTAGTAGATGGTGAAAATCTGCTTCGAAGCCAGTCTTTTAATTTTAATTATATAAATATTTTTTTTACTTTGATTGGATTTGCATTCTCTCTTCCAAAGAGGCTTTTTCCCACCTTCTTCACGCAAAGTGAGGGGAAGGAGATAATTAATAATGTGGTCCTATGATAGCAAGATTGTTGAATTTAACAGGAGTTCTCTGGTCATCGTCTGACCTTTAATTCTTGATTTATAGGCTAATATTTGAAACAAGTGACAACCCATTTCTCGTTCTTTTGACAGTGTTGCCAGCTTTTTCATTTTGTAAATTTGGCACTTTAACTTTGGCGGAAATTATTTTTTTTTGCACAGTTGCCAAGTGAAAAGTGTTTTGTGAAACAAGCTTCCAAATCAAGCTTCCAGGTGTAGACTTTTAATTGCATTGCTGGTACTAAATTTTATTTTTTTTAGGCGTGTGATTTACAATCTGGCAATACTTTTTTCAAAGTTGGTCTCTTTGACAGCTGTCACTTGATTTATGCTCAGATTGGTTTGCCAATTCATAATGAATAGACTTACTCGTGAAGAACGTTGATGTTGACGAACTTTGATTCCAACAAGCCGGCGTTATATGCCATACATCCAACGAAACAATCAATTTATTAAAGGAAAAATATGGTTATAGCATTATCTCCCGTCGTGGGCCTGTAGCGTGGTCTCCAAGATCATGTGATTTAACACCGCTGGACTAGTTTTTGTGGGGTTATGTAGAGTTTAAGAAATACTCGTAGTAGCTATTTTCTGAAATTCATGGACGCCACATTTATAGGCATTTTAAGCCTATAAAGCATATTACATTCCTTTAATTCCACTCCATTTAGTTTTAATTAAAATGAAGTATCAATAAGTAAAATTAATAAGAGAACAATAATTTTATTTCCAAGAAAACACTTCCTAATTTTATGTTTTAAATCAATTTCAATTTACCTACATCTATAAAAGAACAAAAAAAAATCAATTTTAAGTATCTACACAACGATTCTCAATACAATAAACTGAAATGGCACTTGTTGCAAATACAATTATTTATATTCTTTGATGATGAAACCAGATCGATGCTCCCGCTGTGTACATTGAGTAATGATGACTCTTATAGCTACAAAGATATTCATTCTTTCAAATATCTATTATAAATTCTACTATATGCAAATTTTTGCTTTGTTCACATTATTATTACGTCACATTCACTTAATTTTATCCATATTCCAGCCATTCATATATATTTCTGTCAGTAAGTTTACAATTTCTATAGAAAAAAAAATAAAATTTCTAGCTATTGCACTTGTAGTTGTGTGATGTGTAAATATTTTGCTTCTTATAATTTTCTTTAAGAAAACTTCAAATTAGATGTTAAGAACGCAAGAATATATTTCACTTCAGCCGCAAATGCTCAGAAAATACACTCTCAAAAAAGTTCAACAGAAACACTACTCTTTTGGATTATTTTAGTAATAGTTTAAGATTTAAAATACCTGGGTAAGATAAATAGGTTTAGAAGTATTTTCTTTTTCTACAAGCACTTTACTCTCATATTCTCCGGATATCGATGTTTGAACACGTGTAGACTTCCTTTATTTTTTTTTTTCTTTTGTCTTAGATAGAGTTCCTCTCTTTATACAATGAAAAGTAAAGTAAAAATGCACACTTCTGAAAAGAGCAATCAAGACTGAAAATAAATAGGTATGTATTATAAAAATTTGTTGGCACAAGATGAAAAATAGATGCTTATATTACAAACTCATATTTTTATCTAATTGAATATTATTTATTATCGTTTCTAGTTTCTGAGTGCAGAAGATAGTACCTACTGTACTCAAATAAGTAGGAAGTCATAGGTATTTGTCTAGCTTTGCCTTCATTTGTCATAGGATATAGTGAGAGTAAACCCAAAATCATAGAAGCAATAAATTGGATAAAGACTCTCCTTTCTCTTAAGGTTCTTTATTGTTTTCATTCATTTGATATACTCGTACGTATGAAACAAAAAAAAAATAATTTCAAAAATTTCAACTTTTGGTGAAATTCAATTTAAAGTGATAAGCTCATTTAAAGTTCAAACTGTAAAAAAAACCATTTTATAGATTTATCACCAAAAATAACGGTTACAAAAAAAAAGAAAACAAATTCAGACACATTATCTTCACACTCTAAATTTTATTAAAACTTTGTTTTTTTATGTGTTTTTATATTTTTATTTTTTTTAATTGCCTCAATTATATTAAAAGTCATTAGTGCGTGAATTATAATGAGGAAGGAGGTATTTGAACTTCTAAAGCTGCCGACATTCATATAAGTATATCATCTATATTAAACTACATATAATAAACACATAACTACCGCACAAAATTTGCCCTTTTATTATTTTGAGCAAAGCGTCGTTGACTTTCAACACATTGTTTATTATCATATAAAGAGATTGTGTTTTAGAGTTAGGTTCAAGAGGTTAGATAATAATTTGGACATGGAATATAAATTATATTACATAATTAAAGTAAGATAATTGAGTGTTCTGATTAGTGTGTATTGTTTTTCTACTTGGTAGGTATGTCTAGTCTATTTGTTAGAACGCATGCTTGCTTACTCATTTATTCAAAATGGAACGTCAAAATGGAATTTGAAAGAAATAATAGAGTTTTGAAAAGAGAACTTTTGGAACATTAATATACAAGAGTTTGTATTTCAAATACACAGGTTTTTGACACCAACAGGCAAGGTTATTTTTGGAAATAAAAATCCTTCATCCGTTATCCAAAGGATTTAAAAATGTGGTTTTCGTTATTTTCGAGATTCATATCCAACGAGCTGTAGGTAAATGTTTTTAAAAAAAGATTACGACTCCTGAATAATCTTCTTCTTCAAAGTTCACCTAAAATCTTTTCAATATCCGTTTTAGTCTTCGTGAAATCTTTATGTAGAGGAGTATGCTAAGCACGTGAATTTGGACTATAGTGATTTCTCCAAAGTAGGTATACAAAAGATATTGAAAAAGGCTTAAATAGAATTTGGAAAAAAAGAAATGCAATTTTCTTGAAAAAAGTACATATTGGGTAAAAAATAACCTTACAAATACTAAAAAAAAATGGTAATGACGAACGAACATCTTACTAAAGATATCTGCAAGAGTAACAAAGGTATTAAAACATTTTAACCATATTTTTAAGAAGGAATCATTACTGACAAATTACGTTTTTGGAAATGGATTTGAGCTTAACCCCAAAAAGTATGCATAGAAACATTTGTCACTTGTCGTTTCAAAAACTTAAGAGATATTTTGTAAGCCTGTGATATTTAATATGGTACAATTGACGTAGTAGCTAGCAAGCTGTTGATCTTTTCAGCGGCCATATCTTGTTGGCGAAAGTAATGTGAATGTTAAATAATTTTCGCAAAAATGCCGTCGAGTGTCATTGTACATTGACATTAACATAGAATTTATAAAAGAAGATTTCCTGAGTCGTTATTCCTCAAATTTTCGTTTTTTAGTCTGGAGTGGCGCTGCATTGCACTTCTGTTCTTTGAATATGGTTATGATGAAAATCAAAGTCTCTAATAACGAAATCTCATTTAAAAAAATCTCGAAAAATAGAATCTCGCAAATCAAAAATGATGCTTTTCATAATAGACCCAGAACTCACAGTAGATTTTGGGTGGAGTTATAGTGAAAAAAGAACTATACAGTCGTCGAAAGCACTTTGAAGGTAATCGTTTTAGCCAAAATTGGTTTTTACCCCTCCCTCCTTAGATCACATATCACGGAATCCAAGACCATTTGTGTGCATAGTTCGCCCTGCCAGACCGTTTAAAAAATTCAAAGTGAAAAACGGGTTTCATAACTATACACTCAAATGGATTCGGATTCCGTGATATGTGCTCTGTATCCGAGGAAAGAGGGAGATGTGAAAACCAATCCTGGCTAACACGATTGCCTTTGAAGTTGCATTAATATTATTTTTTTTTTTTTATGAACTGTTTAATTACAAAGGCCCCAGTTTTGGACGGCAAGACTTCGATTTTTTAATAGCTTTTAATGAAGTTTTCGACGCCTATACTTCTTTTATTGCTATATTCACACCCAAAATCTGCTGTTGGCTCTTAGTCTATAATCTCATAGTTAAAAGATTTGTAATGCTCACTTCACATCCAAATACGAACTACCACCCCTCGATGTTTAAAATGGAGTCAAAATTATTTCAATATTGCATCAAGGATTGTCGCTGGACAGTGGTGGTAAACTAAAATATTTTTTTTTTTTTAATAATTTATTAAAATCATTTTTTTCTAAACTTATCCTCATTAGATTCCCTACAATAGAATCGTTTCAATAAATCCAGCACTGCCATATGAAAACTTTTAATTCAAAGTGTTTTTATGTTTTTGAATAAGTTTTGTCAAAAAATAATAATTTGTCGCTCCATTTTTTCTTTAAAACATCTCTTGAATATGTAAAAACAAGCATTTTTTCCAAAAATTCCAGCACCATCCTATGACAACATTAAGTTCTGAGCGGTTTTGGTGTAGAATTTAACTAAACAACTGTCGTGTTATGCCTTTAAATAAATTGTGTCAAAAACTAATTTTTCGTGCTGTTTTTTCTATCAATTTTTTTTTTTGAATATGACAAAAAGATTTAAAATAACTTGTTTGCTCTTCTCAATTAATCTAGCTCTTCGATATGAAATTTTTTATCCTTAAGTCTAGTTGTTTATACATCCATGTAAAGTGTAGTTTTTATGTACAAGAATTATTTATTTCTTAAGAGCGAAAAACTGTCAAGAACTAAATACAATTATTTTGGCAATAAGGAGGAACAAATTTGTCTCGAAATAAAAACAACTCAATGGGATTTTCTAAACAGTTTCAACAATAATACTCGAGAGCTAATAACATAATTTGTCAATAAAAGCTGTCTTTAGCGTAGAAAAAAACTGATACCTTGTTTACATGGAGAATTGAATGCATATTGAATCAGGATTTAGTTCGATGTAAACCTAAATCGCATTGAATCCAGATTACTCGATCCATTCCAGTTCGTTGTTATGAACCTGGGTCGAAATTTCGATCCGGATTGAGCCCGATCCTTCGATCCGCTTATGTAAAAGTGGTATGAGCTACTTATTATTATATGAGGTACTTATTATTATTTTCTGCAGCACTGAACGCAGCCATCAGACTTTCCAGTTATCTTTCGAGTCAGCGCTGGAAAATTGGTTGGTTGGTGGGTGGAAAGAATCAAAACGTCACATTTAGGTTACGACAAAAAAAAAAACAAATAAGTCAATTGCTGACTCGCTCTTGCTCGCACTTACTACACAATTTTATTTTATTGTTTTTAGTTATTGTGGTGGATTATTTAATAAATAAATATTTGCATTCAAATTTCAAATTTGCTTTTTTGGAATAAATGCGATTGAAAATTTCATTTTCCTGAAAAATATTGATATAGGTACATATGTAACGGGTGATTTTTTAGCTGGTTTGGTTTTGGCAACACTGGTTTTGACAGCTGACGTGTGTTTAGTACCTTGTGTCACTGTCAAACAGCTTCAGTTTGGTTTGCAATTTAACCATGGATCGTCTTACAAATGAACAACGCTTGCAGATTATTGAATTTTACTATCAAAATTCGTGCTCGGTTCGAAATGTTCATCGCGCGTTGCTTCCATTTTATGGTCGGCATTCTCGACCTTCTGAGCAGTCTATTCGGAAGATTGTGACCAAATTTCGCACCAAATTTACTCTGTTGGACATTAAACCACCAACACGTTTACGTACTGTGCGTAGTGAAGAAAATATTGCGGCCGTATCAGCTAGTGTGACAGAAGACCGCGAAATGTCGATTCGGCGCCGTTCCCAGCAGTTAGGCCTTTGTTACAGCACTACGTGGAAAATTTTGCGGAAGGATTTGGGCGTAAAGCCTTTTAAGATACAGCTGGTGCAAGAACTAAAGCCAGCCGACCTACCACAACGCCGAATTTTTGGTGAATGGGCTCTTGGAAAGCTGTCCGAGGATCCGCTTTTTTATCGAAAAATTGTGTTCAGCGATGAGGCACATTTTTGGTTGAATGGGTACGTAAATAAGCATAATTGCCGCATTTGGAGTGAAGATCAGCCAAAAGTATTGTAACAGCTACCAATGCATCCCGAAAAAGCCACTGTTTGGTGCGGTTTATGGGCCGGCGGCATTATTGGGCCATATTCCTTCAAAGATGATGCGAATCGCAGCGTTACTGTCAATGGTGAACGCTACCGAGCGATGATAACAAACTTTTTTTTGCCCGAAATGGAAGTTCTTGACTTGCATGATATGTGGTTTCAACAAGACGGTGCCACATGCCACACAGCACGCGAAACAATGGCGCAATTGCGAGGCGAGTTTGGTGAACAGTTAATTTCACGTTTCGGGCCGGTCAATTGGCCGCCTAGATCGTGCGATTTGACACCATTAGATTATTTTTTGTGGGGGTATGTCAAGGCTATATCTATAGAGACAAGCCCGCTTCGATTGACGCACTGGAAGCCAACATCCATGCATTCATTCGTGAGATACCGGCCGATATGTGTGAAAGAGTATGCCAAAATTGGACTCAGCGGATGGGCTACCTGAGACGCAGCCGCGGTCAACATTTGCATGAAATTATCTTTAAACATTAAATTGCAAGGTTCAAACTATCGATTCAAATAAATATTTCATTCATTTTTTCGAATTTTTTGTGTTTTTTTTTTAAAGTTCTAAACCTCTTAAAAAATCACATTGGAACTTTCTCAGCTCAGGAAGTAAATTGTTCCTAAGTATCTTCTTTGTAGGTATCAAAAAGAAGAAGAAGGAATTTTCCTTGAAATTATTATAGGTATTACGAAGCTTGGTACCATATCTATTCGAGGTTAAGGTCAGTTACTAATTAATATGTATTTTACTTAATACTGACGCCACTTACAAATAGATACTATTTTGGTTAGTTAGGTAGCTATTTGCCAATAGTACAAAATGTCTCTACCTACGCAACTACCTACTTATATAATTAAATATGACACGCAAACAAACTACCTACCTAATTAAACAAAATAATAACTCAATTAAAACTCTCACACACATCAATTAATAATTTAACTAAATAATGATTTAAGAAATTACAACAAAAACAACTTAACATTAAAAAAAAAAATTACAAATTCTAATCACTAAATCTTTCCTGACTTTAAACAAAGTGTCACCGCTTAACCTGGTCTCCATGCAGTATACTTACATACCTTATACAAAAAAAAAACGACAACCAAACTACAAAAAAAAACACACATCCACACTGCAGTGATATTCAATTTACTATTTTCCAGAAGCACTTAACAAGGCAAAACGCCTGTTAATTATCACCTGAAAAGATTAATGCGCGCAACAAAAATTGCAAAAAGAAAAATATAAAAAAAAACAACAAATATACAAAAAAAAGTGACGCTCTATACACACAGAAATAACCAGCAATTGCATTCTGAAAAAATAAAACTTCATTCCCCACTCCCCACACCTTATAACTCTTGCAGTACCAACAATTCATACAACATTAAGCTTATGGCAAAAGTGAATTGAGAAATTGGAGATACGCGAGCGCGGATGGATGATGCACCGAATAAAAATAATAAAAAAAAAAACTAAAAACATTAAGCATCACGCTTACAGAAAGTATAATTGTATCTATAGAGGTATTTATGCCCACATACTATGTGTAGATACATAGGTATACAACTCATCTTGCATTACAATTTAGATAGGTTAGGTACTTTTGATAATTTTTACCCGGGCAAGATAGAATAAGTTAGATATAAGTAGGTATTCCAATACCGAACGAGACCGTATAGAAAAAGATTTCTCAAATTCAAGAACGAAGGAAAAGCATCTAAATCCATTTACACTCTTTAAATAAATGTAGGTGTACCGACGTTGGAATAGATACCAAAATACATTAAATTTTTGTTTATAAATATTTCTTTTCGAATGTTGCAGAAAACTAGGTACACTCTTATAGCAATTAATCAATTTTAGTGCAGTTGCAGTATAACACGTCCGGCGCGGCACACAATTTTTTTTTTTTATTTTTTTTTTTTTCAAAGTCCATTTAGCGACGGTAAATTTGTTCTGATGCCACACAGCACACACTTTGTTGCACCCATTCAAGTTCCCGCCACAAACTTAACTAAAGGATATCTGTAGGTTACTTCTATAGGTATATCCATATAATCCACCGCGTGTATCCGGCAATTCTTTCCATAGGTATCTCTACCTTACCCCGCGAAAAGTAAAAATTTCCGTTGTTTTCAATGGGAACAGTTGTTTTATCCTTTTAAAAATAGAATTCGTATTTGGTATAAAAACAAACCAAAAATGAACTTAAAAAAAAAAAAACTGAAAAAGATACAAATAACGGAGCTTATAGATCTTTAGCATGGTTATTTATGAGTTGTTGAGCTCAAGTTTGTACACCGCCACCATAGTCGTCGTCGTCGTCATCGTCATCGGCGCTCGTCGCTGGCTGAGCTGAGAGAAATAACCAGCACCAAAAAGCGTCTCCCATAAACAAACTCGGTAATAAATAATATTCGCACATCGTATAAATGCACCCCGCATATGAGTAGATATATATACGAAGAAGATAATAGGGGTTTTGGAGAAGTTTTCTTGGCCTTCTGAAATGACAGAATTGTTTCAAATTGTATACTTCACAACAGCTAAGCAAAACAACAACAACAAAAGGATCTTTTTTTAAAACAAACCTATAATTTAGTTAGATCCAAAAGGCAAAGTGGAGCCAGGCTTAAGCTGCCATGAATGAATATGCGAAAAATTGAAGATACAAATTCAAGGAGAAGATTATGAACAACTCAGCTTATAAAAATATGCTCCTCCATGTAGGTAGTTCGTACAAATGAGCGCGTGCGAACCTGAAGCTAAACCTTGGGATAGCTAAACACAGACTGACTGTCCGTCCAAATGCCCACAAAACTAACTTGTGGATGAGTAATGGAAGGAGATTAACAATCGTCGTCGTCGCCATTCCCATCACTCCATATCCCTTGGCCACCATCATCTTCACCACTACCATTCCAAAGATACACTAATCCTCACACAACCACATCATACAGCCTTCATTATCACCTTTTTCGCTCGGTTTTTTCTTTAAATTCACATATCGAAAAGGTTCCCATTTTGGATTTGCTGGATTGTATTGCTCTTCGGTAGTCCGTTGCGTTCGTCTTCGTCGTAGTCATCGTCATCGTCATCGTCTGTGTGCTGTCAGTCAATTTTGGTGTTTTTTTTCGCTCAACTGCAGGTATTTCTACAGGGAGAGGTTCATAATGTTGTTGTTGTTACAGTCATAACACACCGGCTCTGATGACTTATAGCACTTTGATACCCCTCATAATTTGTATATTCCTCCTTTAAGCCATACTCATCCATCTTGTGGAAGTGTGGATGGAAAGATGGACTATGAGAGAGAGAACAAAAAAAAAAAAAAAAAACAATAATAAAAAATATTAAAATTAATTATGTTTGCTCACGTTTTGACACAGATATCGCTGTTCTCTTCTATGCACATACACTCTCAACCAAAGCCAAAGAAACCAACATGGAAGTTCCAATTCCAATTCCCAGCAATATCTGATTTATTTATGAGAAATAAAAGGGTGGAATTAAGGTGATAAAAAATCCATTTGCTTGTCAAAAATTGATATTCTATTTATGTGTATAAGTTATGAACATAAATTGGTTTTGTTTTTTTATTCTTTTTCGGTTGTGAAGGAAAAAAAAATATATCGAAGATTCAAACCAAAAAGAGGCGAATTCATTTCTTACCTGACAAAAAGTGTTGCCATTTGAATGGGATTTTTTTTTCCAGGTAGATATAAGGGAATAAAAATAAAGGTAATCCTAATTAGATTATTTCGTGATGGAATGTAATTTTTTTTTTCTTCTGCGTGGAAAAAGTTATTCTTTTATTGAAAGATGGATTAGAGGGAATTTTTTTTTGTTGGCTTATCTGAACTGAGTGTGATAGTGATTCCTTTTGGGATTGTCAAATACCTATACCTCTGGCATGTTTATTATTAGATCCAATTCATTAATAAGAATTATTTAATTTGTTAATTCTGATTTGAAAATGAGTTTTGGATTTTTGTGAATTTTCATGGGAGTTTCCTATAATTTTAGGAAAAAAGTTCCTGCATGCGGCCTTCAATTTATTAACTAATATCATTTACGTGTAAATAAGCTATTCAAACACCATTTACTCTGAAAAAAGGTAATTAGGGAACATTCATGCTGAAAACGTAGAGCCTTTTCTGTTATTGATTTTTTTTTTCATCAAGAAGTAGCTAATAGAATAAGTCAACTTAAAAAAAAAAAAACCCGGTCAAATCGCACGATCTTGGTGGTGAAATTCCCATACTCACCTTTTCGACATATATCCCTACCCTTAAATTGCTTACGCCAAAGGCCCCTAGTATTATCAAGTGTGTGATACGTAGTGCTGAATCACATGTAAGTAGTTCACATCCAAATAATGCAATTTGGGTCAGAAGAAATTGCTTATAACATCGATCGTTAGAGGTCTTCGTCTCCGACTTAACTGACGTCGATGTTTTTGACAGATCCTATACTGACTTCATTGACGTAAGCGGATTTTGGCTGATTATTCACTGAGCCGTTTGACTTAAATTTAGCCACTTAACGTTGGGAAGGATAGGCAGGTAATCCGTCAGATATGGGTGCACGTACATATTATAAATGTTCGTCAATCTTGTAAATTGCCATGACTTGGCTTCAGTGACTGAATAATAAGCAACAGGGGCCAAATTACAGATTCATTGACCAAGTAAGTAAGCACCATCAGTGATCAAATGAAAAATTAGCCACTTCAAACGTGAAGCACTAATACCAAACTCACTTATTTAATCACATATTACTTGAAGAGTGATGCAATAATTTGGCTCCATATTTGACAGGCACCACTAAAATAACATGGCTTCCATAGATTTACAAGACCTTAAGTACACTATTTAGGATAAAAAATCCTCTAACTTCAACATGACAATCTAGATAAACTTACTTAGTTTACTGTTAAACTGATAGTAATATACTTTGTTGTGTGTAGTTAACATGACAACTTCCTAGTATGACATCTGCCATATTTGTTTTTAAAAACTGTCAAACTTGAATTTGCAAAAGAAATAGTTTAGTTTAGGAAAAGTTAAAAATCTCCATTATTAAAGTCGAACAATTGTTACTCTGAGTCCGTTCCTTTACTTTGAATTTCTGTGCATTTCTGCGCATTTATAAGTGGAAAGTTCTGTCAGATTTCATGTCAAAAAAGTTATTGACATTTGTTTGAAATAAAAATCATAAGACGGTGTTCACATTTGACTGAAAAACTGGACGTTTGAGTATTCACATCTCACAACATCACATCAATAGAAGTGGGAGCAAGATATGAATACCAATGTGAACACTGTTCAGAAATTCAAAATAAAGGATCGGACCTAATATGTGTCACACTGTGGAGTAGTTTGCTCAAAGCTTAACATTTTTAACTCCATAATTATTTTGAATAGTAAATCCACGAATGTGCTTGTTAACCACAATATTAGGGAAAGAATCCATTGTATTGAGTTGTTAATTATCGAAATCGATAATCAGCCAATATTGGTTGATTAGCTTTATTTAACCAGAGCTTGCCTAGTAGACTATTAGAAATAAACCTTTAAAAATCTATTAGTGTAACAGTAAGAACTCAAACATGGTACCAGTGAACTTATTTCGACTACTATAATGTTTGAGCTGATTTGAATTTTACGGGCTGGTTCGAGTACCTACTAACACTCAAACATTATACGAGTGAACAAGGTTTGAGTTGATTTCGCTTGTCTGAAGTCTAGTTCGAGTACAAACTTTAATTTTAATCGATTTCTGAAGGCGGGGCTTCGTCTTTGTGATACTAACTTCAACTTTCCAAAAAAAGCTTAAATTGGAAATTTTTTAATGTCCCTAAATATTTATTTTAAGTCGCTCTTTTTCATAGAGAATAAAGTTTGGTCTAATATTGTTGGAATTTATTCGAACCAAGTTCACTCGCACAATGTTAAAGTGCGCTTACAGAACGATTGACCAATATTTTACTCACGGGGAGTAAGATACTTTTAACTTTAATTTAAATGCACTTACAGTTCACCTTATAAATACAAAGTCTTGAGTTCACTTCTGACTAGCCTCTTCCGTAGATTACTAGATAACTCTCGAATTAAAATTTCTTATTAATAAAAACCACAAACGATTCCTATCCGCTGCCACTATTTTTTTTTTTTTTTGAGGTACTGCCTTTTGCGAGGAAAAGCCAAATCCTCCAAGAGTTTACTTGTCATGAATAACTGTTTCTTATCAAGCCATTCGGACTTGACAAAAATTGTAGTTCCAACTGCTAACAGCACGCATCAGGAATGGTTGAGAGTTGTAGATAAGTCACTAGGCCCTAGTTCTCCAAGAGCTGTTGCGCCACCAAATCTAAATTTAAAAAAAATAAAAAATAAATAAATTTGGTGGCGCAATAGCTCGTGGAGAACCAAGGCCTAGTGACTTACAACTCTCAGCCATTCCTGTGTGCGTGTTATTGGCAGGAATGGAGGGGACCTTCAATTTTTTGCCGAGTCCGAGCGGCTTGATGAGAAGCACTTATTCATGACAAGTATACTTTTGGAGGATTTGTCAGTTCCTCGCAAGAGGCAGTACCTCGGGAAAAACATTTCTGTTTATGGTGGCAGCGGCTGGGAATCGAACCCAGATCTTCTAAATTTTAATGTCACTAATAAATACAATGCCCGAGGCAAGGTAAACTCGTTGCTAACTTACTTTTATAAAAATGGGACTAAAGGATTTGGTGGCACAACAGCTCATGGAGAACAATTAAGTATTTAACAAGTCAAAATACCCTTCATAAGGCAAATTAGACGATCCCAAACCTTCGATGTGACAATCCAAAGCTCTAACCATTATGTCAAAGGGAAGACAAAAATTTTGCTTATGCATCAACCGAAGCTACTGAATCTAAAATTTCAATCACAAAGCGAATATATCCGTTGATATGAGTATACCTTATTCAGTTGCATAAACTTTTAATGCTAAGATTAAAAATAGACGAGCCTTTTTCAAATAGAATCATTTTTTTGTCAACATTCAAAGAATGTACCTTACCTGTATACATATTCTAATACATATATTACCTGTGAAATTTGCTATCTTTGTCCTCCATCATGATTAATATCATTTTATTTGAATTTTGACCTCACCTCTTATTACTATCTTTGATCAAAACCGCAGTATTTTTAGGTTTTGGTTTCCTGTAGTTTAAACAACAAACCACCTTCGAAGTTTTGATTAAAAACAAAAAATGGCCTTAAAACCTGTTCAAACAAACAAACCTACCATACTTCCATACAAAAATCCTTCAAGATCATGCGGTGGGAAAAAAAGGAACAAAAAAAAAAAAACAACAAAAATTGACATCAATTGATACAAAAGGCAAACAATAAATCTTTACATCACAATAAAACACATTATAAGAGTCACAACTACTAACATAGTCCAGCCATTTATTATCACCTTCACAAACCAAACCACCACCAACATACCTTGAAACAAATAAACATGGCCGAACTATCAAGCTATAATGTGTATATTTTTTTTTTTTTTGTAAGTTATAAATGTATCTAATATATCACTATAGTGCCGGATGATTAATCTCAATAAGATCTCTCGCGTATCTGTAGAATATAAGAGTCTCTCTATCCGAAAACTCGTAAATGTAAAAAAAAAACGAGTACCTACCTGTTTTGGAGTTTTTCTTAAGAAATAAATCTTTTAATCAAAAGCAATAGATCATTGCATGTTATGGTATGGCGGCATGTGCATCCTGAGATGTCACAACAAATTTATAAAAAGACAAAAAAAAAAATACAAACATTTTGTATAAATTATTTTGCATCTCTTTTTGACAGCTGTGGTTTTATTATGAACTTGTGTGTCATGCTGTCACATTTTTCAGTAAATATGTATATACTTTTTTTTGGAATAAAATTAAAATGTTCAATGATTCATGAGTTGCTATAAATATTTTTATCAGAATCTATAAGAAATAGAAGGAATGAAAGATGGGTAATGACATTTTTGTTAAATTTGGAATATAAAAATATTGTTTTCGGTTGGTACGTAATGAGGAGATCAGTTAATTTATAAGACTAAAGTACATTTCTAAATTTATAATTTTCCAAACCCAATATTATTCTAAATTATCACTTCCTAACTGACATATCCATTCAAACTTTATCATTTCATATAATTTTCGGTGGATGGGCTACGATATCCCGACTCTTTTAATATCGACTTCAAAAGGTCGATTTTTATAATCTCGACGAAAAAAATATCGATTGTTCAAAAGACCGACTAATCAAAAAGTAGAAACAAAATTTTACCGATTTTTAAAATGTCAACTTTTTAAAACATTGAATGATAAAATGTCGATCACTGTTTACATTTTGACATTTCAACAGTTGACATTTTAAGCAAAAACCTTTCAACAATCGATATTTTAATAGCTGAGATTTTAATCAGATCATAGTTTAGGGAATGATGATTCCAAGCGCGCGTTTATAAACACCATTCCCTAAACTATGATCAAATCATTTTAAACTAATTTTACATTGTCAATTAGTTTTTAAAGTATTTATTAAGCGATCATTTAAAGTTAATGTTTCACTCGCCGAATTAAAAAGAGAAATAAAGAAGCTTAAGTCAAATAAAGCTCCAGGATATGACTTAATCACGGCAGAAATTCTAAAAAGCTCCCCCGTATGGATTTATTAGCCTCCTTTACATAATTAGTACCGCTCTTAGGTTTGAATATTTTCCGAGCCAATGGAAAGTTGCGGATGTCATAATCTGGCAAACCATCTTACGAAGAGAAGTCTTACAAGCCGATCTCGCTTCTTCCTATAATATCAAAAGTTGAAAGATATTGAGCTTGCAGCTGATAATAGAAGAGAAACAATTAATACCTGAATATCAGTTCGGATTTAGTAGAAAGCATTCGACAGTAAATTGATCAAGTGCATAGAATTACTAATGTAATTGAGAGAGCTCCTGCAAAGAAAATCTGTTAGACAATCTTTTTGGACGTATTGCAGGCGTTTGATAAGGTGTGGCACGAAGGCCTTAAATTAAAACTAAGACAAGTTTGGCCTGAAGGACTTTATTAAGTTCTAAATGAACATCAAGGTAACTGACTTTTTCATGTAAAACACGGAAATAATTATTCTAATTTCAAAGAAAAAGCGCCTGAGCTACCACAAGGAAGTGTATTAGGTCCAGTACCTTTTATTTACACGCGCGATATACCTCAAACAGAAGACACTATCGTTGCCACGTTTGCTGATGGTGCTGCAATACTAGTAGTAAGCAAAACGATTAACAAAGCTACAATTAAATTACCAAATGCTATTAACAATGTCAATGAGTGGACAAAAACATAACGAATAGTACTAAATGAACAAAAGTCTGTCCACGTGAACTTTACGTATACAAAAATATATAGAAAGTATCTTCTGTAATACTCGTTACACATAGAGAATTTCACACTTAGATAAGCTTTTGATCAAATATTAATTAAAGAGAATACTTTAAACGTAGGTAAGATCCGAAATTTTTGTCCAGCTGTTTCATTACTTCCAGACTTATAGACTGAACGAATGGTTCGATTAGTATAAGACCTGGTACCAAAAAACAAAGAGTTGTTTTGGGCAAAATTTGTGAAAAGTTTTAAAAAATTATAAGGCTTGAATGACCAGCTATTTCTTTCAATTTTGAATTAAATGGTCTTTCATGTCTCTAAAATACCTTTTATCTTTTGTTGATGAACTTATATTTTACTAAAATTATTGTATTAAATAAATACAAACCATCTATTTCGATAGTAAATTTTAAATGAAAAATCTTCCGAAAAAAGTTTTCAAATTCAGCTTTGTTTCCAAGTTACAATATCATAATAAATAGTGACCAGTGAGACCATTATATCAGAAAATCAAGGGAACATTTAGTAGCATTTTCAATTTTAAGCGTGCATAAAACATGTCTGAATTTGTATTGGTTGCTTTTATCGAGGGCGTACTGCACCTTAATTTTCTTATAAAAAATTCTGGCAATCACTAACCCCTATATTAATAAACAGCAGATAACAACGTGCTAGCGTTTATAACGGGTGATTTTTTAGCTGGTTTGGTTTTGGCAACACTGGTTTTGACAGCTGACGTGTGTTTATTACCTTGTGTCACTGTCAAACAGCTTCAGTTTGGTTTGCCATGGATCGTCTTACAAATGAACAACGCTTGCAAATTATTGAATTTTACTATCAAAATTCGTGCTCGGTTCTTTCTTTATGGTCGGCATTCTCGACCTTCTGAGCAGTCTATTCGGAAGATTGTGACCAAATTTCGCACCAAATTTACTTTGTTGGACATTAAACCACCAACACGTTTACGTACTGTGCGTAGTGAAGAAAATATTGCGGCCGTATCAGCTAGTGTGACAGAAGACCGCGAAATGTCGATTCGGCGCCGTTCCCAGCAGTTAGGCCTTTGTTACAGCACTACGTGGAATATTTTGCGAAAGGATTTGGGCGTAAAGCCTTTTAAGATACAGCTGGTGCAAGAACTAAAGCCAGCCGACCTACCACAATGCCGAATTTTTGGTGAATGGGCTCTTGGAAAGCTGGCCGAGGATCCGCTTTTTTATCGAAAAATTGTGTTCAGCGATGAGGCTCATTTTTGGTTGAATGGGTACGTAAATAAGCATAATTGCCGCATTTGGAGTGAAGATCAGCCAGAAGCATTGCAACAGCTACCAATGCATCCCGAAAAAGCCACTGTTTGGTGCGGTTTATGGGCCGGCGGCATTATTGGGCCATATTTCTTCAAAGATGATGCGAATCGCAGCGTTACTGTCAATTGTGAACGCTACCGAGCGGTGATAACAAACTTTTTTTGCCCGAAATGGAAGTTCTTGACTTGCATGATATGTGGTTTCAACAAGACGGTGCCACTTGGCCGCCTAGATCGTGCGATTTGACACCATTAGATTATTTTTTGTGGGGGTATGTCAAGGCTAATGTCTAAAGGGACAAGCCCGCTTCGATTGACGTACTGGAAGCCAACATCCATGCATTCATTCGTGAGATACCGGCCGATATGTGTGAAAGAGTATGCCAAAATTGGACTCAGCGGATGGGCAACCTGAGACGCAGCCGCGGTCAACATTTGCATGAAATTATCTCTAAACATTAAATTGCAAGGTTCAAACTATCGATTCAAATAAATATTTCTAGAAGTTGAAAGTAACTGGGCCCTAGTTGTTGGTTCTCTACAAGCTGTTTTGTCACCAAAATTTATTTTATTAATAATACAAAGTTTAATCAAAATCCTTAGGAACGTTTTTAAGAATTCAAAAAATTATTAAAAATTTTTGTGCCACAGCTCCCTTTTCTAGACGAGTTAAAACAATAATTCGAATTTGTCTTCTAGGGAATTACATAATTACATATAAAATTTGAAGCAAATTTCTACTCTACCATAAAATTAAACAATTAAGCACACATTTTTTTTTTTAAATAGGTATTTGAATTCTAGAATCTAAATTTGGATTTCACAAAATGCAAAGTTGCAAAAATAAATTAATAATTCAATAGTTTTTTGAAAAGAATTTTGACAATTTAGACAATACGAATCTAATTTTTGTATTTGTAATTTTTTTTCCTTAAAAAATAAAAATATCTCCTGTTTACACGTTTAACCAAAATTCTTACAAGGACATAATAACATACAAAATTGTATTTCAAAAAAATTTATTTAGATATGAGAATGATTCAATTCTCCCCCCCAAAAAAAAGACCATACATCTTTCTTTTGTGAATGTGACAACAACAAGCTAAGATCAATGGTCATCGTTTCCTCTATCTGGAGAAGCAACTTTATTTTCTGAGTTTGATGAAAAAAAAAAAGAATCACGGTATAACAGAAAAAAAAAACAAATGCAACAAAGAAACAACTGAATGTTTTCACTTTTATTAAAAATTTCTTCGTTTCGTTTTTTATATATTTTTTTTTTATTTTTTGGTTTTTTGTATTTTTTTAATTTTATTTTATATTTTTTTGTGTTAACTTACATTTTTGGGCGTGATCGAAACATACAAAAAGACGCATCGTAAATCTTCGTAACATGACACTTTTGGCGGATGGATAATATATGTTACCACCAACAGATCGTGCACGAATTTAAAGGAAATTTTGAAATGTTTTTTTGTTCTGTTTTTGATTTGAATTTGAAATCAATATCAAATTCAATATTTTAAGGAAATAATTACATATTGATAAAAACTGAGCTATAAGCAAATGAATGGTTACGAGTTTTTAAAAATTAAAATTTTATTACTAATAGCTATTTTGAGAAAAAAAAATGATCCTTAATGGAACTTCACACCATACATTGCATGTTTGCAAAATAAAAAACAAAAAACAGAAAACTGTCACAAGTTGTCACACAAAAATAAGAGAGAAAAAAAAAAAACAATCTAGAAGATATACCCTCTTATCTTCTATCTAAAGTGGAATGTGTGAGGAGCATTCGTGCGCGCGTTCGCGCACTATGGTCAGACAGGACAGTTGTCAAGAGACAGCTAACTAAAAAAAAAAAAAAATACAAAAGAATGCCCCCAAGGGACGAAGAAGCACACAGATGGATTAAAGTAAGAAAAAATAAAATTAAAAAAAAAAATTTACATACGCGCATATAAAACTGTTAACTAACTCAATTTTGTATCTGTCAAAAAAGTTCTCGCATTTTCGAGATTATATTTAATTTTTTGTTGTTCGCCCTACACTCCGAACGGTCGGTCGGTCGATGGTGGTGGAGTAGGACTCAGCCAGCAATGCCTGGATCTCGCAGTGTGTCTTGGACACAGTTTGTCTGGCTTGGTTTGAATGTGGCTATTTTTTTTTTTTTTTTATTTTCTTCTTGCTGTCAAAAAGACGAGGCTTTTCCTCGCCCCACGTGAACTAAACACACATACAACCGTTGAAACGTATACTGCCTCTGAATGGCACACAGGATATCAGACTCAGACTTAGGCTCGCGAACTTCTTAAACCCTTTTTTGGTTTTCTTATTTTGGAATGAATGCATTGTATATATGGTGCTGCTTGTGTGTATGATGGTGATTCCTGTCTTTCTTTCATTTGACTGAGGCTTTGGTTAAAGTAGATTGTGTTACAAGTGATTGCCACAACATATTTAATTTTTCTGACTTATTCTTATGGATTTAAACTTCTGAGATTAACCTGTAGGTAGAAATAATGCAACGAGTTCATAGTTTTTTTTTTTAAGTTTGAAAGATTAGAGCCTTAAATAGTCCACATTAGGTATATATAAGTACTTCAATTCCAGGGTACGAAAGTGCTCACTAATTTTTTGCTTTCTGCTCATATTTTACTAATGATTAGTTTCCAAATACTCATGAGCATGAGTTATTGGCGAACTTTTAACTTTTGCATGCAGCTTTTTTGACGTTTCAAAATTGTGAGCGCAACCAAGTGTTTACATGGGGGTTGAACAAAGTTTCAAACTCTTTTTAATCTCTAATAAAGACACAAGGTATAGTTTTAGCTTCCATTTCATCATTATTCATGTTAATTTTTGTTTAAATTTTTATTTTTGTGTTGAATTAAGTTCGCACAGCTGACTTGAAATGCCAAAAATGTCAGAAAGCTGTACAGCACATTGTGGGCGAGTAAAAAAAATTACGTACAGCATTTTTTGACAGCTATTCCAGTTGCAGCTCCAGCTCGAGTTGCAGCACTCTATTATGGTCAAGCAGTTAATGCGCATTATGGGAGTGCTCATGAAGTGAGCATGAGCAAACTAAATACTCACGCGTATTAGCAAAAATAAAAATGTTCACTTCTCACTCATAAGAAGAGCATATCATATGTAAATTCTCATTTAGAACACTTCCGTACCCTTTTCAATTCAAAATACTTACTAAGAAAAATAAAAATTCTGTTTTCAGTCCGAATTTTGTTTCTGGCTCAATAGGCCAATATCGTAACAAAATTGCAGTATTTGAGCTGATGAGTAATAAGAATAGATTTTAAAACAACCGTCACAAAAAAGGACCTACTGTTTGGTTTGGTTTGTGTGCTGCTGGAATTATCGGTCCGTATTTCCCTAAAATTGAGAATGTTAAGAACAGAATTCTAGATGGGGAGTGCTACAGTTCCATGTAAATGGACTTTTTACTGCATATAATTGAAATTCGTGATGACGGCGACATTTATTTTTAGCAATTTAGGGAACCAGCACACACTGCGCGTGAAAATAGGCTTAATTAAGAAATCATTTTGGTGAGCGTCTTATTTCGCGTTTCGATTGACCGGTCAACTGGCTGTCTTGATCGGATCGCATGATACCAAGCCTTTTCTTTGGTAAATTCCTTGCGGTCAAAAATCTTCACCAGTAAGCCATCTCCGATTTAGTTAGGACTTAGATAATTGTGCAGATAGCGGTTGCAATGCTGGAAAGAATGATCCAAATATGAACTTTCCAAGTAGATATAGCTACGTCTAGTGCCGGAAACGATAGTAAACCAAACGATACTTTTCTAAGTATCGTCTGACAATACCGTCAAATTCAAAACAAATTGGTATCGTCTCGGTATCGGTATAGGTTTGGTCTCAATCACAAACAAAAATAAAATGCACGACTTGGTTACATGTTCTTGATCTTCTAGTTGAACTCGCTTGGTATTTATAAGAATTAATAAAAATTATTATAAACATATATTAACAGTATGTAAATGAACAACAATCTTTTTAACTAAAGTTTTTTGCTGTCTTAAACATTTTAAAAGGATTGTTTCGCTATGTCTAAGAATTGTTCCGATTTAGTTAAACATAAATTTTGCGTCAAAATATCATAGCAAGAAAACAATGCTTTTACAATATCATTGGAGCCGTTTCCGAGAAACAAAGATATAAGAAAGAAACTGAGAGGCAGTTGGTGGATTTCATTAAATTCACTTCCTTTATCTAAAGAGCCATGTCTGGAAATGTCATCCATCAAATGATTGGTTTCAGAGAAACAAAGTGACAGAAAAATGGCAGCGGAAGTGGGTGGTTCTAATTTAAATAATTGCTTAAAAATTTTCCTTAGTAAAGAAAAAAGAAAATGTGAATATTTTATTCGAACCGTAAAAGCCGTTTCCGAGAAACCAATTATAAGAATTTTGTTTTTGTAATAAATTAATTATAATATTCAAAAAAAATTTCTGACGATACCAAACAATACTACCGACAGCATCGGTAAATTTCGGTCCCAAAAGTCCGGTTTGGTCTGGGTATCGTCTCGGTATCGTTTTGGATGCTTTGGAGCTGGTATCGTCTCGTTATTGCTGCGGTTTCTGATACCGATACCAAACGATACCGAGACTTTTCTGGTATCGTGGCCAGCCCTGTATACGTCGTTATTGCGACCAAAATTTGAACTAAGTTATTTAAAAAAAGTAAATTTCAGAAATTGTCCTTTCGGATCATAAAGAAGGTGTGTAAGTACCGCACCATCCAGTTCTATTTTAGGTTTTTTTTTGTAGTTTAATCCTAGTTAACAGTTCCCGTGCGCAAACAAAAAACCAGGTATGAAAATATTTTCGCATGTCAAAAATTAATGAGGTGAAATAAAAATTATTTTTTGCATACCTAGTAGGTTTCCAGTTTCATGTAAAAAAACCATTGCGATTATGGAAAGTCATGCAAAACAAAGAACCAACAATTATTTAACATGCAAAAAGAAATGTGTTGAATAAAATATATTTTTTGGATGGTCAACTTACACTTCCAAAAGATAAAAATGACCTCAAGGCATTATTTGCACGCAAATAGTTTTTGCATACAAAAATTATAGTTTTCCGTTTTCAGTCCTATAGTTGTTAATTCAACAAGGGTTAATTAATGTGTCGTTACTCGATAGGTGGCTTAGGCCAACGCAAGCATTTTTCGCCTTGAATAGAATACTACAAGATGGTGCACAGAATACGTGGAAAGTTGTTTTGAAAATTTTGATTACTTTTCGCTTTAGATAAAAAAAAATGTTTAATTGAATGATCGGTTATTTATGATTAGCTACAAAGTGGTCTTTAAGATCTCTTAGCTAATCGTCGGCTTAGAGTGTAAAGCGGCTAATTCCTCATTGTTTTTACCATCATAGACCACTTCAAAAATTGCTACAAAATACAAAAATCTATCAAAACTTTTCAATTTCACTGAACTAAGTAGTAACGAATGTTAAAAAATACTAATTGTAATTTTTGTTTTATTTAAGTAATGCAAATACTTTTGTTTTTAAATATTTGTATGCAAAAAATGCTAAATAGGAGTTAGGTAGCTGTTTTCCACTTTAAGCCGACGTAATACTACGTTTCAATTAGACCAAATGTGGTAATTTCGTTGAAAGTTTCCAGATTTGATACGAAATCATCTCTTATCCCACATAAATTCACATTTTGAGTTGAGATAATTTCAACCAAGTTGGAAATTAAGTCAGAACTTAAGGCACACACCCAATTGGACACAGTTTGAAGAGCTCTGAAAATATTTTGTATGAAAATGTCAAAGTAGAAAGAAAAGAACAACAATAAAAAGCGACTATCAGAAAAAATTATAGATAGAACTTATCAATAATATAAGGTAAAAATTAAAAGAACAAATTTTCTATAAGTTTCATAGAAATTTGAACATAAAATCAGGTAATAGCTAGTTCGTTTTTTACTGTCTTAGAAGAAAATCAAAACCAAAATAAAGCTCAGCTTTCAAATAACTGCCCCCACAACAGTCAACTATGTTGAACTTCTACTAATTTGCAATTTACTTTATGAATGTGTATTTCATCTCTAAGATGTGCGATAGCCATAACTACAACAATATATTTTTCTTTCCTAGTGAAATACGTCAGTTGCAAAATGATGAAAAAGCAAAGAATTACCACAAGCTATAAGGCTACGAGATGAAGAAGACAATGACGATGTCGACGAAGACGACGACGAAATCGTCGGTGTCTTCGGTCGTTAACATACAGTCACTCTCACTTTGAAATGGTGTGGTGGTAGCTGGTTAAGAAGAATATAAGTAATCGCGACAAAAATCTTCAGGAAATGGACACTTCAGAGTAGAAAAAAAAACGTCCAAAGCAAACTATACAGAACAACTAAAAACTATATCTTAACATCAGTGCCCCAAATTAAGGCCACCATGCCATTGCATATCACAATCACACATCGTTATACGCGAGTTAGAAGGAAGTAAATATTATGAAGTCTCAAACATAGGTCGTAGTATACTCGTAAGTAGATACTATTTGCGTATAACAATCGCGCTCTCCTACAAGGTGACAACACAAACAACACAAAAACTTAAAAAAAAAAGTATCTAGATACAATGCATCATAAATGTTAACCTGTATGTTGCGCACATTTATAAGAAATGCGGACTTCAAGGTGATTTATGTGATTTGCGATTTATTTATTACCATAAGTCCACCATATTATAACTGTGTGTGGTTGTTTGGTGTACTATTCCACACGACACCAACGATGATGATGACGACTGTTTCGTGTATAAACATTAACACATATATACAGTCAGTTAGTTAGTTGGTTCTATACGGAGCTCACTGAAGTCTTATATGTAGATTTGTTGGTAAAAAGAACAAACAAGAAAAACCTTAATATTTTTCTTTCTTGTAGGGGATAGGTGCTTCAAATTTCATTTGTTTAAGGATTCGTTAAGGTACCTTTTGTATATACCAATAACTTGCAATGGTGCCAAGAAAAATAAAGAAATATCAAGTCTTGTTAGACGACAGAAGATTGATTGACAAATAAGATGACATTATATTATATCTGTAGGTATAGCCTTTTGGTTTTATGGATGGTGCTGCGCAGAGCAGCAGCGGTAGAACATCAAAAAGCTTCAAGGTGCAGAAAAAGTTTTCCCTTAAATATACAAATTCACACACACATTTCAATACTGCCGGTGCGGCGGGAAAAGGCTGGGGACGAGACGCTTGATTTGCAATTTTAATGCGGCGAGACCACAAATAGAGGCGTTTAGAATGAACGTGATTTGCATGCCAAAATGATGATTCAAACAGACATACAAACTTTTTATACTTATACGAAATACGACTATATGAAAATAGGTATAGGTTAGGTATATATGGTATATTTAGTGTCGCCACCAAACAGTTGGATCCGCATTCAAGCGCCTGGGCTATGCTAACTTCAAACAGCAGCACAGTAGTTTATTTCTCTTACAACTGTCACTTTCTTATAACAACTATACTATACGAAGTGCATGGAAAAAACAGAAAAGCAATTGAATATTGTACAGTATTGTGTTGGAAAAGTTTAAAAATTATTATTAAATTACTTTTTTCTAGCTTTTTCACATTAAGTTGATTGTTATTAAATTAACTCTCAATACACATTTATAGTTTGAAGATACCTATGGTTTATTTCTATCTTTTATTTTGTATGAAAGTTGTTAGCAAGGGGAGACTTCAGCAAGTACCCTTAAAGTTTATATTTTTTTTTACTAAAAATAATAAGTTATAGGAACCTGCATTATGAAATATTAATTTCCTTGAATAAGGAATCTTTTTATTTTTTTTTTAATACGCAATTTGCGACTCAAACGATTTGGATGATATTTTTTAAGTTTGTTCTTGTGAACAGGTCAGAATTATGTTCCTGGTTTGAAAAAAAAAAATTATCCGTCGCCACGCCCACATTTCTTATTAATTTTTTTTTTGTTGGAAAATCATTTGAACGGAACCATTATAATAAAATTTTCAGAATTATAGAGCAAAGCAAAATTAGGAATTGGTCCATTTTTTCTTATTTTTAAGATTAAGGTAAAATTTTCAAAGTTTGTTCTTACGAATTATTTAGTTGCTTATCAAATGAAATCCTTTCCCAATTTTATTAATTCTTGGTTCATCCAAAATGTAATGGATGAAATTTTTTATGATAAATAATGTTTTATATTTCATGTTTATCTCGATAGGTATTAAGTTCTCAAGGGCAATAGCCAGAGAGCCATAAGAGGTGAATAAGACCTCAATGATTTGATTAAAATTTTGTATTAAGGCATAGTTTATGAACAACTAAGTAGTTCATGCCTACAACCTATTCTGCGCAAATTTGTATAAAATTCAAGAAGAAAAATGTTAGCCTTAGCCTAAGCTTCTTACTGAGTCATACCTTCATACAAATTGTGTCTAATTATTTCACTTTCTTGAGTCATTCCCTAAAAATCGAAAGGCTTCAATCTCAGTTAAATAATATACTTTTGGTTTGTTTAAAAATAGGAAACAACTTGGGTTTTTGTTTGTGTTTCTTTGGTTTTGAGACGGAATGATTTTTTTAAAGAAAATTTTTGTTTAAAAGTGGTGGTTCTTATTTTTCATTTCTAAATTCAAGCTTCAAAGTGTCTTTGTCTACACCTGTTTTGTCGTAGAAAGAAATCAGCGAATTCTTGGGAGGTATGGCTTGACGCTGATTGGCATATTGCTTCCACAAGTCTGCTTACATCTTAGTGATAGTAGCTTAGGTAGCAAATCGATGGAAGTAGCCCAAAGGACCAGTTGAACTACGATCAAATTTTTTCTAACATTTTTAAACTCAAACCTTTGACATTATCAACAGAGATTCTTTTGAATTGTGGCTGTAATGATACCAATACCTCAAGAAGCTAAAATATGTATCCCTTATATAACCATTTTAAAACCGATATCAATAAAAGCCTTGGACCGAGTACCTTCACGTTAACCAATAGACATAAGGCATAAGGCTTTTTGACCGACAACGGGTAGAGGTAGAACCCATGAGGCTATTTTTTCAAACGTCCCGAAATTGTTGACAGAAAGCTTTTTATGTGGTGTTTTTCCATGCATCACGTCTATGAAACTCTGCGTCCCGACTGCTTCCACCACCATCAAATCCACAGACACAAATTCTTCACGGCAATAACCATGGACTGAAGCTACATCTGTTTTATCCTCCATTTATAAAGTTTAATCTTTTAAAGGTAAAAACCGGAAATAACCACAAAAATTTAATATGGAACTCTTATGGTAGATATTTGTTTAAATATTTTATAAGATCAATTTATCCAATTTGATATGTCAAAAACGATGAAATTGTTGGTGCGTTTGAGTTGAACGATCTTGACATGCCTGGGTGAGACTCATATTTGAAAACATAGCATAATATGAGTCTCACCCAGGCATGTCAGATGTGGTGATTCGTCGCCAAATAAGAGATTTGAAATTTAATTTGGCAACACAAAAGTTGGTTTGGAGATGTACCCTATAAAAGCCGATATTTAATTTTTTTGAGATTTTAATAACTTTTTGAATGAAAACCGTTTTTGAAGTAATATAGTTTCTTTTTCCTGATTTTCACTTAAAGCATAAATCTTTTTAGTTACTTGCGATCTTAGTATTATAGATACTTTGACCATCCGTAGTGTCCCGTATTTCTTAAGCTAGGCCAAGTTTATTTTTTTTAGAAACCGGGGACGTACAAGTGTTCTGTATTTAGTTATTTGTCCCATTATTTGCATGTTTTCTGAAGTTTGTTTTATTTCAAGCAAACATAAATGGAAAAAAAAATTATATTTTTTTTTTTGGTCCACCGAACGGTTTTTGAGAACTTAAAGATCAAGTCAATCCTCATTTGAAAAGCTGATTCTGAAATAACTCAAGGTTATCGTATTTTCAGGATAGACTTACAGTAATTTAACTCAGAGTTAATTTTGTATTGAAAATTGGCCCTTGACAGAAGACTAAAACATTTGTATAGTGAAATTAAAAATGATAGGTTTTTTTTGTTAGTTTGTTATGTTGTAAAGATACTATAATTAATTTTATGGCTCCTTTCAGTTTAAGAATTTCTTCTTTTGCTTCAAGTAACTAAGTATAGGATTCGTGCAAAAAAAGTGCCGGTATAACAACCAAACATGACATTAAGATGATAGAGAACACCAAAAAGTGAGTCTCGAAATTCTGCCTGTATGTCTGTCTGTCTGTCTGTCTGTCCGTTCATCTGACTGTCTGTATGACTGAATGTCTGTATGTCTGTTTGTCTGTTTTTCTGTTTGTATTTGGATCTACAGGCTAAGCCAATGATGCGATCTTCCTCAAATTTTGAACTTAAGACTTTTCGGTGATTCTCCAGAGGGAAAATTGATTTTTTTTACCGGAAACTGATATGAATGGTACCTGCCATAACAGTCTTTTTGATTTTTAATTTCCTCATTAACAACTCAACCGATTACAATTCAAATTTTATGCAAAAGCTCCTTTCAAATACCTAAAACTCCACACCAAAATTTTGAAAAAAATAAATTTTGGACTTTTAAAAAACATTTGTTTTTGGAAAAATTCTATATTTTGAAAACGGGTTGATAAATTTTTTTGAAACTAGGTTAATGAATGTTTATTTATACATACACTTCGCTTCAACTGAATAAGCACACACATTTTCTATGGTATTTGTCCATTTTTTCCTAACTTTGAACGTTAATGTATCATTTGATGATGCTTACCGTTTGCTTGTGATGTTGAGAAAACAAATCAGAAAAAATAATTTGAAAAGTACCGCTATTTTTTTTTCTCGCTCTCTTGCAAAGCGTTCCACATGGAAAAATGCAGATTTTTTTGCGTCAACTGAAAAGACACAACTATTAAAATGGGAAATAAAAGCTAACGAAATAAATTGAAACAAGTTTTTCTTTAAATATTTTTTTATTGGTTATTTCTAGTAGTGGGTACTGCCACCTTTATTTTTAATTACTTCATAAATTCGGTCCGGCATGGAATCGTATAGGCTCGTTAAGAAGTCCAGCGAAATTTCCCACCAGGCTAATTTAATGGCGGCAATAAGGGATTCTCTGTCCTCAAATTGACGGCCAGACTCATAAACTTTTCGTACCAACCATCCCCATACATTTTTTATAAGATTCAGGTCGGGTGAGTACGGCGGCCATTGAAGCAATTCCACATTCTGGTCCTCTATCCAATTTTTGACAATGCGCGCCGTGTGGATGAGGGCGTTGTCCTGCCCAGTTAATGGGTCCAAAAATGTCCGCAAATTTAGGAAAATTCCTTTCCAAAATTCCTTTGTAGGTTATAGCGGTCATTTTTGACGTCTGAAATTCAAGCTCAACAGTCCCATAGTAGCTTTAGTAGCTTACTGCTCCCCATACCATGACTCCACCTTCTCGACTATGATGCCGCGCTAAAAATCGTTCTTCTTTCCTCACATCGTAGAAGTAATAGTTAAATCCATCAGGGCTATCGAAATTGAACTTCTTCTCATCAGAAAAAACCACGTTGCGCCATTCATTTTTCCAACTCATATGGAGTCTATATAGAAAATTCTAACCGCATACTTTATCGTTGCTCATTTAGTGGTGGTTTCTTTTGCAGTTTCAATCGTTTTAAGTGATTTGGGCTGTTTATTACTCTGCGGACTGTTGAAATGCTTGCAGTTACACCGGCTTTTTGTTTAATTTTTGCCGCAGAGTCACTCGAATTCGAAGCACATCTTAAGATTGCTCTTTGATCGACTTCTGTTGTTGCCGTTTTTTTACCTCCTTTCATGTTTTTTCCATATGAACTTTTGTTTTTTAGGTAGGAATACACAACGATAAAACTTCGATCGATTTTGGTAGCTATAGCACGCCCAGTTAGACCTTGTTCTTTTAACAAATCGATTTTGGCTCTTTCAACACTATTTAAAGCTTTTGATCTACCCATTCTTTTTTAATTTCAATTAAACCACTAAACTTCACTAAGAACACTTCAACTATTGATTTAATGTGCCAAACACCTCAAAACTTTCATAAACAATAAAGAAAATGAGCTTGTGTCTATTCAGTTGACACAAAAAAAAGTGCATTTTTCCATATGGAGCGCTTTGCAAGAGAGCAAGAAAAAAAATAACGGTACTTTTTAAATAATTCTTTCTGATTTGTTTTCTCAACATCATAAACAAACAATAAGCATCATCAAGTGATACTCGTACATTAACGCTCGAAGTTAGGAAAAAATGGACAACATACCCTAGAAAATGTTTGTGCTTATTCAGTTGAAGCGAAGTGTACTTAAATGCCACCAAAATTTAAAAAACCGCTTTAACGATTTTAGTTTTTTTTTGCAGATATTGATTTTTGTTCATTTACTTGTTTTTGAGCTCTAAGTATCTTACAAGTTGTTTATACCAAATTTTTTTTTTCTTCATACTACCTCTACTTCAGGAACGGCTAAACTCGATAGAAACTAGGCCTCTCTATTCTGTTCTAACCTTTGACTCGTTTTATTGTTCTAGATTCTAATGAGTACAATAATTATAAAAATGGTCTAAAAATCATTAAATATTTTTTTTACAATTTTATTTGCACAGCCTTGTAAATACATATATTAGAATAATAATTCACCACGTATGTGGCCACTATAACCTCTTAATCTGTAAAAAATCACTCTGACAACAACTTTAATAGAATTATCTACACAAAAGATTTGTATCTGGGGCGGTTAGATTAATATCTTTAAGTTGTTGTAAAAGAGTGGCGCTTAACTTTTGCTTTCTGTATAAGTATTCCAGCGGCGCTGAAGAGTGTGCGCGCCACTGCTTCTTCGAATTTTACACCGCATCATAACCAAAGTCAAAGTCGTGTTTGTTGGATTAGCCTTTTGCAGCATAAAACGACCCGACATGTAACGCCTACCCTTCATTACCTTATTTTCATCATGATCTGTGAAAAATCATCATAAAAGATTGAATGACGATTGCAGGCTGAACCACCGTGATGTTCTTGTTGTTGTTGTTTTTGCAGTAATAAGTAAACTTAAAAGTTGACGACGTGCCGATGATGACGATGATGATGATGATGATGGCGATATTTAGACAGGGATGTCTGCATTGGCGACGGACGTCTGAAGCAGTGATGACGATCCACCACGTACTTAGCCTCTGGATATTGTTTATCCGTGAAACGTCATAGTTTTTTGCCTATATAGTATACATATCTAGATAGTGCATATACTATACATACATATTTATGCAACATCATGCCTTATACTATATGCAGCTTGCTGCAATTGCTGCATTCATAATCTTTGGGCGCATGCGAGCGTGACGAGTAATGGTGATGACTGACGGCAGGCAGGCAAGCATGCTGCAATGCTGCTGGCTAAAGTTATAAGCTACAGCAAGCGCAAATAGACTCTTTGGGGAAGAACACCAGTGGCAAAAGTGATGGGCCATAGATTGGATAGGATAGGATAGGATAGGATCGGAGGCAAGATGAAGTGTGGTGTATATAAAACTATATGTAACTAAACTATACACCAGTAGTGAAGCAAAATGTGGCCTGATGGCGTATGGTGGTTAAATCATGTGATTGCGGTTGGAACGTGTTGAGATTGTACGTCATTTTTGGTTATTTTATTTGTTTTATGCGTTTTTAATTTGAAATCGCTGCAAAAATGCAAATGTGGGGGCTTTGGCTGTTTTATTTGTGTTTAGGTTTCTACACACTTAAATGTATACTCTTTATAATGGCGTAGTTGGTTAGGCTTTTGTACAAGAAATTATGACTTGAATGGCCAAGCATAGAGTGACTTGGAAATTAATGAGATGGAAAAAAGATTGTTTGGTTTATTTATTATGAAGGAGAGCTCTGGCTATATAAATTCAAATCTTTTTCTCTGAACAAATTTATTAAATTAGAAGAAAGAGGAATTTTGAACAGAAGGAATGATTTTAGGTGTTATATGATTTAATAATGCAAATTATTATTCATCATAGGTACGCGCTTCAGAATAAGGATCCACGATTATTTTTGCTTGTACTCCTTTTTTTATAAATCAATCTTCAAGGTTTTGACTGGTGTTAGTTTCATTTGAACGTTGAGGATATACCTACTCCTTTTTTGCACTTCTTTTTCACACTTCACGCAGTTGGATTGCAAGATGAAAAATGACATCAGCTAACATTATTTTTTTTATTCTTCTTAAAGGTAATTTTTCAGTGCGAGGTTAAAAAATTTAACAAATACTGTGCGTACATGCACGACTAAAATTTGAGAACTTGCAAACTTGGTCTTTTGGTTCCACTCTTGAATATAGGTAGGCATCGATGCCATATAAAGCACGACTGCCTGAACAGAATGAGAGACGAAGCTGCTATCGATGTCAAAAATGCTGCAGTGAACGTTAAAATTTATTCAACTATTGCGGCTTCAGCATTTTTGACATTTATTCCAGCTCCGTCTCCCATTCTGTTCAAGCAGGTAGTTTCTGAAAAGATCCAAATTTTGCATTTAATAATAAAATATGTAAATAAAATTACTAGAGATTTTGGTCAGAATTTTCATTATGATATTGGAAAGACGAAAAAAGTGGGTCTCATTATCCTGTCTGGTTGTCTGTCTGTTGGGATGTATTTTTCTAACCTTGATTTTTTTTGAACCAAAAATAACGGTAACTGCCATATAATTTTTTTTTAATTTATCAACTTTTTTTATCAAAAACGATTTCAAAACTTTCCCTAAAAACAAATTCAATAAATTTCTATTAGTAAATGCTACCTTCGGATAGACCACATCTGTGAAGTTAGGAGAATAATTTTAAGCGAGACCAATGGGACCATGACATGAATTTGCAGGTTTTTTTGCTTTTTGTTTGCATGCAGTTTGCAGTTTTTTTTTGCATATTGTAAGGATTACACCACTGCACTGCTAACTTCTTCTTCTCTGTAAAGTTAACTGTGCATTTCCTTTTTTCAGAAACCGGGGTAGCTATGAATCTGAGTTAAGGCTCTCAACTTGCAATTTTATTTGCATTTCAAGAAAAGGATAACCCCAAATTTTGAAGCCCTTACATACAAAAAATTTCATACTGCACTTCTAATTTCACTGTGAAGTTAGCAGAACAGTCCTTTTCGCAGTAATAGAGCTAGATGAAAATTTTTAAAGAGTCTTCAAATTTGCAGTTTTGTATGCACTTCAAGAAAACAGTTCAAAATTTTGAGTCCAGATTTGACAAAAAAAAAAAAATTTAAACATTTATTTTGAACTGTTAAATTCACTGTGAAGTTAGCAGAACAGTTCTTTTCTCAGTAACAGAGCTAAGTGGAAAAATTTGGAATATTGGAGTTACGTCCCAAATTTGCAGTTTTTAGGTACTTCAAGGAAAAACTCAGTTCAAATTTTGAAGTCCAAATTTGACAATAGCATTGGCTCTAGCTTAATGTACAGTGGACGCATAGACGAACTGATTTAAAGACATGAAGATGTACAGACACTTGGACACAGAGAAGCAGTGATGACATCATGACAAAAATTACTGGCAGAAATATACCCATCATTGTTATGTTAAATTTGGCTGAATTTAAATTTTTTTGCTGACACGAAACCAATATATGTAAAGCTTATAAAAATCATTTTCTTCCCTGTTAAAAATTAATTGATTTAAAAATTCCATTTTAAACCCAATCTATTTTTTCTGCAATCATGGCATCATTATGTGCACAATCACGAAACACACACACTATCCCATGATAGTAACCAAATTATTCCAACAACTTTTCAACCAAAATTTAAATATTTAAAATGTGCAAATAATATCAAAACAGTTAATCAACAAATTGATCAATAAATTTTGATTTTAATTCCATCGATTTATGATTGTTAATAGCCGGTGTGTATATGATGGTATGAAACACGAAACACCATATCAACCAACTATACCCACCCTTGATATTCAACCAAAAATACACACCTACATACAAACACATGCACTCTGAGATCAAATCATCTGCATTCGTTTGGGGGAATAAATCTTTTTACTGCCACCGAATTCGTTCGTAATCCCTTTTGTATGAAAGAGCCATATACACCGAATTCAAGTATAATGTTGGTATATAGCTATTGCAATATAAAGCTATACATTTCGGTGTGAATTTATTTCAACCATTCGTAGCACATAAATCCACCAATGAAAGACCAATAAATAAATTAAAATAATGGTTGCGTATAGGCACAATTTAAAAGGATATATCTACACAACACATTCACCCGCACCATCAACCATTTTGGTGTAGATATAGACTTTACACACATCCAGGGATATATGTTTAAATGTTTGGCATGTTTTTTTTTTGTTGTTGTTTTTGTTATTTGAATATACTTTTTTGCCTCCGCGCATAAATACACAAACACAACAAATCTAAAATAATAAATTAAAAATTACAACCTCTAAAATTCGCTCTTCTTCTCTCTCTCTCTCTCTCTCTCTCTGCTATAACGAAATAAACATAAATATAAATAAAATGCACGATAAAAATTGTTGCACATCACCGAGTGCAAAAATGCCTATACAAAAAATATATATTCATCCAATATCTAGAATATTTGCTGATTAGTCACAAACAAGCAAACAACAAAAAAAAACAACAAATTCAACACAAAATATGGAATGCTGCATAGTTTACTATGCTGACAAATACGAATCAATCGATTGGAAATTTCAATAAATTGCTTTTCTCTTTTCATCATGGCACAATGTCGATCTCTAGCGCCCTCTTGTCGGGAATTTAATCTACTATAAAAGAAAAAGAACAAAATAAATTTATTTTTTCCTTAAATTTTCTGTTATATAGGTATTATTGCCTTGAAATAAATCTAAGCATGTTTTGTGCTTTATTAGCAGTTAAATGTTTTCTGTTCATCTACAAAAAAAGCCTCCTTTGTCTAAGGGTAGATTTTTGCAGGTTTGCCGCAGAGGGAGATGCTATACTTGTATTAAAACTTAACTTAAGGGAAGAAATTCAAAAATTGTATAACTACAGGAAAAGGATTTTCTTCGATTGGTAACAATTTATTTGCAGACGCCATTAACAAGTCGAAGACATATGTGACATTTTGAGTTGTGTGTATGTTTTTTGTTAATACAAATGCCAGGAATCCAGTTGAGTGTGTATAATTGAGAATTTATTTTAAGCTTAGATTGATTTGAAAATCAAGACCAAAGTGAGTCTTGCTGCAAATCTGGGCCCAAATCATCTTAAACTAAAATAAATAACCAAGCGTTTTTAATGGTTACGTACCTGTATCCGTCTTCCTCCACAGATTTCTTAAGGATAAACAGTTTAAAAACAGTATTTTTAAGGATAAGTAAACAGGTCAACTCTTTCAAAAAATAAATCCGAAAGTAGATTTTACCACTAATATAACGGGTGATTTTTTAAGAGGTTTAGAACTTAAAAAAAAAAAACACAAAAAATTCGAAAAAATGAATGAAATATTTATTTGAATCGATAGTTTGAACCTTGCAATTTAATGTTTAAAGATAATTTCATGCAAATGTTGACCGCGGCTGCGTCTCAGGTAGCCCATCCGCTGAGTCCAATTTTGGCATACTCTTTCACACATATCGGCCGGTATCTCACGAATGAATGCATGGATGTTGGCTTCCAGTGCGTCAATCGAAGCGGGCTTGTCCCTATAGACATTAACCTTGACATACCCCCACAAAAAATAATCTAATGGTGTCAAATCGCACGATCTAGGCGGCCAATTGACCGGCCCGAAACGTGAAATTAACTGTTCACCAAACTCGCCTCGCAATTGCGCCATTGTTTCGCGTGCTGTGTGGCATGTGGCACCGTCTTGTTGAAACCACATATCATGCAAGTCAAGAACTTCCATTTCGGGCAAAAAAAAGTTTGTTATCATCGCTCGGTAGCGTTCACCATTGACAGTAACGCTGCGATTCGCATCATCTTTGAAGAAATATGGCCCAATAATGCCGCCGGCCCATAAACCGCACCAAACAGTGGCTTTTTCGGGATGCATTGGCTGATCTTCACTCCAAATGCGGCAATTATGCTTATTTACGTACCCATTTAACCAAAAATGAGCCTCATCGCTGAACACAATTTTTCGATAAAAAAGCGGATCCTCGGCCAGCTTTCCAAGAGCCCATTCACCAAAAATTCGGCGTTGTGGTAGGTCGGCTGGCTTTAGTTCTTGCACCAGCTGTATCTTAAAAGGCTTTACGCCCAAATCCTTCCGCAAAATTTTCCACGTAGTGCTGTAACAAAGGCCTAACTGCTGGGAACGGCGCCGAATCGACATTTCGCGGTCTTCTGTCACACTAGCTGATACGGCCGCAATATTTTCTTCACTACGCACAGTACGTAAACGTGTTGGTAGTTTAATGTCCAACAAAGTAAATTTGGTGCAAAATTTGGTCACAATCTTCCGAATAGACTGCTCAGAAGGTCGAGAATGCCGACCATAAAATGGAGGCAGCGCGCGATGAACATTTCGAACCGAGCACGAATTTTGATAGTAAAATTCAATAATTTGCAAGCGTTGTTCATTTGTAAGACGATCCATGGTTAAATTGCAAACCAAATTGAAGCTGTTTGACAGGGACACAAGGTACTAAACACACGTCAGCTGTCAAAACCAGTGTTGCCAAAACCAAACCAGCTAAAAAATCACCCGTTATATAGGGCCTACAAAATATAGAGATTCATTTTAACTAGGCTTTTTAACTTTAAAGTTCAAGAATCAGTCAAGTACCCAGTATCTTATACTGAAGTCTCGCCCTGGTTGTCCAAAGGTGATTTTGAATGTCGTGGTTATTGTAATCGCAAAGTTTGTTAACACGGCAATCTGTGTCGTGATTTTTACGCTTTGTTTTCGCTTTGGTTATGCCGAGGTATTTACATGTAGTTTTTGCCATTTAAAATTTTTCTACCTCATCTCGCTTTGGTCTCAACGCTACCCAGCTGTGATGAGAAGTTCCCACTAATTTAAAGCTTTTAAATTTATTTCTTATTTGAAAAAAGTTGTTTTGAAAAAAAATAGCTTGGCGAGACAGTAGAAAGACAATGCAAAACCATTTTAAGTCCTAAAAATCAAGTGTAAATGTGTCATGTGTCATGGTGAGACCAAAGCAAGACAATAGCGAGAAAACCACGACATAGATCCCATTAAAAAGCAAGATAAAAACAATGACCAACACACTTAAAATCACGTTTAGACTTTTAACCAAGTTTTTTGCTTATGGTAATCTTTTTGAAAAATATTATTTTAAAGAAAATATTTTGGCGAGCCTAAGCTAAACCAAAGCGAGATGATGGAAAAGCATTCTTAATGCCAAAAACCACGTGTAAATTTCAAAGTGAGACTAAAGCGAGACTATAGCGAGAAAACCAGGATACAGATCCCCGTGTAAACCAACTTTGCTATTATTTTAAGTCAAAAAAAGTTTTAAGTCGAACAAATTTTGCTGGTGTTTTAAAAAAATAATTTTTAATCAAATTCTTAAAACATTAAAAAAAATTATTTCTTATATGAAATTCCTAAAATATTAAAAAAAATTCGGGTGGGTATACAAATATAAGGTATTTGTTTATATCCTTACAAAAATGAAATTAAAAAAAATTGCCCACCTGTTTTTGAAATATCGAATTTACAAAAAAAAAAAACAAACAAATTTTAAATTTAAATATTAATTGAAACATTTATGTAAATTTGTGCACCCGAATGAGAAAATTAAAAATAAAATAAAAACTTCGTTATAAGAGGTTATTAATTAGTATATTTTTAGTATACACAACAAGTTTTATAAGACTCGTAGAAGCTTTTCTTAAGAACACAAATATTTTTCTGGCCAGTTTTATAACATTTCTACCGTTACTTTTCCATAATAATAATATTTTTCATAAAAGTATTTTTTTTCTGACAATTATTTTGAAATTTTAAAAAATGTCCTTCTGGTTTTTAAAACCAGGCGCTGCCACTCTAAAACAGAAATGTTTTTCCCGAGGTACTGCCTGTTATGAGGAACTGACAAATCTCTTAAGAGTATAGCTACTTGTCATGAATAAGTGCGTTTCATCTAGCCGTTCGAACTCAGCAAAAAATTGTAGGTCCCCTTCATTCCTGCCAATAATAGCACACAAGGAATGGTTGAGAGTTGTAAGTCACTAGGCCCTGGTTCTCCACGAGCTGTTGTGCTCGTTGTGCTTGATCTAAAAAAAAAATCAAATTAATATTATTTTTTTTTGAAAATTGTGGAAAAAGTATTATTTATATTGTTTAGAAAGCTTCTGTATACAGAAATTATTGAAATCAGAGAGATATAGAAATAGGTTTCAAGAAAATTGGCAAATAGAAAAAATGGTTCTTTGCAACGTACCATTAATACATTTTTTTGAAAAGTGGTTTTCAATGCAAAGGGAGCAAGTTAAAATGGGTGCCATTTTGGAATCCGAAATAAGGGAATCCTGCAAATTTTGTTTTCGGAATTTTTAAAATAAGCATAGCTTGTTATGAACTAGATTTATATACATATCTACTATTCATTCTAGGATCGTTGATTTTTTTTCTTTTGCATTGTTTTTTGTTTAATTTCTTTAGTATTTTCTTATTTTCTTTTTACCAACACCTTTAATTTAAATTGTTTAATTCTACAGTTAAATTTATATAACTTCATATCAGATCTAATTCCCATACGTCTGGCCATTGTAAAACATTTTATGTGCATGTTACTCTTCATTTACATACATACAAACACACATAAACCATAGTACACCATCACCTCTATTCCCATCATACAGCTATATATGCCTAGCCTATAGCTATACAAGACAAGGATTGATATTCTATCGGTTGGTTGGCTAACATCAGGCTTCATCGCCCCATATCGCATCGTGTGTGTGTGTGTGTCTGTCTTCCCCATTCCTATCGATATTAATATTAAACCTTCCTATCCTAGGTATTGCACTGACTGCCATAGGTCACATGTTTCGCAAATCAAGTGACACAAGTCCTGTGATGTTCTATATGTACATATAGGCATCGCATCGCATGGTCTAACACATGTGTGTCAAAGACTATTATTTTAGTTCGGGCGGGGAATAAAATTAACCCAACGGCATATAAATTGCCTCAACGGGATTTTCATTAAATTGCCATTGATTGATTATACGAGTAACACTGATATTTTATGTGAAATCCCTGTGTGGTAGATATATTATAATGACAAATCATATGTATGTCACGTGAGTGCGTGGCGTATCGCACATGATGTGTATTTACTCGTCCTTCTCTCGGAGGTGTCTCTAGGGGAGGGGGGGTAGGTATCAAAGGTCGTCATGTCTAATGCTAGTTAATTGACCAAAGTTGCAGAACAATTGTAAACAGTTGTTGCCTTCTATCAAAAGGAAGGGAAGATGGCTCTAAAAGGGAGAAAACCCCAAGAAGAAGTGAAAAAAAATAATAATAAACCATTTTGCTGAATTAAGTGAAAAGTGCAGTGCGGGGACTGTACTGTTCCCACATATATATACCAAGTACGTAACATTTACTATCTCCTAGCTATACAGTATACACTACCTTACCTACGTACATATTATATTCACTTGTTTCGTGACGGCCTTTCGTTTTCGTTGTTGTTGTTATTGTTATTTTTGTTTTTGTTGTTTAAAAGAGTTACAAGTGCACAACCCTTGTTCAAGGATTGCCCATGCTTTTTCCGTTTTACCCCTTTTATATAGCTTCTTGTATCGGAAGGTTGTTTTGTTTGCAGCAGTATGTTGCAATTCACTTTGAAACACTGGAAGCTCAACTTTATTCAGGAGCGAAATGATATAATTTATGTTTACTGGCAGTAAACACGTTTAGGCTTTTTCTACAGGTAGAAGTAGTTACTTGACTTTTTTTTATTTCATAATGCGTGAGTAGAACCTATACACTAGCAATAATTTTATTTTACCACCGATTATAAAAAAAAAAACAAAAAATGTATCATAAACGGAAGGTACTGGCAGTCGAAATGTCTGGAAATGAAATGGGAGTACACGTGACTCCCACCAGTATGATAGGAAAACCTAGTTGAATCGTATTTTTGTCCTCTGAAAAAAAAGAGTTATATTTGTTTCGTTAGTACAGACTGTCATGCAAATTTATTAACACATGTTTTGGATGTGATTGAAATAATTACACGGAGAATTATTCACGCTCGTGGAATTAGGTGCCTGATGTCCTTAACTTTATCACATACAACAAAACAAACTTAGTAAGTACCAAAAACTGACCAATTATGTATATATACTTATCTGCAAATGAGATGGGAATACTCACGACTTGAACCATAGAGTACCTATATTATCTAGAGTCACGACTCGTACCCCTCTTGCCTAAAATACCCGCAAATTTTATTTGAGCACATTAAGAGAAAACTCTCTTAAATTCCCTGTCCGTGAATACGTGTGATAGCTCTAAATGTAACGTTTTCAATTTTTCGATTTATCATTGTATTGGTGAGGTTCCATTTAAAATGCATTGGGCAGCTAACACATGCTCAGCCATGTGGAGGAAATACTCACAGTGGAGTTTGTAGGGTGAAAGAGAAAAAGCCCTGAAGTCGGTTCTCTAGATAAAATAGGTACTCTATGACTTGAACCAAGATTCCAACCTCTGTGGTTGATTGCTCCATTAAAATTTGTTGATCACATATATGTATATGTTTTTCACGTGAATGCAATGTGAAGGTACATTGAAGATTATTTACCGTTGCGGAAATGGGAGTTGGACATTGATATCTTTTACTTCTTCCTATACAAATATTAAAATAGACCTAAAACAATGGCACGAACCAACTCATTGGCTGCAAATGAGATGGGAGTACAGAGAACTCGAACCAGTACTCCAGTCGACAGTGGTTAATTCTTCTCACTCAATAGGGTAAAATACAAAAATTTTACTTACATATTGATAAACGAACACTCATTTTCGACGTACAATTTATATTTAACACAAAAAAAATTGGATTGCTAAGGTCTTCGCACGCCAAAATGGTCAAGCTTAAAAATTTCTGTGCAACACGAAATGTGAAATTCAAGAAATAAAAAAGCACTAAATAAAATTTATTTACATTTTATATCAACAATTCCATCCCTGAGGGCAACGCTATTTTATAGGGAACATAAGATAGCCCTTCGCATACTGCACCCACTCTTCTTGCAGTCAATTGGTATGTGTAGGTATGAGTTTTAAGGGTGGCAAAAGTGAGGTTACATAAATACACCTGTCGTGTTTGGTTTCTTCTGTCTCTTCGCCCGCACAATTTACCACGTTAGAGCGCCAGTGAGACAGCAAACAGAGAGGAAAAGAGAGTGAGAGGATAAAGTATAAAAGGGGGCTATCGAATTTGAAGTTGAAGTTGCAAGTGAATGCAATGCGCAGCAAATAAAGAGTGAGGAATTGGAGTCGAGTGTCGAGAACTTAGGACATCCGTACAATCACAAAACCAACCACTTATACAAAAGCCCTTTTCCCTTTAACTATATCGGCACCTATGAATGCAATGTTTGTATAGTTTATACATATATGGAGATGCAGTTTTGACCCATGTTTGTTGGACGTATAGTAGGGCCGAGCGGGCGTTCAGCCCCGTCTTGTCTCTCTGCATTGTATATATTTTATTTGTCTGTTATGCATACTGATATGTATATGTTTAATTTGTGTTATCAACTATACTACTATACTGACTATAAATAATGCATTGACAAATGAATATATTGCTTGTTAATTGATCAATGTGCAACTGTATAACATTAGCTAATACCAAATTTAATTACATTATTCGTATAGCCATAAGCCACCCACGTGCGTGCATGTGTGTATCTATACATATATTAAATTGGATATATTTTATAGTATAAAGGTAGATACATCATATATATAGTTATAGGTATGCAATTTGATTTTGTATAGTAAAGCTCTATACGTACGTACGTACGTTATTGAACTTTGGCCGACAACAAACTCTGAAGCTAAACAGGAAACAAGAGAATGAGTAAAAGGCGTGAAAGCAACAAAACGTAGAGTGAGCTTATACAGAGTGCCTATAGATGGTCTTTAATAATAGCAATTGATGGTTATGCAATCAATGAACTAATTATAAATAATGCAGTATAATTAATCACCGTGTAATCAGCAATAGTTCCTAATATAAGAGGTTAGAACTTAAAGGGTTTTAAATGTTTAAATTGACCGCCAAATAGATAATTGTTTTAAGTTACCTTAGGTAGTTGATATTTAAGTTTGAATTTGCTAAACAATTAATATTAACCTCACTTTTAAATAATTTCCCAATTATAAACCACCCAATAGAACTACCTAGTAATTTCTTTTTTTTTAATTTTGCACCTATTTTTGGAGATTTCCTCTCACTGATCGTTTTCTTTTTTCAAATTGAGTTAAGGATGGAGAAAGGGGCCGAAGGAGTTCCACTTAGGAGCTTCAAACTTTTATAACTTCTTTAATATTTATCACTTAGGTGCTTCAAACTTTTATAACTTCTTTAATATTTATCAAAATCAAAAATCATTTTTTTTTGCAAATGATAGTTTAAACTTTGTACGTTATCAAATTAAAACTAACCCCTAAGGTAGGCGTGTCCATCTGAGAGTAAAAATACTACGAACAGCCTTGTAGCAACTCTTAAGAGCGAACTTGCAAGTGCACACAAGTAGCTAGCGGAGATTTTACTCTTTATTCTTTTCGTTTGAAATTTTTGAGAGTAAATCGAAAGTGCACACGGGTTTTATGACTACCGGATATGAAATTGCACAGTTCATATTTTGCAAGGAGCTATTGAGAGTCAATTTGGCAAAACAATGCACATTGGTCGAAACAAATCAGCTCGTAGAGAAATGTGGTGAGTTGTTTGGAACTTTGTGGAAAACTTCTATTGAATTATTTTGCAATAGAAAATAAATTTAAAACTGAACTTTTAGTTTTCCTTCGAATAGGATAAAAATTTACACAAAAACTGAGTTACCAAATTTTATAAATCTAAGTGTAAATACTATAAATGCCAATTACTGAAGTAAAGCAATTGCAACCTTTGGGTCATAAATACAAAAAAAAAAATAGGTGGCACAACAGCTCGTGGAGAACCAAGGCCTAGTGATTTACAACTCTCAACCATTCCTGTGTGCGTATTTTTGGTAGGAATGGAGGGTACCTACAATTTATTGCCGAGTCCGAACGGCTAGATGAGAAGCACTTATTCATGAGAAGTATTTGTCAGTTCCTCGCAGGAGGCAGTACCTCGTGAAAAAAACATTTCTGTATTTAGGTGGCAGCGGCTGAGAATCGAACCCAGACCTTTGGCATGACAGTCCTACGCACTAACCATCATGCCACGAGGTACTACTACAACCTTTGGATTGTGAGAATATATTTAATTTTTACTACTTCCAACTAAAACATAGTGGAAGAAATAAAGCAGCCAAGTGAACACGCCTATAAAAAATATGAAAATACTCATAGGATATAAACTCGAAGGGTCTGTTTTTTTTTTTTGCGCGATTATACTAGTTTCATGGTTAAACCTTAGTTAACTCCAGAAACGTATGTTCAGTCTATTGAAATTTTAGGTTAACTCCCATTGAAGTCACCTACTTTGGTGCGTTAACTCAGGGGCCAAATTGAGTGCTTTTTTAGTTTTGGCACTATTTCGAGTTTGATAATGAAAGTTATTCTCAGAGCAATTCCATTGCAGTGCCATCTCTATTCCAGGCGAAGAAGGATGACATACATAGTGTTACACTTGGCCCTAGGTTTTTGAAAACTGAAAAATTAAGTTAATCCTCAACTGTAAAACTGCTTCTGAGTTAACTCGGAGTTAATTTATTTATTTTCGGGATTTGCTATATCTTATTTAACTTAGAGTTAACCAGTTAAAACTGGCCTTGAGAATTTCTAATAGACAACTCTTGATATAAAAATTTCAAAACTATTACCTACTCACAAATAGAAAAGCACCCGAGAACTATAACTTTCGAGAGTTTTCTAGCAAAAGTACTCTCAAATGAAAACACACCTTAAAGTTATATAAGGACTACTCCATTTAATTTTATATTAATTATTTCTATAAATTTATTTAAATTCTACACCATGCAAATCTTGAATGATTTGACTCTGAACATTTGGCACATCATATACCTAATGTCATCTAATTGTTTGGCAATTGGTCAGAAAAAGTCAACTAGTCCTAGAAATTGGTCAGCCCTAGATAACAATAAATCAATGTTTAAATTTTTTGAGAAGGTCACGCAGGGTCGTGTGCGATTTTTGGTAACTTAATTGAGGAAAATTAACTAAAATGCACCTATACCATCTGAAAGATCTCTAGATTGTGATAAAAGGTCAACTATTTTAAGTAATTGCGGTCAGCCAAAGATTTTTGTCAATGAATTCTTAAAGTTCGTTTCAAGTTCACAAAACAACTTTGAAACCTCATTGGATCATTAAAAAAAAGTATGTCATTTGAAAGGTCACTTCACGGTCATTAAAGGTGAGTTGTTTTCGGTAATTGATCACCCACATACAATTTTTTTAATGGATTTTTTAATGAATTGAAAAAAAATCTATTTCATAACGATTTTTGGGAAATTGAAAAAAAAAAATGTATACCACCTGAATGGCTTTAAGATCATTATAGAAAGTCAGCTGGTTTCAAGCTTCAGTAATTGGTCAGCTAGATTCTTTTTTACTATTTCTTAAAGTTTTTTTTTCCATGTCACGAATGAGGTTTGGCGTAAGGTTAAAAAAACTATAAAATTTACTGAAACTAACTGGCCTTTTATGACAATATAATTATCTATTTTTTTTTTTTGTAAAATAACCCAAACGAAGTGCACCGAAGGTTTAGTGATCGAATCCCAGCAAAAATCTGTCAATTGGAAATTTTTTGTCTTCAAAAGTTCTTATTACTTGACTTTTTTGGAATAGGCCAGAAAAGATTCCTGGTCCCTTCCAGTCCTGTCGACTACAGTGATTGATAATTGTTATTTGTTTAACTATTGTTAGCTAGTTTTTATTTTAATTTTGGAATATCTTGTTTCTTCTCAGATAAAATGAGAGTCATCATGACTCTCGTATTCCTTCTTTCACTGCCTCGTTTTAGAAACCATATGTTTTACAAGATAAACGTAGCTATGGTGCTTTTAACCTCACCAATATTTTAAAATTGGAAAGAAATAACATGTAACACAATGTAAAAGTCGTGAATAACGTGTGCCCGTGTACTAAAAAATTCTTGTTTTTTGAGAGTCGGTATGATACCATTATTATTTAAGCCATTTCTTCTCAAGACTTTTCATTTTTCATGTATAATTTTTACTTCAAATATTTTATAAAATAAATTTTCTTATTCAAATTGAATACATAAGTAAAGCTTGGTCAAAAACATCGTTAAGCATGTCAAACCTTATGTTACATTACATGGGTTAAAACAAATTTTCTTAAATTTTTTGAAGAAGAAAGATAAGACATTAACCTTGCCTTCTCACAGAGGAGACGCCATAATTTCAGATTAATGTGCCCATTCCCCACACCCTGTTTACCTACTTCACAAAAACAAAATATATAAATACATCAACATAATTCAAACAATAAATTTTACATTTTCCTGTCCAAAAAAAAAAGCCATGAGAGATAGATGTTGTATAAATATATGTGTATTTGTTTATACATCACATCTTTTGCACAAAACTTTGAAGCATTACTCCCAACATAAAAATGTAAAAAAAAAGAAAAATGAGAAGCAAAAAATCCCAAACACTTTCGCGAACAACTCACAACCATCAACCTGCGTTAATATTTTATGCAAATTAGATACAAAACATCATTGTTATACTCAGTATATATGTATCTATGGTCGCTTCTTGTTTTAGATATTTTGAGATTCAACAATATACATAGTTGTTGTTGTTGTTGGGATGTTAGCAACTAATGTGCTCTGAAGGTTGTAAGTACCTACGACGTATTATAGGTATACATTATGGGTTTGTGTGCGTGAGTTAAAACTTGGCAGAAAAGATTAATATTTTGTTATAAATTAAAAAGTTATTAGATTACACTTTTGCTAAAGTAAGCGCACCTGTGCACAATGTTCTCGCATAAATTTAATAGGTTTTGTGTGTGCGTGATGTGCTGTTAGTCTTTTAAAAGTTTAAAATTGTTTTTTGTATATACCTATACGAGTAGGTACCTATACGTACCTAACTTGGAAAGGAAAACATACAAATTTGACATAAAAATATCTTTTAGAATATTAAGAAGCTAAGTTAGTACCTGACATTAATTAATCATTAAACATCAATTTGACGAGACATTTAAGTGACGTATATACCTATATAAAATATTTTAACAAGAACTATGCTCACGCATAGATACGATACGAAAGTGCGAAAGTTTATCCTCAAACCCGGCCCATATAACCATGAAACTTTTGCAAAATTAATTTATTTAGTTATTTTATCACCGTGATTGCTTGGCGACAGTTTGCTCGTATAAAATACCTCAAAACATCTATCAGTATTGTTTTGGTAGTCATATAATTTGTTACACAGCTATATTTACATATACAATAAAAAACATATAATTATTATTATAGCAATAGTTCCGTGTTAATGGTTAATATTATTTATTTATTTTTTTTCATTTTTCAGGTAAGAGATACTCAGAATCTCTTGCGGGCTCATTACTTCCAGACTGGCTAGGTAAGTACAAATACTGATTTTGTTTTTTTTTTTTCTTACTTTTATTTTATTATTATTTTTAATTATTTTTTTTTTCTAATTTGACAAAATTTGTTTTTAAGTCTTTTTTTGCCAGTCATATTTATAATTGGAAAACACAAATTAATTTATTTTATTTTTGTTTGCATTTGATTTTAATTTGTTTGAGAAAATAAAAACAAAACACAAACACTACTATATTATATTAGCTTTCAGTTTTTTTTTTCAAAATTTTTTTTATTGTATTCTACACAAAATTTCTTAAAGCTTCTTTTGACGTCATTATGAAAGGGATAATTCTTTGACGATTTGATATTTATACATTTTGTTTTGTATAGAAAAATAAATCTGTAAAATTTTAAAAAATATTTCAGAAATTGGAAATGGCAGAGTTAAACTTTTTAACCCATAAATTTTTCGCGGATCGCACTTTCCAAAAATTAAAATTATTTTTATGGAAAGTCAACTTTGTGAATTTTTCTCTTTCAAAAAGCTTAACTCTGCCATTTCCAATTTCTTGGTTGGACCAGTTTTAAACCATTAAAGAAATATCTCGAAAAAATAGAACTACGAATAATCTTAAAATTTTGTTAGAAGAAAATTCAGTATATAACCAAAATTTGCTATAGTAATACAAATCTCATTAAGGATTGAGCTATTCGCTGTGTGCGTTAGACCATTGTATACCAATTATTAAAAATAAACTATTAACTTCTCATTTATCTTACCTAAACTTGGATTGGTGTAACAAAATATATTTTTTTTGTACCATGTCATTCAACGATATGTGTACCAATTACATCAGTTTATACCAATCAGCTGGAAACGAATAACATTTAATTCAGTTAGATAATAATTGAGTAATTCTTACACTTCATACGTAGGTGATCATCAATGTAAATCTCATTTAAATTAGGCTATTCGTTATATGGATTAGACCAGTTTATACCAATAATCGAAAATAAGTATAAGACCTTAATGTCAGTTAGAAAATTTAATAATTTTCCTAATACTTTGATTATTTTATCTATTAAAAGTTAAAGTGAGCTAATTAAGATATTTATTTAATGAATTACTACAATTTATACCAGTCAGAAAAAAATTATAATAAATTATTAATTCTTTTTATTACTTCAGTAGTAATAGGTATCTACTTAAACTTGGTTTTTTATGTCAGTTAGTTTAATTTAATAAGAATGTGTTCATTACATATGCTATACATTATTTTATACCAATAGGCTGGACAACAAAGTTGACTTTAAGTTAAGTGAAATGAGTAAGTTGTTCGATCAATACCTCACTAGCAACATCATTTGATGGAGGTACTTATCAATGTTATGCTCATTTTAAATAATCTGTTCGCTATGGATGTTAACCTAGTTTATACCAATTAGAACATATGAAAAGAATGAATTTAAAACAGCCACAAAATTTAGAACCTTTGAAAAAAACTTCGTCTTGTAGCTGAATATACCTATGTCTGTATCTAAGAAAATTATTATTTGAGCTTATCGACCTTTTTTAAGTCTGCTTAGCCAATTTATACCAATCAGCACATATGAATAATTAGATACCTATACATACTCGTAGTTGAATTCAGTCAGTTAATTTAGCAGTTCAATCAATACAAACCTTAATCTGCTGGCGGAGTTACCTACTTTTATGTAGATGAATCTCATTTAAAATAAACTTTTTGTTATGCACATTAGACCTTTTTATACCAATTAGTTAAAAAAAAATATTTAATCTTTAATTTTGTCTCAGAATTAAGTTTAGTTTTTGCAATACATCGTCTTGTATATTTATAACGGGTGATTTTTTAAGAGGTTTAGAACTTTAAAAAAAAAAAACATAAAAAATTCGAAAAAATGAATGAAATATTTATTTGAATCGATAGTTTGAACTTTGCAATTTAATGTTTAAAGATAATTTCATGCAAATGTTGACTGCGGCTGCGTCTCAGGTAGCCCATCCGCTGAGTCCAATTTTGGCATACTCTTTCACACATATCGGCCGGTATCTCACGAATGAATGCATGGATGTTGGCTTCCAGTGCGTCAATCGAAGCGGGCTTGTCCCTATAGACATTAGCCTTGACATACCCCCACAAAAAATAATCTAATGGTGTCAAATCGCACGATCTAGGCGGCCAATTGACCGGCCCGAAACGTGAAATTAACTGTTCACCAAACTCGCCTCGCAATTGCGCCATTGTTTCGCGTGCTGTGTGGCATGTGGCACCGTCTTGTTGAAACCACATATCATGCAAGTCAAGAACTTCCATTTCGGGCAAAAAAAAGTTTGTTATCATCGCTCGGTAGCGTTCACCATTGACAGTAACGCTGCGATTCGCATCATCTTTGAAGAAATATGGCCCAATAATCCCGCCGGCCCATAAACCGCACCAAACAGTGGCTTTTTCGGGATGCATTGGTAGCTGTTGCAATGCTTCTGGCTGATCTTCACTCCAAATGCGGCAATTATGCTTATTTACGTACCCATTCAACCAAAAATGAGCCTCATCGCTGAACACAATTTTTCGATAAAAAAGCGGATCCTCGGCCAGCTTCAGCTTTCCAAGAGCCCATTCACCAAAAATTCGGCGTTGTGGTAGGTCGGCTGGCTTTAGTTCTTGCACCAGCTGTATCTTAAAAGGCTTTACGCCCAAATCCTTCCGCAAAATTTTCCACGTAGTGCTGTAACAAAGGCCTAACTGCTGGGAACGGCGCCGAATCGACATTTCGCGGTCTTCTGTCACACAAGCTGATACGGCCGCAATATTTTCTTCACTACGCACAGTACGTAAACGTGTTGGTGGTTTAATGTCCAACAAAGTAAATTTGGTGCGAAATTTGGTCACAATCTTCCGAATAGACTGCTCAGAAGGTCGAGAATGCCGACCATAAAATGGAAGCAGCGCGCGATGAACATTTCGAACCGAGCACGAATTTTGATAGTAAAATTCAATAATTTGCAAGCGTTGTTCATTTGTAAGACGATCCATGGTTAAATAACAAACCAAACTGAAGCTGTTTGACAGTGACACAAGGTACTAAACACACGTCAGCTGTCAAAACCAGTGTTGCCAAAACCAAACTAGCTAATCAAGCTATTTGTTAAGATTATTAAGCCAATTTATACCAGTCAAAAAGCATAACTACTTAAAATTTTGATTCTTTCATATATAATAGAAAACATTTAGATTGGTATAAACTGAATAAATGTAGCAAACCAAGAATATAGATTAATGGGATCAGTACCAGCATTTTAAACTTACTAAAAATTGAACAAAAAATATAAAATTCTATTAAATCGTCTCAGGATAACCCTTATTTTTTAATCAAAATTTAATTTTTTTTTTCCACACACACACACACAATTTGTTACCTCTTTATTTTTTGTATCATACAAAAAAAAGTCCATAATCTTAGTCGATCTTTTGCACACAACTTTAAATGAGAGAGGGAGAGAAAATGAATAAAAAAAAAGAGGGTAAACGATTTAAAATTTAAAAGATAAAATACAAAAAATTAAACAAAATTAAAAAATTTTTAAATAAAAAACAATCATTTCTCTCTAAAATAAGGTAACTATCTATTAAATTTAAAATATATATGTAAATGTTATAAATGTGCAATATTTTTTTTCTGTTTGCTTTTGTGATGCAATTTAAAAAACAAAAAAAATCGTCTGCTTTTTATAATATAATTTTTCTTTAATCCAATTCAAATTGACTTTGATATTTTTATTATATCTATGACACTTTTTAATTTTGTATATGCATTTAAATTAAAATAATAAATCCTTGCACAACTTGAAACACCATTAATATAATATTAAATTGTTTTGAAATGAAAAAAGTTTTTTTAAAATTATTCTTAATTTAATAACAAAATCTATTTAAATCCATTATTTAACTTTAAATGGTTTCAAAATGTTATTTACTTTTCCTTTATGTGGTTATTTAGATATTTAAATAAAATGATGTGTTGTCTGTTTGAAATTTTTAACTGTACACAATTTATATTCAAAATCATGTGAAATTTATAATTCACCAAGTGTTTGAATAGTAAAATCACATAATTTGTGACTGAATAGCAAAATGCAATTAGCTGAAGGACTCTCAGTGACGATAATGTCCTCGCCGTAAGCATAAGCACTCAACAACACCTATATACGAGTATACTTAAGAGAAATCACACAAAAAAACTTCAACAAGGTTTGACAATGGTTGTGATTATTTGCATGCGAATCCTTTGCAATTAGCATAATTTAGCCATTTGACACTAGGAGTTACCATCAGTTTAATGATTGCTGCAAACAACCCTTCTTGATGTCTCATGATGTTTTTGTTTTTTTTTGGATTAAATAGTTCGGTTTTGTGTTGTTTAGTGATTTCGCTAACTTTTCGCTTTAATTGTAGTAAAGTTTATAGCATTGCCGTGTGAGAGTCGTTGGGTTTAAGGGAGCCAAGTCATAAGACCCAATTAATTTCCTAGAGAAAAAATTCGAATTTTTGTTTAATCATACCTAGAATGAGAAGCATCCGTATACAACGATTCCTTTAAATATATAATTATTTCATGAAGATCTCACCCTTAACCTCTCCCTCCCCCAAAACAAAATCTAACAACCAAACAAAAAAGTTAAAAAAAAATGATATCATTCTACAAAGTCAAACTAAACTTTACTCATAACCTAAATTGGAGTAAGAGAGCTTTGGTATAATTTAATTCCATATATGAATCTAATAAATAGATAGATACCCACCATAAACTTTTACACAAACATATTACTAATATAAATTTATGTACAAATCCACATAAAAAACATATATTTCTACTTATATAAAATATATGTTAAAATGTTTACATTGACATTTTATTAAACCACATCACCAAAATTGTAACGAAACGAAACCAAAACCAAAAGCAACAACAACTACCAAAAAAAAAAAAAAAAAACAGCTAAACCGAAAACCTTTAGAGTTCCATAAATAGTAATTTTGAAATAGGTTTTTACTGATTCAACAGAAATGCTAAAATTTTCATCGAAATAATATTAATGTTTTTGGGGGTAAAGAAATAGTAGGTATAGTGTTATAGTGTTTGTGTATTATATTTGGTTCTTTTGATTATACATAGACATAGAACATACATCGTCATATCGGTGTTGCTCATTTGTGTCAATATGAATGTATTATGAATGTGTTTTGTCATTTTGGAAACATTATTTGAAAAGTTTAATTTTCTAATGGAATATTGTTGAGAGTTTTTTGTTGTTGTTGTTATGTTGTTGTTATGATGATGAGGTGCGGGTTTTTGTAAATCGCATTAAATCTATCCTCAAAAATTTATTTCACCTTGGGTTTTGATAAATTTGGGGTGAATATGCGTTATAAAGAAAGCATTAAAGGGATTGTATTTAAATTGGATAACATTATTATTATCATCATAAATAAATCAGTGTTTTCTTGAATAATTTAGTTAGTTAAGGTAGTATGGGTTTAATAACATGAGGGATGGATTAATGTTATTTGGGTTTAGTTTTTTTTGAAAAAGAGATTTGTCTGCTCTTTGAAAATTTGCAATGGAATAGAAGAAAATAAAAGTATTTATAAATAAATTGTGTTTTTAATAAAAACAAAATTATTTGAAAAACTTTTCTTTTATTTTTTCTGTTGAAATTGAGATGAAAAATATTTATTTATAAAATATTTCATGGAAATTTGTATTTTTATTGGAAATATATATCCGTAAACTGTTTAAAGAAAAAGATAATTTGAAATAGACATAATGATATCTATGGTTGCTCTTTATGACGCCGAGTATTTTTGGCCATGTTAATAGTTTGGTAGACTACATAGATGTTGGCCTACAAAGAGTCCTTAATTTAATGTTGATTTATCACTCTACTTACAATTTCACTCCTATATTCATCCAAAAAAGTGTTTCGTTATTAATACCTCCACATATAAAATCAATGTATAATATTCCATAGAATGAAAAAGGTTACCTTTTTTTACTCTTATTTCACCTAAATATTTAGAAAAACATGAGGTTCACATAACATAAAAAGCAAATAGAAGTCTTTTAATTGAACCCCAGTCTTTTATTTATTTATTTATTTAACATCAATTAGAGTTTACAATAATACTCAATATAGATAAACGAAGTAATAAAACTAAATTATTAAAATATTTTACATACAAAATTTACTTACATTTATTAAGATGATAAAAATACAAGCTTATCATATTTTTAAATGAATTTCTACTCGTATGAAAGTCAAAATTAAAATTTCTCGAAACTAGATTAACCTCTCTGACACATCGAGTTATAGGCTCATTATATGCATAATTTACCCTATGGGTTTTCTCTAGTAATAAAGAATGATTTCTGAGCTCTCGAGAAGACAAAAGAAAAGGACAGTCTATATGATACAGTAGGATATCTCTAATAAAAGTAACAGCAAACATCTTGCGACGGTTTTCTAATGTCTGGATGCCAATAAGAAGACGTCTAGCATTATATGACGGCATTTCAATGTTCCATCTAAATTTGTTAAAAACGAATCTTGTAAATTTTTTTTGAACGTTTTCAATTCTAATTGAATGAACGTTGTAGAATGGATTCCACACTACACAGCAATACTCAAAAATTGACCTGACATAAGCGATGTAAAGTGATTTTGATGCATAAGGATCCTTTAAACCAAACGAATTTCGGAATATAAAACCCAGCATGGAGTTGGCCTTGGTTACAATAAATTCAATGTGATTCAAAAAGTTAAGTTTAGAGTCAAAAATAACTCCTAGATCCTTTTTAACTGTAACTCTTTTAAGAATATTATTTTCAATATTATAACTATAATCAGGGGGGAATAAGCGTCGAGTAAAAGAAAAACATTGGCATTTAGAAATGTTTAAACTTAGACGATTAATTTTGCACCACTCGGAAAGCTGTTCAATGTCGTCTTGTAGAAGCATGCAGTCATCTAAATTCTTTATACATCTTAAAAATTTGAGGTCATCTGCAAACAAAAGACGCATTGAGTTAGAAAGAACGTCAGGTAAGTCGTTTATAAATAAAAGGAATAACATTGGCCCTAGGTGGCTTCCTTGTGGAACACCAGATGAGACCAAAATAGGAGCTGAGATGTTCAAATCAATGCAAACACACTGAATGCGTCATTTGAGATAAGATACAAACCACTTTAGCATGTTAGAGTGAAAACCTAAACTTTCTAATTTTTTAATTAAAATTTCATGATCAACCCTATCGAATGCTTTGGCAAAATCAGTGTAGATAACATCTACTTGGTAGCCCTTCTCAACGATATTTAGAAAAAAATTGGTGAAAAGGGATAGGTTAGAAGACGTTGACCTACCTGCCAGAAAGCCGTGTTGAAAAGGGTATATTGTTTCTTTCAATAAAAAGTTTAGTTTTCCAGTTACCATTTTTTCGAAAAGCTTGGGAATGGTGGATAATTTACAGATTGGACGGTAATTCGATATGTCTTGTTTTGAATAAGAGTAATGAAGGATATTTTCCATTCTGAAAGAAACTCACCGTTATCTAAGGAACTATTGAAAATAATGCACAAAGCTTTAGAGAGGGAAGTTGCACACCTTTTTAAAAAAATAGGTGGTATTTCATCTGGGCCAGCATTTTTATCTTCATTCAGGTCCATTAACGCTTTTTCTACCTCCAATATAGAAAAACTTAGGTGACCTAAATTAACGGTGCTCTTGGAAGGAAGAGATGCGTATTGAGTATTGAGGTTACAAGAATTTAAATAGTTTGACTTGAAGAACTCAGCAAAGGCATCACAAATGGCAGGTATACTCGTTAAATTTGAACCTATATATTGCATACATTTCGGAATTCCATTAGAATTCTTTTTGTTTTTTATGAAACTCCAAAAACATTTACTGTTTTTTTTTTTTTAACCGGGACTCCATTGAGTAAATATAGTTTTTATATAGGAACTTGTTAAGAACATTGAAATTCTTTTGAAGCTCAATATACCTCTCACGCAAACTGGCATCAGAAGGAGATTTCCGCAGTCTTTTTGCACAAACATTTGTTCTTCTTCTCTAACTGCACAATCTCAGACATACATAGAATACATTGCATCAATTCAGTTTTATTTTGAATTGTCTCCTATGAGACTTAAAGCTAGAGTATTTATTATCTTATAAGAAAAACGTTGTTCAAGAATAAAAGGTATAAAATGATTAACTGGTAGCTATTATAAGCCAATTTAGTTTAATAAATAAATAAATAAATACTATCGATAATTTAAAAAATAAAGACTGGCTAAAAATATGACAGATATACATATGTTCTTGTATGTCACAAGCATTATAAGAGTATGGCCATATTCAATTATACAAGCAATATAGAAACAATAGCGACAGAGACTTACAAACAAGCATTGTGTGACCATTTTACAATAAGAAAATTGAACCGAAAATTATTCGGTTATTTTATATGATCACTATAGAGTGATTAAAGAAATATTTGTTCTTTGGTAAGGTTACGCTGAAATAATTTGCACCAAAAAATATTTATGAATGAGATTTAATCTTACATAACTTCTATAAATTTGGTGACACAACACAGCTCGTGAAGAACCAAGGCCTAGTGACTTACAACTCTCAACCATTCCTGTGTGCGTATTCTTAGCAGGAATGGATGGGACCTACAATTTTTTGCCGAGTCCGAACGGCTAGATGAGAAAGCACTTATTCATGACAAGTATACTCTTGGAGGATTTGTCAGTTCCTCGCAAGAGGCAGTACCTCGCGAAAAAAACATTTCTGTTTTTAGGTGGCAGCGGCTGGGAATCGAACCCAGACCTTTGGCATGACAGTCCTAAGCACTAACCATCATGCCACGAGGTACTACACCAAACAAATAACACTAATTTATTTCACTGAGAAGTAAGTGAGACTTGGGATGATAATTTACAAGAATTTGACATTTAAGAAAAATGGATATGTCTTATGTAATTCGGAAATATGTAAACCAACTTAAGTAGTAAGTACTGCACTTAAGATTTTTGTCACATTTTATTCTAAATGAAAATTTTGTCAAAAAAACTGGACGTAGCAAAAATATCTATCGATATAAATTTTGGCAAAAATTGCTATGACCGTTTTAAAAAAAAAGTTGTTAGGTGGAAATTTTCTCTTAAGGGCGGGTCAATAAGTCCGTGACTTTTGGAATAAAGCACAGATTTTTTGATAAAAAAATAATTTTACGAGTATTTTTCAACGTAGTCTCCCTTGAGCTCTATACACTTTGTCCAACGCTTCTCCAATTTTTTTATCCCTTCCAAAAAAAATGATTTGTCGAGGTCCTCAAAATAGGCCTTTGTTTGCGAGATGACTTCGTCATTAGAGTCAAATCTTTTTCCACCAAGCCATTTCTTCAGGTTTGGAAACAAGAAGTAGTCGCTCGGAGCCAAATCTGGAGAATAGGGTGGATGAGGGAGCAATTCATAGCCCAATTCATGGATTTTTGCCATGGCAACTGCACATGTGTGCACTCTTGCATTGTCTTGGTGGAAAAGAACTTTTTTCTTGGCCAAATGAGGTTGGTTTTTTTTCAAATCGTCATTGAATCGGTCCAATAAGTTGGCATAATATTCCCCATTGATTGTTCTTCCCTTTTGAAGGTAGTCAATGTGGATTATCCCGCGTGCATCCCAAAAAACAGTCGCCATAACTTTATTGGCTGACAAACCCACCTTGGCCTTCTTTGGACCCGATTCACCCTTAGAAACCCACTGTTTTGACTGTTGTTTGGTCTCTGGTGTATTGTGATGGATCCATGTTTCGTCCACGGTTACAAAACGGCGCAAAAACTCCTCCATATTGCGATTAAGCAACGCCAAACCTTCCTGTGAAGTTGTTACACGATTGCGTTTGTGGTCGACTGTGAGCAAACGCGGCACCCATCTTGCGGAAAGCTTTCTCATGCCCAAGTGATCATTCAAAATTGAAACCACTGAGCCATGCGAGATCCCTACAACTTCCACAATCTCTCGCACTTTCAATCTTCGGTCGGCCAACACCATATCGTGAATTTTTTCGATTGTTTCGGGTGTAGAGACCTCAACTGGGCGTCCAAGACGTTCGACACCTTCAGTGCTTGTAAGGCCACAACGAAATTCAGTAAACCACTTTTTTACCATTGAAATCGATGGTGCAGAGTCCCCAGAGTAGTAGAGTAGCAGAGAAGTAGATGCAGAGTTTTTATCAAGCCTATCCTTGGTCTCGGTAATGGTTTTTTTCGCTAGAAATAATGCTTAATAAGCACACGAAATTCACTTTTTTCCATTTTCTCCTCAAATTAGTGAGTAGTCTGATAAAAATAGCTGTCAAACACAAACTAACTGACGCAGCAAGTTTAAATTTTGACAGGAGTCAACTGACAGATGCCTGTTGACAGGAGCAGTGTTGCTATTTCAGTAAAGAGGTCAGAAATTCAAAAAGTTACGGACTGTTGTCCGTTTCCTAAAACTTATTATTTGAAGCGCCTTTTAAATTTCAATTACATACGAGTAGTTCAAAAGAATAGTTCAGATTTTATCAATCTAAGGCTTAACAATGTCGAAGTTTATATTTTCGTAAGAACAGCATTTTTTGAATAGAAACTATTCTCTTATCTTCCGAAACAATATGGTTTTTGAACAAAGGTTTGTTGTTGTGAAGTTTTAAGCTATTCTCCCTTAATTTGGTTTTAGTTTGGTTTTTTTTTTTGCTTAGGTCATCAGTCACCATGATTTTCATTAAGAAAGAGGAAAACAAAATTTGGAAATGCGCACGCGCCCTAAAGTTTTCTTTCTTTATTGGTCAATTTCGTTTTAAGTATGGCGTCCGATTTAGATATCCTTTTGTGTTATGTAGGAAGATATATAAGGTTTAAAAATGGCGTCAAAAATAAACTATGGCTAGGCGCAGATAACATTTTTCCAAATGAAAAATAAAAAATCTAGTCCAAAAAAATAAATCTTATCTAAAATCAGATTCCTTAAAGTTTGATACCATCCATATTGTCGTACACCGTGTTTTTTAAATAGAATTTTTACAACTGAAAGATAAAGTTTGCTCTTAACTTGAAAACTCTTTCTGAGTAACTCGGGGTTAATTTATAAGGTAAGTTAACTCTGATCTCCTCACAGATAATTCCGCTCGGAAAAACTGGCCCTAAGGAAAAAAAGGACCTTTTTCATAACAAATGTCAAAATATTTATATTAAGGATAGCTTTATTGTTTGATGTTGAATTTTGTTCACATATTTTTGATTTATATGTTTATTTGAAGACTAAAATTGCATCTATACCAAACAATATATTGGTATGGACATACTTATAAAGGGTGATTTTTTAAGAGGTTTAGAACTTTAAAAAAAAAAAAACACAAAAAATTCGAAAAAATGAATGAAATATTTATTTGAATCGATAGTTTGAACCTTGCAATTTAATGTTTAAGGATAATTTCATGCAAATGTTGACCGCGGCTGCGTCTCAGGTAGCCCATCCGCTGAGTCCAATTTTGGCATACTCTTTCACACATATCAGCCGGTATCTCACGAATGAATGCATGGATGTTGGCTTCCAGTGCGTCAATCGAAGCGGGCTTGTCCCTATAGACATTAGCCTTGACATACCCCCACAAAAAATAATCTAATGGTGTCAAATCGCACGATCTAGGCGGCCAATTGACCGGCCCGAAACGTGAAATTAACTGTTCACCAAACTCGCCTCGCAATTGCGCCATTGTTTCACGTGCTGTGTGGCATGTGGCACCGTCTTGTTGAAACCACATATCATTCAAATCAAGAACTTCCATTTCGGGCAAAAAAAAGTTTGTTATCATCGCTCGGTAGCGTTCACCATTGACAGTAACGCTGCGATTCGCATCATCTTTGAAGGAATATGGCCCAATAATGCCGCCGGCCTATAAACCGCACCAAACAGTGGCTTTTTCGGGATGCATTGGTAGCTGTTGCAATGCTTCTGGCCGATCTTCACTCCAAATGCGGCAATTATGCTTATTTACGTACCCATTCAACCAAAAATGAGCCTCATCGCTGAACACAATTTTTCGATAAAAAAGCGGATCCTCGGCCAGCTTTCCAAGAGCCCATTCACCAAAAATTTGGCGTTGTGGTAGGTCGGCTGGCTTTAGTTCTTGCACCAGCTGTATCTTAAAAGGCTTTACGCCCAAATCCTTCCGCAAAATTCTCCACGTAGTGCTGTAACAAAGGCCTAACTGCTGGGAACGGCGCCGAATCGACATTTCGCGGTCTTCTGTCACACTAGCTGATACGGCCGCAATATTTTCTTCACTACGCACAGTACGTAAACGTGTTGGTGGTTTAATGTCCAACAAAGTAAATTTGGTGCGAAATTTGGTCACAATCTTCGGAATAGACTGCTCAGAAGGTCGAGAATGCCGACCATAAAATGGAAGCAGCGCGCGATGAACATTTCGAACCGAGCACGAATTTTGATAGTAAAATTCAATAATTTGCAAGCGTTGTTCATTTGTAAGACGATCCATGGTTAAATTGCAAACCAAACTGAAGCTGTTTGACAGTGACACAAGGTACTAAACACACGTCAGCTGTCAAAACCAGTGTTGCCAAAACCAAACCAGCTAAAAAATCACCCGTTATAACATGCCAAACTTATGCTCGGTTCTTCACCAGCTTTCTATCCATTTAGTCCAATTAACTAATTTTCACTATAGCTCTAGTAGGTATAGGTACAATCTTCTGTAGTACCTATAAGTACAGAGCAATTATAGTCAAAAAAATAAAAGGTGTATAAAGAGAAAGTTCATGGGTATAAGTATGTGTGGTGTGTGCGTATGAAAAGGACTATGCAGACACCTTATATTTGCTTCCTGTTTGAGCACTGATAACATTTTGTTAGAACCGTTTGTAAAGGTAGTATAAGTACATATAATCACAAGAGGAGGTCTCTTCTCTATCCTCTTTGAGTTTAATACCCTCTGTAGGTGGTAAAGGTGGGATTTTGTAATATAGGTAGGTAGGTAGGTACTCGCATGTAGAGAGAAAAGAGGATTGGTGGCACATACTACTTGCAATTCATTTTGTTAGAAAGATAGAGGATGCATGCTATGATGGCATACCTATACATATGTAATTCTACATACACTTATGCATATACTCACAAAAACGTTTAGGAAGTAATTAAACACTCATTAAGTTTTACTTATAGCCTAGCCTATGGGTTTGCAGAAAAATAAATAGGTATAGGTATATGCATCAGCTATGTCTTACAGGTGCCCCAGGAAGTAACCGAAGGGAAAGTTTGTTAGCTTTGAATGTAAATTGAACTGCAATGTTTAAAACTTAATGTAAAAAAAAAAATAAACAAATTCAAGGGCGAAAATTGTGCAGATCGTATGTAGATATCCTTATTCATTTAATATTTTTTTATGTGGTTAGTATCATATAATCCAAAATTTTATATGACAAATTTTAACTTCTCGTACAAAGTTTTACTTCATATTAAACAACTTGTTGATTATTATGGAATATAGAAAATATACTTTAAAAACTTTAATGCAGCATTATAAAAAAAAAAAAACTGCTAGCACCCACGAACCATCCCAAGTAACGATTTTCCTCTCATAAGAGTTTCCTAGAGGCTTGTGAGACTTTATTCCGGGAATTATTCTCACTCTAGAAGAGTGCTCCTACATCCTTATGAAAACGTTAAAAGCCTAAAATAGCCCACTTATAGGAGTTAATTTCCTCTTATAGAAACATTTACATTGTTGCTATGGGATGACAAATGCTCCATTAATCTTGTTAGGAGAATGCGTCACTTCTTGTGGGAGTTGATGAAAAGAGAAAGAGTATGCGCATAATTAAAAAAAAAAACAGATACTTATCTTTCATATTTGTATACTTCTCTCGCAAACTTGGTACGAAGTATTTAAGTCTGTATGTGTCATCGTCATTGTCTCATGTTGAAGAATTAATGTGTGAATTTATATTTTCATTTCATGGCGACGTTAATATAATTGTAGTTTGTCACATATGTGGAGTTAAATCTTAGTGCGATTGAAACTTTTTCTACTAACTTACACATTTTACTTCGAGAAATAACGAAGCGCTTTCAAAATAATTGATATTTAAATTATTTTAATTTTATTTTGAATTGGAAAAAGGGTTACCTTGATGTTTGCTTTGAATAAGAATAGTACTTTTTATGCTGACATTATTTATGGCATTTATTCATGTTATATGACGAAAAAGATATAATAGCAGATAATATGTCGAATTGATGGTCTTATTCTTGTATGCCTGTTTTTTGTAATCTAAGAATTTACAAGATGTTAAGAGAAGATTTAATGAAAAAATAATGAGTCAGAATTTATGTTTTTAGATATTTGTTTCACGTTTCTTAAAACGAAACTGTCAATGATTACTGACTTTCAATTTTGTCACTATACAGTGCGAATTTCCGATTCTCTGTAAGTAAATGTCATTATTTTAATTTCCTTCTACGAGACAAAGAACTTAAGCACAGTATTTAAATACAAAATTTCACATTACAAATATACTTGTAAAAATACGTCTTTTGCATTTAATATTGAACAAAGTAATCATCAATATCAAAAGATGAAATCTCAAAGTTTGAAATATTAAATTTTATGCATTACCTTTTCTGAACAATAAATCTTCATTATAACGTCATAATTTTTGGAATAAATGGACAAAGAATATCAAAAAAATTAACATTCCGCAACAAAACTATAATATTTGATATTCGTAGTAAAATTTTAAACTGCGTAAATCTGTCTAATTTTCCAAACAAATTCTGACAAAGTTATGAAGTTTAAAACATTAAAACGTTTACAACGGGCTAACGCCGTAAAAAAAACTTATATTACATCGAAATAAAATAAAATGAAAGTCTATCACCGAAAGTTCACATTTGTAACAAAATAAAATACATTTTTAACAGTAATCGGCATCAGCATCCAATGTTTCCTTCACGTAGACAGACCAATAGAAAACTGACCGCCAGAAAACAATGTACATACAAAACGTTAAAAAAAAGAACGACTGTTGTATGAATCAAATAAAGCTGCTGTCAGTGCAAAATCTCATATGAATCCTATAGTTAGAGTTTTGTAGTTGTTACTTTATTAGCTCTTGTTAAGAGATTCTAAAGACTTAAAAATGACGTTTAGAGTTTAAATTTGAAAACAAAATTATTATAAGACTTTCAATTTACATACAGGAGTAATAATTGTTCTAGGTATAAGATTAAAGTGATTTGATGCAAGAAAAATGCTTACATCATTTAATGAAAACACTATGAGACAAATTTATGTTTCATTATGACAGATCATGTCTTAAGTTTAGCAATAAGATCTAAAAATGTACTATGAGCGTTTTTTTGAGAAAATGGGAGCTAAGCTCTTGAGAGTATGTTAGTTGGGATTGACAAGTCAGTTAAAATCCGTCATGAAGCTAGTTAAAACTCGTTAAAAAGAATGCTAAAATCCGTTGATTAGTCGGTTTAAGTCCATTGAAAATTGTTTATAGTTTAGTGGTAATACTCTTCATAAGCCGATTAAAAGTCTGGATAAGCAGATAAGCAAAAAATTGTGTGAAATCAATTTGATAAACTGAAATCCCTTGATCAAAAGAAATTAAATTAGCAAAGGGAGCAGAAGAGGCGCTTGTACCCCATCACTTATCAAAATATATTTCAAACATAATGCAAATTATTTTTCTTCTTTTAAATGAATCACAAAGCTAATTTTTTCTACTAAAAAATAATTTTTTGAATGAATTTGCCTTCCCTAATTAAAATCCCGCATAGCTACGCCCTTGTTTCTACAGCGTATACAGAGATAATTTCAAGTACAACCACTGACCTAGTGAAACTCAACACAAATTAATATTTATCTATTACTAACAGTTAGCTATTGTAATGCTATTTGAAAGAAAATAAAATCCAAAATAAATTATGAAATCATTTCCCATACCTATATGATTATGTGCTGTAAATGTGAATTTAATTTCTTTTTTAATTAAATTAATTGCCTCAAATAGCAAACAAAGATTATAAGAATGCTTTATGCTTATAACAAAAAAAGAAAAAAAAACTAGAAAGCTTCTGAACTTCAAAAGATGCCGAAAAATCGATATATCTTTCAGCTTGTTTTGAAGTCTTGCTGTATAGGTACTGTGTTCTCCTCATCATCGAGTAAAGTTTTAAAACAACAAAAAAAAATATCTCAAATAATTTATATTAAGCATATCCACCGTCAAAGTAAAAAAAAAAAATATTAAAGCATTTTGTTTGATTCTATTTTCGTTTCCCAAAAGTACCCTTATATTACTAATAAGGAGTTGTACCAAAAAAAAAAACACTGAAATGAAAAAAAAAAAACTAGCATATCGCGCATTAAAATCACATTAAACAAAGATTGCACCTAATCAAAATAAATATTTAGATGATGGGGGCGCCTGTGCCGCCGCGCCACCAACCATGCCACTTATAATTAAATTACATCATTTGCTCCCTTTTTTTGTTGTTTTAATTTTTTTGTTTTGCTGTTGTTGTTTTCAGAAAGTTCGTAGTGCTTTGTATTGGAATTATGTTTAATGATTTTATTATTGGAATTTAGTTTGATTAATTTACTGCCATATTCTTCCGCATTATTATGCTATTGCCACAGCTAATACCAAACAGTAAAGGCGCATAATAAAATATCAACCCCACAAAAGAAAAAAAAAAAAAATCAACGAACGTCGTTTTCGTCGTCGACGCGCCCAAAAATAAACATTGGAAATGTTGTTCTTTTTTTTCATGCCGAAATTAAAATAAACATGATTCGCCTTTTTTTATGTTTTTATTTTTGAAATTATTCATTTGGGAATAAATACAGTGTGTTGTTGTATTGTAGTTTTTTTTTGTTTTTTTAGAGAGGGTTACCAGGGCAAAGGAATTTCGTGTGTGTCTATGTCGTCATTAGTAGTTTTGGGTAGGTTTAGGAAGATAACAAAAGTGAAAGTTTTTACTCCCGGAAGGTACCAAAATGGTACTTTTTACATAATTACACGCAGAAAAAATATTTTTAAAACGAGTACGTTTTTCGCAGGGTTAAAAATAATGTGTTAGAAATAACGAGTAGCTAGTCTCGGGTAAAAAACTACTTCTGTGTGTCATACTACCAAGTTTGGAACTATAGCCATTTCACAACAGCCACCTCGATCTCGAGACTCCTTTAGTAATATGCTTAGTCTGGTCTTGCTAACATTTTTCCTGAACATTTTTTGAATAAAACAATAACTTGAGCATATTTCCACAAAGTTAGATTTCTTGACAAGTATAGGTACGCTCATTGTTAGTTGAAAAATTCTTTGTCGTCAACAAAACGTCAAGCCAACCAAGAGCATCAGAGGCTCAGTTGTTATAAATATTTTTTTTTGGGGAAATAGTAAGTGTGTTCGACTGTCCGCCAAAGTATAGTTTCGAATTGAAGCTTATTCCACGAAGAATGTTTTTTTTTCATTTCTTTTCCCGATTTTTTAGTTCACCAAATAAGGGTGAAATCGAGTGCCTAACTTCACAGTGAAGTTAACAGGTCACATCGTGTATATGTAACGGGTGATTTTTTAAGAGGTTTAGAACTTTAAAAAAGAAAAAACACAAAAAATTCGAAAAAATTAATAAAATATTTATTTGAATCGATAGTTTGAACCTTGCAATTTAATGTTTAAAGATAATTTCATGCAAATGTTGACTGCGGCTGCGTCTCAGGTAGCCCATCCGCTGAGTCCAATTTTGGCATACTCTTTCACACATATCGGCCGGTATCTCACGAATGAATGCATGGATGTTGGCTTCCAGTGCGTCAATCGAAGCGGGCTTGTCCCTATAGACATTAGCTTTGACATACCCCCACAAAAAATAATCTAATGGTGTCAAATCGCACGATCTAGGCGACCAATTGACCGGCCCGAAACGTGAAATTAACTGTTCACCAAACTCGCCTCGCAATTGCGCCATTGTTTCGCGTGCTGTGTTGCATGTGGCACCGTCTTGTTGAAACCTCATATCATGCAAGTCAAGAAATTCCATTTCGGGCAAAAAAAAGTTTGTTATCATCGCTCGGTAGCGTTCACCATTGACAGTAACGCTGCGATTCGCATCATCTTTGAAGAAATATGGCCCAATAATGCCGCCGGCCCATAAACCGCACCAAACAGTGGCTTTTTCGGGATGCATTGGTAGCTGTTGCAATGCTTCTGGCTGATCTTCACTCCAAATGCGGCAATTATGCTTATTTACGTACCCATTCAACCAAAAATGAGCCTCATCGCTGAACACAAGCAGCGCGCGATGAACATTTCGAACCGAGCACGAATTTTGATAGTAAAATTCAATAATTTGCAAGCGTTGTTCATTTGTAAGACGATCCATGGTTAAATTGCAAACCAAACTGAAGCTGTTTGACAGTGACACAAGGTACTAAACACACGTCAGCTGTCAAAACCAGTGTTGCCAAAACCAAACCAGCTAAAAAATCACCCGTTATATCAGGAACTTAGCACACTACAGGAACTTCCACTCTAGCTCCAAATTTACAGTTTTTTTTATTTTAAGAATAGGCTAGGTCCAAAATTGGGAGTCCTTAATTAAAAAAAAAATTATTCAGGCCAGCTTACTTTACAGTGAAGTCACATCAAGTATCTCAGGAATCAAACATGCTTATGGAAAATGTAGTATGGCTCCAAATTTGTAGTTTCTTTTCATTTCAAGAATAAAAAAGGTCAAAATTTTGAAGTCTTTAATTTGAAATAAGAGACTTCACATAGACCTACTAACTTTACAGGGAAGTCACATCTTGCATTACATGAGGAACCATAACAAGCATTCAATAGGAACGAGAAGTAAAGGCTCCAAATTTTTAAGTTTTTTTTTCATTTGAACTAAGTTCAAAATTTTTAGTCCATAACTTTAAAAAATTGTCAAACTGACTTGAATATAAAGTTTTCTAGTCACATCGTGTATCTCAAGAACCAAACATTCTAGAAACTTGCAGTAAGGCTCCAAATTTGCAGTTTGCTTGCATTTCAAGAATAAGTAAGAGGTCCAAATTTTTGAGTCCTAAATTTTAAATAATCTTCAAAAAATCATCACAAATTTACTATATTTACCTTAAAATTGATTATTCTCAAATCAAATGGATATTCCAATACTTAAACATTCAATTGATGACCATTAAGTTGGTATACATATATAGTTCCTATATGCCTAACCTACCTAATTGTGCGAAAGATTTTATAAACCCAAAAGCATTTTACTATCAACTTTCAGCAATGTTAAATTCAATTAAATCGAAATCACCACAAAAATCATATTATTTAATATTTTTTTTTTTTTTTGTTGTCCTGATTCCTGCCCATCCTAAATCGACCCTTTTATTGATTTTCACAGAACATAAAACGTGTGTGTCCTTTTTTGCTCTGATGATGATGATGATGATGATGCTGGCTGTGCTTTGGCCCACTGATCCAGACTTGGTTTTTTTTTTTTTTTTCTTCATCCCTTACATAGATTCCTTTTTACTCTGCACTGCGTGGTGCTTAAGAGGAAATACCCCCACAAAAATCAAGTGCTTCCTGCCTTTTTGCTAATATATAAGCGATTTTCTTCTTCTCTTCATCTCCATGGATACCTACCTATTCCTAACCCCGCAAAATAAAAGGGGTTGAATGAAAATTTTTCGATTCGTCGACATTAATCTCAATGCGGTGTGACACACTTTTATATGTACGCATGTTATAAACCTTAACATAAAGGATATCCCTCTGGAAGAAAAACCAGACAAAAAAGCATTTTGATACTATAAGAAAGCTATACCTGGAGCATGGAGTACCTAATTTTTTTTTTTCAAAATGACAGGTATAATTTATTGACACAACCATAAGCATGCCTACATACTTACAAAGAAATAACATCCGTTATAGCCACTGGCCCAGCCCGGCCCGGGCCGGCATAGAAAACGTTATACATTATATGCGTTGAAAACAAATCCAAAAAAGGATAACCCAATAACTCACGTTATATCCTTGTGTTTTTTATTTTCTTTTATTTTTCGCACATAATATCATAGAAATGCTTTTTGAGTATATCCATACCTATGCCTTATAGCCGCCTATCTATGTGTGTATATTTTTTTTTGGATAACGAATCCTTGCTATGCTCAAGTATTTGTATATGAAAGGACATTTATCACTTGCGCGGGTGGATGTTTTATGTTTCTTGTATGTATTTGGCTAGAATACCTTACATAATACAAAAATACTCACTTAAATGGATAAAATAAAATACCAAAGACGAAGAAAAGGAAGTCAAAAAACACTAAAAAAGAAAAATGTTCATCACGAGTGCGGTAAAAGATTAGGAAAAGCAGGACAACAAAACCGAAATAAAAAAAAAAAAATTAAGGAAACAAAGAAAGTGGAATAAAATGATTTTCACCATCAGATTTGCTTCCTTACACACACACACTTTTTCCTCTCCTTTTGATATTGTTGCATATTGACACTTAACAAACGCACTGTGCGGTTCAAGTTAATGGCCTACATTTCGAATAGATGTGTTTTTCTTTGAGCCTTGTTTCCTGTACATTTTCTAACACCACTTTAACCAAAGAAGAAAAGCATCTACTATACCTACAACAAATTTCAGCATATATACTTTATGTATAAGAGGTGCGAAAATAAGTCTACCTGCTGTACTTACCGTTGTGGGTGGGTATAGAAGAGATGGTTTAGTGTTTTAGCGGCGTACCTGAACGCGTGTCGATCATAAATCACCCAATACGAAACCAAAGTTTTAAAAGGCACACCGTTACCTACTTACTTGCTCGCTGTAACGCCATCAAGGGGGATGCGGAAATCAAGAAATACACAAATTAAAATGAGAAAATAGAGAAGGGGACGATGACACAGCAAAAAGGATCAAACAAAAACCTTGCTTTTTTTTATTTTTTCTTGTTATTGTTATTTCAAATTTACAGAAAAACTTTTAACTCACACACACACACAAATATACCTACATAAATAACTATACAAAGAGTCAGCATTTCCATCCTTATATTTTTTGAGACATTAACACACACGCACATAATATTATTTTATCATTTTATAACATTCACTCACTGTTATAATATGGTTGCGGTGTATGCCCTTGCCTTTTGCCTTTAATCTAATTTTTGCCAATAAAATCTCATAAAATCGGGTGTGGCTATACGGCTATTGCTTTTATATTGAATTAAAGGAGAAACATTTTCGGTTAGAAGATTATTATTGTGATGGTGGTGTTTGAAATCTTTTTTGAAAATGGATACCTATACCTAACCTAACTACCTTACTATAGGTAAGTGTGGTTATATTATGAGAGGAAGAGGACTTTTGTTTGTGATTGGGGAGCCATTAACAACTGAACTTGTTATGAAAATTAAAGCAAGATCTTTTTTTGTTGTTTTTCTTTTTTTTTGCTATGGAAGAATGATTGTGTTGCTTAGGGTGATGCCATCTAACGAGGAATAGAGGAAGCTTGAATTGAAAAGAGGGTCAGTGAACAGTAGAACAGTGGAGATTAAAAGTTTCATGAAAGTTTTTATTGTGTTATACTTTTTTGGAAAATTCTTGAAAATAGTCTTGAAGCTTAGAGGTAAATTAAGTAAGTAACAGAGTACCTACGAGTATTGTGCTTCAAGAGAAAAATGTTTTTTGAAGAGTTAACGTCGCTATTAACAATTTTATTTCTAGTCTGGTCAGAAAGCTGAACCCCATGCCTCTCCAAAAAAATAGGTGTTGAAATGATGTGCCTTAAGTTAAAATGTAAATTTTTTCACTTTTCGGGAACATACCTACTATTTATTGATGTCAAAAGACAAGATTTTCCTTTTTTTAGGGGCTTTTAACGTGAAAAATGTTACGGACATTTCTGTTAAAAAAACAACAATTGATGTCTTAATCGTTAAGAGTTAAGTCGACGCATCTGCGGGTAAAATGTAAGTGTTGCCAATTTTCGGAATATTAATTTTTTATGTCAAACGGTGGGATATACACGATTTTTTGTAATTTATTATTTATATTTATATTTATACTTATTTTCCAAACACGAGTTTGGCATATGGAGGCATTTCCGCAATTTTTTTTTAAAGTATTAGAAATATTAGTACCTCGTGGCATGATGAGTGCTTTGGACTGTCATGCTGAAGGTCTGGGTTCGATTCCCAACCACTGCCACCTAAAAATAGACATGTTTTTCCCGAGGTATTGCCTCTTGCGGGGAACTGACAAATCCTCCAAGAGTATACTAATAATAAGTGCTTCTCATCTAGCCGTTCGGACTCGGCAAAAAATTGTAAGTCCCCTCCATGTCTGCCAAAAACACACACAGAGGAATGGTTGAGAGTTGTAAGTCACTAGGCCCTGGTTCTTCATGAGCTGTTGTGCCACCAAATTTAATTAAATTTATTGGAAATATTAAAAATCATTAAAAAAAAGTGGAAGTTCAAAAAAAGAAACTATATAAATGTTCCTGAAAAATGGCAACACTGAAATTTACTGAAAGGTGCGTCCACTGAAAATTTTTCTTTTAAGATAAAAATCTTTGATTGGGTCATGAAAAATATCCAAATTATTTATTTTTATTTTTTTTTTTGTATTTAACCATTTTCCACAGTTTTGACGCCATTTTTAAAAACAGTGTTAAAGGGACAGGATTACAACAAACCTTAGCTTATCAAAAATAAAAAAGAAATATAAAAATAAGGCCCCCCTCACGTAAACCCCAGGCACCTAATTTCGGTTTCCTGATTGGATTACAGTTTGGGCGCCATTTTTCAAAATGGCCTCCTCCAAGTGGTAACTCACAAGATATCTACTTATCTTGCCCATCCGAACTTGACTTGAAAACCTTTTAAACAAAAGTGTTGAATATAAGAAACAAAATTGCAATACCTTAATGATCTTTCGGAAATCACGAAAAAAAAACCATCAGTCCGATAATTTCACTAGAGTGAATCAAGGTAAACATTTTGGAAGACCAGCAGAAACTTACTTGAGCTATTCTGATATGTATAAGTACCTACTTACTACTTATAAAGAGCTGATGTTAGTAAGAACTTCCAGCAGGTACTGTCTAAAGTTCGAAAAAAGAAGTGGATGAACTATTTATAGGGCATTGGCAGCACTCATATCATACAATATTGGTATTCTCCAAGTTGAAGTGGGTAAGGATTTCCAGAGTGCTGAGAAAGAGATTGAGGCGATTAAAACTTTTTAATGGGTCAAAAATAGATCAAAAACCGCCGTTAAATTTATCAGTTCCCCAGAGAATATAAAGGGTATTTTTCTTAGACGTGTGGTCTTCAATCTATAAATAAAATAAATTAAATTTGGTGGCACAACAGCTCGTGAAGAACCAAGGCCTAGTGACTTACAACTCTCAACCATTTGTGTGTGCGTTTATTTGGCAGGAATGGAGGGGACCTACAATTTTTCGCCGAGTCCGAACGGCTAATGAGAAGCACTTATTCATGACAAGTATACTCTTGGAGGATTTGTCAGTTCCTCGCAAGAGGTAGTACCTCGGAATCTTCAATCTGGTAATCCTTTTTTTGGAGTTGGTCTTTTCGACAGCTGTCACTTGTTTTATACTCAGTTTGATTTACCATTTCAGAATGAATAGACTTACTTCTTATTTCAAGTGACAGCTTTCAAAAAGAGCAACTCCGAAAAAAGTATTTCCAGATTGATAACCATACGTCTAAAAAAAAACACCCTTTACATAAAAAACATCAGTTAATGAATGGTAACTTAGTTGAAATAATTTTATAAAAATATAAATAGTAAAATTAGAAGGGTACTACTTCAAGAAATTTCTTTTTGACTTATGTATATTAGGTGAAGAGCTGCAAGGGAAAGTTTAGTTTTACCTAATTATGATGATAAGATAAATGATCTTAATATGTCAAAAAAACATTTTTCAGAATAGCTTTTTCTATTATTTTTATCCAAATACCTAGTGCTGAAAATTTTTGGAAATTCCAATTGAATTCAAGTTATTCAATTTGAAATGAAAAATAGGACATCATCAGTGATTCCTACACTTGTTGACATTCAAAATTAACTCTAAAAAATCCCCGTCGCAGTGGCAAACTATGTTCAAAACGTGTTGTATGATAATGACAATGACAATGTTTTCCCATCATCAAAACTGTCCAAAAATAATAAAGACGTCATCGCGCGTATATTTGTCATGTTTGGAATACAAAATAGTTTTTGCACACTTTTTTTTTCGTTTTAGCCAAGAAGAATCGCATTCGTATATGCATATTGTTTAAAAATCATCTTAAAGCTCCCAAAAAGGGATTTTTTACTTTCATTTTATTTGCAATGAAAATATACTAAATTACAAAAACAGAATACCATTCAACGTGACACATGTTCACTATTTGTTTACTAAAACCTTTAATATGATGTGTGAATTGACATCATCATCATAATCAACATAAAGTCCATACAAACTTATGTTTGTATTATGGAAAACAGACAGACAGTCATATTTTTGTATGCATACAAAAAAAAAAAAAAAAAACAAATAAAAAAAAGTATAAAACACACAGTGAATAAAAGTGGAGAAGAATTAAAAAGGGATTCGTTTGACATTTGATTGTTTGTTCTTTTTTAAGTTGTGCGAGACTTTGTGTCGAAAAAAAAGACAAATAATAAAAACAACAAAATTTAAAATTCATGTCATGATGAAGGTGGCTGCCATGTCCATCAGGGATAGTGTTCTGCTCAAGAATAAAGTTTTTTTTTTTTTATTATTTTTTTTAAGGATGAAGACTTGTCATTTTAGTTATATTAACATTTTTATAATGTGACAGTGATATTGTTGTGTAAATACGTATACATAGTGAGAGAGTAACAAGTTAAGCTTTCGAAACTTTTTAAAAGATATTTTTGTATTAAATTTGGGATAGTAGTTCAACTTTGCCAATCTTAAAGCAGAACTTTTCTGTTTTTAACTTCTATTTATAAGCGCAGAGTTGGGAAACAATGATGCAATAAATATTCAATTAATATTATGTTTAATTCTCTGAACACTTTTTCAATTACCTACTTTTAAAAATGTTACTGAAGAAGTTCAATTACTAATTACGAGTAATTGAAAAGTATCAATTACTTGCAATTCAATTATGGGTTAAGTGTAGGTAATTCAAAACAAAAGTTATCATAAAAAAGCAGTACCTACTTAATGATTTCTTTGTTTAATCATAACACAAAAATTCAATGAATTTATTAGTCTTTTCAATTACAATAAACGTGATTTTTATTTTATTGAAATATTTAGGTAATGAATTAGAACCAAAGAATTCAATTACCATAAATGTAATAATTTTATACAGTCGGTATATACCAACTTTTCTTGCAATAGAAGCAGGTTGAATTTGACAGTTTGTGGCAGCCATGTTGTCTTGGTGGCGTCTATCAAAACTTTTGTTATATTATTCAGTCAATGGTGCCAGATCACAATGAAAGTTAAATTAAACTGAGCAACATGTTCAAATAATTAAACTTTATAATAAAAATGTGTGTTCTTTTGTGAAAACTATGCGAAACCATTTAAGTGACTCTACGTACATGTACCTTAGTGCAGGAGTGTGCAAAAAAACCACCGAGGCACACAATTTTGTTAATTCAGTTAGACCTCAACCGATCGATAATAAATTTCTTTCTTTTTTTTGTCCGAAGTGCATTATATAACTAGATGTGAACGGCAAATAACGGGTGATTTTTTAAGAGGTTTAGAACTTTAAAAAAAAAAACATAAAAAATTCGTGAAAAAAAAATAAATGAAATATTTATTTGAATCGATAGTTTGAACCTTGCAATTTAATGTTTAAAGATAATTTCATGCAAATGTTGACCGCGGCTGCGTCTCAGGTAGCCCATCCGCTGAGTCCAATTTTGGCATACTCTTTCACACATATCGGCCGGTATCTCACGAATGAATGCATGGATGTTGGCTTCCAGTGCGTCAATTGAAGCGGGCTTGTCCCTATAGACATTAGCCTTGACATACCCCCACAAAAAATAATCTAATGGTGTCAAATCGCACGATCTAGGCGGCCAATTGACCGGCCCGAAACGTGAAATTAACTGTTCACCAAACTCGCCTCGCAATTGCGCCATTGTTTCGCGTGCTGTGTGGCATGTGGCACCGTCTTGTTGAAACCACATATCATGCAAGTCAAGAACTTCCATTTCGGGCAAAAAAAAGTTTGTTATCATCGCTCGGTAGCGTTCACCATTGACAGTAACGCTGCGATTCGCATCATCTTTGAAGAAATATGGCCCAATAATGCCGCCGGCCCATCAACCGCACCAAACAGTGGCTTTTTCGGGATGCATTAGTAGCTGTTGCAATGCTTCTGGCTGATCTTCACTCCAAATGCGGCAATTATGCTTATTTACGTACCCATTCAACCAAAAATGAGCCTCATCGCTGAACACAATTTTTCGATAAAAAAGCGGATCCTCGGCCAGCTTTCCAAGAGCCCATTCACCAAAAATTCGGCGTTGTGGTAGGTCGGCTGGCTTTAGTTCTTGCACCAGCTGTATCTTAAAAGGCTTTACGCCCAAATTCTTCCGCAAAATTTTCCACGTTGTGCTGTAACAAAGGCCTAACTGCTGGGAACGGCGCCGAATCGACAGGTCTTCTGTCACACTAGCTGATACGGCCGCAATATTTTCTTCACTACGCACAGTACGTAAACGTGTTGGTGGTTTAATGTCCAACAAAGTAAATTTGGTGCGAAATTTGGTCACAATCTTCCGAATAGACTGCTCAGAAGGTCGAGAATGCCGACCATAAAATGGAAGCAGTGCGCGATGAACATTTCGAACCGAGCACGAATTTTGATAGTAAAATTCAATAATTTGCAAGCGTTGTTCATTTGTAAGACGATCCATGGTTAAATTGCAAACCAAACTGAAGCTGTTTGACAGTGACACAAGGTACTAAACACACGTCAGCTGTCAAAACCAGTGTTGCCAAAACCAAACCAGCTAAAAAATCACCCGTTATATTCGTTTCACACGTCTGATTTGACCCCGCAGGTCTATACCAATACCCCTACTGCAGTGGGTTGATGCCCTCGAAATTTATCATAACTCAGATTGAAAATTGGACTTCTTGTATCCACGACACCGTACGAAAAGCCGTGTTGGACGTTAATAAGACGTCATGTTCCAAACATACACGGTTGCTTTAATATTCGGTCAAATTGAATCTATGCAGATTGAAAACGACCAACAGAAAGATACTGGAATGACGGATTGTGGATCCATTCATTATAATTTGGCAAAACAAACGGATCCACATTCCGCCAGTTTTTTTATATTTTCAATCCAGCTATCTTTTTGCTGGCCATGAGTTCCAAACTCTGGCGTTTTAAATTCATTTCGTTAATAATTCACACACAGCATATTTGATTTAATCTCAACATCACATCAACCCCATCCTTATTGGTGCAAAAATTTGAAAATTGGCCTCAAAATTTGAATTCAGTAAGAACTCAGTGTGACTTGTTTAACATCATTCGTGAAAGAAAAGTGCAAAATTCTGGGGTCAAAACTACAGATACAAACTGTAACCTTCCCAACTTCTTGCATACACCGACGGAATTATGGCGTCAATCTTCAATATTTAATATATTAACGTTGATAGATTACCCCACAGGCTGATTTTTTCGGCTATATCGATACAATTAGCTCTTCTTTTTGATTTTTGCTCACAAGTCACCAAAATTAGTCTCTAGATTAAACTTCGGGCACTTAGCATACCTAATATGTACGACGTCATACCTCGATATGCTTTCTTGATTGTTAAATCAGGAATATTCACAAGACCAAGATTGCTTGAAAGCTACATTAATGTCGAGATATTAATCTTTATAATGTTGTATAGGAATTCCTAAAAAAATTGGTATTAAATAAGTATAGAATGAAAACCTTCCTAAGGCCCCAACCTTGGGACCATTATCCTCTTTATTAAGTTCAACCTCATCAACCAATCATATCTAGGCACATTAAGTCAAAATAGAATATTTACAAAAATCGATTAAATACATCGTTTCTACCTGCAAAAAAAATTCGAATCAATTGATAATCTTATATAGGTACACCTAAACCTATTTCTATATTGCATTAAACTTCAACACTCTCAGTCTATGGTACATTTTCATAAACCTATATACCTACTAGATATAATTAAGGCAATAAAACTTGGCTAATCAATTGCAAAGTGAAAGAACTTATTTTTTTTTGTTGTATTCCCTTGAAAAACGACAAAATAAATATCTTCCTCAAAAAAAAAAAAAAAAAAAAAAACAGATAAAACAGTTTTATCGCACATCAATATAGGCACGGTATAGGTGTGAGTATGTATTTGTGTATAAAATAAAGAGCTATATGGGGCACAAGCAGTTACGCAATAATATCTTTCTGTCCCCCCATGGATGGGTTTCTTCTTTAAAAGAAACAAAAAAAAAAAACTTATAACAAAAGAACCACCGAAAAATGGTTGAACAAGCTTAAGGAATGAATGAATGAACCAAACACACCGAACAACAACACCAACAAAAACAACAACAAAAAGCGAACAAAATTCCCAATGGAATGACCCATATATTTTCCCGTTATATACATTATCTCTCTCCTAAATCTTTCTTTATAACATCTCCAAACCTACCCTCAAGCCACCTCCACAACCCCAGCTCCCTTAAGCCCCTCTTCTATAACTCTCTGTGCCTTTGGCACCCAAAAGAGAAGAAAAATGTATAAGTATATTCCTTAGCTGGAGACGAATCCCTTTTCGTCGTTATAACGAACTGTTTTTTTGGGGGATTTATTGATTTCGCCACAAAACCATTCTAAGGCTCGTTTCCAGTGCCATAAAGAAGACCGAAAGGTACATAACTATCTACATATATGTATAATCTATATGTTGTATGGTTTGAATAAGGCGAAGTAAAAAACAAAATGAAAAAAATGCCACTTTCGAGGATATCCCTTTAAAAAAAAAAACTACGCGCCGACACAGTTAAGAATTAAAGTCCAGGATTCTCAAATTCACCTCATAATTTATATCCACATAACGCACACTTTAATAAATGGGAATTCTATGTGTATAGGTATGTAACTCTAGAAACACACTTATACATATATAATATGCAGGTTAATTTGTTTTTGTTTTTTTTTTATATTCACTGAATTCTCAGAGAGCCGAAGAAGCCTCCCTAAAATACGATTACCCAACAAAATTGGGCCTTATAACCCCCCTTTTTGGAAAAAGCTATAAATCTACTACCCCTGGCAATAAAGCATTCTCAAATCGCACAACGACGACTATAACAACGACTACGAGTACGAATAACGACACACAAACGAAACATGCGCGAATTTTATTGAGCACATTGTTGTAAGTATTCAAGGCATAAATTTAGTGCTTTTTTTTGTATTAAAACGGCAATAACTCCATCTGCCGACTAATCCGCAAACCATAAATACAAAAAAAACCCATACCACATTGTCGTGTGGCGTGCGTCGTTGTATTCATCGTTGGTCATCTTCTTCCATGTATAGCCAACACCGGGTGTCATTAATTTGTCAAAATAAACAAACATTCGATGCAAAATTCACAAATCAAACACTTGTTTCAAAAAGTTCGATCAACTTTAAAGGTATTTCTTCGAAAAATATAACTTCCAACGGTTTATTTCTTATTTTTAAATTATTTTCCGCAACGACTTGATGTTATAAACACGCGTCTCGCATCAAATCGTTAAGTTAACTCACCATTCATCTCAAAACCAGACTCACTCACTCAATTCGTATATGGATGATGACAACAAATATGGCGTCGTATATTTTCCAAATAGAAGTTTATAACAACACGTTTATGATACCATCAATCTCTCCCTCCCCCTTGTAGTCTACACATCATCTATCTTTCTCTGACTAATACAGTTGTGTTGGGAGTGATTTTTGTTTTGTTTGTTTTTGTCTATTAAATTTCACTCCACTCGCTTTTGTTGATAATAATGTTTATAGGCCTAGCAACATCTTTGAGTGTAGCAACATTGTATAAGAGTGTGTCGACTCAATGCTGCCGAAGCGAACACGAGTAATTTTTGTTCGCCGCATTTAGTGGCTCGGAAATCACTCACGACCAAAGTCTATACAAACCCACTCAGTGTCAGTGAGTTATAGATTCATTGCAACAAAAGAGGGGCAGGTCAATTGAGCAAGAACTATGCCGTGCACCCAACAAAAATAACAACAATAAAAGCCTTCATATAGCTTTTAACTCACTGATTGATGGCGGGGATTTTACTGTTTTTTATTAGATCGTTGGTGCTTGCCTTTAATTGTGTGCGATATTTTTGCAACTGCCAGCTAAACTTTATTCGCTTACTTTGTTGTGTGTTTTTGCTGTCTGTTTTTTGGTTGGAGGGGAGTTGAGCTATTCCTGGGTTTGTTTAGGTTTCTCACAGTTGGTAGGGTTGAGTGGGGTCGCTTTGGCTGCTGCTATTCAACATCAACACCCAAGAAAATAGAAGGAGAAATAAAATTATTGTTGTTTTTTTGCTCAGCTTTTGCTGTTCTCTGAAACAGTCAAAAGCAACTAAAAGCCAAGTGGTGGAATTTTTGAATAACATATTTGATTTCGTTTGCATTTAAGTGTGTGTGTGTGTGAATGAGCGATTGTTGGACTATATCTATAATAATAGCAATGGCGGAAAAAAAGAGATAGATAGTTAAGTAGAAGAGACACACAGAGGCTGGGTTATTTGTCTTGTGACCGCCATCATTCATTTTTCCCTTTTGGATTTGTGTGGTGTTCGTTTGTTTTTTCCCCTACACACGATGCGATGATGGTGTGCTTGTTGGATGGTGTTGTTGTTATTTTTTTTTTTTTTGCTCAAAACGGTGTGCGGTGGTAAGTTTTAATGGCTGCTCTGAAGTGTTTATGGATGGTCACTGATGTGATGGCACGGAAGATTTTCTTCCTTTTCCAATAGGAAAAATTTAGTTTTAAATGCTGTGCAAATGGAAAGAAAAATGTGGTTTTAGTTTGATTTTTTTTTTTTAATACAGATATTGGTGATATTGAGTGCAGGATTGATTTTTGCATAAAAGGATTTTTAAGGTTGAACCAAGGTTATAGGTATTTATTTGTTTTAAGGTAATCTACATGTAGGTATTACCTAGTTGTTGATTTTTTTTATGATTTTGTAAGTTTTGAGAAAAATTTAAATTAAATAATTTTCTTTCATGTGTAATTAGGTCTAAATATTTCAGAGGATCTTTTAAAAAAGTGATACAAATCAATATTTCATTGATACGTAAGTATTGTATAGGTACCAATCTAGTGGATATTTACTTCTGAGTAAAGTACTTATTGTCAAAACTATAAAGTTTTATGAAAGTAGACCCAAATTCAAAATTAAATGCTTTAGTTAAAATGTCTTCGTAAGGTTTTGGGTGTATTCATAAACGTCAGCCTAACTAAGAACTGCGTTATCTGCATTCATAAAGTCAGATTTTCGATCGAACTAACCTAATCGAACTGCGGTACGTACCGTTAATAAACGTCAAACTGTCGTCAGCGTCGGGCAGATTGTGCAGCTGAATTTGTTTGGCTGCAGAAATTATTAAAATAATTTTTAAGACAGCAAGAAGGACAAAGCGGCACTGACTCGTAAAGAATGTAAGTAATTGCAAATATTTTATATTTTTTTATAATTTTCTTTTCTTTTTGGGTAAGCAAATCAAAAATCAAATTTAACAAAATTTGTTTGGCAGCCATTTTTCTCTGACGTTTATGAACTCTGTTTACAAACAAATCGGACTAAGTCAGACCTTTTTGTTTACTGCAAACATTCTGCATTGGGAGTGCGTTCACAAATGCATCAGAAAAGAAATGCGATTGTACTAGCGCAGATTTTCTGCGTTTATGAATACACCCTTTCTAGCATCGTTCTGAAATTTGGGTAATATATGTTCGGCGTTATTTCGCTACGCCAGAAATTAAGGAATTTGAAAAAAACTCGAACATTGGCATGGAAGCCAATGTTTTCTTATCTAATGTTATCTGTTTTTTTTTTCACATTTTATCAAATCAAGGTCTCTCTGGTGATAAAACATAAATATCATTTAAAAAATCTTCCTTTCAAAGAATTATAAACTGATAACACAGGTCCATGCTTCTACCCCAGCTTTATTGAGTAAAGAAACTTGCTTCTAAAAAAAAGGATGCTTAAATGCATTCCTCTTCCTTGGCTGAATTTTTAATTGCATATTTTGATTGGAAGAAAAGATTTTCTGTTTGATTTTTGCACCACTGCAAATAAGTTTCAACAACGATGATGATGTATATAGTCCTGCATTTCAGTTTTTTTATGATTTATCCTACCTTTCAGTACCGGAAGCTTCTAAGTTTTAACTATTTATAACCTTTTTACATACTTTCTTATTTATCTGGCTTCCAGTTCTTTTAACTTTAATGATTTAGAGTAATCTAGACCAAGCCTTTTGGACATCAACGATGGTCTGGTCTTAAAACTGGAGGCTCGGTCATCTTTATTCTCTCAAACCAGGCAACTGATGGGGATTCATAGAATCTTATGGGTAGAGCATTATTTTCGATTTGCTAGCTAAGTTGACGCCGACGTTTATTTTTCTGGACAACATTCACCTAAGTTCATCTTGATTCAGCTCATAGAGTTCACGGTTGTATCTACTTCTCCATTCGTATCAAAATCCATCAAAATTCCAGTCTCAGATCTCCCTTTGAACTTATCACCCAACACTTGGCGCTATAAAGCAAGACTGGCTATAAAGTAGTTTCTTAGAGCCGCACTTTATCTAAGGAGTGTGGAATTTTGAACTCATTTGTTGCACCAAATCGAAATTGGGCGGCACTATTATACTAGGGTTATTCTTTTTTGGATCCCCAATAAGAGCGGAAAATAAAAAATTAACTAAAGGTACGAGTATATGAACTCCTTAACTTTTTATAAGGTTGTTGCAATAAACAGTAACATTTTTTGTTAGCCGGTTGAATGATGTTCAATTATTGATAGGTTGTAGTTGGCCTTATGCTCGTTTACTTCCAGACAAACAACGTTTTCTAAAAAAACCTTATTGGAAGCGACTGTTGGACAGATCAGTTGAAAATAGTGTTGTAGTGTTGAAAATAGTGCTCCAGAACGATATTCTAGAAATCACATCATAGCTCATATATGCTTGCCGAAGTCTTTTGCAGGTTTGGAATAGTTTGGAGGGGCTTTTCCTTAGATTGCATATTACATTACATATTTTTCACTGACAAGCGACATCAATTTTTTCGGGATGCTTCTGATGATGAATGCAATTTTGTAGTCCATGAATATAAATGGTGAGTCTGGATTTGAAATTCGTTAGTCTTTTACAGGATTTTCCTGAGAGCAGATAATTTAGTCTATGGTCGATCAACATGGCCGAAAGCCACATTGGTTTTTCCAAGGATATGCCTCAGTAATTCTTGTAGTACATGAACAAATAGGACATACTGATCTGATAGAGCAGTCATCTGGAATACGTCCTGCCTTCCACACAAATTTGGTTGATGAGTTGATGCGTGTACTTTATGTATTTTTTAACACGTCCCTTCCGAGTTTGAAAAGCTACACCGGTAAACCAGCAGATCCAGCTGAATTTTTGTTTTTAAGTTTCTTAACACCAAAGTCTACCATTTTTATACTGGGTGGTGTAACTGATGGTTCTTAATTTAATGGTGGCGGAACGTCCTCTTTTCACTTGTCCCTTTTCTCACTCTACCTGTTACCCATTTAGCAGCTACTGGAAATGCTGCCTGAATACATTTACTTTTCCCCTGGTGCTTTGGTGATGAGATTACCTTCACTGTTACAAAAAGGCTACGTTTTGTTTTTAAAAGCAACAATTAATAGTTAGCTTTTTTGTAAAATTTGTGAATGTTGTTTTGATCACGGGACTCTTCGATCTCATATAATTTACATTATACGAGTAAGTTGAAAGCTATTCTAATTTTTCTAAATGAAGACATCAAAATATTATCTATCAAGCTCAAAATCTCTTCTTTCTCTTCGCTATAAATAAACCCATTTAGACCTAAGTATGTATAATTTCTTGATACATATCTCAAAATTTAAATGCATTAAAATCCATTTGCTTATAGTTTTATCGATAAATAAACTAATTTGTCTTAATGGATGGAGTGTGCCTAAAGGTTGAATGCAAATGTTGGTGGATAAAGAATTATTTATTTTGCTATAACTTGAATCTTAAGTAATACATAATTCCATTTCAACAATATTTATTATATAATATAGGTACCTAATCTTATGAACATAAAAAAAAGACTGAACGGATTTTTCTAGTTTATTTTCTTCAAAGCTTATATTTATGTAATTATAGATAGGTAGGCATAATATTATCTAAAATACCACCCCACTTTACAATTTTTCTACAAAGAAGTGTTTAAAAAAGCATCGATAACATAATCAATTATTTTCTGTAAAGAAATAACATAAGGTTAAGAAATTGAAAATTAAAAAAATTGATTATCATTTTAATTTGGGGTGTAACCTGTACAACAGTGTTGACCATATGATTATAAATATGTATCTTGTTATCCTCACACGTTTCTTAAATTGAAATGGCTTGCATATAGGTATACAATTAAAATTCCAGTTAACTGGACTTAACGCCTACCTCACCTAGAGTGTTTTATTAATATGTAGATTGGTCCAAGTATACAAGTTTGGGACCCAAGGCCACTTATTATTGCATTTTACTCTATTTCTTAGTCAGAGAAAACTAAACACATGTAGTAAATGGTATTTTTTTATACCTTCTTGCTTGCATCATTAAATAATTATTGACAAATAAATATGTCTGTCAAAAAATACTACAAAACAAAATATCCTTGAATGATATATTATTGCGTAATATTTTCCAAAACAAATATTCATATGTCTTTACAGGATTATGACATTTAAAAACTAATAAAAATTAGCAAAAGATGTTTTTCTTTTGTTTGAAGCGCATAAAAAATCGAAGGCCATTAGGTAATATTTTTGTCCTTACACATTTTTTAAGTATACCTATCTACCTACACCTACTTGTGTTCTTTTTTTGTGTTTGCAAAAATTATATTTTCTTACAACTTTCTCTTCCTTTATATGACTGCATTGATCAAAAATTCTTCAACCAAAAATAAAAAGTATACTTGTATAGTCCTTCAAGGCATATTTTAATTTTTTTTTGTTGTTTTGTATACCTGCCCTGAATAATGTGTTCTTTTATTTTTTTTTTTCTCTTCATTCTTTTTATTTATCTTTTGAGAAAAAATCAACATGTATCTCAATCATATGCACACTAAATAAGAACTCGTATATTTTACTCAACCAAACATCAGGTCAGAAAAAAAAAGAAAACTAAATAAAAAAATAAAAAAGAAGAAACAAAAAAATAAGAAACAACATTTCAACTTAATCACGTTTGGGGTCCCCACAACTTAATAATAATAATAACCAAACACTCCCCAAAAATGTATCCGGGCTATTTTACATTGCCGCCATATACTATAAGCCCGATTACCTAGATGAAGATATTACTGTTTTTTTTTTGTATAGTTTAGTTTTTCGGGCGGGAGGGCTCATTTCATATTATTAAAAACTGAAATTTTATTCGTTTCTTTTTCCCGATCTTAAACAGAATATGAGAAACTTCAGGATCAGAAAAAAATGGGTTCAGATTTTTTGGAATAAAAAAAAAAAGATGTGAACTGTGTTTTGGTCTTTTGAAGAGGAGAGGGGGAGAAATGATATTTGTCAGACTTTGGGTATTTTTTTTTTTCATCATATCGTTGGATCTAAGCTTAAATGAATGGAACGCCGGCTGCTGCTACCGCCACTCTGCGCCGGCTGCTGCTACCGCCACTCTGCGCCGGCCGCGCCAGGCCGCTACGGCGACAGTTGTTGGTCATTTGATATTGTTGTTTGCTTTAATTTTGATTTGAAGGGATTTTTGTATGCTCATCACGTCGATGTTATAAGCACGATGATGACAAAATTTATTTTAACTGATCGTAGATTTTTGAGAAATGCTCATTGTATACACACAAATAATGTTGCATATTGAATTTTATAGGAATTTGTTTTTCCAAAAATTAAAAAAACATGACAATTTTGTATTGTTTACATATTCAATTTAAATGATTTGATTTTGATAAATATTTTATTATTTTATCCATCTGTTATAAGATATTATTACTATTCTGTTCGTCTTCATTAAAAAAATGAATTTTGTATTAATTAAAATAATTATTTAATAAGTATTTTTAGAGAATTCAACCATCAGGAAGTGTTTTCTTTCGTCACCATCGTTATTCTGAGTATTTTAATTTACAAAAAACTACAGTCAAAATAAGATTTTAACAAATAAAAACTGCCAATAAAATAAGTCAGACTGAAAGATAGTAGGTTTCCTTGGGTTTGTTATTAATAAGTTCAAAGAAAGCTTCCCATTTAATTGCCTGAACAGATTGAGAGACAGAGAACATATGTCAAAAATGCTGGAGCTGGAGCTGCAAGAGTTGACCAAATTTTAACGTTCACTGCAGTATTTTTGACATCTATTGCAACTCCGTCTCCCATTCTGTTCAGACAGTAAACCAGTTTCTTGGAAAATTGTTAAGCTACCTCGGTCCTGCTTTATTTGCACATGAAATTTAGCTTCTGATTTTCAAAAAACTATTATTCAGATATTAATTGCTTGGACTTGATAAAAAACCTTGGCTTAAGTAAGAAAACTATCAAAAATAAAATATCGCATTTGAATTCTCGCAATCAGAAAACATGTTGTTTTCGCAGTATCGCAATCTTAAATCGCTTAGTTACAAAATAACGCATTTTGAATCCTGCAATAGCAAAATCTCTTTTATATTAATCTTTGCAATCAAAAGACCTCGTAAACTAGAATCTCGCAAATTAAAATATCGCATTTGAAACCTCGCTATCAAAAAAAGGAGGTTGGATATAAAATCTCACACGTGCCACTGCTCCTATAAAAAACCGCTTTTCATGATCCCGCAGTCACAAAATCTCGCAACCTTAAATATTGTACCTAAGATAAAATCTCTCAAAACTTAATTGCGTCACTACTGATGTAGTCAATAATTTTTTAAATCAAAATCCTTAAAGTAAGAATCACGTATGAGATTTTATTTTGCGATATTTTAGTTGAAAATTCATTTCATTGCACTATAACTAAAATTTGCAAGATCTCCTTCCATTGGAAAAATAAATTGAATGCAAGATTTTATTATTTGCAATATGTTTGCTAGATTTTTCGGTGCCAGTTGTAAAAGCTAGATTTTGTAATTACGAAATTATGAAAAGAAATTTAAGATATTTAAATATGTTTGCGACATTTTCGGAATTAAGAAGAAACGCAAGATTTTTTAATTGCGAAACTATGAAAGCAGATTATTTTATTTGCAAGATTTCGTTTTTTAGGTAAAAAAAAATGCGAAGTTTTGTTATTAGAGATTTTAATTTAGGGGATTTTGTACCCCTCTCCCTCAAAAATCCTTTCTTTCGTAATCCCGGAATTATCAAAAACCCAAAAGTTAATATATTTTAACTAAATTTTAAAATTTTGCAAAATTAAATTGCACTTCAGACAATCACTTTATAAATGAAAATCCTGTGAGTTAGAATTTCGGACAAATCAATTTTTTTTCCACCTTTTTGGCAAAACTATTGATGTGTGCGATTTTTACTTGCAAGATTCTGGTTGATAATTGCAAGATTTTTCTGTGAGAGGTGTAAAAGTATAATTTTGTAGTTGCGAAATTGTGAAAAGAAGGATTTGATGCCTATTTGCAAAATTTAATTTTGTGAGATTTAAAAAGATGCGAGATTTTGTCCTCGCGTGATTATGAGATGCAGTATTATTTGTTTGAGAGATTTCATTTTGGGAGATTTTCAAAAACAAGAGATTTCGTAGTTACTAGAGATTTTGGTGTATTGTGTTTTAAACCTTACCCGAAAAAATCATGCCTTTCAGAATCTTGCAATGTAAAAAATAAATTCAAACTTAAATCTCGTTAACTTTAATCTTAAAAAATCATATTCAATTTATTGCAAATATTTTGTTTTCTTAAATCAAAATTTCCTTAGTTACTCGTAAAATCTTGAACATGATTTTATTTTGCAAGATTTTAGTGAAAATAATTTACATTTGTTCAGCATCGCTTTAAATGCGAAATTTCCCACGTTTTGGTCAAAATAAATGGAGAACCAGATTTTTATTTGTATTTGAGTAGATATTTCGGTGCAACTGTGTAATTGCGAAATGATGAAAAGTAAGATTATTAGTTAGCAATATATCAATTTTTTGAGATTTTTGAAAAAAATGCGAAGTTTTATATTTGATATTTTGGATTTCGCGATATTCATTTGAATCCGATTCTTAATTGATAGTTCTCTTTTACGTAAATGCTCAAAATTCAAAAGATCCCTCAAATCATCGCAGGTTTCTGATAAAAAAATACCAGGAATATTTTTTTTCAATATTTTCAATCCATTTGCTAAACTACTTTTAAGGTACTAAAAAAAATGTAATTCCTTATTTAACCAAAATAAAAGTCCTTGCAACAGGAGACAAACTTCTCTTTCTCTGTAATACGTCACAACTCTAACCAACATCATACAAAGATTCTCGGAACCAAAAACCCACACACACCTCATAATCCCACGCAAAAACTTTCCAACCACAATGTGCAAACAGAATAAGCCAGCCCCCTGCCTCCCCCTTTCTCTTGTGAAAACCTAGACAAATAAAGTCCTTTTCTTTTTGTCCTGTTCCTGTGAGACATGATTATGCATGCCTAATCAAGCTAATTAAAATTCAAACCAATAAGCTTTCTATGGGTTTAAAGTATAGGTTTCTTCGAGTTTAGCAGTGAAACTTTCTCCGACTTCACTTACTTTCAAACTTCTTCTGATATATTTTCCTTTCTTTTCTTTATAATTGAGCCAGCACGGCATAGGTTGATAAATTTTGGTTTATAAATAAAAAAAATAATTTAAGATCATATCCTTGTGTTGTTTATTTTGGCAAAATAAATTGTGACGAAGTATAAAGAAAATACAAATAAACAAAACATCCTTCGAGTTATAGGAAAAGAGGATATAATTCATATTAGGAGAAGATTTGTTTTGGCTTTCTTTCTATACCTCTGTAGATAGTATGGAATCCTTATAGCATCTCCCAATTTATCTTTTTGAAACTATATATGCAGATACTGAAACATATTCATTGTTAGGATTTATTTTTTCCTCCACTCTTCCGTATTTAAGTGGAAACTATGAATATACAAGAAAAAGTTAAAATATTACAAGTGTGTGTTGATAATAATAAAAAAAAAACAATATAAAAGAAGAAGAATGAGGATGAATGAACAATAAAAAAAAAAATATAAATACAAAAAAAAAACTCAAATCCAACTCGAATCTGCACTCGAAAATTGTATGAGAATGTGAAAGCTTAGCTTTTGTGTGATAAAATGAAAATTGCACATCGTGCCATAAATAAGGATTCTCGTAAGGATAATTTATAAAAAAAAGTTTTTTTCTCGTTGTCTAGGCGAGAGTTTTACTGCTCTCTCTCTCTCTCTCTCTCTCTCTTTCAATTTAACTATCTCGTTTTTGCTAGGATCTGTTGCTATATTGCTATCCACCTTCTTTTCTCATTCCAAATGCTAGAAAAATACATCTTAGGTTTTCTCATGTGCAAAATGCATATAGTATTCTATTCTGGTGTCCTTATGGAAATACATCTACAATAGTTGAACTTTACAATCATCATCATGATCACCATCATCATCATCATCATCATCATCTTCATCCATAGGAATTCAACATTCTACTGGAGTATAGAACTAGGACTAGGACGACGACGATGAATGCTGCGCTGTGCATGCCACAGTTAAAGATATACGAAAAAGTGGTATAGAGACACAGGGGGAATGTGGCGGAAAAGGATTCAAAAACTAGAAACAGCAGCAGCAGCACGCAGACAAATTATGCTGAATAAATAAAACACTCGAGAATTGGATGAAGTGTTGTATGCGAGAAGAAAATCTATGTTTTTTTATTCTTCTGAAAATTTGTTCTCTGTGTTATATGAAAGTTTGGGGGAAGCGTGGTAGAGTACCACAGGATAACACGAGGAACTTAAGCATTTTCTTGTTTTTTTTTCTTACTTTATTTTGAGTTAAATATGTTTATTTATACCCAACACATACACACATATACCTAGCTAGATATATACAAAAATTGCTTTTGGTTTAATTATATGAGATACAGCGATATACATATATAACGCATATTGGCATCAGCGATAATATACATAACAGAGAACAAAAGGAAAGACGTGCGGTAAATTGTGCAATTTGCTGAATTCTAAAATTTGTATATTATGGTTTGACTGTTTGCTTTGAAGCATGTTTTGCATTTATTGTTTCCTTGTTGGTTGTTTTTTTTGCAAGATTTGTTTTTTTTTTTTAAGAAGAAGAAGGAATATAATTAAATCCTTCACCGCACATTTGGAAAATATTATCCTTGGAAACGTTTTTTTTTTTTATTTTTAAATGCTTCAAACAGGCAAATAAAGAATAAAAGAGCTCAAATTATATAGATATCCTTGAAGAATATTTATTTACGAGAATTTACAAGCTGTAAAGGGATATTTACATAAGAACTGAATATATTTTTAATTAAAAAATATGCTGCGGTTTAGTGATTTGTGTTTGCGGCAGAAGGAACAGTATACATACTTACCCAGTGTTTTCATATAAAAATAAAAATCTGTAGCTATGAAAATATGTACAAAATCTGATTATACTTACATAAGACTGATGATTTCACAAGCTTTTATTTCACTCTTTTAATCGGACCTATTTGGTGATACGAAACTTAAGAATTTATGTTCAAATACGTAAAAAACGTATGTTCTTCAATTTCCCATGTGTAAACTGTCACATAAGCGCTTATATTCTAGTTAAAAATTTAAATTTCGCATCGGCAAATGGGAATCATTCATTCCACCCTAGCCAGCAACAGGCACACAAGAGTGGATGAGAGTTGTAAGTCACTAGGCCCTGGTTCTACATGAGTGGTTGCGTTACCAAATGTATTTATTTTAAGATTTTCTTAGTGGTTTTTATGGAAAGAGCTGTTATATTTAGAGTAAACAAAATCAATGGTCCTTCTATATAATTTCCTTAATACCCAAAATATAATAAAGTTGCTTTAGCAGATTATGGTTCAGAAAAGAAAGAAAAACACATTTGCGGGTCCGACAAAAAAAAATGATATTTTGAAAATAACAGTCCTCAATTACGTAAGCATTTATGCATCCAAAATAGTAATAAAATGAGTCTAATTTATAAAAACAGTGGTTCTATGTAATTTTTTTAGATAATGTTCTATTTAGCAGTTCGGCCAATAAAAGTTGTTTTCTTATACCCAGACTTTACGCGCGCTGACTTAATTTTTATTATTTGCAGAATTTTGGCCAATAAAATTACAGAATTTTGAAAAAAACAAAACAAAATGATGAAAAACAAAATTTGAAATCAAATTTTCGACCCCATCTTGCCAAAAAAAATGGCTGCTGTTCCATCATTTAAATCAACAAAAACCTCTACCGATCGATGAAAATTAATTTCTTCTGGCTCAAATCTGACGATTATGCATCGATGTGACAGACATTATTTGCACTAACTACCTGTAACAGACCTGATCCCATTAAGGATATTCTACAAAAACGATTTGACGGTAGAGTTGTTTATTGTGAAGATGACGTGGATTGGCTACCAAGATCATGCGATTTGATGCCTTACGACTTTTTCTTGTGGGGTTTTCTGAAGTCACTTTTCTTATGCGCGGATTGACTAATGTAAGTACCTCGTGGCATGATGGTTAGTGCGTAGAACTGTCATGCCAAAGGTCTAAAAACAGAAATGTTTTTTTTTCGAGGAACTGCCTCTTGCAAGGAACTGACAAATCCTCCAAGAGTATACTTGTCATGAATAAGTGCTTCTCATCTAGCCGTTCGGACTCAGCAAAAAATTGTAGGTCCCCTCCATTCCTGCATATAACACGCACACAGGAATGGTTGAAAGTTGTAAGTCACTAGGCCTTTTTTCTCCACGAGCTGTTGTGCCACCAAATTTATTTTATTTATTTATTTAGATTGACCAATGCTCTCAAAGTTGAATTGATGCCATCGTGTGAAACAACGGTGGACGTTTAAAAATTTTCGTATTTATACCTATCTCGCAGCGTTTCCTCATTCCATTTCAACATTGAGCCATTCTTACTGGGAAACCCATTAAATATCCAAAGCAAATAATCTGGGTTGCTCTCAAGAAGCAAAAGACTACAATAGCTGCTAGCTTAAGTGTGCCCGAAATCATAAGTAAGATCTTGGCCTGCGCCATTACAGAATCAAATCAATTCCAATAACTTAAACTTCTTGATCATTTGAAGCATCAAAAATTATTACAATAATAATGCGCTTTCAAAGAAAACTTGTTTTCATTTTGGGTGAAATGGTTTTTTTCAATCAGCAAAAATATGCATTACTGGACAGTCTTAAACCCATATGCTGTGTGGATCTTTGAAGGAGGTGTGATTGTACCGTATTTGTTCGTCCATGAAAAGGTTCTCCATGTTGTAGTCAATAGATTTTGATATTGTGAAATTTAAGAAGGATAGTTTTTACCCCATTTGGATTGATTCAAAATTTGTGATTTATAGCTCAAAAAAAATGGTAATTATAACATATCACGCACCTTATCAAAAAATGTATCTTTATTGACGGGGAATTCGGTAATCGTGAGGAAAACTCGAAAACTTGTCCGTCAAATGGCCAACCCTCTCATGTAATTTAACGCCACACTGCCCAAAGCACAGTGGTCCTTTTGTTGAATTTTTATGAGAATAGTCACAAGATATAATTCCGATTCTTAAAGATTATTAACCTTTTTATACTCGCGCCAGATAAAATAACACTTATACTCGCGTACGGTCTCTAAGACCGAAACTCTAAAAGCTGTATTTTATTCCATAATTCGAAAATGCTAGTTAAAATCATTTTAACTAGTTGAATGAAATGTGTTTAAGGAAACAAAAAATCAATTCGTATAGAATGTCTTTTTATATATCCAAATATGGCATTTTTATGAAGCCTCTGATAAAAGACATTTTTTCGGCATGTTTTTAATAACAGGGAAGAAAACTATACTGATCTTTTAAAAACAAAAAAAAAACTTTCCAGCTTTCCAAAAAACCTCCAGATGGCGCTCCATAGACACTTGTACCTGCCCAAAATTGTTACACGTATACCCGTGTGGGTCTCAGAGACCGATAAATGCCTAGTACCCACTCTCACTCGCTCTCACCGCGCAAAGCCCTAGATCACACTTAATTGAAGATTGAAACAAATGAGGAAGCTACAATGAAGCAGATTGCAGCAGGATGAACCGTTATTTAAAAAAAAAAACGTAAAAAAATTAATTCTCGGTCTGACAGACCAATGCGCGAATAAAGGAAGGTTAACTAAATTTGGCATATTTAAAGATTTGGAGTTGTAATGCAAGCAAGATGCAAGCTTTTAAGAAAGGGCTTCACAATTAAAGTCAGAGCTTGGTCCAAAATTTCAAAATAAAATACAAAATGCGCTGCCTACCTCAGTCCAATTTATATCTGAAATGTCTAAAAAAATGAGCTTGAAGGTATATTTAGTGATTTCAATACAGATTTGTACAAAACTAAGAAAAGTTGGTCCGAGGTCTCGACGTCATATATTTCGAACAATATTATTTTTCGAGGAATTTATCGATATGAAAACACATTGAATATGGTGTTTGGTAGTCTACACGCGTGATTAAGAAAATCAGTCAGATATCCCAGATTGCTTTTGAATAGATGTACATGTACTATAAGTGCTTTAAGCCAAAAGATGCGCTCTTGAACGTCAATCTAAAAAATATATGCAGAGTAGGAGGTCATATTTCTTCCAATCTATTTAGCATTCAAATATTTATAAATAGTGTACAAACCATAGCTATACATAGACATATTACCATTTTTCATTTCCCATGTGTCAATGCACTTCAATACTCTTCGAAACATTCCACCACAACTATACAACAACAATCAACAATCAGTTAAATACTAAAACCCAATCATCAAAATGACTCAGCATCATTTAGTAATATATTAAATGATATTATCCAATTAGACAGCCCACTTCCTGGTTGAAATTGCATTAATTATTCAACACCTTCGCTTCTATATCAACTACAAAAAATCAGCTATAGAAAAAATCACAACAACAAAATCCAAATCCTTTTGCTTACTTACTGATGCCAATTAATAGCCACATAGACTCGGCACAAATGGTATTATTGGAATAAATATCAACTCTGAGATTTTCTATCCACACAAACTCTTTTCAAAGAAAATATAGTAGAAGACGACAATAACACAAGCAACAACAAAAAATGTCTGCTTTGTTCATATCAAGATGACTCCTTCCTCCTTTCATGGCATGATGATATGGGGATGCCAATTCCAATGCACTGCACTGCACCTTTTGATAGTTTTTTTTTTGTTTGTTTGTTTGAATTTGAATCTGAAGTCCTGAAGTTGTTGAATGAAGGTGGGAGGGGGCAAAAAACCTAGCAAAACGGCAAACAGTGCTTTGTGACACTGTACATCAAATTGATTTCATCTATGAGAAGTTTTCAATGTGTTTGGTTTTTTTTTTTTTTTTTGTGCACTCTATCGACCTGTCGCCTGTCGTCGTTGTTTTGTATTTTTGTATCTAGATACATTTGAAGTTTCGTATATATGCAAAAGAGCAAAAGAGGAAAGTACACAAAATGCATATGGAATTGTATATCTACCCTACTTATATGTATATGCTTTTTCCATGATATTTTGTTGTTGGTTTTTTGTTGGGATTTGAACGTTATGCAATTTTTGAAGGCATTTTCCTTCCATGCTATACGTCGTTGTCGACGTCCGTGATTCGGTGACTGCATGAATAGTTAACCAACTTTGCGACAACCACGACAACTACCTTATAATACCAAAACAATATATGTATGTGCACGGTACCTATACAATGTATCTATACAAAAACGGCTCGCGATGAGAATGGAAAACGATGACGACGACCACCAACCAAAAAGGTTATAAAGTCTCTTTTGTTTTTATTTTTCGGTAGGTAACCGTTTTCGTGACAACTTTTATAAGAAACAGGAACAAAATAATCTAAAGAAGGACAAAAAAAAAAAATTGTCTCCATGAGAACAACTACACAAAAAAAAGAAGGCAAAAAAGAAAAACTCAAAAAATGCATTGTTTCAAGGAAAAGAGCAAAGATTCAAAAGTATCTACTATATAGGTAGGCAGAAGGTCTATCGGTATCTATCGATTTAGAAAGCTAGCTACAACTACTATCGTCGAATGTGAGGTTTTCTTGAGTTTAAATCTACCTACTTAGTCACCATTTGTTGGTTTTTCCTCTCAACTCTCACACAACAGTGATATTATAAATGCATGATCTGTAAACCCATTTTTTCATTGTTTTGTTGTTGTATCTTAAAGATTTGCCTTATGTTTACCTACTATAAGTTAGTTTTTGCCGACGACGACAGTTAGTTGCACATTTTGGGAAGGGGAGTCGATATAGCCTGCCTGCCTGATGATGATGATGATGCCTGCATGCCTTATTGTTGGTCGCTTAAATGGTACAGATAGATTTCATGCAGTTTGTATAGGTTTTTTTGTTTGTATCTCTCCACTTGGCTGGGTGATGTTGTTCATTGGGTGAAGATCGAATCATGACATCTTTTTCGTGCTCTCCCAAATGAGATATGGACAACATGACACGATATTTTTTGTCTTCCTTATACTATAAAAAATGTCGACAACGATATAGCAACAACGAACGCTTTTCCAAAAAAAATAAAAAAATAAGAAAGTATCTACGGGATACTTTTTAAATCTTTTTTGTTTTTGTTTTATTTTATTTCAAAGGGAGAGACATTCACCATTTGAAAATGCTGCTGGTAGTCATCATCATCATCATCGTCTTGCTAAATCTCTGTGCAAACAGTTTTTGCAATTGAAATTCGAAGGGATATATTGGGTACCTATACCTACTTATATAGCCTTTAAAGGAGTATAGGTACCTCTTTAAAGTATATATACAACATTGAGTAAGAGGTGAATCATTTTGCACATAATTTTAAATTTTTATCATTTTCATGGATCATTTGTAAAGTTTTGTGTTGAAAGTTCGTTCAGTTTTTTTTTTAAATCATTCCAAGGATTCAAATTTGATACCTATTTCTGTTTAGTTATACTGATGGAGTTGTTATTATACGAATACAATTGAAATCAGGAAGTATCATTGCAAAGTTTTCTTAGAAAATGAAGTTATAAATAACATTCAACAGATCTATGATAGCATTCTGCTTGAACCTTAAAATTGCTTGAAGCTTTAAATGTTTTCTATGATTTCGTGCTCGTTCTCGTAAATTTTCAGAGAATTGCTTCATTGACTTGAAGTTTTCATTGGTTGAAAAAACTAACAAATAGTCTAGTTACAAGGATGAATAAAAATCTGGATTTGATACAAATCCCTATCTTTGATGCAGTTGGCCAATTTTGTCAATGATATTCAAACGAAATTTTCCTATTTTAAAATTTATTATTTAGTAAAATTTTGATTGTTCAGTCTATAAGTACTTTTGCCAACGTGTTACCTGGACAACAGCTTTTCAAATGAAAACTTTTTATTTTTGCAAGCATTTTTTATTTGTACTCAAATAACCTAAAACTTCAAGGCTGTTTGTTTTCAAAAATAATCTTTTATTGCAAATTTAATATCTTAGCAGCTATAGTTTATTAAATGTGTATTTTAAATAGCCCATTATATTCCTAGAAGTATTTTTTTTTATGGATTTCTTATTTTATTTTTTTTTACCATTTTTAATAAAGATTTCTATCAAAACATGCTAATTATGAGCTAAATTGTTCTCTGCCTATTCAAACTTCCTTTTAACACAATATTATAGCACCAATTCCCCAGCATACCTACCTATAATATTTCAATCACGGAACTATAAGAAGAATAAGAAAAAAAGCTCTTAATTAACAACAAGAGTGTTTGTTGTTTTCTTTTGTTAGGTAGATTAAATTATGTCGATAAGATTGTCCCAGATATGACGTAAAACAAGGCACCCTATACGATTATAATATTTACTTTTTTTTATTTTTCTCCATCCCACAATAAAGTTATTCAAAATGACCTTTTCAACATGCCCACATGAAATACAAAAAAAAAAAAAAACATTAAGAAATGAAAATGCGGTTAAGGTTCAAGAAGTAGCTCCGCATTCATTCTCAAAAGAAATTAGTTTTTTTGAAAACCACAATGAATTAATATATTTATTTATTTATATTTTTATTTAGATATGCAGTGTTAATTTTTAAAAGTCACATAAATAAAAAAATAGACTCATCAACCATCTTAGACTTTTAAAAATGAATTCTTAAAATTTATAAAGCTAGATATAAAAAGCTCACAAATATAGATAATAATGGAAATGTCTGCGCATGGTCGAAGAAAGAAAGTTCCGGTATTGAATTTTCTTGTATAATGTTAATTTTCTTTTAGAGGTTATCATCTGTTGTTATTGTGACATATGCAGACAGGTCTCTCTTATGATAATTAAAAATTAAAAAAAAAAAAAATCCGGAAGAGTGATTTAAAGTTGTTTACATATTTATTTATTATTTGTTTTTTTTTTTTTCAATCTGAATTTTCAACAAGTTGTAGGTAAAAGAATCAACGAAATTTTTGTTGTTTTTTTCCAACATATTGTGATGTTTTATTTCAAGAACGGTCGAGGGAAGTCTTGAGATTAATGCCTAAAACTGGATTCTTACAGGTGTTTCAGTTTTTGAGAAATTGAAGAAATTAACTTTTCTTCATAGTTGTTTCCAAGTGCGCTCTTCTACTACAGAAACTACATCAGTAGTAGAAATATATTTTGTGTAATTGATAGTTAAGTTTTTAAATTATAACTTGTACAACACTTTGATTATGAATTTCAGTTTTCTTATATTTAAGCTGTTTGTTTTCTGGATTTCCTAAAAAAAATATTATTTTATAATTATTCCCACAAAAGAAAAATATTTTCAATTTTAACCCACAAATTTAAAGCTACTAACATTGTTCTTTGACAAATGCCAGCTCATTTACATAATTATAATTTAAAAGTTTAAAGCTAGAGTTGAGATTTCGGTGTTCAGAGCCATCTATAGTTAAAGTAGCATTTTTCAACTAACCTGCATGCACTTTTTTCTTAATAACAAATATTTTATATAAGCTTTAGTTCAATCCCATAGATAACTTTTGAGTTATTCTTGAGAGGAACTGGTGAAAAGTGTCCAGTTCAAGTACATTGAATCAGTATTCCTTGTTTAATTGATTTTCCGCTTAAGATCATTTAAGAACCTGCTAGTTTGCAGTTCTAAAACTTATTCACTTTTTGGTTAACTAAACCACTGTTATTTGACTGAAAAAATCTGACAAAATGGTCAATGAAATTTAGTGGGGGAACACTGATGTAAAAAAACGCCCCCAAAACAACTTAGTTTCCGGGATCTTTTAAGTTGCTCCCAGTTGCTTACGATACTTAAAGAGCAACTTTGAGTTGTCTTCCACTAAACTTTTATTTAATCATGCACGAAGATAGCCAGGCAATATAACACATCATTTATTCCGGGATTTTAAATAGCATGCACTGGCAAATTTTATTAGCTTACTGCACACATTAACATGTTGCTCTCTCAATCGTGCCAGTGCCGTCGACAAAAAAAGTATAGAAATAATATTTTTTTCAATTTGCCCAAAATCAGAGCTAGTTAAAAATAGTGCTTAAAGATAAAATCGAACTAAAACAGGAATCAAGCGTGGCATAAACTTGAAATATATAAGGCTCCGAATTGGCAATTTTTTTACATTTAAAGAATAGACTAGTAGTACAGGTAAAATAGGATAAATAAAACAAAAGAACTAGTACCATCATAAAACTTATGGAAAACATTTTATGTACTATGAGAATGAAGAATCCAAAGAGTCAATACAAATTTTTCATATGGAAGGGTGTTTTTTTTAAGTGGTAGAGGGGGAAAATTGTGGTTTTTCAAAAATTAACCTTGTTTATAGCCTAAGCATGTGACACATGTTTCTAAAGTAGTTTTTAATGCTGAATCAAATGATACCAAAATGATAAAAAACTACTTCAAAAACATTTGTCATTTGCCTAACTTGTACCAAGTTAAATTTTTCCGTTTGATACACCACAACTTTCACCCCTCTCATTCTCAAAAAAATGCCCTTCCATCTGAAATATTTTTATTGATTCTTTTGATTCTTCATTCTCATGGTACATGAAACATTTTCACCAAGTTTCATGGTGGTACCAATTTTTTTTTGTTCGAAGGCCTTTCTGTACTATTTCACCTGCACTGTGGGTCCCAATTTTGCAGTCTTTAATTTGAAACTAAAATCATACTGGCCTAATATTTACTTCATAGTGAAGTTCCTGAGATACACGATGTGACCTGCTTACTTCACTGCCAACTTAGAAGGTCAGTAAAAAAATATTTTTAAATTAAGGACTTTAAAATTTCTAAAAGACTTCAAACTTTGAACCAAGCCAGTCGTTTAAATGCAAACAAAAACTACAAATTTGAAATTGTACTACTAGTTCCTTGTATGCTTGGTTCCTGAGATATACGATATAAGCTACTATCTTTACTATAGTACCTCGTGGCATAATGGTTAGTGCGTTGGACTGTCATACCAAAAGTCTGAGTTCGATTCCCAGCCGATACCACTCAAAAACAGAAATTTTTTGGAGGAACTGCCTCTTGCGAGCAATTGACAAATCCTCCAAGAGTCATCATCATCGGCTCGACAACCGGGGTCCGGTCCTGGCCTCTTTCAACAAGTCTCTCCATCTATCCCGATCTCGAGCCGACGCCATCCAGTTGCGCACCCCAAGGCTTCGGGCGTCCTGGTCTACGCCATCTCTCCAGCGCAAGCATGGTCTACCACGCTGCCGTCTACCATAGAATGTACCACAAAAGAATTTCCGAGCAGGTTCCTCTTCGCTCATTCGAGCTAGGTGCCCTGCCCACCGGAGTCTACCGAGCTTAATTTTTGTAATATGTCTGCTTCAAGGTAGATTGCGTACAACTCATGGTTGTACCGTCTCCGGAATCGTACTTCCTCACATATGGGGCCAGCAATTCTCCGTAAGACTTTTCTCTCGAACGCGGCTAAGAGGTCACAGTGCCTTTTGCTAAGCACCCAAGTCTCGGATCCATACATGAGTACTGGCAGGACCATGGTCCTGTACAGCAGGAGTTTTGAAGTTATGGTTAGATTTCTAGATTTGAATAGCTTTGACAGACTGTAGAAGGCTCTGTTGGATTTGAGAAGCCGACCGCGTATTTCTTCTTCTATATTGTTATTGGCTGCTACTGTTGACCCAAGGTATTTAAAGGATTGCACCACTTTAAATTCGTGCTCCGCTACCTTGATTGTTTGACCAACTGTTCTTCTCGCATTCGACGCCACCATGTACTTTGTTTTACCTTCACTAATGTGCAGCCCCAGATTATGTGCCGCGTGCTCGATCTGGATGAAGGAATCGTGTACAGCTTGTTCGGTTCTTCCGATGATGTCGATGTCGTCTGCGTAAGACAGTATCTGGCTGGACCTGTTGACGATGGTCCCTCTTGTTGCCGTGCCAGAGTCACGGATTGCTTTCCATCCCCTTGTCGGAGTCCATTAAAGATGTTGATTGGTCTGGATAGCAATCCGGCTATTTTTACTTGGCTTGTTACGTTGGTTATGGTCAACCTACATAGTCGTGTCAATTTATTTGGGATGCCGAATTCTCTCATGGCTTTGTAAAGTTCTACCCTGGCTATGCTATCATAGGCGGCCTTAAAGTCTATAAACAGATGGTATGTTGGAATGTTGAATTCAAGACATTTTTCCATCGCCTGCCTAAGGGTAAAGATCTGATCAGTTGTTGATTTGCCTGGAATGAAACCACACTGATATTGGCCGATGATTGTTTTAGCGTATGGGGTTATCCGGTCTTGAAGGATAGAGGAGAGTATCTTATAGGTGGTACTCAACAACGTGATACCTCTATAATTGCTGCACGTTGTGACATCTCCCTTCTTATGTATGGGGCATATGATACCTTTTCGCCAGTCTTCTGGCATTTCTTCATGCTCCCATACGTGCACTATGATATCATGAATTGCTTGACGTAAGGCTGGCCCGCCGTGGTGGAATAATTCGGCTGGTATGCCATCGGCTCCTCCAAGAGTATTTGTCATAAAAAAGTCCTTCTCATCTAGCCGTTCGAACTTGGCAATAAATTGTAGGTCTCCTCCATATTCCTGCCAACAACACGCAATATGATCTGTTGAGATTTGTAAGTGACTAGGCCCTGGCTCTCCAGAAGCTGTTGCGCTATAAAATTTATATTTTTATATTAACTTCTCTGTGAAGCGAAAGCAGGCCAATATGCATTTTTATTTTATTTATTTTTTCAAATTAACGACTTTGAAATCTGGAACTATTCTTGAAATGTGCAAATTTGAATTCCGTGCCATTTTACAAGTACCGATAGCATGCTTGGTTGCTGAGATACTGTGAAGTAGAAAGGTTTATCGGTAGGTTCTTGTTAAACAACACTGCGAGTGTGATAACAATAACATATGTAAACATAAGATAAGGAACGTAATAATAAATTTCAGGAATATTAGACAAGGCACTCAATCCGTAAAATGATTATCACCTGACGATAACTTTTTGATGGTGATAACAGTTTGACAAGCAAATATTTTCAAGTAAGTCGATAATCTTCAAAACTAGCTTTTTGAGACGATAGCTTTAGAGGTGTCGTTTGCATTGATTTTCAAATTCACTTTGTACTTATTCCATGACTGCCTGTTTTAAGACAAGTCAAAGTGGTCCTTTGTTGCACCAAATACAATATCAATATGATATTTTATCCAAAGTTTCAGAACACCAAACCCTCTCATAATACATTGTGAAACAAACGATAGGCAAAATTGGTTGAGTTACATGATGCAAATTACTGTCGATTATGTTACCAATAATTGTTTTGACAACTATCGTTTTGAAAATTACGGAATGGACCCCCTATATCTTAAGATTAAAAAAAAACAAAACAATAGAACTGCACACATGCCTATTTCTTATATTTTTATCAACGCCTGTAAAGTGTTTGAAAATAATACAATGGATGTTGTGCTAGACTGAAAATTAAGAGGTCTAAAATGTGAGACTTCACTTTTGGCTTTAGAAATAAACCAAAAAGTTAATCGATTCAAAATAGTTTTTTATGGCCTTTAATAGTACAAATTGGCGTTTCATCCAGCTTATTCACTTGCACTCATCAGTGACGTAGCGAGGGCCTTGTATGACAAGGCCCTCGCTACGTCACTGAGTGCAATTTGTATTGTACTCAGTTCAACTTACATGAATTCTTTTACAAAAATCCATTGTAATCTATATTCAACAAGATAAGAATTCCTAGTTTTTAAACTGGAAATTTGTTTGCCTGGCCATAGTTTCTATAAGAAAGTTTAGGTTAATCTCTTCTGACATTATTTTCATATTTAAAGTTTTTTAGCTCTTTTCCAAAATTGCAGCATAATTTCCACTTTTTGCCGAATTTTCCTTTTTAATTCTGTTTTTCTTTAATAAGTTTGCAAAACTAATTTTGGGCTTTTTTCCAAAACTCTTTTTGGTGAAATTTCTTATGGAATAATTACAGGGAGCCATTTGCACACCTCTCGACAGTATGTTTCTCGAACCAAATCTTTATTCAAATCGGTAGAATTTTTTGAGAAAATAGTACCAAAAAATTTATTTAAGGCTATCTATAGATTATCAACATTTGAATGTAAACACTCCCAAAACACAACTTTTACATTTTGACTTGAAACCCGTACATCAGGTTATTTCATTTCATTCAATGCATGGCATACGTAGATATTTACTTGTAAGCTTTTTACTAATGCTTTGATTATAGGTTGCAATTTTTGCCTTCACATTATATAAGGCATTCAGTATTTCGAAAAAAAAAAAATTAAGAATTCTTCACGAGTAGGTATACTAATACCTCGTTTGTTACATCAAAGCCATACCTGTTCTACGGGTTTGGTAAAATTGTATTGTAAGCTAAATCATCAATATCAATATAAGGTCAGAAAATAAGTTCCCTATTATACTCTATACTAATTGGAACTTTCCCCAACATATCTACCTATCAATTGATTATATAATTAAAATAAATTAAACTATGTTTTTTTTAACTTTATTAACCTGACATATCTGGCGCAGATGTTTCAATCAGTTCAACAAAAAAAAAAATAATATATATATCCATTAACACTAATGGCAGCCTTAAATATAACTGTCACATCAATCTAAATAAAATACTAAATAATGCATCACATCCATATACCTAGCTACTGGAATAACAAAAAAATCTATTAAATCAATTAGTTTCTCCTAATTAAAATTCATTTTAATCCAGATTCTAAAGTTGAAATAAAAACCTCCAACTAAAAATATTTCTATATAAATTTCATAAAACTAGCAAACAGATATATAATTGCAACTTCAAAGAAAAAAAAGAAACAAAAAAAATACCATCAACAAATTAAACTCAAACAAATCAATTTAATTACCCTACAAGCAACCCATTAGTTTCAACATTAATTAAAACCAATCGTCAACGGATTTTCAATTAAAGATTCGCATAAATTTACAATCGATTGTGAGGTAATTATATACTACCCCGTTGCCGTCCATTGCCGCTGTGTCGCCAAAGACTTATTTATAATACACCACAAAACTATTCATTCAAAAGCATAAAGACAGTAAAACCGCGCAACTACCTTAAGTATTAAAAATACTGGACTAACTGACTACGAGTCATATGAGTGTTTGCGGCTGCTATATAGCTACTGCGTGATGTCGTATAAAACGTAATCACTTATGGATCACGTACTAAATGCGTTTATACTTATTTTATATGACATTTTCTGTCTTGGCCATTTATAAATCAGCAAATCTAGTCGACGACGACGAACAAAAAAAAAAATCCACAATATATCTTAAAAGCTGTCAAAGTTTTTCGTTTGCAAAATTCATCATTCAACTTTGCAACCTGTTTTCTCGCTACTTAATTGCATAGGAAAATGGGAAACGAAATAAAAAAATACACAAACTAAAAAACTCAAAATGGCTGTGTTGTGCTACTAAAAACGGAGACCGCTTTGACAATCACTTGAAATGTCAACTGGTATAGTTGGAATTTTATTTCAACTTCGTTATTTTGTTGTTTTTTTTTTTTTTGTTTTTTTGTCTTAGTTTGCCTGCCTTCTGTTTTAACCAACCTTTAAGCATAACACAAAATCCTACATCGGCTAACTTCGAACGGCCAAAGCCAGCTCAGCAGCAAAAGAAGAAAATTACTTTATACTAAAAGCGGTTTTCAGCTTTTAACCATATCGGTCTTTCCCGCCGCATTTGAAATTTCTGTGCATTTTATAATAGCCTTGATGGTATAGTGGTGCTCTGGTGAAGGTTTATACACAATTTTTTTCTTTTTATATTTTTTGTGCTCTTATCCATAAATGATTGGGAATTTTTCTTCATAGAAGTTAAGAGAAGAAAAAAAATCCAATCCAACAACGACGACAAACAAACGAAAGATTTATTACCTCAGAATGAAGTCTCATTTTATCCAATCGCCATATAGAAAGATATATTTGTTTATAGTGTATGGCTTGAGGTATTCCTGATGTTTTTTTTTTTTTTTTTTTTTTAATTTTGTTCTATGTCTCGAAGGAACGCAGTGACATTTTATAAAAGTGGAATTAAAATCGTTATATTTCTATTCCTACATCAGCTAGATGTCTTTTCCTGCATAAGACAAACACTATTGAGCTAGAGTGTAGACATGGTTCTTGGTTGATTACTTTGTATCTTTTATATACTAATTCAATGAAAATGAATAAATTTCCACAATAATATATTTATAACACTTTCAACTACATGATTTGTATTCAAAGATACAAAAAATAATAATATGTATAAACCAGATAGAAGGAAAGCCTGAATCATTATGCTATAGAATTTTTTTTATTCATTGTTAAAATCACAATTTTAATGGAATTAAATGAATGTTATATGCATTGTATCTCTATGTTGGTTGTCATGCTGTTGGATGTTGTCGATTAAAAACAAATAAATGTCAACTCAAAAATGCAGATAAAAATGTTTAAAAAAAAAAAAAAAAATAGACACAGAATAAGTCATGAAAATGTAATTTGTGTGATATGAGAATGAGAAGAGTAATCGTGAATCAAAATGTAATTTTTCGTGTGTGCTATGTGTCGTTGTAGCCGTCCGTCGCTTATTTGATTGAGATTGTCATTTGGGGTTCATGAACGTTGAACCTCATACACTCTACACACACTCTGCTGTTGCTCCCATAGGGACACTTCAATTAAAATGCATTTTCACAGTTTATGGGGACAACGTTTTACCTATAGATTGGCAATAACAAACAAACAAAAAAATATCGCTATTGCATCCCTTTTGACATCATCAATGAAGCTCTAAAATTGAACTTTTAGCTAGGGTGGATTGTGTTGACTATGGTTTGTTTTGGTTTTGACTTCTCTCTGGGTGTAGGTATACACTCTGACTCATGGGATTGTAATCGAAACTTTCGATAATCCTTTTTACCAGGTTTCTGAAGTTACTTACTTACTTACTAACCTATGTCTTCAGACCTGTTAAGGCCGCTATTTTCCCCTAGCAAGCAAAGGCTTTCACTAATTCTAAACGCCATCGTGTATGTTTTCTGGAGATGTACCTCAGCTCTTTCCAAATCTTCTCCAATTATGGTGATTCCTTTTTGACCGTTCTTCACCAAGTATTTCTAGGTTGGGCAACTCATCTGCCTCATTGCTCAAGAGAGTTATATTACATCGCTTCACTTGCAATGCACTCCTAATCTTTTAGAGGCCTTTCTTCAATCCATTTGCCCCTTACGTTTTCGTATTGAAGAGTTATCCTGACCTGTCCTTGCATTAAGTTCATCATTGCAGATACGGTTGGACAAGAAAATCCCTAAGATGTTTTGCGAACATCTATTCACGAACTTTTGCGGCTTTCTTGTGACAACGGGTATATTACTTTCCAAGCTTTGCATCCTGAAAGTAGTACAGATTCAATATTGGAGCGGAATAGTCGCAGCTTGGTTCTTAGGCTTATAGAGTTGTTTTTCTATATTTTGGACAGCATTCCGAAAGTGGTGTGATTGCAGATTCCAATGAGTTCCTCTATTTGCAGCTGACAAAGCCGCATGCAGCACATTACTCGTCACCAACAAGAATGGTTTTGGTGACAGTATACAACCCTGTCTAACGCCATTTTGAATTTTTAATCTCTCTTTTTATGCAGAACGTGACGTTTGGGTCCACATGTAGCTTTAATAATAGCAATCAATTTACCAGGGATATTCCTTCCAAGCAAAGCAAGCCAGAAATTCTCTATTTACACTGTCGAATGCTTTTTAGAAGTCGATGAACAGCAAGTAAAGTGGTGATCAATATTCGACCACTTTTTGGCGATGATCTCCAAGGTGTCGATGTGGTCTCCACAAGAAGTGCGAAATAGTTCTTGTCCGGTGTCAAACGTGCCATTAATTCTCTCCAGTATGATTTTTGCTTTACCTTGGCTACAACGGACAGCACACAAGTTCTTCTCCAATTTTGCACACTGCAGAAGGCTTCTTTTCTTTGGAAGCCTGAAAATCATTTTCTTTTTGCACTCCTCAGGAAAACTCTCTTTTTCCCAAATTCTCCCAATAAGTGTGTATGGACCACTTAATATTGTTGGTGATGCCCGTAAGAGATCTGTGGGAATACCGTCAAGTCTAACCGTTGTTCTTCAGTGCTCTGACTACGATTGAAATGTTGTCTCTACTGGAGGATGCAGTGCGTATTCGGGAATTTGTTACTACGGACCAGTCATTTAATGTTGAATTCACCTCACTGTTGAAAATGCGATTTAAAACCAGAGAAAAGTCATACTTGAGTTTTTGATCTGGTCTTCATTTTGAAACTTGCCGTATGTGCCCTATACCAGGTGTTGTTAAGAGGTTTTGCACACCTGCTATCTCTTTGGTAATCTGAAGATGGTCTTACGGTCACACCTACTTGCAGCCTCTTCTTCTTCTGTTGCCAATGCGTTAATATAGTTATACCCTTATCACCTCACAAGTTGAGCTTCTCTCATCTTAATACAATATGTAGACCTTAGCTCGTTTCTCCCTGCTGCTGGAGTAGCTGAACAGCGAACTTTGAGCTGTTTTCTTTCTTCAATTATTGCCCAAGTTTCTTTGGAAAACCAGGCACTGTTTTTTCCTGGTGACTGACTATTCTTTCAGCAGCGGATATTTGAAACATTTTTCAGAGCACATCAATAGTTTTCCATAGAGATGGTTTCCGTGCTCTCAATCCTTGTGAAAAGTGGTTCCCTAGTTGTTGGTGGAATATACGGGATCCTTAAGTCTATCTGTATTTATCTTAGGCATTTGGGTGTTTTGTTGGAATCTCTGAACTGCAGTTTTGTGAAATTTCACGGTAGCAAGCATCTGAAGGTAGTTCCAGGCCATTCCCATGTCTGCTTCTCTTCTCTTTCAAATTTCCTTAAGGCTACTTTTAAGACTCTGACTGTTCACGAAGTGGTTGGAAGTTGCTTGCTTGTGCCACTTCTTGTGCTCAAACATGGTCCCTACTAAAAGTTACAAGGTGACTGGCATTACAAAATTCGACCAAACATTCGCCATTGTCGTTTGCGGTCATTAGCACCATGCTTTTCTATAAACTACCTTAGCCCATCATTGTCACTTCCAACCTTGGCATTGAAGTATCTCATTGCCATTATGATGTCTTCACGTGATGTACTATCATAAACAGTACTCAGCTAGTTATAGAAGACATCTTTCTCCTCGACAGAAGAGAGCTCAGTTGCGGCGCAACACTGTATAAATGGTGACGTGATGTACTTAAGTCCTGTCATCTAAAGGCTCCCAGGAATATCAAGATTTTTCTCCTTAATCCTAAAAATTGAAGACCAGACCGAAAATGTAATTTGTTAAAAACAATGAGTTTCCCTTTTTATTGAAAAACCAGTACCTACGTACTCAAAAATCCTTTTTTGGTATTTCATATCTCCATTCTACACCTCATAAAAGTCTATATAAGGACACATTATTTATTGCTAAAAAGCAGTAGGTTCCAAAACTGGAAAATTCCTACAATTTTTGAAGGTCAAACAGTCTAGCAACGATTTTTTGATAATTTTTTTTTCGAACCATTGGATTTAAAATATTAATCAGTTGTCCTTGGATATATAAAAATACATTTTTAAAACACCGCGTATTTTTGCCAATCCGTAAATATGTTTTTTTAAATCAAAAACTGTAAAATTACAATTTCTAGAATTCAAAGAGAATAAAATTTCAATTCGGTGCTCTTGGAAATCTCAAAATGAATTTTTTGAATACTGCATGTTTCAACCTAGTTTTGAAGTATAATTTCATTTAAATAAAATTTTTAAGGCCAGATTCTACCTATAAAAATCGATCAGTGCATCTTTGAATATAGGTTTTAATGATTTATGATTTTGAAAATCAATATCTCCCATCTTACGATAGTTTTTGAAAAGGTATTTTAAAATTTTCGTTGTAAAATTTCAACAGACAATTTCTTATAAAAATAACTTCAACTTCAATCAACCGATACTGATTGTATGTAGTTGAAAAACGATGAAGTCTAAAAGATAGTTATATATGTACCTACTACCTACATAATAGCAGATTGCTTGTGTATTGAGTATCATAAAATATCAAACAAAAACAAAAAAAAAATATTTCGCATATACCATCAGGAGATTGTTAAAAAAAAAAACTATGTCCTCCATACTGCAGTGGTACATCATATTTCGCGTGTGATTTTATATCTTTATAATAGAGCGATGCGCAGCTCGGTGGCGTATTTTATTTGCAAATTTTTTTTTTCAGTTCAATAAAGCAAAAAAAAAACAAGAAGTGAAAAAAAGTTTCTTTGTATCTTTTTTTATTTTGAATTCAAAATTAAAAAAAAAAGAGAACAAAACACACAAACAAAAACAAAAACCCAACAAAATGTATCTATCTTCTCTTCTGGAATATTTGTGGCACCAGATTTTTATATTGTTGTTGCCAGCGAGTCATCGTCCGGCTGTCGATATGGTGCACTCTGGCTTTTCTCCTATACATATACCATATCATCGTCATTGCCCTGTGTTTTATATTGGTGTCCTTTGTTTTTGTTTTGTTTTGTATTTTTAAACTTTGAGGCCTTATTGCTTATCCTTTATCCAATATCTCCAATCCTGTTCCTACTCCTCCTCTTCGATATCTTGACCCAAACCAAAAAAGCCCGAAAAATCCAATGCAAAATATTCGACTATATCCTATCGGCACAGAGCACACAACATCCTACATAGTATATCTACCAGCCTGGATTCGGTCTCGGAAAATTTATACCATGGAAGCTCTACAGATGATACAGAAATAATGCCAAAAGGATCATAAATATGGTCAGGCGCGCGATAACTCGATAATTATGTCCGCTTTTGTTTATTTCACACATCGATTACCGCCTTTTGCTACCCTTTAGCATTGTGAGTCTGATGTCCTTCTATACCTACTCTCTCTCTCTCTCTCACTCTTCCTCTCTGTCCTCTCCTTTTACCATGGCATGGCAATCATAAAGAGTTCGGCAGTGTTTGTTATTTGTCCTTGCATATACAAACATATATATATAAATATCTACATCACATAAATGTTTGTTGTTTTTTTTTTTAAATATTTGCATATGCCAGTTTATATGGCGCTTTAGCAAAGTTAACATTTATACAAGAGGAAGCATCACATTGAAGCCACACACGCGGATGTAAAAACTTAAGGGAAGGTCTGTCGCTTTCATTTTATGACTCTAAAAAGGACTCTCATGTTGTATAGATGAGATACCTACGTTTAAAAAAAAAAAAAATATTCATGTAATTTGGGTTTGGATTCTGATGTGATTCGAGTGAGAACAGACTTAAAATTCATTCATATATATTAAGCCTGTTGCCGCTGGAAAACATTGAATACCGATAGAGAATGTGAGAGAAAAAGAGAAAGAAAAACGAGTATGGCTAACCCGTTTTCTATTTCATAATTTTTTGATTGTGCAATAATGAACCTTTCATGTTGTATAGCTGCTCTGAAATACCCTAGGGCTATTTTGTAAATCTGAACTTCCCAGAAGCTCCATACTCTTTTAGTCGTTTTAGTGTGACCAATTGGTATATTTAATTTTTTTTTTTTTAAATATCAGATCATACCCTGATTGCAAAAACTAGGTAACTCGATTTTGTATTTTTCTAGTATCTTGGCAAAAATGGTATTATTTTGTACAGTTTTCTTAGACCTTTCGTACAAAGGGGAAGTGAATTAGTAGCCCAAAACCTTTTAGTTTTGTATGCAAAATGTATAAAATTCATTAAATAAAAAAATATTGTTTTTAAACACAGTTTTAAGGCCAAGTTTCTAAGTTGGATGAATATTTTCAAAATATTCAAATTTAAGTGTTGGGCGCCAGTTTAAACATTATTATTTATTGAAAGTGACAGATCTTGCAAAAGAATCTGTTATCATTCAATTTGCGGATTAAAATAAAGAAAAACAGGATTGATTGAGATTGTAAATTACTATGACCTTGTTTTCCAGGAGCTGTGGCACCATTACTTTTATTTTGTTTTTATTTGATTTGATTTTATTTTATTTTATTTTATTTTATTTTATTTTATTTTATTTTATTTTATTTTATTTTATTTTATTTTATTTTATTTTATTTTATTTTATTTTATTTTATTTTATTTTATTTTATTTTATTTTGTTTAATTTTATTTTATTTTATTTTATTTTATTTTATTTTATTTTATTTTATTTTATTTTATTTTATTTTATTTTATTTTTTTTTATTTTATTTTATTTTATTTTATTTTATTTTATTTTATTTTATTTTATTTTATTTTATTTTATTTTATTTTATTTTATTTTATTTTATTTTATTTTATTTTATTTTATTTTATTTTATTTTATTTTATTTTATTTTATTTTATTTTATTTTATGTTATTTTATTTTATTTTATTTTATTTTATTTTATTTTATTTTATTTTATTTTATTATATTTTATTTTATTTTATTTTATTTTATTTTATTTTATTTTATTTTATTTTATTTTATTTTATTTTATTTTATTTTATTTTATTTTATTTTATTTTATTTTATTTAATTTTTTACAACTTTTAAATAATTATAATCTGGTCACACCATTCTTCATTGTCATCATCATCATCGTTTGGTACTTGAACTCCCCACCATCATATTGTCATAAAAACATACCCAACTATACCTATACTGCCATTTTAGTCCGTTTATTCTTAGCCACCCGCATTCGCTTTTCTCTTCTAAAAATCACCCCTATGGCACAATTCAGGGTCGAATATGCTGCTCACTCTATATCTACTCATATAAATGTGCCATTCTTCTGCATCCCCAAAATTTCGTTTGGGGAATACACATATTTGCCATCGTTGTCGCACCCAGTTATTAAGTAATGATTTATCATTCAAGAGGTCGAAGGCAATTTTTGGACTTTGCAATTGCCCTTCCGTCCGCCGGGAAAGCGAGGTGACAATTCCCAGACCCCTCTTTATAACACCCCTTTAAACGTACAAACCTTTCTGTGTGTATGGATTTTTGCATCTAGAAAAGATGGTTTTTCGATGTTCGATGTTTCACATGTTTTTCATTCATATAGAGGCACCTATTTTTGGTAGGGAGGCGACACCAGCTATTGTGCGAGAGTATGGCTTTGGCTATGTCTATGGATGTCGCGGCGTCAGAAATGCGGCGGCGGAGACAATACCTACTATATTCTGTATGTCGGGTGTTAAATGAAGGCTTCTACTCTGCACAAAACCCATGGCTAGTGTGTGAAATAGTCAACGAAAATTTGTTGTTTTTACACTTCACACAATAAGAAAAACGTTTTTTGAATAATGATTTTTAAATTGTATGTTTTTTTGTATTTTTTTTTGTTTATTTCATCTGGAAGATTGACTGCGCATTGCGTTTGAAAAAAAGCAAGAGACGTGAAATGATTCTTTAATTGATGTGGGAGGATTTTTTTTCGGGATGGTGTCAAGATTTTTTTTTTTAAGAATTTTTAAATAGTTGATTGGCAATAAATGTTTGAAGCTGTCTGACAATGTCCAAAATAAATTGTTGTTTTGCGGTTAGCACATAAACAATTCATGTTATAAGCATCACAGTTATTTAATATTTGTCAGCTATTTATAGATATTTTATGTGATAGAACGCGAGTCAAAATCTATGATTTTTTCTAAAACAGTGTTTAATATGTATTTTGGTATTTTAAATTATGAGCAACTAAATTGCATAAACCTGCTCTTTTGGTTCAAGGATATAATGTGACAAAGAAGATACAAAGTAATAGTTTTTAATACAGTATAACATTGTGCAATGTGCTAAGAAATTAATTTATATAATTCGTTGTCTCGTAAGAATTTAAAAGGGATTTTTATTTTTGATGCAATTTGCAAATCTTCCTTTTTTTAACAATCAAACTTTTAACTTTTTTAAAATGTTTAACAATCAAATTAAATCTTTAAACCATAATGGTAAATTTGCGATTTTTACAAGAGAGAACTATTGAAGATCCATTCATAAATTTTATTTATTTTACTCATAATACTACAATAAATAAACGTAGTGAACATTTGAGATTTGTTTGAAGTTTAATCAAAATCGTTAGAGCTATTCTTGAAATTTTGAAAAAAAAAAATTTTTATATTAACTCAATTATCTATTTTTAAAATATTTCGGAAAAAATATTATTTTGCTATTTTGTACAGTTTTTCCACAACTTTTCTTCCAATTTTCTTCTACCATAGGCAAATATTGAATATTTAAGTGTAAAAAAGTTAAAAAAAAAAAAATACAAACTAAACTTTCCCCCATTCTAAAGTAGTTAAGTTTCTATAAAAATTGTTTTCACCAAAGTTAATAAAATCAAGTTACCTAGTTCTTTTAATCAGAGATGCAGATATAAATGACCTATACCAGTTCTTGATGAGCCGAAACGCAAATTTGAATTGTCTCCGGTCAGGAATCCTTTTGGGCAGGGACCTTATTTTCTGATTGAAATTTAACTTTGGAATAATTTTTGTAATCCTGTCACTTTTAAGCTATTTTAAAAAATGTCCTGTCGGGAAACCGAAATCCCTGCACTTTTTATGAAAGAGGGCCTATTTTTATATTTGTTATTTATTTTTGACGTTCCTAAAATTTAATTTAGCTTGGAAGTCATTGTTGTCATGCTGTCGCTTTGCCTCTATTTACATAAATGAAGGTCAATCTGATGTGAAAAATGGTAGGTTAATTTAAAAAAAAGTTAAATTACTTGGAACACTTCGTTCGAGAAAGCTATTGATTAGACAAATTTTCAGGTAAGTTATCAATGTTGCCACCTTTCGCGAACATACTTTTTCTTTATGTCAACAAATGATACATTTTAATATTTTTAACGTGCAAGAAGTTAAAGAAACACCTTTTCTCAGATGCCTAAAGCATGCAAGAAAATGCCACTTTTGGGGAACATACTTTTTGATGTGAAAATGTGAGACTACCCCTTTTCATAACTCCAACATATTTTTTAATTGCGACATCGGTACTAGCTATAGGGCAAGTTTCGGATTCGTGAAAAAAAATCGAGATATAAAACAAACAGGACATTGCGATGATAGAGAACACAAAAAAATTGGGTGGCACAATTCTGTCCGTCTGTCTGTTTATATCTGATTCTACAAGCTAAACCACTGAAGCGATTTTCTAAAAATTGTGAGCTTAAATTATTTGTGATTCTCTAGAAGGGAGATAAACATTTTTTTAGCTTCAAAAATAACGGTACTTGCCATACAATCGTAAAGGAAAAGCTTATTTATTATCTCAAAAATAACTCTAACGATTTTGATAAACAAAAATTAATGTGGTACTTTTCGTAAGACACCAAAAACCGTTTTTTGGTTTTTGATTTTTTTCATTAACTGTTCAGCTGATTTAAATCTAAATCTTTGTCCTTTAAGATATCAATAAAATTGCATATCTATCAAAATTCAGTTTTTTTATCTGATGGAAATCCTTTAAAGACACTCGGTAAGAGTCGGTACTGAGTAATGTGGTATTTTTACCGCACTTGAACTGCTGGTGAAATAGAACCAATCTATGAAAGATCGACCAATGATTTTTCTTTCAATTTATAAATCACACTGTAGGAAGTTTAAAGTTATAACACATTTCCATAGCTTTTAGACCACCAGCTTATGAGGCTTGGTTCTCCTTAATCTTCGAACATTGTCAAGTACATTTAAAAGTTGGTATGACTTTGCAGTGGCTGATTGTGTGATACAGCGTGTTTTTTTACCACTTCTGTTACCATTTCAATTTGAAGGTCAAGATGTGGATCGCTATTTCTAATATACCAAGGGGCATTTATTATTACACGAAGGACCAATCACTATCTTTGCTATAGCCTTCGTACCAGATTTATCTAGTATCAATATTGAAGTATCATCAGCAAAGGTGGCCATGATAGCGTTGATGTCCGCTGGAAAATCCCTTATATATAACAGATACAGGTTTGGTCCTAAGACACTTTCTTGTGGTACACCGGCTTCAATTTTCTTTAGTCGTCGGATTTCAGTATTTCGTAGTACTGCCTAGGAAGACCTCTATGCAGTTTGTACTCAAGTCCAAATGCCAAACCTTGTCAAAGGCTTGATCAAACTTATTTTGTTCAAGTGCCTTTTCCACAACATCCGTAACCTGATGCTCTTGGTCTATTGTGGAATGTTTATTTCTTAAGCCAAACTGATGGCTCGGAATAAGTCTTCTTTCTTCTATTATTTTGCTAAGTCTTTTCAGGAGCAGTTTTTCGAAAACTTTTGCCATGATTAGTGTAAGCAATAAAGGTCTATAAGATGTTACGTCTGTTGGTGGCTTACCTCGTTTAGGTATAACAATGAATTCTGCAATTTTCCAATAATGTGGCGCATATCTTGGTTAAGGGCATGCATTTATTATAAAATGGAGTTTTTTGAAGCCTATTAAAGGCACTCTTTCAAAAAACCTGAGCAGCTATTAGATCGTACCCTGGTGATTTTTTGTTTTGACAGTTAATTATGTTGGCATATGCTTCTTACTTCTTTGAGCGTGACCAAAGGAATTTTATAGTCGTAGTTTCTATCAACAAACTTCAAGGGATCTATAGCCAAAATTTGAAATGGTTACTCGTTCATTCGATCACTGATGGTACTCACTCACTCGGTCACGGATGTGGTAATTTGGACCCAGCTTTATTATTTCGGGTTTCCAATCTATTTAAAAAAAAAAAAATTAGTTTATATTAATAAATCCTCCAAATTGGCATTCTTTTATATGAAATTTTTTTAAGAAAACCGATTTAAGTATTTTTACTTTTTTGTTTTGCATGAATTCCTTTTTTTAAAGTAATCAAATGACAGGCCTGTTTTTGAGCTCTTAGTTATTCAATGGGTAAAAAAACGATTAAAATGACTACTTTTTTTTACTTTTACTATATAAAATATGCAAATATATTTTAAAAGTTCTTTTGTTTTCAAGCAACATGGACATAAGACCAAGTACATGTGATTTAGTCTTGCATTTTATTGTTAATAGAGCAAGCAAATATTGAACTCAACGAACATTAAAAAAAAAAAACAAAATAGTTTGATAAGTATTTAGAAAAAAAAATTTAATCGCCGTTTTCCTTTGGAGGTGGCAAAGTACTTGTGAGTAGATGAAACCCCTAATCTAATACTATCAACTGTATGTACATGCTCGCATGACAGAGTAGATACATTTTACATGGGAAAGCAGTTTGTTGTGTTCCATTGAAAAAAGCTAGCAAAGTACTTGCAAGTACTTCGCCACCTCCAAAGGCTAATATTTCAAATCTGGGAACATATTTTTAAAAAACTGTATAGATTACTTGTACTTAAAAGACTATACAATGCCATTCAAAATTTTGGTTGTTAATTTAACGGTTGATTTTTTAAGAGGCTTAGAACTTTTTTCAAAAAAAAAAACACAAAAATTCAAAAAAATGAATAAAATATTTATTTAAATCGATAGTTTGAACCTTGCAATTTAATGTTTAAAGATAATTTCATGCAAATGTTGACCGCGGCTGCGTCTCAGGTAGCCCATCCGCTGAGTCCAATTTTGGCATACTCTTTCACACATATCGGCCGGTATCTCACGAATGAATGCATGGATGTTGGCTTCCAGTGCGTCAATGGAAGCGGGCTTGTCCCTATAGACATTAGCCTTGACATACCCCCACAAAAAATAATCTAATGGTGTCAAATCGCACGATCTAGGCGGCCAATTGACCGGCCCGAAACGTGAAATTAACTGTTCACCAAACTCGCCTCGCAATTGCGCCATTGTTTCGCGTGCTGTGTGGCATGTGGCACCGTCTTGTTGAAACCACATATCATGCAAGTTAAGAACTTCCATTTCGGGCAAAAAAAAGTTTGTTATCATCGCTCGGTAGCGTTCACCATTGACAGTAACGCTGCGATTCGCATCATCTTTGAAGAAATATGGCCCAATAATGCCGCCGGCCCATAAACCGCACCAAACAGTGGCTTTTTCGGGATGCATTGGTAGCTGTTGCAATGCTTCTGGCTGATCTTCACTCCAAATGCGGCAATTATGCTTATTTACGTACCCATTCAACCAAAAATGAGCCTCATCGCTGAACAACAAGCAGCGCGCGATGAACATTTCGAACCGAGCACGAATTTTGATAGTAAAATTCAATAATTTTCAAGCGTTGTTCATTTGTAAGACGATCCATGGTTAAATTGCAAACCAAACTGAAGCTGTTTGACAGTGACACAAGGTACTAAACACACGTCAGCTGTCAAAACCAGTGTTGCCAAAACGAAACCAGCTAAAAAATCACCCGTTATTTCAAAAACAAATCACTTTCCTTACAATGGAGGGAACTACAGATTTCTCACTGTACATTTTATTTTTTTCACTCAAGCAAGACGTTTTGATCAATTTTATGCGAAACTGTACACTATGAATATTTTGTTTATAATTTTAACTATATGCCTCTTAAATGATGGATTATGTGTATAGAAATAGAAATAGAACGAAGGAATAGAAGGATAGGCAATAATTTTTGTTCCGTGTTCACTATCTCTTTAAATCCCAGGAGTGGCGTCGACTTCAAACTAGAGGTGAATATAGCAAATTAAATAAAGTAATTAGGTAACTAACCTAAATTAAACATTTCAAAATTAGTATCTTATGAATATTATAAGATAACCGGGGACCACTGCTAGAATGAATTATTTACTCAGTGTTTTTTTTCAGGCAGCCCAAATACAGTTTGTGTCAAATTTTATTTAGTCAGTTTATTTCCAAAAGTATTTTAATTTGCTATTAAAACCTTTAAAGGACTTTTTTTAACCCGACAAAAAAAATTATATTAACATAAAATTATAAATTAATTGGTTACTTAAAAAAAAAATCGTGCTACTGGTTTTATTTTTTTTTTTATATAACGATTAATCTCCACCTTTATATTGCGTGCTCTTCAAATTGAAATAAACGCCAACTCACTTAAAGAACACACCAGCTATATAGTTTTATTTTTATTTTTTCATACAATCTTATCCTTCCCGCTGCGATACTTAACATCCATGCCGTATACGAAAACCAAACCCCTGCTATCATCGTCCATATACATAGATATATACATACATAAGTATACCAACATACATACATACACTATAGATTGTATATGTATAGTTAGTTATAAGGCGGTATAAACGAAAACTCGATTATAAGGATATAAATAAATGAAGGTAAGCCTGAATAGCGAAATAAAGCAAAACTTCAACGAAGTATATAAATTACAAAAAAGGGCTTTACAAACACTCTATAAAGTAAATGCCAGAGCCCAAGTTCTGCAAACGGTCAGTCGATTGCGTTATAAACCGGCTCTTGTGATTTTTAGTTTGTTACTTTATTTTTTTGTGTGTATTTTTTTTTTTAATCCTTGTCTCCCCTTCTCTTGGACATCATCACTGCCAAGCATCCCAGTAAGAGATCAGACACAAAATCAAAAGGATTAAAGGAAACCACCGAAAGAAGATGAAAAAGATATACAACGATATACACGACTATAAAGAGACTCAACAGCCGGTGAGGACGTGGTGGAAAAAAATCAATCATCGCCTACTTATACGCCTTCAGATTAAAGATAGTTTTATTTTTTTTTTTCTACACACAGAGCACCAAAATTTACATCCGCCAAAGTAGCTAACATGAAAAGCTATCAATGCAAAACATTCAAATGCACTTTATTCACTATTAAGGCACCCAACTACCTGGTTTTCACATCGTATATTAAACTATAAGGAAAATCGTCAAGACATAGGGTATATTTTTTATTTGCGTATAGTAAAAGAAGTAGATCTACATGCGTTTATGTGTATCTCATATATAGTGTTGCACCAAGAAGTATCGGTGTGTACACATTTTTACAATGCACTCACAAGAGCAACAACATTCACCTATATGTCTCTTCGATGTAATAAATTAAATGGCAAATGTATGAAACATGGTAAAATCGTGATCGCATAAATTCTATTGTCGCAATGTGCAACAACAACGCGAAAAAAAAAAAAAAAAAAAACAAAATTCACAGCCAGGGTTCCACCAACAAGGAGCAAGATAGAGCTTAGATACACGCTGCCGACCGACGACGACGACCGCGACGACGAGTAGGTTGGGAAAAGTCCATCCATCCACGGCCTCAAAATCCACCTTATAGAGTACCTAACCTCTATCTATGTAGAGATGGATAAAGGGAGGGCAACAAAATAGAAAGAAACGATTGTAACATTGGAAAACAAACAGAAGGATTTGATGCCTATGTCTTTTAAAACTGGATATGCCTCAATAGATACACGTATCCATATAGAAATAGATACTTTTTGCTCCATAGCTAGTTATAGATACTTTCCTATATCAATTCACAGGCGCAATAGTCAAAGACTAACGACACGAATCGAAACGAAACGTTGAATCAACAGCAAAAACGAACGAACGAACGCGCGCTCGTTGACTGCTGGTTGCTGTTTCTGCTGACGCTCCAAATGGAAGTAGGCGAAAAATGCACTGCAGCAGAACCTCTAAACTAAAATGAACCTAGCGAAAATCAAAGCTAAACACCATTTTCAAAAAAAGAAGAAAAAAAAATCACTAAACGTTCCATACTATATTCTGATGGCCAAAAAGAACGACGAAATGGATCTCACAATCCTGCAATGTGCGCAGATATAAAATGAAAAAAAAGTCTACAAAGTATCTTAACCAATACTCACGATGTATCTAAGCATATTTTTATATATGAAGAATGCGATCGAAGATGAATAAGGAGCTATTTTTACTTCCCCAGCACTCTGTTTTAAACATGGGACATAAATTTTAACAAAATGCAACGAACAACGGTCTCGTATATAGCTATGGTAAATTTTTTTGGTTTTCCTCATTTTTTTTTTTTTTTTTTTTTTTAATCGTGCCGAAAGGAAGATTTAATTCAGGAATTCAAACCAGCTGGGTGATGATATTTGTATATAATATACGGGATGAGATGTGAACTAGATGAGAGATCATGAGTGTTAAATGGATTGCACGACAAAATCTGCGCATTTACGATGTATCCCTTTGGTGGTTGGCTATCAAGGTATTGTTAGGTGTTGATGAGATTATTAAACTTTATTTTTTAAATAATTGCAAGAAAAAAGATAAATTAAGGTATGTTCCGAGAAAAATTAAGAGAGAATATACAAAATTAAGAAGATCGTTAAAATTCCGGAATTTTATCAGCAAAATAACGTAGTAACATTCTAGATAGTCTCGCATTACTCGATTGCCTCTTGAATCTTTTCAAAATTAAATGAGTGTGTAGCTGGTTGGATTTAATTTTACCTTCCCTACGAAAATTAAAAAAAAAAATCAGGGATAAAGAACCATCATCGTGTAACAGCGGTCATAATAGTAAAAAGGTTAAGCTAATCATCAAGCAAGGTATTGGGACAAAATACGTATACAAATTTCTATCAATAAAGATTTGAACATTTGAAAAGGTCTGGGCTTGGTTATAGATATTAAAAATGGTTTAAATTTTTGATAATCAACTTACATACATTTTTCATTCAGTTCAATTAGGGGAGTTGCCAGAGCCTACAGAGATCAAGAAGTTCTCCAATATGCATTCACCTTCCACAGACGCCAACAACCAGTGGTCTTCATATCACTATATCATCAAAGAGGCATCACAAAAGTCTACCAACCAGCCCTAAAAAAGAACCCGTGGTATGATGGTGAATCAGTGTAGCAGAAAAAGGTGACAGAAGATGAAAATGGGAATCTGCTGCAGTGTTCGGAGTATTAAGCAGGTAGAAGAGACCCTTCAAAGATAGAAGATGGCGTGGCGAGTGAACGCAGCCTTTAAGATAAATCTGATCAAAAAGCCTCGAGACCGAAACAACACTCGAAACTTTAAAAAAGAAAAGCCAAGAAACTGGCAACTGGGCTTAAAACTGGAACGTAGGCTCTTTGAAACAGCGAAGGTAACCTGGTCACCGAAGCAAAGGGAAGAGAAGATATATTCAAACAGCATTTCCAACAGCAGTTGAATGGGAATCAGGTAAAGTGAAAAAAGGACAAGAAGCCAGTCAATGAAGACCCAGTTCCACAACCCAGTGATAGGTATTGAAGAGGTAGACTTACGTATAAAGAATCTAAAGAACACCAGGGTTGATACCGGATCTGATAGTTTACCATCAGAACTCTTCTAACGCGTAAGGAATATAGGATGGAATAACAAAGATGATCAACAGAACAACAACAAAAAAAAACAACACTCTTCTCAAAATAAGCTGTTTCACACCGTTTGGTGTCCTGTTGTCCTTTAACCCATTTTCCCCATCAGGCTAGGTGATTTTTCATTCCTCCCCGCAAACCAGTGTACTTCAGTATGCTCTTTGGCCCTTAATCCAAGAACCATGACCTATGGTTCATATCTACGTGAAATTGCTTTAATGTTCTCCTCGAGTCCTTTTTTGTCTGGAGGTTTATACTTCGTTTTCGCTATATTTAGAAACCGTACACCCTCCTCCACAATGGTTGATGCATCAATTCATCAACCTATTTCCCGATGATTGATCTATCAGTTCCATATATCCCATCTACAAAATCTCATCTATGTCAAGGATGAATTATCGAGTCATATCCCTGATAAATGTGACATACAAGGTTCCATCCAACGAACTGTGTGAGTGCCTTAAGCCGTTCCGCAAGACTTAAATCGGCAGATACCCAGTGTGGCTTCTAGCCAAGCAGATCAGCTATCATATGCCAAATCTTCACTCTCAGGCAAATAGTGGAAAAAGGTAATGAATTTTAAGTCGAGACTCACTGTCTATTACTTGACTTCTAAGCCCCATATAGGAGATATTTTAGGGGAAGGCTGAACATTCCGAGAAAACTGATCCAGCTGTATGGCGTAGTATTCATCGTCTATGGCTAAACGTCTATAGCTCAACTTTAGATTCTAAGAAAACTGATCCGCTGTTTTGCGTGACATTGAAAAATATGCTATGCAATTTGCATAACTAGGGAAAAGCTTTTTAGAATTATTCCAAACATGAACAGAGCTTCAGAGAGGAGATTTTTTCAATCTCGTTCTGGAGCAGACGGTCTAAGGTAGGCGTTAAAACTGAAGACACTGTTTAACAGATCTGGGCATTTCCCTCGATTTCTTTGACTCTAAAACTCTTATAAGTTAAGCGAAGTGCATGTTCTGCAATACCCTTACATACTGCCAGTCCTGCTTAGTGGGCCAAGTACTGAGCTCTTTCGAAAGAAAAATTCTTCAACTGATATTTGAACCTGTGTGAAAGAAGGGTGAATTGAGGAGAATATACAACTTCACACTCTACAAGCTGTATCAAAATGTGGATATGTAGTTCAAAAATCAAAACATGTCAACTACAGTGTCTGGGCAATATTAAGCGAATGAACAATAATGCTCCAGCCAAGAGAGTTTTTGACTCCTGGCCTCCAGGTTCGAGAAAACAAAAAATAGTAAATCTTCGGTTGGCCATCATTGATGCCAGGAAAGACTAAGTTTAGATAAATTGGAAGCAGAGCGTGTTCGGTATAGCAGAGAATAGATATAGATAAAAGATACTGCAACCCTTTATGAATTGGGACCTAGATATAAGTTAGTAGCCTAAACAGGTGTTCAAAGAAAATGCTGCTGAAAATGCTCTAGATCCAAATTCTTACCAATAAATGGCCGATTTTGACAAAGATATCATAGGAAATGCTCAAAACGGTTTCAAACGTAGCACCGAGACATGTAGACATTTTTCATCGAAAAACCTTCCATGGGGAATAGCCATGTACTGTTGAATAATTAAAAATAAATTTGACAGAAGATATTGCTCTTTTAATATGGCCGCTATAGCCTTTATAAACTTGAAGCATTCCTATTGAAGGGCCTTTTTGTTCAATTTAATTTTTAAAATTTATGAAAAAAATTAAACCAAATCGAATTGAAGCTATAAAAACCATTAAAAATTGTTCCTTTTCCTATTTCTATCTCCTTCTAATACCTACAGTTACCTACACTTAGTACACATATATACATATGTATGTATATCACATCATCAAGTGCAAACCAAAGTTCATTCAAAAATATATATATTTCTTTAGTATACCGCAACACTAAAAACCATTTCCACGTGGTTTAAATATTTAATCTAAATTGGATTTCTATAATATTTTGTACGGATTTTCCTTGCACTATAATGTGATTTATTTGAAAGTAGCCCTCTTTCTTAAATGTATATATGTGACTTAGGTGACTCGTTTCCAAAAAAAAAAAAAAAAAATACAAAAATGTTCCCATATGCAGGATTGTTTCGTACATTATAATATAGACATCGTTCGAAATATGACCCATGAGTGGAATATGATTGCATTATGGTACCTTTGGTTGTATTTTTATTTTTCATAAGGTCCTGTGGGAATATTGGTTGCACATAAATGTATACACAAGCCACAGTCATCTAAGATTTTTTTTGTATAGGGTTATGGTTTTTGATGATTTAGGATGAAATATTTCATTTTGGAATTTCTGCGATTCTAGCAGCAGTTCTAAGATAATAAATTTAATTTTCTCCAAAGCAATTCTTTTACTTAAAAACTATTTTAAACAGAAAAAAACTTTCGAAATTCCTCTGCTGAATAGATTTATGAAAAATATGACTTGATTTGAAAAAATATTCAATTGCTTGAAAAATTCTTTCAAGTATTATATTGCCAAATATGAATGCAACAGCTAAAGCCAAAGTCATTCAACCATGAATTCTAACGGATGGGATATGATCAACAGAACAACAATAACAAAAAAAAGAACAACACTTTTCTCAAAATAAGCTGTTTTCACATCTTTTTTTTGTCGTGTTGTCCTTTCACCCATTTTTCCCATCAGACTAGGTGAATTTTCATTCTTCTCCCCCGCAAACCTACTACTTCAGTATGCTCTTTGGTCCTTGATCCAAACGAACGGAACCACAACGTAAGGTTCATATCTACGTGAATTTGCTTTAATGTTCTCCTTGAGTCCTTTTTTGTCTGGAGGTTTTTACTTCGTTTTCACTGAATTTAGAAACCGTGAATGCTACATACACCTTCTTCCACAATGGTTTGGTTTCCGATGTTTGAGTTTTTGCTCTTTTTCAAAACTATACTATAGGTACTCTTGAGGCAGGATTTTGTTGGAATGAAAAAGGTTCTTAGTGTCCTCTTTATAGTGGTAGGTGGTAGATAGGCTTAAAGCAGGTAATGCATATTTAGTTTTGGCACAAAATGACTGTATAAGACTTTGGCTGGCAAACGAGATTTAATAGGAAAATGTCTGCGACTCTTTTCGGAGAAGCATATCCTTTTTTTGAAACTATGTACGAATATGTATAAAGTTTTTTAGTATCCTTTTTTTTGCTAAATTCCTAGGATTGCACACGTCATGCATGCTTGATTTCCTTTTCATTTCGACATTGTTGACATCGACTAAGGCTACCACGACGACGACGATGACGACGTCTCCAAGACAGTACAGGCTGCAGTAAAGTGGCAAACTACACAATCACTCATATGTAAATGTGTATCTATGTACATAAAGCAAACTTCTTTGGGATTCCTTTTTTATATATGAGCAGATATAGAAGTCTTTCCTAACAGTCTCCACATATGCATAATGTCGCGCCGCAGAGACTCACAGTTGGATAAAAAAAATTACAAAAACAAAAAAAGTAAAACATGGAAATGAAAACGAATCCAATTCAAAATTCAAAACGTTTTTATCCTTCACTACCACCACCACCACCACCATCGCCATGGACAATGGTGAAAACTGTGGAAAAACACTAAAAAAGGGGCACACACAACCATTTATAAGTGCAAAAGGGGGCGAGTAGCAATGAAAATGAACATATGCATGAAAGTGGCGCGTTAAAATGGGTTTTTAACGAAGACCGTTTTTTTTTTGTAAATAAGCCTTGTTGGTTGGTTGGTTGTGTTCCTTTGGTTTTTGTAAATTTTTTTTTAATGTCCCGTCCCGGTCAAGTCGCTTGTCGTGCGATTCTGTCAGACTTGATGGATTAGCACTTTATAGTAGCAGCAAAATGTGGTGGTGGCAGCATTTCGCTGCTGTTTCTCTCTTGCTGCATCGAAGTAGTCTAGTTCCTTTAAATATTTTTATTTTGCGACAATTCCTCTTTTTTTTCGCTGTTGAATTTGTTATTCAAGGATACTCCCTTGTCATGAAAATGAATTCATTAGGATATTTTTTGTGTTTTGTCCTCGTTTTTATTTGCTTTTAAAAAACAAATATATCCTTCTTCTTCTTCTTCTTATTCTGATTGATTGACGACTGTGTGCTACAATATAAAAACACAAGCTCTTGACTATGAATATAGATTTTATATTTATACCACAATTCAAGTGAATCGAGTAGTGTATGTCTTGGGTGTTTAGATATATATTGAGTAAAGTATAGCCCCTAGAAATAAATATAACCACATTTAGCCTAATCCCTAGAGTCCGCATGACTGATAGATAGCGTTTAGAGATTAAAGCTCCTTTTTCTCTCTATATGCCCAATGCCCATATAATATTCCTTCCTCGTATCTTATCGCACACAAAACACAATATAATCCTTTCACTGGGAAAATGTTGCCAACAATATAAATCCATCCTTGTCTTATACACTCCAAAAGCTAAACCCATCGCACCCAACAAACCAAACCCCATGCCTGTATCCCTTTGAAAACTAAAGATCCCTCAGAAGATTCAGATTCAAATTCTATAGACGAGTGAGACTTTTTGGATTTTGTGTACTACGAGTATGTCCTTAAAATTTTCAAACTAGCTATATATGCGGGTTTTTGCTAATTCCAAATGCAAAACTTAAGCATACTCCCTCCCTTTCCACTCTACTCCATACATAGAGTATTATGTTTTTAAGTTTAATCCTGTATGTGGCAAAACTATACTAAAACCCAACACGAACCCATCACACGAGGCTTAGGGTTCAAACTTTATTGGGGGTAATTCCCTTACATGGAAATCATGTTTAAAATGACTTCATATATAGACATAAGAGGATGTACAAAGTAAATATAAAATGACACCTTCAATATTTTTTGTTTGTCTCCTACTATTTTTTAGGAAAGAAAAATAAATATTAAAGGCAAAGGATGATTAGGCTGAAGATTGCTATAGTGGTGATTTTGAAAGAGCTTTCCTGATAAAGTTTTGTTTAAATTTTTATGGAGATGAAGGTTTTTAACTTTTTAACTCACATGGCGTAATATTGCACATTAAGTAGGCATTTAATTACTAAGGAAATGATAAAAAGTCACTAAGAAACAACCGGACGAATTTTTGATAAATATATAAAACTTGGCAAAATGGATTTCCAGGAATCTCTGCCATTGAACCATGTCTTGCCAAAATTTAAATTGAATATAAAAGAATGAAACTTTTGAATCAAGATGTTCCTGCTACAGTTTTGGTTTTAGCGTTTTATTCTTTTTATTTTAAAAATTCAGTGACAGGCTTTTCAAAATTACTTATAAGAATGCCAAATAGATTCCAAATTTATGGGAAACAGGAGAGGATAGTACATAACATTAACATAATATGTATATCATTTTAAAGGTTATGATTTGATCTTCAATCTGTTCGAGGCTGATTTTTTAATTCTTTCTTTATTTTTGAAATACATTCGACTCTCCCTAAGTCAATTTTTCTCCTAACTCGAATTTTTTTGACATATTTTTGTACTCCCCGTAGATAAGTATACTGTATTTACTTCTTTCTAACTCGAATTTTTGCAAAAGTTTCTCGAAATTGTTTAAAAAAAAACTAGAGCTAAGAGTACACGGTTAAATTTGTGTTAAATTGTTAAATGCCACAAGCATGCAGTTGAAAACATGTGTGACATAAAATTGACGTCACTGCGCAAAAACTTAAATTTTATTAGAATTCACATATTTTACAAAGATCTTTTTTCCAATCAAAACTTTTTTTCAAATGTTAAGAATTTGTAGTAAATCTAACTTGGATTACCATTTTAGAAAATGGAAAAAGGGGGATTTTGAGTTCTTTTTGGGGTGAAAATGATTCAACACAAATAATTGAAAATGAAATAAAATGAATAACGCAGTAACAGAATGAAACTTTTTATTGTTTCAAAAATGTGTATAGCATACCAAAGAAGTATAATCAAAACTAATAACGTTCAAAAAGAGGGAAATAGTTAAAATTGAAACCACTAATTGGCCTAAAATGGAACAAAATGCTAAATTGATAAAAAAGGGGACATTTGCGTCTCCCTTTCGTATATTTAGAATGGGGTGTCAAAATAGTTTCTGAGATGAAAAAAAGGGACTGTCCCTCCGAAAAAGGGACGTATGGTAACCCTAAATCCAACTCCAACAAGATGGCTTTTTTCGAAAATGAACATCATAAAAATGATCAAATCAAATAAACAAAAATTTTCGATTTTTATTCCAAGACACAAATTTTCAAATCTGAGTTCAAACTTGAGTCTATTTCTAAAACATTTCTTTCTTCATTTTTGAATATATTTTTTTTGTTGGCATAATCATGCTGAAAACCAAAAATGCTACTAAATTTACTCTTGCGTTTCTTCGTGATGTCACACTGGTCACTTTTCAAGCACGTTTGATATACTATGTGTCACTAAGATGAATTTGTCAATTTCAAACTTTAAATATTTTGTTCAAAATCAAATTTCCGTTAAAAATTGATGGTTGATAAAATTTTGTAAAAAAAAATAAGGGAAACTTAACAAAACCCAGACTTAGTTTGGAGCAAATGTAGACTTAGTATATGCTTAAATGAAATAAAGTAGATGCTTAAGGCTTTAATAAAATGTAATTTTTAATCAAAACTCACCGATATCAATTTAAACGTTACCATATTTTAAAAAATTTTTGCAGTTTCTGCGCAAAACCCTTGATTTTAGTTTCTCCTGCTAAGTTTTCCGATCAGAACTACTAAAAATGATAAGAAAATTTTTGAATGGGTGTCCGTATATCTTTCTTTGTTAGTTTTGAATGAACTAACTTTTTGAACATGACATACTAGTGATTTGAGCTTCTTTTTTAATTGTTTTAGAACTCATTAGCAAAAAGAGTTATGGAGAAATTTATTGTAAAATTTAGAAATCTTTCATTTTTGATGTTATTTTCCTACTAAATTTTGTAACAATTTTTAAAACTATCCACTTCGTAAGGTAATTCAATTTTAAACAAAAAGTCACTTGAGTTACTCTGTCAAATTGGGTTTATTTTCCTAGTTATATCACCAAACATATTGAAAAGTGGCCAGTGTGACCATTCTTCCAGAAGCGAAATGAAGTTTCAAAGTTTTAAAATTTTCCTACCTAGATGGCGCTTAAACAGATAATTTCTTTTTGCTGGTTAGAAAGCTATTTGGTTTCAATTGAATTGGTACACTGTGGCGTATGCTCACTATTATTCAAAACCATAAAACAAATTGTAAATCAGTGAAAAAGAAATGCTAAGCCTTTGTAATGATATAAATACGCACCTATTTACATATTTCTATTGTTGTAATGAGAATGATGATTAACTAGAGTACAAAGGCTTTAGTCACCTTAACGTCACTTACAAGTTTTATTCTGTCGTCAAAAGCTCATTTCACATTTATTTGGTGCCATTCGGTGCAGCCGTTTTTTATTGAATTAGTTTTTAGTTTCCACTGAGATCTAATGAGACTTTTTCAAAATACAAACGATTGATATTTCATATATCCAAACCACAACCAGGTACCATCTGTTTTGAGGTTTTAGTTTGTGTTCTATTGAACAAACTGAAAATAACATCTAGATAACTCTGTTTCTCAGAGTCCATCACATATATAAATATCACTTTAGGTAGGTACTTAGATAATTTAATTAAAGAATTCAAAAACCCTTCTTCATAATGCCTATTCTTTCCCTATACAAAGACTTCTATACATTTATGCACATGTTCCTTTAATTAAATGTAAAATGTCTACAAAAAAATGCAGCTGAGAATAAATCATTTTTCACTAATAAATTCAATTAGGACGCATAAATAAATTTCGTATTCAACAACAATTTAACAACACAACAACAACAACAAAAAAAACTGTCTCCATTCCTCCCATGAGATCAGAGGACATACGATCAAATATATTTGTATATGGGTAGGGTACTTATTTAGGTACTCAAAGAGCAAGCATAAACAAACACATATCTATATGTACATATATATTCTAAAGTTATAGCTTATAGGTAGTAGATGAATTCGCAATCGTTGAATACATTTTATTTCTTCAATTAAAAGATACATTTTGTCATGCCCCTATACTCTTCATCATCATCATCATCATCATCAGCAAGCAACATCAACATCAACATCATCAACAGCAACAGCCCCAGCAGCAGTTTTTACTTAGCAGAAGTTTTGTCTTTTTTGTATCACAAATTCTACCAAAAGCAATTTACTCTAACAAAAAAAAAAAATACCAACAAAAAAGAACAAACAACAAAAAAATTAAGAAAATTGCAGAAATAAGATAACAAACCGCCACTGCTGCAGATACATCTTATACACCAACCCAAAAAAAAAAAATGTTTAAAGTTCGAAACAAGTGGGAGAAGCGCAACAAGACCCCATCATATCTTCCTCATGGAGAATATATAAGAAAGCTGCAGAAGAAGAAGAAGAACCTCCTGCCTAATATAAAACATAAAATGGCACCACATATGGACGGATGCGACGCGCCGCGCCGCCGATATACTATATTGAGACGAAGATGGAGGAGTTCTCCAAACTTGGAGTGCAAAAAACCTAGCTAAAAAAAAAACAAAACAAAAAAACGATCCAAAATCAAAATAAAACGTTCGTGTTGTCGTCTTCGTTGGCCGGTCGACAACGGAATCGAGTAACTACAACAAAAACTGAAAAACGGAAAACATGTTCCCGAACCGGAGAACACAACCGGTAAGAAAAAATGGAAATGGGAACTTGTCTTCTTGGTGGAAGTCACTTCAATGGTTGCGGCTGGCGACGACAACGACGGACTCACGGCAGCAATAGTGTAGTCTTAGCCATGTTTCTGGTCTTTGGCCACCACAACATAACACAAAGTCGTGGTCCATCTTCTCAAAAAGGCCTTCCTATATGCAATGAATTCTATATGCGCGGATGTCGCGAATTTTTTGCTCAGTTTTTGCTCTTGTTGTTGTTATATTGCGCTGGGCGCATTCTCTTCCTTTCTGCACATTTTGCAGCTTATAATGATTTAAAATTCCATTTTAAGAATTTTATACTTAATGATGTGTTTTGTTGTATATATTGCTGTGTGTGAGCAATAAAGGGGGCCGGATTGCATCCTCTATAGAGCATCAGCACCAGCAAACCAGCAGCAGCAGCAGTCAATTGAGGAGCCAACAAAAAACCACAGCAACAGGAACTAAGAACATCATCACTGTAGGCACAGCCAACGCGACACAGCACAAGGAGAAGCGCGAGATACATCTCCAAAGGAGGAGGAACTGCATAAGCAATGATGTGTGGATGGGGAAGAATATATGTAGTATAGTAGGTAGGTATGTATGTTTTGGATGAACCATGCAACAACAACTAAAATGTCATCGTTGTCAGCGTCAACGTCGTCGGTCGTTTTCACCGTTTGCGCGCTATTTCGCGATCGTTATATGTAGCTATTTTGCCTTTGTTCGGGGTTGAATTTTCTTTTTGAATGAACTCCAGGCCTAACACTTAATTGGGGCTCCTTATTTGGGGAAGGGTCATTTAACTGTTTTCCTATATTTTGTTTGAAAAATTAATAGAAAAATCTATAATGAATATAATTCTGTATTAAAATTTTATGCAAATTTATAATTATGTATTCCAAAATTTTATAATCCCGAAATTCTATGTTTTGTCAATCCAAATTCTGGAAATATTTGAATATTGTGTTGTTATGTTAAAGAATTATGAGTTACTTATCGAAAATTAGATACGTTAATTGATAGTTTTCCCTTTAATTAGATGTTCAAGTTTCTAATTTGTCCAGAAATATTTTCTATGTTTTTTGTAAGATGCTTTGCTAAATAGATATCAAATGACATGAGGCACTGCTTCTGAAAGGATTTAAAACATCTTATATTGAATGGTTTTATTTCAGAGTTATTTACAGTAAATAAGTTGTGAATTAGTTATGACTTATATCAATTTTGAATTTTTCGTGCAGTGTTTTCTATGTTTTGTCTTTCCTTTTCTTCACTTCTAAAACAAGCTTTTTTCTTAATTTATTTATTTGGAATAATTATATTTCTTAATTATTTGCTAGTTATCAAGTTGGTTGTGACAATTTAAATTATGTAAGGCAATGTTTTCTATGTTTATTTCCAGTTTTGCTTACTTGTTAACAAGTACCTTAGTGAAGCAAACCCTCGAAAACAAATTAAAGCTTCTTATTTTGGAGACTTTATTTGCCATATACTAATTGTTACAGAGTAATTTTTTTCACTCTATGTTTTCTATGTTTGTTGCCAGTGTGGCCAGTGAAGCACTTCTTTTTTCGGAATTTTTCATTTCTTTTTAATTTTCTATTAATCAGCCGTTATTGAACTGTTACAATTTTTATATTGTCATTCAATATTTGCTTTATTTTTTTGCTGTTTTGTTTACTTTATGATAAAGTAAGAAAAGCAGCTCCTAGAAAAAAGATAAAGGATTTTCTTATACTGAACCCCTTATAGATAACGAATTGGCTGTTTATAGTAGACAAGTTTGAAAAGTCTTGAAGTTTTAAATTTTGTTGGCTATTATATTCTATGTTTTTTTGCAACTTTGCTAAGCCGGTATCAAATAACCGAAACATCTCATTAAAAAAGATAAGCCCTTTTTTGGTGTACGGCTTGATTGCTTTCTGTTAAATAAACGTTTAATAACTGTGACAAAATTATTTTTATAGTGCAGTTATGTCTACGTTTTTGTCTGCTTTGTTATTGGCTGATATAATGTGAATAAAGTACCAATTTGATAAGTGACTTAAACGTCTTATATTGAATGTTCATTTCCCACATAGTTTGTATCAAGAAAAATTAAAATTTTGTCGTACTATATTTTCTATGTTATTTTGTTTTGTTGCTTAGGAACTTGCTTTCAAGTTCCTTCGTTGGTAAGAGATAAAAATGGTTTATAGTCAAATAATTTGGCGTTCATTAGTTGTAAAAATTTCAATTTTTCGTACTTTATTTTCTATGTTTTTCTTCTTTTTGCTCAGTCGGTTCGGTATCAAGCTAGTAAAACATCTCTTAGGAAAAAGATTAAAAAATTTTATATCAAACTGTTTATGGCCTGATAATTTTCTATGATTAAGATGTAAATAAACTATGACAGTTTCAATTTTTTCTATGTTTTGATCTGTGTTGCTAAGCTGATATCATGAGTGAATGGAACACCACTTGGAAAATGGACTTAAATTTCTCATAATGAGAGGTATATTAATGCACAATTCACCGTTAATAAGTCTTTTGAAAGTTTAATTTTTGTCGTGCTATGTTTTCCATGTTTTTTCTGCTAGCAATAGCACTCTCTTGATAAGCGATAAGAACTTCGTATAATTAAGATTGATATTTCTAAAGTTTGTTGTGAAAATATCAATTTTATCATTCTATGTTTTCTATGTTTCCTTTGCTAGGTCAATATCTAATAAGGAAAGCAACCCTCAAATAATGCTCGAAAGCAGTTCTTCTGTTTATTTCTGTATTTCTTCTTGTTAAGGTTCAGGCCCCGAACAATTAGTCCAACTGTTTCTTTATCCCATGATGTTTTATTTTGACAGAGACCAGCAGACTGCCAAGGAGTGTATATTTTTTTCTTTATTACAATCAAAGCAAACCAAAGTAAAATTGCACATTTGAAGTGCAGAAACATAGCTAAGCGTTGACAAGTATACATCTTTTGATGTAGATAGATGTGTGATTTCAATTTTTTTGTGCAGGCAGTTTGAAAGTTCTTCCTTTTCCTGGACGGACGATAACTATACCAATATATATGTACCTATATGAACTACTACCATCATGTCAAAAAAAGTCAATGGATTTTTTGTTTTGTCTCTAAATAAAGAGTTGGTGCGCTGTTTCTTTAAGTAAGTTCTATCATTGTATTTAGTTATTTATTTATTTATTTATTCAGTAAAAAAAAAAAAACATTTTAATGTATCTAAAAGATACTATATAGTATTTCTGGCTGACCAGACTAGTTCGTTAAAATAAACCAGCAGAATCTTGTTGATGTATATTTTTTTTAGTTTTTGCTTTTTTTTTGTTGCTATAAGAGTCGAGATTGTGCAAGGGTATGTTGATGTTATATGCTGTTGGATGAAAATTCTTCTTTTTTGTATTTTGGTTTTCTAATGGACAATCTAGATAACAAGAACCTTTAACTGAAGGCAACTAATAGCAAGCAATAACAGCTTGCAACAACGAACTAAAAAAAGCAGAATGCATAGGGACCTACAGATGTTCGTCCTGAAGCCTTTCTTATAAATAAAAAATTCAAAAAAAACAAATAGAAATATACCATCAAAGGGACATTAAAACTCAACTATATAACTTGGAAATGATATTCAAAGTTAATTTGAGGAATTTAGTGAAGAAAATATTTATTTTTTCAGATGAAATGTTGAAAATTTCATTTAAAAGTCACTTTTAAAAGGAAAGTTACAAGAATTTCATGGATAATCAATGGTTGTTTATACGATTTGGGTAAATGAGTAAAAATATATTCCATTCTGCAAGTGAAGCTATGCATTAATTTCAAGACAAAAACATATTTTAAGTTTGTTTTGTTCACTTTTGTGCATTGCTTTTGAGGTAGAAAATAAAAACAAATATACGAAAAAACTTATTATGCAAAACTAAACTTTCGAAATGGTTTTTTGTATTACGGCGTTAACCCTTAAGTAGTTACCTAACCATACTACATGTTCATATATTTACATATACAATTGAACATATATATGTACCTACATAAATATAGAAACGACACGCTTTTTCGTAGCACACAATTTCAATTCAAATGGTTTTTCATTTGCCTTAAAAAAACCTACAACGACTAAAGTATAAGTAGATACAAGCAGCAGCTGAACTTTTTTGTTAAAATGAATTCGTGAATATTATATCACATTGTATATCTTCGAGATACATTATCTATGTACATTCATAGTCTAGTCGTATATATCTTAAAATGCAGATTTTTTTTTGTAGGTATTCGTTCACTTTTCACCAACGCTCCATCAGCTTTGTTGAAAGATATAAACTGAATTACACTACAATATACACACTTTAATCCCACTGTCTGTCTAGTAGCCTGTCTGTTATTAAGGCTTGTTTTGTATTAGATATTAAAGGCATTTTTTGCTACAAACTATACAGAATTAATTTTGTACGAGATTTTTTTGTTTTGGATATTCAATCCGTCTATATCTGTGCTACCTACATAATCAACATCTATCGAGAGGATAATAGTTGATTTATATTTTGTACTGTATGCGACTTTTGGTTGAGGTGGGAAACACTTCAAATCTTTAAAACAAGACTTGTTTTTTTTTTGTCCATGTTGTCCATGCAAGACAGCAGAGAGATATAAAAAAAAACAGTTGATATTAGATTATGAAATTACGCCTTAAATAACTGTAATTGACCGATTTGTTGTAAGGAGATAAGAAATCTGGCATGAATATTTTAACTAGTAGGTAACATGTGCCAATTGCCAAGGTGATGAAATAAGAATATCTATACTAACAGGTGTAAGAGTGAGTTTAAGATATTTGACTGCATGATAATAATATAGATATGATTAAATATGGGAAATTGTATTTGTTTGCTATTGCTATTCATGCTTGACTAAAGAAAAATTTTACATTGAAGGCCTTGTAACAATAACGTTAAAATTTTGGTTAAATTTAATCCCAGTTAAACCTCTTTTATAGGGGTGAATAAAATTTGAGTTTTTGCTGTATGCCAATCCAATTGCTTCAGATTCTTTTAAAACATACATTTCCCAATAGTTTTATTGTTGCATTTTTGCTGTAATGACAGTACGCCAAACACCCAATTGTGTTTGAAAAATGAATGAAAATCTGAAAAAAATTATTCTCAATAAATTAAAATGATTCACAAACGAACGGTGGAGAAATATTAAAAATTTATAAGGAAATCAGTTGAAGTGGCCGCAAAATCGATACTTTTAAAAGGACCACGAGACACTTAATAAACAAAAGTTATTGAATATTTGTCCATATTTTAATTTCTTGAGTTCATACTTTCATTTATTATAATGCTTTTTCCTATCTTTTCATTTGATTTCATTTTTTAATAATTTTTCCGAAAGGATTCGTGACTACAACAACAAAATAAAATATTTATCTACATTCATCTTCCTGACTCGTTCATGAGCATAGATATGTCAAAAATTAACACCTGCACAGTGATTCCGTATGTATGAGGAGGCGGTAATAATTAAATAAAATCTCAACCGATTTTGATGAAACTTTCAGATATAATACATAATGCCATAAAATATCACAAGAAATTTTAACCCATTGACAAGCCCCCTTTTAAAAAAAATCAAATATATTTTTGAAAATGGCAGAAACTTGGGGTTTGTTCTGAGAATATTTGAAAGATACTATTCTTTCAAATAATTCAACCATATAATGTTTTCTGCCCACGCCCTAAATTTGTGTTTTTTTTTGAAGATTTTTTTGTTAGTTCAAATATTGCAGTAAGCCTTATATTTATTAATATGGGTATAAAAAGAGTTTAAAAAATTTTCAACTCGTTTTTAAGATATCGAATTAAAAAAAAAAAAAAACCTTGAAACTTGTATCCGTTCAGTTGGTATCTAATAATGAAAAATTAAAAAAAAAAATCATTGATCTATGGGAAGTATCTATAAGTTGCTAACCACCAGTTTTAAAAAAGAAGTTTAAACACCACTTTTTGGTTTAAACTTCAGTTCAGCAGGAACTGAACTCTGTTCAAGGTTTAAACGAGACTGTAAAGGGAAACTGGCCAAAAGTATTTTTTTTTTATTTTTACTAGTAGATAGCATTAGTATTATATATTCCGTACCTACTGAAAAATCAAATCAAAATCTTTGAAGTCGATTTTGACAGAAAAGATTTTTGTTGACAATTAACGGTAACATTTGAATTGAAGGAGGTAAAGTACAATATTTTTTCCGTAAAAGTAAAATAATTCTTAAAATATTCTAAAAAGTGTTTTCAAACCCGTTAGGTACCGTATTTCCAAAAAATTGAAAACGTTTTTTTTTTTTAAATCCAAAACATTTGGGCTATCCTTTTATTTGGTATTTGGAAATTCCAAGATGGAAAAGCATCGAAAATGGCTCTACATAGAAAAAAAAAGTTTCCTAATTTTTTTCATATTTTTATTTCGTCTCCCTGGTCACCCTATTTTCACTTTAGGGTACTAATTATTGAAAAAAAAATCATATTGAAAGGTCTTTTTCCCTCGGTTTTTTTCTAAAAATTTGGCTAAAATAGGAAAAAATTATTTTAAGATATCGTGCCACGCTCTAACTTTTTCTTAAAGTCACGATTCATTTCTCTAAAATGCTTTTTAAATAAAGTTTTATTAAAATACTTTTTGAAAAAATAATTTGAATCTTAAAATAGCTATTATAATTTGGTTTTTAAGGTTTGAAAATTATTTTTTCAAAAACTATTTATAATAAAAACTTTATTTAAGAAGCACATTTAAGAATGGGATTGTGGCTTAGAAAAAAGTTTTGAGCCAAATTTCTAGAAAATCACCACTCCCTTCCCTCCCTTTGTTCCTTGTCTGAATCTAATCTATACATTAAGAATTTTTTCGAGTACCCCATAATTAGTTGGTATACCTTTAAGTGAAGATGGAGAGACCAAGGGGAGGAAATAAAAATCTGAAAAATTAGGGAAATTGTTTTTCAATGTTTTGAATTGAATGAGGGCTATCCAAGACTATGTCCAACTAAAGGACCCACCCAATGTATATATAACGGGTGATTTTTTAAGAGGTTTAGAACTTTAAAAAAAAAACACAAAAAATTCGAAAAAATGAATGAAATATTTCTTTGAATCGATAGTTTGAACCTTGCAATTTAATGTTTAAAGATAATTTCATGCAAATGTTGACCGCGGCTGCGTCTCAGGTAGCCCATCCGCTGAGTCCAATTTTGGCATACTCTTTCACACATATCGGCCGGTATCTCACGAATGAATGCATGGATGTTGGCTTCCAGTGCGTCAATCGAAGCGGGCTTGTCCCTATAGACATTAACCTTGACATACCCCCACAAAAAATAATCTAATGGTGTCAAATCGCACGATCTAGGCGGCCAATTGACCGGCCCGAAACGTGAAATTAACTGTTCACCAAACTCGCCTCGCAATTGCGCCATTGTTTCGCGTGCTGTGTGGCATGTGGCACCGTCTTGTTGAAACCACATATCATGCAAGTCAAGAACTTCCATTTCGGGCAAAAAAAAGTTTGTTATCATCGCTCGGTAGCGTTCACCATTGACAGTAACGCTGCGATTCGCATCATCTTTGAAGAAATATGGCCCAATAATGCCGCCGGCCCATAAACCGCACCAAACAGTGGCTTTTTCGGGATGCATTGGTAGCTGTTGCAATGCTTCTGGCTGATCTTCACTCCAAATGCGGCAATTATGCTTATTTACGTACCCATTCAACCAAAAATGAGCCTCATCGCTGAACACAATTTTTCGATAAAATAGCGGATCCTCGGCCAGCTTTCCAAGAGCCCATTCACCAAAAATTCGGCGTTGTGGTAGGTCGGCTGGCTTTAGTTCTTGCACCAGCTATATCTTAAAAGGCTTAACGCCCAAATCCTTCCGCAAAATTTCCCACGTAGTGCTGTAACAAAGGCCTAACTGCTGGGAACGGCGCCGAATCGACATTTCGCGGTCTTCTGTCACACTAGCTGTTACGGCCGCAATATTTTCACTACGCACAGTACGTAAACGTGTTGGTGGTTTAATGTCCAACAAAGTAAATTTGGTGCGAAATTTGGTCACAATCTTCCGAATAGACTGCTCAGAAGGTCGAGAATGCCGACCATAAAATGGAAGCAGCGCGCGATGAACATTTCGGACCGAGCACGAATTTTGATAGTAAAATTCAATAATTTGCAAGCGTTGTTCATTTGTAAGACGATCCATGGTTAAATTGCAAACCAAACTGAAGCTGTTTGACAGTGACACAAGGTACACGTCAGCTGTCAAAACCAGTGTTGCCAAAACCAAACCAGCTAAAAAATCACCCTTTATATATAAATAGAAAATGGGAAAACAGTATCTCGCATTTTTTGAAAATTGAATTTTCTACCCAAAACTAGCTTTTACTTGAAACTTTACCTACTTTAAAATTTCGACTATACAATATGTAAAAAAATTCAATGCTTCGATGTATGCTAAATATTAATTTTTTCTATTCCAGACACAATATTACCCACAATTTCACACTAAATCTTAACAATGAGAAATTCTATTTAAATTAAAACTTAACAAATAACAAAAATCGTGTTAAAAATTAATTTAAAATCAAGTTAAAAGTATTTTGACCGAATTTTGTGAACTCACCTATAGCAGTTTCAAATCAGCTCCAATTTATAAAATAAAACTTTGTTTTAATAACTTCCTGCACTTACCGTTGAACTCTGTAGCACTTGTAACTTTAGTCCAGTTAGAGGAAAAATTTCATTACCTATGAAAAATAACTCCAAATCTAGAAATCTTTCAAGCGACAGAAGAACGGCAAAGAAAGTAACAAAAATAAAACCAAAACAAAATGCTTAAATGTGCACCGGCTTCTGTTCAATTCGAACTTTCCTCAATTTAAAATGTAACAGTAGGCAAATATTCTTCGAAAGAATTCAAATACGTGTTCTTCTGTGCAGGACACACGTATAGCGCATCTTTTTAATATTCTGATTTATGACCCCATTTATTATGTAGGACAAGATTTTTGACCAAAATATTTTCTTTCTATTCAAATTCTTTTTATAAATAAAATAAAACAAAGAACTACCTGTTCATAATTCATATTTCATGAATGTGATGGGACAGTTGCACACGATCTCTAAACAAAACAACATCGATCAAGAATATACCAAAACAAAGGACACGACATCCTGACCCAATTTTTTTTTTTTTTTTTTGTAGCCGCATTTACTTTGAAAAATCATCTGTCCAGTAGAGATACGAACCCACCATGGTCTCCTTTTGCATATTAGAAAATATTATTTAAGACTGTTTATAATGAAGGATATCTACCTATCTGTTTTCGTATACATAATTTGCATGCGTATAGTCAATGGATATTTTGCAAACTTTCACCTTACTTCGCTTTGTTTGCGTATTTTCCGGATCTGTCTTTTCAATATTTTTTTTTTTTTACTGAAAAAATGTTATAAATTTTTTTGCTACGAAGTAAAAAAAATTATGTGACCAAACACATTAGTTCCTACTCTGCATGACTTCTTATGAATGGAAGGATATTTTCATATTTTTATTTAATTTTTTTTTCTTTACTTACGTAAGACCTGCTGCCACCACAGGCTTCGGATTCGGATATTTCAGCAATAATAAAAAAATAAAAGATAAAAAGAATATCTTTCTGCGACAAACGCAAAGAAATCAATTGTATTCAAAAAAAAGGAAGAACGAACAAAAAAAAAAATAATAGAGAGAAAGTCAACGGCAAAATATGATTTCATATTTTTTTTTTATGATCCATGATGGTGTCCTTTTTATATAGAAGGAAGAGAAAATCGTATGCTCATAATATTAAAAAAGAGAATTATGTAACCTTGGTTGATTTTGTTTTTTTTTTGTTTAGAAAGTTACCGGTTTGCTTTATGATGTTTAGGGATTGATATCAGGGACAAGGACGAATTCAGTTGAATTCATGTAGGTATAGGTATTTTTATTTTATATGATTCATATGAGATACTTCAGCAAGGATATTAGTTAACGTCGTGATTCCAATGTGAAACGGTAGTGCGGTTGTTTTTTTTTCGATTGAATTGCAATAGGAAGAATTAGTTATTTCCTTTTCAAAAGTGTCATTAAAATTTAACTTGAATGCTCTTTGAAATATCCTGGAAGGCTTCAAATAATTTTCACTATATCCCATTTCATAAGTACCTACGGCGAGTTATATAATGTATACATACATTATAATGTGTTCAGCTTACATTGAATCTTCGATCACTTAATTCAAAAATTTATCACAACTTCACACAAACTCGCATGCATTAACGAAATTTTAATCCGCTAAATTATCACTGTAAAACACCATAATGACATATACGCAATATTCGAATATCTCCTGAAACAAAATTTATATAAAATCCTGTGCACCCCCGATAACGCATATATATACCTACATAGCATCATCCCGCATACGAAATGCGAGCTCCCAATTTCAATTAATATTCAATGGGAAAAAGAATCAAGGATCAATAAATAGTCCTATTATTATGATTATTATTTTTAATAATAACATCATCCTTTTACCGCCGACGACGATGGCGATGGCAATGTGGTGAAACAGTTACGCAGTCAGTATAGTATTATGTCCAACTTTTGCACTATAAAAGGGCATCGATATTCAATTTACATATACCTACATTTACCTATACCACCTGTGTATCGTTATTGAGTGTATGTCTGGGGTAGATATCCTGGAAAATTGGTGAAAATGCATTCTTAATTATTTCGAACTCTATGGGTTTTATTGTATATCTTCGATGAAGATATGTGAATAAAAATTCAAGCAACAACAATCACAAACAAAAATCAACTTCAATATTTTTATTTTTAATACAATTTAAGTGTAAATTAAAAAAGTTAAAATAAAAAAAAAAAATTGTTTGTTTATATTCTTCCCTTGCCTTGATTGTTAAATCTGTCGTGACATTTTCTTTTTTATATATATTTTTTGTAAGCTGTGAATTTAATTATTATTTTTTTTTGCTCTTGTATATGTATGTGTTGTTCCTTTTTTAATATTTAACTGATGTGACTTCATAATAATATTTTTCGATATATTTATAAATATGGCTGCAGAAATTGCTTTGGTAAACAAATTATAAAAAAAAAATCTTTTTAATAAGTGTTTTTGATTGCAAAAAATAAAAAAATATTTCATATTAATTAATAACTTTTTCTTTTTCTCTTTATTTTAATCTTTTTTCTAGGTAAGTTTGATGGGATGAAACTTTTTTAAATAAATTATGAAGACTTAAGAAAAAAAAAGCTAACATTAAAAAAATGGCAAACATTTTTGTAACTGAGTGAGTTTTTTGTATTTAATGTAAGCATTTTGTTACTATATTAACTGAACCGTGTAATTATACTATTGGAAACATATTAATCTGTGAAATTAAAAAAATTACTAGTATTCAAAAGTTTTCAGATTTAGAACAACTTCCCATAGGATATGATCATAAAATCAAAAATTATATAAACAGTAGACGCTCGATTTAGTGAATCGCAAATTAGAGAACTATCCACAATAGTAAACACACCAAATTTTATAAAAAAATAAATGAATTTTTTTTTAAATGTCTCACAAGCATTTAACATTTGGCCAGTTTATATTTCTTGAGCGCTCAGTATTTTTCCTCAATTTTTAGACAGAGCTGGAGGATAAAATATAAACAGTATTCTTCACATAGAAGTCAAAACAACTCTCTTTTTCTTTTCTTCTTATGTAATTTACTGCGACAAAAAATAATTGAGCAAGCGAATCCAAAAAATTTCAGTCTCAGTTTTTAAGGGGAAAAGTGAGGAATTTTTGGGAGGAATCCTGTTTATATTTCTGAGCCCTCTGAGTCCTCTGAGATCTCAGAAATATAGACTGGCTAATTGCTTGGGGAAACTGAAGAATTGTTTCTCTTTATTCCTTAAAATCCTGATTAGAATCTTTTTAAACGTTAAATAAATTTGTACACATTCTCATCAAATGTGCATTTTAGTTCAAATTTATCTTGGGAAAGCCTTTGAAGACTCTAGCTCGAAAAAGTGATCAATACTTAACCTGTTGTTTGGGCTTTGTTAACAAGATTGGTTTACATGAACACGTGCTCCTGAGCTTCAACTTGGAGAATTTTTAACGGAGTTTATAAAAATAACCCAAAAACACGAAATTTTTCTAAAAAATGTAAAAATTCCATTTCCGTTCTGTGATTTTTTTTTTTGCCAAAAATCTGACGTGCAGTTTTTCAACCATTGCATAGCAATTACAGTTGCAAAATTTTAATCAAAATCGTGGGAATAGGTAATTTTTGAGAAAGAATTAAAAAAAAAAACATCTAAATTATATTTAACAAATTTTCTCTTTTTTGGAAAAAATTACAAATGTTTCATATCCATTTCTTGGGCTATAAAAATCAAAATCAAAATCATTGTTAACATTTTTTGGTAAATTAAAAAAAACTGTGATGTACTGCTACTATCCGTTCCAAAGATTTCCGTTTATGACACAAAAAAGTGGGGTATACCCGTTTAGTTAGATTGTTAAGCTGACGGACGTCATAAGGAAAACTTTTTTGCTACGGACTCCTCCATCATCGTTTCTAATGCTGTATATTTGATTAAAACCTTGAATATTTTCTTAAAAAAATAAAATAAATATAAATAAAAATAAATTTGGTGACACAACAGCTCGTAGAGAACCAAGGCCTAATGACTTACAACTCTCAGCCATTTCTGTCTGCGTATTTTTGGCAGGAATGGAGGGGACCTACAATTTTTTGCCGAGTCGGAACGGCTAGATGATAAGTACTTATTCATAACAAGTATACTTCTGGAGGATTTGTCAGTTCCTCGCAAAATATGAATATTTTCTTAAGTGAAATTAAAAAGTGCCCTTCTAGAACTAAACAAAAATAATTGGTACCAAAATTAGAGAAATTAGGTTCCTAGCTTAGCCCTTGATTGATGGTGTTAAAACATTTTTTAAGTTCGCTAAATCTACCTATGCCAAAAGAGCGATTGAAATATAAATTCGAACTCGTGATAAGTCCGATGTTAGCTGAATGCTTGAATTTTGATTTGCATATCTTTTCGAAAGCGTCATATTTGGGTCAAAAATGCAATTATTGTAAGATGTTCTGAAAAGTTCGATAAAATCATTTGTAGTGAAATTAAGTTTGTAGCAAAAAAAAATTAGTTCGTGACAAAAATATTGAAATGTCAGCCAGCTTGTTTTCAAACGTCTAAAACGTATTTACAAGAAAATAACTGACATTTATTGAACTGACTTTTTGCAACCAGAACATTTGAATATTCGACCCTAGTAATATTTGTGTCAAAAAATGACAATCATTGGGGACTCAATTGAAGCTTTTGTGACGTTTTTGAAAACGGCAATATTCAAAATACATAATTTGCTTTTTTATCAATTAATTTTTAAGTATCATTAAAGTTTTTACTATTAAACTTGCCCAAAATTCCATCACTTTCAAAGCTAGTTCACGTTTAGTTAAAAGCCTAGTACGCTGCTGACGCAAAACGAAAAATTCCAAAAAAAAGTGACACAACGACATCACAAACTAAAACTTTGGTTCTACTTTTCGTTCTACAGAACGCAGTTTGATGACCAAAATCGATTATTGTAGAAGATCATTTGAAGAAGTCTACACTCTTTTTTTGCACATAAATAATTGCCCAGAGCATTTATTGCAGGCAGAAAATCACTTTGTGTTTTTTCCTGTTTATTTTTGTTATTTCATTCAATATAACATGGCTGCCTGTGATTTTTTTTGAATTTGCAATTGTTTAATTTTTTTTCGGTTCAGTTTCGTAAGCATTTCGTTGTCTTGTTAGAGACCAACGAAATATTTCATTTGGCATTAGCAGCGTACTTGGGATAAAACGGTAAACCAGTGTCCGATTTGTCTAGATTTTTCAGTTTTGCAATGTAATTTATGTAATTTTTGATTCCCTTGCTGAATTTTTGATAAAACAAAAAAACAGTAGAAATTACTGAATGAGACCTCATTTTTCTGAACCAGCTTGCTAAAAAGTGTTCAAGAAAATGAGTTGTCAGCAATCTTAGTGTCATGAACAGGATCTCTTAGCAAATTTTTGAGAAAAAAAAAAATATATAGGACTGCTTACTCAATTTTTTTAACGAATCAAAATGTGCTGACTTCTCCTAAATATCATATTACTAAATGCCTTAAGCCAGATTCACATCACAGTTCTAATATCGATAAAGTATCGATACGATAAAATATTCTTACACAAGAAACAATGAGTAGGTATATTCACATCATCGATACCTGATACGATTTCGATCCTCTCATTGATTTTTCTGTAAAAATATTTTATCGCAGCGAAAGTGTATCGGTATTGGCACCATCATAGTGTGGATCTGGCCTTATGGCGCAAAATAAAAAAAAGAATTTTTAAATGGGGTTCAGATAGGCTTCACGTGAGTCAACGCATTTTAATGTGTTTCTTTTTTATCTTAGTCCTTTTTTTTGGAAAAAAAAAGTGATGGCAAGGTGAGGTAAGAATTAAAAAAATAAAAACTTCTGCCTCACTTGGCCATCTCTTTCTTTCTAAATGATGAGAATGAGATAATAATGAGATACGTCAAAATGAGTCACTTCACGTTAAGATTGTTTTAGTGAATAACTAGTCAGTTTGGATTCTTATAAGGTGTGATAGCGTTAAAAAAATGGCATAAATATGAAAAGATTTTTCCTACTAAATCTATGCAAATTCTGATGACATTTTGAACTCATTTAGTCAAATTTTGTATATCTAGAGCTAAATTTAAGAGAGTAAATTGCCATTTTTATACAATAGCTGTACCTTCTCAGATTAAAACTATCTATACAGCTAGAAGCCCTGGTAGCTATTAGCTTTAAGTATTATATTGTACATTAATGATTAATATAATAAATAATAATAATAATAATAATAAAACTATCTATAATAAAAACAGACAAAGTCAAATTAGGTAGGTAGGCCACATTATCTCGTAAAGATCTTTGCAACAATTTTTATTTCCAAATCTAGCATCCATCTCTATAAAGCATTGCAGTTAAAGCCTGGTATATTATAATTAACAGAACACAAAGACTCCCCTCCTCCCCCAACAAAAAAAAAACTAATTCTCCATATCTTAGGTAATTAAAATGAGAAAAACATAAGCGAATATTTGTTTTATTTCACTAAATCTACCTATATATGTAGATACCCTCCTCATGCTCTGTGAACTCTTGTATTTCTTCCAATAAGAATTCACATCAAAAGAACAAAAATAAAATAAGTACAAGCAAAAAAAAAAAAAACACATTCCAGGCGTGCTCTATCTTCTGTGACAACCAACTGTTATCTTGCTTGCCTCAGGCCACCCCACGCAAATTAAACATATTTCTTCTGCTTGCCGCCACCGCTGCCGCCACTGCGTCACCCTTATTCTGATATCAGAAAGCCTATACTCCACCACCACTACTATACCAGCACCCCCTCTGACACAATCCACCTGCTACCGAAATCTATCCTTAAACCGCTATTCTAACATTGGCACCCATATTATCTTTCATTCTGCTCTGTCAGTGTATGTGTGTGTGTTTTGGTAAAGCCTAACGGGCTTTTTGGGAAAATCTAGTATTGGTGGGTGTTGCTTGGTTGGGTTGATGGTGGTTAGAGGGTTAGGTAGGCTGATGGCTGGCAGAAATTAGGTGAAATTATCTATTGCTGCTGCTTGCCTCAGCATTGTCTTATGTCACTTTGGGCTAAGAATTTATTGCTTCATGTGCTGTATGGTGGTAGCAATAGCAGCAAATTATTGTATCCTCATTCTCAACTTGCAAACCCTCTTTTCCTTCGAGCTATATCACTGTAAGCACTCTCTGGCACTCGTACCTACTATACACCATTTCTGTCGTATACTACTACTTCATCTTTTTCGCTCGAACAGAAAAGGGTGAGCATCGAAATCGAATTAAGGCTTGTAAAGTTCCCATTTTATAAAAACCGATTTGATAGATTACCTTCCACTTCCAAAAATATAATAGAAAATAGAACATTGGGACGTGTTTTCTATTTTATTTTATTTTTTTCTTCTTCTGCCATGGCAGTTCATTTTAATTAAAAGGGATGTGATTCCTTTTTCTAGAGGGAGCGAAATGGTAGGTAGGTAAAGAGGTACTAGAAAATAGTTTGATACCTCTCTACACACCGCATTCAACCCTTCTCGACTTTGTTAAACTGAAAATGATGTCAGGCAACGGTATTTTTGGTACCAGTTTTGTTCCTATACCTACCCATCACAACCCAGCAATATGGAGTGGGGGTATAAAATTTCTATATCTCTTTCTCTATGGGCTGACATTCCAATAACTTGCCCTGTTAGACATTTTGCACCCGGTAGGACTTTTGACCTGGTGATGAATGTCTGTAAATGTATGTGACTATGAGAGTATTGTGTCCATTGCATTCCGCATTGAATGACCCTATGAACTTGTTGTTGTTTCTGTTGAAATTTAATTACGCAATATTATATTATTGCTAACGTGTACCTACTACTGTTAAGGTGAACATACATACATAGACATAGTTATACATACCTCGTCATAATTAATTGCATGGGTTGGATGTGAAATATATATACAATACACATACATATGTAATATGCCTATATATAGATATATATTTGAAGAATGTTTGCAATAATGAGATCGAAGGCACGGCTGGCATGCGACATCTGTTAATTTATAAGCCAAACAAAACACCACAAATGAACTTGCACACAAAATTCCTGTCCATAGTTTCACTGCATTGTATACTCTATACATACGTAGCTACTGGCAGTATATCCTGACCAAAATTGCATATTGAAATTAAATTCTTTGTATAAATAGTTTTTTTGTTGTTGTTGTTGTTGGATTAATAGTTAAAATGTCCAATAAATTAGTCAGCAAGGGAAGGTATACGCATGTGTATTATCTGTTTATCGTGATAAACATAGTTGGCAATGTGTTAAAATGGTTTTATTAAATAAAATGTCACATTGAGATTTATTTGTAACAAGAATAGAAACAAATTGGCTGAAATGGAATTGCAGTAATTCACATTCATATATGTAGAGGTATCTACGAAATAATATTCGATTTGAAAGGGGCCTCATTAACTTGGGGGAATTTAGGTGATTATATCTTTCATTCTTTATTAACCAAATATCCGTACATATTTGGAATTGTTTTCCAAAAGAAACAGTTCCTACTAAAAAAGATGAGGGGCCTTTTTCACCAAAAAACATTTCACTTTGCAGCTTTGGAAAATAATAATTTCCTGCAAAGTGATAAGTGCTTCACAAAATTTGCAAAGAAGTGAGAAGACTTTTCACTTTTCAATTTTCAATTTAGTTTTGAAAATTCTAAAGTAAAAATGTTTCACTAACCTAAAATATTAACTTTGTATTTAAATTTGCAAAGTTGCAACGTGAAACTTTACTACGTTTTCATTAGGCCAAATAAGGTAAATTCTTTGAAAATTTCCTAATTCGATACTAAATTATCTCATTTCCCATACAAATTTACATTTCGAAATGAAATAATTTCAACTAAATTTGCAAGAAATTAGTTGGATATTAAGTCAAAACCTATTGAACATACCCAATTGGCCACAAAAAGCTCTGAAAACGTTGTGTATAAAAAATACCAAAACTCAATGGGAGCAGAAAGAAAAAATGGGCTGTCAAACAAAATTTGCAAATTACAAATGAAAACACTTTTATACTACGTTTTCATTAGAGCTGAAATGAGGAAATTTTGCAAAAAACAGAAAAAGTCTTTTCACTTGTAATTTGGCAATTTTGTTTGACAGCTCATTTCATTTTTGAATTTTAACTAGGCTGTTAATCGCTTTTGTTGTTGTTTTTTTTCTTTTTACTTCCATTGACTTTTGACATTTTCATATAAAACCTTTTAAGAGTTCTCCAAACTGTGGCCAATTGGGTGTGTTCAATAAGTTTTGAAATAATTTTACTGGTCAGACAAGCTTTATGCGGTGGAAATAGTTGCGCTTTACAGGTTGCATTTTTGGCTAAGTTTACCTATTTTATACGAAACTGCTATTATTGGGGTCCCAGAAATGAAAGTTTAGACGCCATGAATCAATTGTTGGACAGACTCTTTTTGAAAAAGAAATTTTAGACTTTGCGAATTTGTGTTTGGTGAAAGGTATTTTGAAAAGAAGACAACTTTTCAACTTTTCACTTTAATAACTTTCTCTTACAAAAGTGAAAAGTTTTAAAAGTGAAAAGTGTTTGGTGAAATAGGTCCCAGGACCTATGTTCTGTAACTTTGTTCTATAATTTCGTCAGGGAACGATGAATAATGAAACAAAGTTCATACGATTTGTTTCAATTTCCATCGTTTCTCGACGAAATTTATAGGTGCGATACTACCAGAACAGTAAAGGCGAGTCAGTGTTGAAATAGAATAATCTGTGTGTCTGAAATAATAATAATAATAAGGTCTGAAAAATAATTTTTTTTGAAGCCCATTCAAGCTTTTTTGTATATATGTAATTGAGTCATTTAGATAGATCCCAGAAGTCCGATTTTCAATAACTCTTCTGGCCTTATAGATCTAACTGAGTTTGAGCAATAGTCTGAGTTGAATATGCTGCACTGGCATATCTGAGTATTGATGGTACCCTTCATAGATAAACAATATAAAAATGGCAATCCTCAGCTATAAATTTGATTTGTCTACAAGCTGAAACGAACAACTGGATTGATTAGATGTGTAAAGTAATAGTGAAAACCAGTGAAACACGCACACATAGAATCAACTCGTCATTCAGCATATTATTCAGTATAGGTCTTGTTGTTGTTGCAATTCACATCTATTCTTCGACACGAAATGAAATTACAAATACAACAATTTAAAAAAAATTTGTTTTGGAGGGTGAAACGTTAGAAAGATTAGCTTCTTGATAATTGATATTCTCTGATAAATCAAATGCTTATAAGCAAAATTATCAATTCAAAACTGGACAGCTTTTCAACAAGAAAATCTGCCAATAAGAGTACGCCACAGCGTTCTCCCTATCCATTTTTGGAACTTGGTAGTTGATGCGCTGCTGACTTGCTTTTTAACGGAGAGCTACAGAGTGCTTGCCTATGCGGAAGATACACGTGGCTTTAGCAGTGTCATGAAAATACCCTAACACTTAAAGAGATATTTTACAAAATTATCAAACCAAGCTAACACGCTGGGTATATCGTACTGGGAGTTCATTACCATAATAGAGATGTTACCAGTTTTTCTCTTGGAAGTATCCTAATAACATTCTCAAGTGAAGCTAAATGCTTGGGTCTTATTTTAGGTAAGAAGTTTAGCTGGAAACTTAGCACATGAAAAAGTGTGAATAAAACCACATTGACTCTTTTCTCTTGCAAAAAAAGCCATTGATAGTAAGTGGAGCTTATGACCCTGCATTCTTGGCTGTACATATCGGTAATTAGACGTATTCTAACTTAAAATGTGATCAAGACCAAAAAAGTTCAAAGAACAGCTTGTCTATGCATATAAGTGGAGCATTTCAGTGGACTTACTCCATCTGAACCTCTTGAATTAATTCGGATCACTTTCAAATAACACTGACTAAATAGCAGAGTTGGGAAGTAATCATAAAAAAAAGTTCAATTTCAATTACTTGCAATTGAAAACTCCGACCACTTTTTTCAATTACTCTTAAATGTAATTGAAGAAATTCAATTATTAACTATATGTAATTGAAAAGTGTCAATTACTTGTCATTAAATTACATTAATGTAATTGAAAACAAAAGTAATCGCCAAAAAATCTGTAATTATTACTTTTTTCAGTAATCATTACACAAAATGTAATTAATTCACTTTTTTTGCCAATTACATTTTTCTAGCAATTGCACATAGTACGAGAGCTAGCAACTCAAACAAGAAGTCATTTTAGTATTGCCTGCTTTTGTATATTTGTTTCCTCTAACTCCTTAGATTAGATTGGTTTAAACAAGTTTTTTTTGCATTTTAAAGTCATCAAAATGAATAGATTGTATTAGTTTGGCAGTAAGAAAGCCTTTTATTTACTTTTTTTTATTATTAATATTATGTTTAATTAATAAAATCATGTAATGGAATACAATCCAAGTAATCAATTACATTGAATGTAATTAAAACTGAGTTTCCTACAATTACTCGCGAAAACCCATTACTATTTTCAATTACATGTACTTTGTAGGTGATTTTTTTCAATTACAATTACAAGTAATTGAAATTCATGTTAGTTTTTCAATTACAATTATGTGTAATTGTAATTTAAAAACGTTCAATTACCAATTAAATTTAATTGAAATGAAAGTTTAAATAAATTACAAAAAGTAATCATTATTTCCCATTATTTAATTTCAAAAAAAATAAACTTTGCAGTAACCATACCTTCCAGATTTATTTGGGGAGGATATGGAATTCTGAAATGATGAATTCTGAGACCGATGGATCAAAAACAAAAGAAAAGATTGGTGTAGGTGTGTTTTCTGAAAGACTAAGCTTATGTCTCTCATTCCGTTTTCCTAATCATAAACTTAGTTGATAACCTCTGTTGGTAACTATGCAACAGTCTATTATTCACCATAATTGAGTGCTGAGCAATTGAGACACTTCAGGTAATTGTTAAGCTGAGGAACTAGCTACAAACAGAAGTGAAACAATATTCCCTATTTTGCCTGAAAAGTTAAATATTAGTGTACCCATCGCTGCTATGTGTAAATTTTTACTGAAGCGAGATGCCTAAGACTTATAGAAGGTGGAATTATATTACCACTTTTTTGGCGACAAAACAATTATGGCCAAATCTGGATGTACAGCACATTAACATTGGTTAAAAGACAGGCATGCAACGCGGCTTAGCATACTTTGGAAGAATTTTTGCAGAAGCTGGATGGATCAGCCAAATACAGACATTAATACTCTCGTACTTTTCGTAAGAATTTATTTTAGAATTTCATTCCAAGCCCATTTCTATTCCATTTCGTTGACATACGGTTGTCGGTGGACTGTTCACTGAACCATGCAACATGAATTTGGCAACCAAACGTTAAACAGTTGACTGGGAAGGACGACCATAATTATAACCCATCAAAAAGGTTTGCATACTTGGCAAAAGCTAACACCCATTTTGATAATAAAGTCTTATCAACGTGCGCACGTATTGCTCAATTGTACAACTTGTCATAACCAAAAAATAACCACAGACTTGACGCAACAGAATGTCAATATGGTCGCGTTTCTATTAGAAAATTGCTTTTTCTTCTGCTTCTATAAAAATATTCCAGTCATTAATGAATTTTGATCATGAACTCGATTTAATTAAATTTTTGATAGAATTATGTATTCAGGTATTCCACCTGAGCAAAAGGATATTTCATACAAAATTTGTTCATACATCTTAACACCTTTATTGTATTTATTTTAATTTAAATTAATATTTTTTTTCTCAAGATCATAGCAATTTCTAAAAATTTCTTACCACTTTCTAAATTTCCACAATGGATGTCAAAATAACATCAGTAAGTATTTAAAACAACCATTCAATATGCAATCAAAAGGTTTTTAACCTTCAACTGCAGTAATCTCTCCGATCAATTTAATATCTACTAGAAAAGATCAATCTTTGACTCAAGAACATGATGCATCATTTAATTTTATTTACTTAAACATCCAATTTTCAATTTGCCCTCACGTTTAGGGCCTTTCATTTAATATTGAATAAACCCTTTGTTTTTCCCTTTTCGAGGATCACTATATAGAAGACCCTAATCAATATATAGTTTAACCCATCAACCATGTTTCCATTTAACCGTAACACAAAACCATGACAAGATTGAACCTACCTAAATATAAGAAAGAAAATCACTTGGAGAAAAATTGTAATTTTAAAAATTATAGTAATTCCATCATTACAACTCAGAAACATTGAACAATTTTATACATCCCCTTTTAACTAATACAAAAACAAAAATCAAAAGTTCCCTAAAGGGTTTTTTCTTATACACATAGGTTAGGTAGAGGTACCAACCAACATCTCATCTCTTCAATGAATATCGTTTAAATATAATTTAAAGCATTTCTTCCATCTCCCCGGATATCTCCACCATGATGCTCAGCTCCGATATAATATTTTCCATCACAAAATTACACGAATAAAGTATTATTTTCCATTCGTACGATTATTTTAATAATAATAATAATAATACTGCACATAGCCAAAGTGGAGAGAAGATACTCATAAAAAGAGATTGAATGCTTTTAATATATTCAGTAGGTATGCGAAGATAGGATGTTTTTTTTTTTTCTTCCAAAACCCCTATCCCTTTATAGATCTATTCCGCTTTAGATACTCTTAGGTGGGTCGAAGGAAAGGTAAATGATTTTTGAAGGTAAGACTGAGGTCGGTCTTGGTTTGGTCTATGAGAGATTTTTTAGCCATCGATGGTTTATTGCCTTTCAACAAACTTCTAAAAAATACTCACACACACATACATGCCTATAGCCATATTGTATAATCATCCTTGGCCGAAAGGAATTTTTCTGGCCGTTTTTTTCTTTTTTGTTACTTTGGCTTCTCTCTATACCAAGTCTCGTATAGATACATTGTGTTGAAGATGGCTTCTATGTTTTTTTTTTTTCTTACTGTCCTTTTATTGGTTCTATATGAATGACCGGGATAAGGACCGCAAATATACAAATATCCCCGCTTATAAAATATATCTCAAAAATCTCATTCCGTTTTAAATTGTCGCTAGATGTGCCGCCAATGCGCTTGCTGCTGCTTCTGTTCAAAAATGATGGCAAGGGGGCTGAGAAGGGGGGGATTCTGGATGGCTTTGGTCCTGGTGTATATGCGGCAAACTAATATTTCATGACAACTAAAGCAATTTGGCAACGAAAAGTTTCATGGATTTTCAAGCAGAGTGCGAGGAGAAGCCACCAGTGATAGATGAGGCAATGGGCCATGGGCCGGGCCGATTGCAGGCAAGACTAGAACAAAATTTGTCATGAACTTCGTTTTTATTTTTTGTTTGTTTGTTAGCTTTGCTTTTGTGTGGTAGGGGGTGGAGGTGGAGAACCAGAATCTATATGATGGCATTAGCATCACTGACCTGACCCCACAAACCTAGAAAATGAATGGTGTGAGAATTTGAAATAAAAAAGGACCAAAAATGTATATGTAGAAGCTTATTTTGTGTCCTTTATATGCACTGTATGGTTTGCTTTTCTCTTTTGTGTATGTTCTATTTTTCTTAGATACTGTTTTTTTTTTTTTTGTTCGTTTCAGTATGGTTGCGTGTTTCATGTTGCTTTTCTTATGCCTGCCTTATTTGGGGGCGCACATTTGTCTGAAAAATGTCCACACAAAAGTCATATATGTGCTATGGAGTATGTGTTTGGAGTAGTGCTTTTGAAGGAGGAAATGTGTGCGGTCAGGATGCGATTATCCAGTTGAATATTGTTGTAGTTTTTCTTCTTGCATTTTGCTTTTCATCTTCTTTTTTTTTTTAATATCATATTATTATGGGTTCGTTGGTAGTGGAGATCCTAAATGCTCATATTCATATATCCTAGGAAGCACTTAAATGTGCCATTTTTGGTGACCCTCAGTTGTAGATTTTCCAGATTGAAAAATTCAAAATCAAAAAATGAGACACCCAGCAACAACATTTTTTATAATGATGATGACGATGGCGACGGCTATATACGATGTCGACATTATGGGGGCGATGAACATGAAATGAATAGATATAATGTAAACTCAAAAGAAAAGCAAAAAAAAAAAAAAAAAAAAAACAAATAATATTCCCAAGTTGTATTATCCTTGAAAAAATATTGACATTATAAATGAATTTTGTTTGTCTATTCTGTGTTGTTGTTGGTGTATGTACATAATTTTGTATTTTGGTTTCGCTTGAGTGTTCTCATTGTTTTTATTTTAAGTGCTCATAAATTAACAGTTAATACTTCCGTATTCCATCAAAGCCTTACACATGAGTTGAAATTATTGTTTTTTTTACTGGCGGCGTTTCATACTTGGCTGGATTTGAATAAAAAAAAATATATTTTTTCATCTCTAGAATATGAGTTGTGAATGAAATTTTATTTTTTGATGGTGCCAAATAATTTTTTCGGCGCTGCTTTTTAAAAGTTTTTTTTCAGAAAAAGGATCTTAGAATAGAAATATCTACTTATTGTTCATAGGTATTCAAGAACATTCAAAGAATGAATAGATAAAAAATGGTCCGTTAAAATACGGAGTTAGGTTTGAAGTTCCGAATGCCAAAATCCCGAAAATCCGAATGGTTTAGTACCTACTAAGATACTAAGCGACCAAGCCCGCCGAGATTTAAGCCTTAAAAATAAAGTTTTTGTGTTGATTCGAATATTCAAAATTAATTGAAGGAGTTTTTTTCGGTATTACCTGTGTATGTCTTCTGTGATTTTTGTACAAACTAGATTTATATGAATATGTTCGAAAGTTTTGTATTTCAGATTTCTATTTTTATTTAAAATTTTTTACATTCGAGATTTTTGACATTTGAAAAAATGTCATGAACCTTATATTAAAATCAGTCAAGCCAATACAAAACAGTTTCGTCTTTTTGAAAGTAAAAATACCGAAATAGTGCTTAAAATGTACCTATTTCCAAATACATTTGGGATTAAAGCATTTGGTGTATTTTCAATTCGGGATTTTGTACATTCGGGATCTTGGAATTCGGGTTTTTGGGTGCTCAGAAGGGTATTCGTTATTTCCCAAAATCGTTTTAAAATAGCAGACATCCCTATAATCAAAAGTGTATAGGCTATAAAAACTATTTGGCCAAAAAAATATAGCTACGGTAATTCGAGAGGAACTAGTGAAAATCTCACACAAATTTGTATGGGAAAAGTATGGTCTCATCACAGCCACGTGTAAATATCCTTGAACACAATTTTTTTTATCAAATATTTTTTTGTAGGACGATTTTGGGAAATAATGGACACCCTAGTGCTCAAAATAGTGTCATTCGGGATACAAATTGTTTCACATTTGGGATTTTGGCACTGTGTAGTGTGCCCTTCTCGGCAGTAAAATATGTTTTATTTATATTTTTAAAATAATAAATATAAAAATTGTATTAGGAGCAAGGCATTTCTGGGAATACCCATTTAAAGTAACGAAAACTTTTTTTTCGCGAATGACCCAAAATTCGTGTTGTTACACTTCTGAAAATGACTACAACCTGATGTGGTGAATAGAAAACGTCAGTTAGGCTCCTATGTTAAAAGTTTTCATGAGCAACTGAACGTTTGAATAGTCCGCTTCGAGGGTCAAAAGAATATTATTTTGACACGGGTTTTCTGAGCTCAACAGTAATTCCAACAAAGAGAAAAGGTGTATGCTATTTGCAAAAATTTTTGGGGATTTTCGGATATTTTGGAAGATTTAGGGATTTTGGAAAAAAAAAATAAAATTGGGGATTTCACTTTGAAGAGTCCCCCTTTCCCATGAGCATTTTGACTAGTTGGATCTCATTATGTTAGGTATTTTTTGATTGAGATACTATTTTTGGGGATTAAGGCTGCTCCCATACCCACACAAACATTTTTTTTTTTCCGTGGGTAAGTGCAAAACCTGCTATTCAGGCTCTATGAGGACCGAAAAACGCGTGCTCATAGAAGTGTGAGATTCTTACTACACTAAAACCACCTCCACTTCCCGATTACAACTAAGTTGGAACTTATCTAGCAATTTATTTTTAACGAAGTTAAGTAACGTGTTGCAGGTTACTTTCCGGTGAGAGTTCCAGCTTAATCCACGATTTTAAAGCGGTTTTCTGTTCACCGCACCAAGTCGGAAGGTTTTGTTCTTCGCAGACGGCGTACTAAATTCGACTCGTCAAGAATATCAATAATCGTTGAATTAGTGTGTTCTAATAGTCGATTTCTATGTTTTCGCGCGAAATTTTTTATTTCATCCTATCGTAGGAATCCCGAGATCCCTGTGAAGATCTTCGTTTCATATACACCACGGAGCATTTACAAATGACCTAAGCAATTTATTTTCAAACGTTTGTAAATTGTTTAAGTTTGTATCGCAGGTACAGCGCCAAAGTTGTATACCATAAGTCCAAACAGGTTTAAGAACCTGTCGATATAAAATCAATTTATTTTCAATACTAGGCTTTGAATATTTACCGAGTAACCAGTTCATATCTCTTAATTTACTTTTTAGTTCTTCGCATTTCTTTTTCACGTGCGGCTTCTATTTTAATTTCGCGTCTAGAGTCAATCCCAGATACTTTGCCTCATTTGAAAATGGAACACGAGCGGTATTAAGAAAGACGAGTAATCTATTTAATTTTGTATACGTAAAGTCCACGTGGACTGACTTTTGTTCATTGAGCGCTATTCGCCATGTTTTCGTCCACTCATTAACATTATTAAGAGCATTTTGTAATTTAATTGTAGCTTCGCTAATCGTTTTGCCTACTGCTAGTATTGCAGTATCATCAGCAAACGTGGCTACAATAGTGTCATCTGTTTGAAGTATATAGCGTGTAAATAAAAGGTACAGAACTGGACCTAATACACTTCCTTGTGGTACCCCAGCCACTATTTCTTTTAAATCAGAATAGTCATTTCCGTTTCTTACATGAAAAAGTCTTTCATTTAGATATCCGTTTAGAATGTTGTAAGGTCCTTCAGGCAGAACTTGTCTTAATTTGAATTTGAGGCCTTCGTGCCACACCTTGTCAAACGCCTGCGACACGTCCAAAACGACAGTCGAACAGATTTTCTTTTCTTCAAGAGGTCTCTCAATTACGTCAGTAATTCTATGCACTTGATCAATTGTCGAATGCTTGCTTCTAAATCCGAACTGATGTTCAGGTATTAATTGTTTGTCTTCTATTATCGGTTGCAGGCGCAGGAGTAGTATTCTTTCAAAAACTTTTGATATAATAGGAAGAAGCGAAATCGGCCTGTAAGACTTCTTTTCGTGAGATGGTTTGCCAGGTTTCAAAACCATTATGACTTCCGCAACATTTCCACACAAACATGCCCACTAGAAATCTTTTTCCGCTTACTTATTAAACTTTTAAGAGCTTTTGTTAGAAGCATTACAGATTTCAATATCTGGTTGATAGTTACCAGACCACTAGGATCATTGTAGGTGGATAGTAGATAAAAGAAATCTCCCGAGTGGTTCCTTTGTCATTGAAAAAGCAAAAGAGAAGGTAATTGTTTTTATTCCTCTTTGCTTATACCTCCTCGGCAAAAATTGTATTGATTCTAAACTTTTTATGACTGAGCTAATTTTGATAATGGTTGATAGATTTTTTGACCAAACATCATTGACCTATTGAATAACATTTTTCTATGATATTTAGGTTGCTAAAAAAAAACTCTTGTACTTCTTTGTTCTATTCCTACATTCAATTCTTCACTTTCAATAGATACTGAAGATCGTAGTTATTTATATTTTTATAGTTGGCCCTTTAGCATAACCTAAATAGATTGATTTTACCAATGTTGGTCCAGTGAAAAAGTTAAAACTCCTGGCTATAACTAAGCTTGTTGGACGCACATCAAATTTTTCAATCAACTTGCGTTTGATTTAATACATTAAAATTAAAATATTTATCGAAAAGAGTAAAAAAACCCCTTTTTCTAAAAGTATCTATTTCCATAAACCTCAATTGCTATTTCCACCACTGTCCAGTTCAATCATATAAAATTGCACTTACATTTATTAGCTATACATTAAGACACAATGTAGTGTTTTCTTGTTAAATTAAGTGAAACAGTGATTTTTCTATCCCCCCAAAAAACAACCATTCATGTTTTTTTTTTATATTTCTTGTTGCAATATCTCACATCGTAATGCAGATCCATTTCCAATTCCAACCCATCCATATATCCTCTATAATATCCACACACCCAATTCTTGCTTTTTCAAAAAAAAAGAAAAAAAAATGAAAATCAAGAAGAAAATATATACAAAAAGGGAAACAACCTTTCTCAATCACTTTCATATGCAAATTATTTGCTATTTTATCTTTCACTATGCTACTACTATATGCATGATGCTAATAAATTGTTTTCAATTTTTTTCCAATACATTGCTAGCTAGCTATAGATGTTTAAGGAACACAAAAAAAACAAAACCATCCTAGTAAGTATTAGTATAGAATGTGAGAACATCCCTTTTGTATTGATTTGATTTTCTGCTGAATTGCTTAAGAGTACTTGAATTTCATTTTATTCTTTTTGCACAAGGGAGAGGGGAGAGTTTATCAGGTTGCGGGGGTTGAATAAGGATTCGTATTTATACTTGATAAACGAACTCCTTTTAAGATAAAAAAAACTTCTTCGTCTCCAATGCCTAGTGTTTTTTCATGGTCGATCTAAGATAAATTGCGTGCACTTAAAAGAAAACAATATTTATGAAGCTTGCTTGAAAAATTTTTTTGTAATAACTAAAGTTGAATTTTGTTGAATAACAATTGAAATAAAATTAGAAATCGGTTGACAGTTTTGAAATAAAAAATTGTTACGCAACTTTCTTTGGTAAATAACCATTTAGAAGAATATTTATTCTTCACAATGCTCACTTTTGTATAGTTGATGGGACCAGCCATTTTGAATTGAAAGCAGAATTTCTTGACTTACTTAATGAACTTTCAAGGACTTGATCTTATTTTTCAACTTCACGAAATGGTTATTTGACAACAAAATATTGGTAGCTTCTGTACCGGATTTCCAATCTTATTCTTAAGACCGCAAGCTCGAAGACTTCGGGTTTTTTAGGAGCAAAGTCATGATGCACAGTGGTTTCAAAATGACATAGTTGCTGAACTTGACACATTGTTGTCGAACTCGTAGATAATGATCTTCTGGGTGATATATCGACAAATCCTTCATCTCTTATTCACTTTCTTAAATTAAACGAGCTGTGGTGTCAAACTGGTGCACTCTATCGCTTGTTGTATCAGCTAGTGAGGTTGCTCGTGACCGTCATTACCCTATACTTACACAGAGATGAATCGTTAAAAATGGAGGTAAGAAGTATCAAAGCTTCTGTCTACCAATAAAACAAAATTGATGCATTTGAAATGTGAACATGGCGCAGCTCCACAGAGGAGGAGTCATCAGACCAGCTGGTTGAGTTTTAAGAAAAGATAACAAAAAACTTCATTTTTTATGAATTTAAAAAAATGGCGGAAAGGCGTGGCAAACGCCATTAAAAAATAAAACTTTAAGTTTTCAATTCTATCTTGATATAGAAATAATAAAAGTATGTGGATATCAAGTCGAAATATTGAAAGTCAATTGAAAAATTGCAAATAAAATTAAAGTGAAGAAAGTACCAATAATTTGAGAGGTTGACAAAAATAGACATGCATGATAAATGCTAATCAAATATATTGTGATTTTAAGTATGTGATTCTCTGATGAGAGCATTCCTCAAAATTTTCTTATTTCATTCGATGAACTCCTAAGGAATTTTCTGTTCTGCTATAGAACTCTATTTGCGTTCTTAAAACTAAAGCTACATTTTGTATGTATGAATTGTTTCAGAAAGCGTGTGCTTTCTAGTGATTTGAATTGCAAATTGCTGTCTGAAGGCTCACATCAGATACAGCAAATCGCTGGTTTTTTTAAGAAATGAAAAAGGGTTAAGAGACCGAAAAAAATCGATTAAAAAAAATTAAATTGAAATGAAACAGAAAAAAAAAGAGAAAAATGTTGCCCAAATTATCGAATCTTCATGGGCTTGATTTATATTATAAAACAGTCCTTCCAGATAAGTCGCACTATGGGGATCCAACGTATACACTTTACCGTAAGCGTTTCTCGATATTTTCCATCACTTCGACACCCACATGTCCGTCGAACATTGTGATGAAGGAATTAAAACTTTAACAATGTAATCAACTTGTGAGTGCTACTGCTGAATAGTTTTGGAAGTCTCAGTCCTGTTTCAGGATATAAAGCGTAGTTCGGTGCTTTCAAGGGTAAATTAAAAAGTTTCTTTAAAGTATCCTTTGAGGGCTGCTTTTCTAGTTCTGGCACAATAAAAGTTAGATGAGCTCTACTCCGCCGCTACGTCCTGACACCCTACAAGCCCGACGAGGTAATGCTCATTCTATACATGTAGGTATCCATTGAGTTGTGACCCGTTAGGATTCTAATTACGATCGATAGTTAAGTCTTGCTAATCTTGCAATTTTTTTTTATCATCTGACGTCCGCAGCCTCAATGAAACTCTTTTGAATCCTTCTTTTTTCTTGTTTCAGTGGACATAAGTGCTGAGTGATCGGTTTGGCTCGGATAAAGAACTGGCACGTTTTTGGCTAGTTCATCGTCCGCCATTTCTTTCCCTATATTTATGTCCTGAAACCTATCTAAGGATCCATAAATACCGAAAAGTTTCTAATTATTCCAGAATTCGTTATCGGGATATCTGGAATAGAATAAACTTATATATGGGCACTGTAAAGTAGTCAGTTTGAATGTCTATGTCCTTAAATTAAGAAAAAAAAATTCTGTGACCTTAACTCTCTTCTAGTTATTTTACTGTATAAGTCTTAAAGCACTTTTTGAAAGGAACTCTTTATTAAACACACAAATTAGGGCTTAAATGAAAGAAATGTTTCAAGGCACTAGTTGTGCCAAAATACGTCAGTCTTTGAATCTTTGTCATGGTCTTTGATTAGCTAGTTTCTTTATCTTAGACCAGGCCATAAGAACAAGCATGTGTATGTTCGAATTGGGTAGAATTAGAGTGGGTTTTTCAACCAATCGACATTTTTTTGGTCGAGATTATAAAAATCGACTTTATAAAGTCGAAGTATCCAGTCCATTGATTATGGACCCCCTTTCTTTCCATGCACCACGAAAACTCACTAGTCTTCCTCTACTAAATCATTCTTTGATGGTAGACAAAAAAAATTTCTAGACAAAACCTTTGGTGTTATTTTTGAACTTAGAGCTCGAAGTAATTTATTTTTTGTTTTAGGTTGTATCATAAATCTACAGATTTATCTATACTGGAGTTCCTTCGCAGTGTAAATTCTAAAATGTAATGAAATGACGTACGAAAGAGGTACTAATTTGGTTTCAACTAATTGTTGGAATACGGCTGAATAGTAAAGCCCTTTGCGTAGAAACAACCTTAAGTATAGTAGTTTTGTTTCATAATGTTCAGATATAGTTGAAAGGTACAGATTCTGCCCTCTTAATGCATGACTTACAGAATCTTTATGAGCTTTATTTTTTAATTTATAAAGTTGTTCTTCCAGATAATTCACATTATGGGGAACCAAAGTATACACTTTACCGTAAGCTTTTTTCGAAATGTTTCACTCTGATACTCACCAATCAGTCAAATATTTTGAAAGCGTAGTTCGGTGTTTTCAAACGTTGATAAAAACTTCTATGAAACTTGTCTTACGTCTCAAACTTGTCAATCTCCTATACTTGGGCATCATAGCCTTAACAACAGTTTCAAATATGTTATGAAAATTATGCTGTAAGTTTTATTCGTTGGTTTAAGAAAACGTTTCTTCAAGACAAATTTAATAAACTTTGCAAGTTTAAGCTTTAATAGTAACGTGGGTTGTTGAAATCGGTGGTTTATAAGAAATCACTGCCCTTGACCTGCATTCCCTACCCCGATCTAAAGGATTTCCATTGAAAGACCATTTTTATGTCATTTGAATCCGGGCGTATCTTTTAAACACCATTATTTATTGGATTTGTCAGCGGTGATGGCATGACCCCATTTTCTGCAATTATCTACTAGGAAATTTATCATCAACTGAGACTATCTTGGGACTTAAATAGTATCACCAAGGACTGACTGAGCGTGTCAGTGGTCAAGTGAATGAGTTCCATCAGTGATCGAATAAACGAGTAACCACTTCAAATTTTAGCTTTCAAAATTGCTTGAGACGTGCGTGGTAATGCTAAATTCACATAATTGAGTCACGTATTGCTCGATAACTGATGCGGTAATTCAGCCCCTGATCATCAGCGCATAAAACGAAATTTATGGTCAAATCAGGTTTGCGGACTTCTCCAGTTAGGTTGGTTCCTACATCATTAATAATAAGCACTTACATAATAGATCGTTTGTCCAACTTTGAATTTCCTCTTTTAGAAAACCTCTATTCTGATCCATTGGTAAAAGCAAATTTCCAATAATAATCAACATAATGATGGCCACTGAAAAAATTCTTAAAACTTTCAAATACAGGTGATCTGGTTTGTTATCAAACTATAGACATCATTTGAGATGAATTTATATGCAAATAATATAGTTATTCAATCTTAAGCTTCAATGTAGAACTTCAACAGTATTCTAATGTATATCGCTTATCTATTTTATTATTCTAAAAACCTATTCTAGGTTTCTATTTTCTCCAAAAAACTTAAAAGGTTTTGAATATTTATTAGATACTATTTTGTATTTGAATATTTATTTACTCTTAAGGCATATATATCTTTAACAATAACTGAGTTCAGACAATTTAAGTTAACCCATTTAAATATAAGAAATTCACAACCTACACACTAATGCAGACTTAACTATAACTTAAAAGCAATGGTTTTTCTAAAAATCTATAAATTAAAAGATTTTTTTCTTCAAAATCAACTTTTGATCTCCCGCGCACATCAAAATACATATAAGCAAAAAAATATTTAAATTTTAGTCTGTCCACTCATCATAAACATTAACAATAACCACGCTTTGTGGTCATCTTCATTCCAAACGATTTAAACAAAAATAAAAAAAAATAAAATAAGCCATTTAACAAAGACCCTAATTAAGCAATTAACTCCTGAATTTACATTATTCTCTTGAAGAAAATAACAAAAAAAAATAAAACCGTTGGATCTATGTATCTCTATAGAGTTTATTACACACTGAAGATATAATATATGTATATACATTTTTTGTGTCCATGATTAATAATATTATACACCCAAAGCTTAAATACCTACATATTTTATGCACGCACCATAGTCTGCACCATCATCATGAGAGAGTGTAACAAATTATATAGAAAATCCCCTGCAGCTAATTTGAGTTTTTGAGATATTCCTTCGTTTTTATAAATTTTTATTTTTGAAATTATATTTTGTTCGTTGGTTGTTGGGCTTCAAATACTTACCCGGATATCTATGTGTTCTTATCCTTTAAATTTAAATTAGATCGTTCATCATTAGGTATTATTTTATCTAGGCTGCAGCAGCAAAAGAGCAACAGCAGCTATAACAAAGACGCACCACCAACCAGACAGACAAAGTCTGATGACGATGGCAACCTTTGTTGTTGTTGTTGTTGTTGTTTTTCGTCGTAGTCAACGTCGTCGTCGTCATCGTCCTCGCAGCCAAACAGCAAACTTCACGCCTAAGGGTGTCGTCATCAATTATTCAGTTTTGGTTTGTGTTATGCGCCGCCTAAGGCTCTTTGACTGCATAAACATAATAAAACCGAACACAGGAGAGGGTATCTCATGAGTTGAGTAGGTATAGGTACACTGCAATGATAGGGTTTACCTTGAAAAGTCCACGGTCTGGTTTTGGTCTTTGGTATAATATAATGGTCAGGCGCATAGTTCAATTTAAAGAACCAACAGAAAAGATTAACCAATTTCCTGTTTTATCTTTATTTTTTTTTAGACGTTATCCTTTTATTTTCCATTTTTTTTGTCTCATTCAAGAAGAAAAAAAGCACACATTTCACAAACTTTATATGAAAAACTAGGTATGGAATGATTTTCTGAGGATAAGACTTTAGATTTGTACTTAATTCTTTATAGAAAAGTAAGTTATGTTATTTAGGATTATAATCAAATTTTCATCAAAGTAATTAAAACTTCTTAGTTAGTATTTGCATTAATTATTGTAATGTTGATGATAGAAACTGTAACATGACTGTTACTAAGATTTTTTTTTAAGTCATTAGATGTTAAAGTAATGAAATAAAAAGTACAATTAACACTTATCTTCTTTTGATACGATCACAATCATCCAGATTGGTAAAACAGTTTTTAGGTGAATACCTACGGATGTAAACAATTTTCACAATTTTTACTTTTGATTTAAACACTTCTCTAGAAGTTAACTCAAACGAGAGTTGTATGCATAAACAGCGTTACAAGCTTTTAAAGCATTTAATTTTACCCGGTATTATTCTGCCCATTTTGCAAAGCAATGGATAATAGATTCAATTGATATTATCAAATGCTACCGTTGTCATTCCACATCCAAAAAAGGACAAAAACATAAATCGAAAATTTTTTATGAAAAGGTAAAGGCACGGTCATCAGCAATGAAATTCAAATGTTTCATCAATAATGAATATGAGAAAGAGTAAAGGAGATATAACGAAGCCCTTGGGCACTCCAGTAACTATTTTGTGAATATATCAAATACGACTATTGGTTTTGATTAGAGAACTTGATGCCAAACATTGCCAATCTTAATCAAAATTTTTATAAATACTAAATAAAAAGTAAAATCTGAAATAAAAAACCTTTTCGTTATATACATTATGACAACCTTTTACAATAAGTAAATTTATTGTGAAAAAATCTAAAATATTAAAAAAATTGAATTCTTCTTATTTAAAACTATTATTTGTAATTATATATTTTAAATACTGTATTTTAATTACGATATAAGTATTTCAGAGTAAGTTTTAAATTCGTGCTATAAAAATGGAGATAACAATAAAATATGACAATACAATGATGAAAAACGCGGAAAAAAGGGTTGGCACAATTCTGTTCGTCTGTTTGTCTATACTTCAAGTCGTCGAACTTCAGCCTAAGCCACTCTAGAGATTTTCTTCAAATTTTGAACTTAAGGTTTTTTTGTGACTCTCCAAAAGGATAAATAGATTTGTTTAGCTCAAAAAATAACGGTTCCTGCCATACAACCGTTAAGGAAATGGTTATTTATCTCAAAAAAAAAAAAATGTATTATTGTAGTAAAATATAATGTAATTTTTATTAAAAAAAATAAAATTTGCTTAGATATAACCTTTTTTTTTAATTTTCGATTTTATTATTTAGGGATCCACCTATTTCATTAATTTTTTTTATTTAAAAGCTGCTTTAAAATGTCAACTTGAGTACAACTCTCATGTCTGGGCAGGTGCCCCTATTACACATTTGAGCCTATTGGATAGAATCCAGAACAGAGCCCCTAAACTTATAGGATAGGTGATTCAAACATCATAAAAACTTTTGATTAAAAAAAAAACAAATTTTCTTTTTTGTATAGTTCAATACATACTAGGAAAATGGGAACTTGACAGAAATTAAAATAAAATAAATTTGGTGGCACAACAGCTCGTGAAGAACCAAGGCCTAGTGACTTACAACTCTCAACCATTCGTGTGTGCGTATTTTTGGCAGGAATGGAGGGGACCTACAATTTTTTGCCGAGTCCGAACGGCTAGATGAGAAAGCACTTATTCATGACAAGTATACTCTTGGAGGATTTTTCAGTTCCTCGCAAGAGGCAGTACCTCGGAAAAAAACATTTCTTTTTTTAGGTGGCAGCGGCTGGAAATCGAACCCAGACCTTTGGCATGACAGTCCTACGCACTAACTATCATGCCACGAGGTACTACAAATAGCAGTTTTTTAAAAATTTATTTAGCATTTCATAAAACCTTCGCAAAATTTTTCTTAAGGCTAGTAGCGCACATGCAAATACTACCGCAACAAAATAGTTTAGTCACAAGTTGATTACTGAGCGCGTACATATGAGCAACTCCACAAGCAATCGCATCGAACCTAACCAACACACAGACAATGCTTATTCAATTTGTCTATATCACAAATTCAAAGAAAAATATTATCGTCTTCGTGCTATTCTTTTCCTCAGCAAATTTAAGAAAAGATACATTTGTTCTCTTTCACACAGAGAACAAAATTCAACGATGTGGTTTAATATCCACAACTATTTGGTCGAATGTCCGCGCAGTTACATATTATTTCATATGACACAAAATGAAAAACTTATTTCGGGCAATCGTCCAGTTTGCAACTGAAAAGTTGCTCGAATCGACCAAGGAATAGTTTCTGCCATGATGTGCGCGGATTCTCATAGGACTCAATTTTGCAACCAAACAGTTTCGAAACTGAAAATTGTATGTGCGCGACTAGCCTAAGAGTGTTCCGGACTGAAATGGTGATTTCATGAAAAATATTGTGAAGTGAGTAAAAACTTGTTTTCTAGGACATCATTGGATAACAAATTAAATTTGTGCGCTCTTGTTTTTTGTTAAAAACCTTTTGAAAAAAGAGAATCTCTCGAAAATAGCTGTTTTCCAAAGAGAATTTAGTTTACACTATACCATTTCTTGCAAAAAAATATTTAATAAAATAAAATTCCATATTTTTACCAGGCCATTATTGAAAAAAATTATAAATTGTTTACCCAATACAAATCTTTTAATAATACAAACTAAAAATGCTTGTAAATTAAAAAAAAAAAACTTATTTTTGACATTCAATTTTGCATACCTACCTAACGGTATTTTTTTTAACAATTTTTATTTAGTGGATATAAGCTCAATTTATTATTCACGATTTTCATTAATTTTGTAATCATAATTGTATCATTTGATATGGAAATTTTTAATTCTTAAAAGGCACTTTTTGACAGAAAATTCATGTAAATATGGAAGCTAAAATGTTTTTTTTCAGTACAAGAAAACCATACAAAAAGCTACAAGTGACCAATAAGTAAAAATAAATAATTTCAAAAAAACATAGCGGAACGGATACAATTATTGGGACCCCAAATTTTTGACCCAATTATTGACACCCTATTATTAATAGCGATTTTCTCAATAACCCCTGGTCCGATTAAGTCATTTTTTGTTTTATTTGATATTGCACATATTTATCACTTTTCTACATCTTTGGTTTAAACATATTTTCTTTAAATTTTCTTTTTAAATAAAAGTATAAGCACATGCGAGATAGTATAAGAAAATGCAAAAAGTTGGGATGTTTTTGTTAAGATCCCATAAATTGGTATGCTGTTTTTTGCAGTTTTTAGATAAATTTTTTGATGAAAACTTATTTTATTTTTTATATTTATGCTTTAAATAAGATTTTTTTTTAAATTTATTTTGATAACATATTCATTGTTTTATTAATTAAGTGGGTGCCAATAATTAGGTTCAAGAAAAACTAAGGTTCAATAATTGGCATGGGGTGCCAATAAATACAACCTATGTAGATTCAATAATTGGCACTGCCAAATTTAATACTTTTAAGGCTGCCAATAGTTGTAGCACGCATTTGTTATAGATTATAGTTTGAAAAATTGCAAAATAAATGTTAAAAATCAAAATATTTAATTTTACCACCAAAAATGGTGCCAATAATTGTAATAATAATAATTGTATCCGTTACGCTATTATATGATTAAAATAAAAAAAAACGGTCCTATATATGCAAAAAAAAGTTAGCAAATGATGGGTTTTGTTCAGCTAACCTGATGAAAAGTTGGAAGGAAACTTTTTGTTTTCAAACCAAAACATAAATAAATATTTTTTTTGTTAAAAACGTTAGAAAAATGTTTGAAAAATTTTTTCTTTCAAATGGGATAATCTCACTCTATATTTTTTTGTAGACATTTTTTATCTCGAAGAACTATGAAATGCAAACATATTAAAAAGATCCATCCTTAAAAAAAAAAAAATCTGGTACCTACAAGAAGTTGTGCAGGATGAATAAAAAGTAAAATGATGAATTCTGAATTCCATACGTGCTATTTATATGATGTAGATTCACACCCTTTCATCTGTATGTAGGTAGATATAGAAGGTACTGAAATTGAACAATATCACGCATGCTTGTTGCTCCAGCATTCTTCTTTATACATTATTATGAACTGTAATAAATCATATAAAAAAGAATATAAAGAAAGTATACCGCATTTTTCTCGCCATATTTATATCACAAAGTCAACCCGTCTGTATATGGGTGCAGAGGATCCCTTGCAAGAAGTATATGCGATGTGTAAATATCTATATAATACATAAAATATGGCGCAACGTCTTTCGAAACATACGTAACGTACGTTATATATTTCAATTCGAAATGGCAATAAAATCCCTTCTTTCGTAGAAAATACGTGACCAATGTCTTTTATTTCGATTTTGTATTCCTCAAACGGCCGGAATGCTGCATTGCACATACAACAACAAAAAAAAAACATGAAAAGGGGGATGGGATATATGATTTAACTTGCATCCAACACACATGGTGTGCTTACTCTGTATTATGGGGTGTACTATAGTATCTAGTATCCACTTACTCATCTTTCAACCCTAATTTACGAAAAAAAAAAAAAAAATTCAAATACAAAAGTCATGTTGTGTATCGTCTCGAATATAAATTTAATTCCAGTTCTAATTCCATGGCAATTGATCATGTTTTCTTAACCATACCACAGGAAAAATATAGTCCTTTGGTCTGAAGAAGGTATCAGTCTCATCGTAAAATTTCAAGTTGGTGGTTGTTTTTCAATGATTCATATTTTAACGCCTTCTATACATATCCCCAATATCATCCATAAGATGAAAGAAAGACAACGCTCACTCTTTATAATGTCATAAAATTCCAATAACATGATTTAAAATATTTACATCGAATGTAAAACACTCAGGGAAGAAGTTTTATACAAATGTGGTAAAACGGTCTTCTATACATACCTAGACAGATCTCTTTTTCAAAAATCCTAAACCAATACCCAGAACCAGAACCCAACAGTCATACGCCCTTCGATTTTATTTTCCTTCGATTTCAAATTTTGATAGGGTTTACATAGATGTAATATAGAGCATGAGATGCTGATGATACTGATGATGCTGATGATGACGTGCTGTGACCACTTTATGAAGAGATTTACATTTTAAATGATTTCAACGCCACCACAGGAATATGGATAAAATTGTGCCTCTTCAAATGTATATGTACGAGTGTATATTAGTTTTTGTTCCTTAATATATTCATACGGGTATATGGTTGGTTGCTTTAGTAGAACAGAAATTTAGATGTTTCCTTTAAGAGGGGGCGGTTGTAGTATAGTTAGCACAGTAATAAGCAATCAATCGTTCTTCATATAGTTTATGTATATTTTTTTTGGGATAATTTATCTATGTCTGACCAAACATTTCTAATTACTTACTACTCCTTATTAATTGGGGTTTCCATTATATACCCATGAATAAGATGGATGTAATTTTTAATATTGGTCCTTTGCTTGCGAATTATAGGGCTGTTTCGTTGTTTGACGATTTTTTTGACTCTTATATACCTCCACACAAAAATCCAAAAAAATAAAAAAACTGCACGACTAGGCCTCACATACTTGCTCTTATGTTCAAAGCACTATGGGGTTTAAGAAATTTATTTGAAATTATGAGAGAAAAATATTTAGAGCATGAAATACGATATTTAAATTAGCTAAAAAACTTCGTTGAGAGTTTGAAATGAAAAAAAAAGAACCCCATCTTAATTCTTTTTTGAATAGAAATGATTGTATGGACAAAAAAATTCAAATCTTTGGAGCGGTTTTCTAAAAAATTATTTTTTTGTAAAAAAAATCTTAAAATATATTTAAGGAAAACTTTTCATATGCAAATCTTAAGTATTTGTTTACATGCATTTTAAAATATCGAATTTTCAAAAAAAAAAATGAAAAAGTTTGAATGCTTTTTCTTAACTTTTTTTAAAAAAATTCGATATGCAATATTATTTGAAATTTATATACGAAAAATGTATTTAAATCCGTTCAGCTGATAATGAAAAAATTCAAAATAAATAATACGTTCTATGACAGGTACTATAAATAGTTGCTAGGTTAAAAATTGTATAATTTTTTGTAGTAGTATTTGTTTTAGTATATGAAAAAAGTTTAATCAAATTCGTAGGAGTCGTTTTTGAGAAAATAAAAATATTTTCCTATTTTTTTAACTTTTGTATGGAAAGTACCGTTATTTTTTCATATATGTAAAAATTGTTCTAAAAATATTGTAGAGAGTGCTAAAATCTCTTGAGAATCGAGTTTCAAAAAATCGATCAAACAAAATTGAAGCATTTCTTAAAATTCCAAAAATTATTTTTTTTATTTAAGTACACAAAAATATTTACAGTTCTGGGAAGTTTCTATCCTAAAAAAAATCGAAAATTAAAAAATGGTTCTCTGAGAGGTACCATTGATAACTATTTTTTGAAAAATTGTTTTCCACCCGTAGAAAGCCTTTACTAAAAGTAAATTATGGAATTTTATATAAGAAAAGTTGTCGAACCGTTTTTAAGAAAAATACGATTATCGACTCGGGTCGAGTGGTACCACAATAAAATCCAATATATATCGAGCTTTAAAAAGGTTATAGGGAAGGATAATGATAAAGGCCAGCGGCCAGGCGATATCGACTTCATTCTGTTGAGATCGACAGATTGCTTCTTCACCTTACCGCTGCCCTGGAGAAGGGGAATACATGCTGGGCAGCATAACTGCACCATACCAGGTAGAATGATATAAGAGGTGGCACTCTCATTTCTTCTCTGTTTATGACCTTATTCTTAGCTTCTTGGCATACACATTATTATTTAAATGGGTCAAGCATGGTGTCAAAAAGCTAGGTAACGGAGACTAAAACTGTTTGACGTGCTCCTTGAGCTTTGGATGCATCTTGTTGTCCATGCATAATTGTTGTCCGGTATATTGAATGTCACCACCTTAACCGTCATAATTTTCGAAAACAAATATAATATTTATATACATAGTCCAATGATCCTTTGTGAGATTAATCCACTCAGTGGATCGATCCAGTGGATGCATTTGATGTTTAATAAATATTTTTATATTTAAGCCCAGTATAAGAATAGTGACAAAAATTCAAAAGAATAAAAAAAACAAAACTTTTAACAGGATTATATACGGTTGGTATACACATAACTAGTTAGAATTAAGAGTGCATATATAATCTGAGTTAACTATATAATGACCTTAAGGTCTGTTACAAGGGTTCAAAGGAAACGAAAATAGGCTTTTTAGAAATACTATCGACTCCATCAAGTCGAATTTTCACGGGATATCAATATTGATTCGAGTAAGAGAGAGTTTTGCAAAAATTTGATTTAGACGAAAATACATAAATACAATAAGAGTATTCATAGAACAGCGTAAAGTCGTCGTAAATGTTTTAAATTGCGTAAATCTGTCAAATATTCGATACAAATTGTACCAAGCTTAAAACTTTACAAACTTTAAAACAGCTTTACGCTGTTGAATGAATGCCCTTAGTATTAAAATTTTAAGAGAGTACAAAAATATGGTGAACAAAAATCTTCGACTTAGGGAGGGTCAATTAATATATTGAAAATGGTAAGTTGTACAAAAAAGTTCACTATCTTATTACTAAGAAGCTATTAAGACTTTAAAGTTTCCAAGTATTATTCATAAGTATGCACTTTCTTCCACCCCAACTGAGAGTTCGAGTGCCAGAGATGCAATGTGGTCTAACGTGCTATAAGTTTTCAATGGTAAATGTTACGAACAAAATTCCAAGAAAGATTTTTCTGGGGAATAATACCTGAGTAATCTTTTTGTGACTTTTGGACCATTCTAACGTACCTAAAAGTCATCGGATAGTTGAACACTTTTCTTAGATTGTAGGTTACCTCAATGCCAACAGCCTGTTAATAATTTTTCATTGAAAAAAATCTGTTCTTACTAGGGCTATTTTGGGTGCCCCATATTCTGCAATATTGTTTATTGACGTGATCATGAATGTAAAAATATAGACCTCATTTATGAGTTCTTATAGCCTGAAGATGGAGGTACGCTCCGAAATGCGCCACTTATCATTAAATACAAAAAATTGTGATATTGATTTTCTTATTGCAATTAAAATCAAAACTAAACATTTTTAAAGCCATTTATTTCATTTATTTATTTATTTATTTTTTTATTTATTTTTTCATATACTCATTTATGAGTTTTGAAAGAAATCGATATTCCTTAGGAGCAATTCTTGACAGCGCGTCTTCAAAACTTAAAAATAATACGCTCGTGAATCAATTAAGTTTTAAATGGAAAATGTTCTTATTTCCGAAAAATTCTTCGCAAATACTTACTTGGCATCACCAATTGCTGAGAGTTTCACCTGGTGGGAGTTTTGGTGTTTTCCTCAATAATTGCTTGCACACGAACAATATTTACATCATGTCAAACTGCCAGAGCTCTTCCAGCACACTGAAGATAACAGACAGTCTTTTGCATTGAAAACGCTGAGCTACTCAGTGGATTGTTTGAACACTCGAGGCTGATTCTGGTTTTGTGAAAAAGTGAATCGAAAAACTTTTTACCTTTTCATAGTTATTTGAATTACCGTGTTTTGAAAACTTTTTTAAGTCGAATCAAACATCAAAAACTTTCATTTGAATAATTTTTTCTCTAAAAAAAAATGTTTTCTGCATTTCTCTTTTCTCTTCAAAAAAAAAATGTTTAAGTTAGAAAATTGCACAGTTTTTATGGTAAGATGGTTTCAATGGTATAGTTCATCTGATGTTTTAATTCGCACTGATGAACAAGTTTACGTGAGTGAATTCGACTGACGAACATAAACTATATCAATGCTCAAACTTCCTTACCATTCCCCTGAGAGCAGTGAGAAATGTATGAGGTACACCAATATAACGTTAAAAACTAGTAATTTTTTTAAAAACTTAATCAATTATTCTTTTAAACATTTTAATTTTCTTGTATTTCCGTTGCGAAATTTCATTCTCAATGATCAAAACTTATATCAGTTTGGTTTTTAAACTTCAAATTCTAAATGTATCAACTATCAAACTGATAACTGACAACCCCTGACGTAATAGGGGAGTATGTTTTTACCTAAATTATCCTCCATCCTTATATCTGGAATCCCTTTTTTTTCTTAGTTCTTCCGATAACTGTTTTCTTTCCCTTTAAAAATAAAATATTTTTATCATACTTAGAATCTGATAGAATCTAAATTAATTTCTGTATATTTAAGGTATATTTAAGGGAAAGGGATTTCTTGAAAATCTTTTCAAAAACCTCCTCATCACTTCAAAGTGAAGTGAAATCAAATTTGAAATGAATCATCAATAACTTATGCACCAAAGAATTTTCAAAAGAAAACAGTATTCGTCGTGAAATTTGGTTTGTAAAAGCCCATTGAGTTGCATTTATTTCGAAACAAATTTATTCCTCTTTGTCGCCAAAATAATTGCATTTACTTTTTGACAGTTTTTTTTTACATAAAAACTTCACTTCGCATGGATGTATAAACTAGACTTTACTTTGAAATGAATTTTGTTACACCAATTTTAGCATTAGATTTTATTTTAATTAATTTAGTGTTTCGTATTTTATTCAAATACTTAGGTAAGTAGGTACATCAGAATGAGTATTTTATTTAAGGAAAATTGTCGAATGAATAAATGTTATTTTAAGTTTGTTGTTATTTTACCTTCCTCGTACTTTAGGAGTTTAATTTTTGTTTTCTTATTAAAAAAAATAACATGTTGTTTTCACATTTAACAAACTGGAAGATTGCATGTTCTATTATAGTCTGAGGGTGCAATATTCATGATGATGAAAAAGAAGAAGAACCCCAAACTGAACATAACATGTGAGATCATAAATTTCAAGGCTTACATAGAAGAATCTAGAGGAGCATCTCAGAGATGCAACCGACCAAAAACAAACTTCGACTTTGGACTATAAGGACAACGATGCCGATATAAATGTGTAGGTACCAAAAAAGATATAGTAGTACCATAATATGAGGAAAACTCTGGTGAATTATATTGGCTTTAGAGAAGGCGCCTAGTCTCTCTTGACTAACTTCCATATAACATCCAGACTGAAAAATATTCTATAAAGGTATGAAAGATCGGAATATTAAATACAAGAGTATTATATTTTGGACATGTTCATCTATAGGAAGAGGAATAGCTATAGATAGATGCATCTGCACAGGAGGGGCTGTGGGGCATATAAAGGTATATATAGTCACCTTTAAATATTAGTTCGCACACACAACATGATAAACGTTCTGCTAGAATGAAATCCCTAAACCAAAAAGGGCGCAATATACTCATAGTGTAGAATAGAGAATTTCGAAAACCTTCCGTTCAGAAGAGAAGAAGAACAAACGAAATTTTGCAATGAACTCGAACTACATTAGTATATGCACCTCTGGCATAGAATGTATGGATATGGATACTCTGCATGCTGCAATCTGTGTGTATCTATGACTCGGGCATAGATATATTTCATAATGGCATATAATATAACACCCGGGTTTGAGTAGAGTATGGAGCGCGCTCATGGTTGAGGCGGAAAGAGAGAGAGGAAGAGTTTTACTCGACTCGGTTTCGGTTTGGTACTATGGCAGCAAAATGGCGAGAGAAAACGTTAATCTTGCAAATCCAAGTGCTGTATGCGGTATTATGCGAAAATTTATCTGATTTAACACCTAATATACAATAACTTAATATGCAGTGTGTTCCATCGAGGAGTGAGAGATATATGATGCCAGAGCAGTGGCTAGGCTCTGACTCTCTGGCTGTACCACACTGGACCGCTGGATGGCGCTGCCTCCTGCTTGATGCTGTTTTGTATCTGAATATGGTATGCATTTGTATAGCTATACATGTGCTGGGGTTCGGTGTCTATAAATTCTCGCATAAAGGCTTCCACTAAAATCTGCATGAATATATGGGAAAATATCTAGTATAAGCTGCTGGGGCTATATTATAGATACTGCAGCGGCTGGAAGTTGTTTTTGCTTTGCTGTTTGCTGTTTTGATACTCTTCTATATGGCTATACACAAAATGAAGGGTTAGAGCTAGAGAAGGAGTGCGGAGACGGCAAGCCAAGCCGAAAAGGAGTTGTGCAGTTTGCTGCATCTATAAATATCAGCGCTTATCTATATCTCCACATATATGCGGTAGCAAAATTTTATTGTTAAATGATTCACTGCACACATATTCAAAAAAGGAGGAAAAGTGTGTGGTGGGGAAGAATGTTTGTTGGTGTTTTTTATGTTTTGTTTATTTTTTATTTTTTTTTTTTTTTCCTGTAGTTGTCGAGTGATGTTGGCCTATTGAGAATAAGTACTCCCCAAGCATGAGAGTTTTGGATTATAATTTGCCTTTAGAGAGTTTGAGAATAGGAGTCAGCTGGACAGTAAATAATTTTTCGTGTGGCGACAAACAATGAATATTCAGGAAATGAATTATAAAGTTAGAAAATGACAACAATGAATTACATATATACAGAGGATAGTTAAATTGTTGTTGATTGTGATGACGTGATGACAATAAAATATAAAAAATGAGTAGACAATATACTCGTACATAGGTATTTACATGGAATGAGAGAGATAAGCTTAAGTGGCTGGATAATTATGTTTGAGAGTTCCTTTTTGAAAAAGCCCTTATTTGGTTCTTATGAAGTATTTCCGCATATTTTTTTAAGTAGCTAGTCAAAGGGGATTCCTAACAGAGCTCCAAATGAATCTTTTTTAAGTTCCTACTCAAACAAGTAAGGTGCATACAAAAAATGAAATATCGTTTACGAGAAGTTTTAAAAGTTTTTTAACACATATTGCATTATAAGAAATCTGAAAATTGATCATTCCTTCAAGTTACCAGGAGACAAAAAGCGACTTTCTTTTTTAGTTTCTGGAAATTTTTTAATTTTTTATATGGAGTTAAAAGGACAACTTTTATAATCGACAATGGTGTTGTAATCCTCTAAACTATTTACCAGCTTCATACAATTTTCAAAATGACTAGGCCCTGAGATATTTTCCATAATATTTAAATGCAGTTAATAGTAACCATTAAAGTACCTCGGGGCAAGATGGTTAGTACGTTGGACTGTCATGCCGAAGGTCTGGGTTAGATTCCCAGCCGCTGCCACTTAAAAACATAAATGATTTTCCCGAGGTACTGCCTCTTGCGAAGAACTGACAAATCCTCAAAGAGTATACTTGTCATGAATAAGTGCTTCTCATCTAGCCGTTCAGACTCGGCAAAAAATTGTCGGTCCCCTCCATTCCTGCCAATAACACGCACACAGTAATGTTTGAGAGTTGCAAGTCACTAGGCCCTGGTTCTCCACGAGCTGTTGCGCCACCAAATTTATTAATTCTTTTTAATAGTAACCATAGGTATACGGCAAAATGCAAAAAACCTAAGTTTCTCACAAATTCTATGGCTTCTTACTTCTTTCGATGTGTTGATCGGAGCTTTGTCTTAATTTTCTTCAGTCTAGGAAATAGCAGCAGGCATTTAATTATTACAGTTTATTGTTATAGCTTTACATTTGTATTGTATTGCTCCATAAAGACATAGCAAATCATTACACACCTGACGTTGGTACAGCTGTGACGTTGTGTCTAAAGAAAATAAGATATTTTTTTTCTCAAATTCTGAAAATAAAATTGGTAACGTCAAAATTCTACTTTTTATCTGAAAGACAACCAAATTCCATTCGTTACCAAATGGTCGCTGGCGAAATGCATCGGGAGTTCCTTGTGTTTGATTGGTATTTTATAAACACTGGATGCTATCAGCATTTTTAATAACTTGGAAACCACCAAACAGTGTCTAATTACCCACTTTTGAACCTTGTTTTGAGCATTTTATAATTCGCTATAAAATGCTCAAAACAAGGTTGAGGCTGACAGCAGGGCTAGAAGATTTTTTTTCTGATTTTTTCTCAATTTTGTGAAATGTTCATTTTTCGTCCAAAGTATCTTCTAGATATTTATTGATAGCGTTCTATACAGTCTTCTTCATATTTATTGACCAAGGAGCTGCAGTTCCTTAAAACTTCCTATTTTCTATGTTTTTTTCTCGTATAGTTTAACCCCTTAAAATTGCTTTTTGATACTTAAACTTCAACGATGATAAGTTTAATATACCATCCCTAGCCTAGTGTTTTTCTTTATAAAGGATGAAGATGAAGTAGAAATGCGGGAAACAGTTCAACGTTTGAAATTCAGGACTTCATTACTAATGGTTCATATATGTTTTGAAAAATCAACAAAAAAACAAAATTGACATATTAATACCTACTTACATAATTCATGACGTTATGAAAATAAATATGTACAACTATTAATCTTTGTTGCATTACTGTGCCAAACATATCAACAGGTGGAAAATTTAATTACTTAATGGTTTTGACGAAGTTTATGTGACAATCAAGAATATTAAAAAAACGAGTTTTTATAATTTCCCATCTTTTTGTCAATACACTCTTTCCCCATGCGATCTTCCTATAGGCATACCTAACTGTGTACCATATCTACTGTGTACCCAAACTGGTTTGCACAGAATTTCCATCTTTCAACAAATTTTTAACTATCTAGGTCTACCTACTTTAACTCAGATTTAAACAAAAAAAATCTAAAAAAATATTTCAATATATTATTATTTCTATATTATAAATCCAAAAGTTTTAACATCTGCCTACACATAAGATCTATATAATTGACTTGTTAAAAAAAACCATCAATTATGTGTGGTACGAATTTTACTATACCTACCTAAAAGCTCAAACAACAGCTATAGATTGGTACCGTCCTACCTACATCTCTATCTCTATAAGTAACAAAGTCACCAAGTCTAACTATAAATTAAGAAAAAAACATAAAATTAACATTAATAGATATTTAATTAGCTCCAACAAACAAACAAAAAAAAAAACTTCTTAAACAAAAAAGTCTAAACAACCTGTTTCGACATTTTTCATTATAAATTCATTCAATTCCACTCAATCAGAACTCCTTTCAACGCTTTGATATTATGAACTCTCACCGACCACACAGGTTGCCATGTTGCCAAAATTCCAATGGTTTTCAGCTCCCGGGGATACCATAACCGTTTATAATAGATATTCGGTCGCATAATATACCTACCTACCTACCTCTCTAAACACATCATCCAATGAATCTTTCAAAATGGGCCATTATTTGTGAATATCATTAATTTCACAAAAACCACATTTTTTAATGAATCAGTTCGATTCACCAACAAAAAAAGAAATAGTTGCAAAAAATTACTTCTTCTCTTTCCTTGGGGCCGTGTATAATATTATTTTCAAATCCAAAAACCTTAATGCACACGCGCACACATTAACGCATGACCGATGTGATCTTTTTTTTTTGTTTCCCATCAACCGGCCATAGATACCGGCCATTATACCACGCACACACAAATGCACACTCACTCAGCAACATGAGAACGGCAAACATAACAAAGAACAATAATGGTGATTTTAATGGCTTCCGACCGATCACCAGTTAAAAAATGGTAGACGGAACCAATAAACGTCGTTTGAATACGATATAAGTGCCAACGGGAAAGTGAATGGGTATAGAGAGTATAGTGTATTAGTAGTTAATACGTGTGCAATATTATGGAAGCCGAACCAAGGTACTTTGAGACAAACTCAGAAAGAGATAGTGGAGTTGATGGAAATTAGAGTGAGAAAAAATAATGTAGAAAATAGTATGTTGGTGGAAGGTAGGTAGGTAGGTAGGTATTTAGAAGAAAAAGTAGGAGAGTCTCTTGCTGTAACCATTATTATAACTGTATCTCTAGTCACATGATGTTGGATTTTGAAGTGTGTTCTCGGTTAATGGATGCTGCTTGTTGCTGCATGCCATTATTATTGTTGAATGTAAATCTCTAGTGGAGTGAGACAAAACTAAAGAGACAATAGCCCTTCATGATGGAGGCTGCATTTCTTTTTTTTTTTTATTTTATTAAAGAGATGTCGTATAGGTAGCAGACAGTATAAGGAAAATGATGTTTGGTGGCAACAGCTGATTGTATTCATATTTAATGCTGAAGGCGGTTATAGATTTATTCTTAGTCAAGAAATTCTTGATTGAAGGTGTGATGGAAGGAGTAAAGATGGAATATGGAAGCATAAGGTAGGTGGATATTGTTTTAAGATTTTTGATAACAAAAGCAAGAAAGTATCTTTCGAATTAATTAAGAATTTTAAAGAGATTTATTATCTTATTGCCAGGAGATCAAATTATGTAGGCATAAATATTGCCAATATACATAGTGTTTTCTTTTCATATATGTAAGTGGTTAGGGTGATGGCACTAGTAGACAGCCCTTTAACTTTTAATGTCAATCTGGACTTAAGAAATCCTATTAAGAGCTGTAAGTGCGATTCTTGTCTAGTCAGCCACCAGTTCGTTCCAGAAGTCAGTCAGCCATCTAAGTACGCCAGGAGTAAGCCCCCAGTTAACAAAATGAAATGAGGGACGACTATGCGGAACTACTTTTTCATACGTGTCTAATTTTGTAAACAGGCGACTAAATACTGGAAAAAGGAATTTTAGAAAAATTATTTAAACAGAAATCAAGAGAAATTAAAAGGTGTAAACTAAGCTTAATGCAATACTAAAAACGTGTAATCATCAGTAGTCAGTCGGGAGGGGGCACTTAAGAGAATTGCTGAAAAAAAAAATAATCTAAGTCCAGCACTCTTTCTAAATAATTATACGTTGAACGAATTCATATATTTCTTGCACGAAACAAGTAAAATATAATTTAAAAAACACAAAAACTATAACATAATGGACTTCTCTTCAGTATTTTAGATGATAAAGACCTTTAAAAAAGACACTTCCACTAACTTTTATATTTGTTGAAACTTTCACATTCAAATATTTTGTAAACGTGAAGCAAGCCTTAATTTTATAGCAGAAAACCATCATCCGAATTCTGCACACATATAGAAGGCTTAATTGTACTTTGTATGCTGATTTTATAAAGAGGTGGCTGACTATAATAGAAAAAGCTGACCTAAGAAGACAATACCCCTTCTAAAAACATATCTCTTTAAGAGCTACTAGGTATAAGCCTAAGTTAATTAAGTTAAACATTGAAATTAAATTTTTGTTGTATAGACCTACTACCACATAAAATTAATGAAACTTGATTTTGTATAATGTGAATAAAGAAAGAACAAATATGAATGTCTTACTTACTTAAAAAGTTCCCGAACTGTGAAAGATCTCTACCTGAATAACGATACACAGTGAGGCAAAAAGTGGATCGGAGTCATTCAAAAATATTTTTGAAAGAGAAAAGTAGAATTTTTCGGGTGCGAGTTTCGCGGAAAAAGTTTTGTTTGTATTGAACCAGGTTGTAATATCTACCTTATCAAACAGGTTTAAAAAGGGTCTTATCCCCCTCCCCTAAATAAGGCGAAGATTTTGAAAAATAAAATTACTTAGGTAATTTAGAAAAACTATTATTAAAAACAATAAATTGTTTTAGCTTTTTTTTTGAAACTAGAAATCTGATCCTCTATTTTATTTGAAAATTAAGTTAGGTAGGTAACTTCTTTAATGAATAGTTTTTGGATAAATATTTTCAAACTCAAAATTAGAAAATAAAAAATATTTAGAAAGGTACTTTTGATATACCTAAGAAAACACGTCTAGAACTAGCTAGTTTAGCTTTCAGTATTCAATACTCTTTTCAATTTGAAGTTGGAAACTAAAAATTTGATTTTTTAAGCGTTGAAAATTACAAAAACTATTTTTTTTTCGATTTATAGTGCATATTTGCGATAATCACTTCCGTCGTACCTAGTTTAGAAGAAAAAGTTGAAATTGGTTTAATTCAACTAAAATTGGAAGAAGTTACAATGGGGCTTCAGGGTCTAAATGTTAATTATAAATGTGGTGTTGATGGCATACCATCAATCATTTTAAAAAATTGCAGTGACTCACTTTCTTGGCCGCTGTGGAAAATTTTCAATAAATCAGGTTTATTTTTACCTGAGTGGAAGGAATCATTTCTTGTTCCTATTTTCAAGGCTGGTTCTAAAAACTTAGTTGAAAATTATAGAGGAGTTTGCAAACTCTCAGCCATACCCAAGCTCTTTGAAAGTTTGGTTAAAACCAAAATTGAGTTTTTGACAAAGGAATGCTTGTCGGAGTCACAACATGGCTTTGTACCTGGTCGATCTACTGTGTCTAATTTGGCGGTATTCTCATCATATGTTCTAAACGCACTGGAGGATAAATGTCAAGTAGATGCGGCTTACACTGACTTTAGTAAGGCATTTGATTCGGTTGATCACAGTATTTTGTTAAAAAAACTTGAATTCTTCGGCTTCCATTCTGAAATGCTCAAGTGGATTTCTTCGTATTTAAAGAATAGAACTCAACGAGTTTTAATTGACAATAAAGTTTCTAGATGTATAAATTGTACTTCTGGAGTTCCTCACGGCAGTCACCTTGGTCCATTACTATTTATATTATATATTAATGATATAGTGAACGTAATCCAAAATTGTTGTTATCTGCTGTAAGCAGATGATTTGAAATTGTTTCTTAAGATCAAATGCTTTGAGGATTGTGTAAGAGTTCAATATGATTTGGACCGTATTTCAAATTGGTGTTCTCTTAATAGTTTAAGACTAAATATCGGAAAATGTAAAACAATAACATTTTCTAAATCAGCATTAGCTCTTTGCTTTCCATATAATATAAATTCCAATCCCCTCCTTAAAGTTAATGACATTAAAGATCTAGGTGTTATTTTTGATAGCACATTTTCCCCAAAAAAACATATCGACTACATTGTTGCTAAGTCGAACCTTAGTTGGGCTCATTAAGAGAAATAGTAAAGATTATACGGATCCTTATGTTTTACTAAACCTTTACACCTCACTTGTTAGGTCAACAATTGAGTATGCAGATGTAATTTGGAACCCATGCTATAGAGTTCATTCTGATAAAATTGAACCAGTTCAAAGGCGATTTACTAAATTTGTGTTTTATAAAATGCGTTGGAATTTTATGCCTGACTACAAAGCTAGGTGCCAATTGATTGGTATAAAATCACTAGCATCTAGAAGAAGTACTCATGATGTAATGTTTGTGAGAGATATAATATGCAGCTATATAAAAAGTCCGTTATTGCTTTCTGCTATTTCTTTTTATGTACCAACTAGACAGTTAAGAGCAAGATATCTCCTTTTTGAGCAAGTACATAGGACAAATTATGGACAAAATGAACCAATATCACGAGCTATTTCCTCGTTCAATGAAGTTTGTGCCATTTTTGATTTGCATTTATCTCGTGATAAGTTTAAAAACGAATTATTATTAAGAACTGTATTCTAATTATTTCTTATTCTTATATTTTATTAACAAATCATTATTATTTATGCCATATCTGTTAAGCAAATGCTTGTAGATGAAATAAATAAAAATAAAAAAAATATTTAATGAAAAAAATTGGCAATGCACTGGATTTTAATTTTCGTAGCCAATATTTCCCTGAAAGATGAATAAATTTATTTGTAAGTTGTAGTTTGTAATGGTGTAAGTATTGAGACTAAATTTTTAATTTAATAATTTAAAAGAGCTAGAATTTAGAAGTTTCACAAAGGTTTCCAAAAAAAATAAATGACATAAGAAACGAATTACCTTCTTTTATTAAAGTTGATAATTTTTCTTATGACAACACTTTTACTTGTGAATGTGAAAAAAAGTGATATAGCCTGTATATTAATGAGAGTAATATTGATATCAGTAGTTTGACTTAACAATTTAGATTATTGAAAGTCCAAAGGACGAATGCTCAAAAATTTACCTAGCTAAAGCTTTTCAGACACAAGTTTTAGCAGAAGGTATAGTCTCTTAAAAAATAAGAGTTTTGGAAAATATTTCTAAATCACTTTATATCCTGCCATCTTCTTCAATCGTAAACACACTACATCGAGTCACCCAGTTCAAAAGATTTGACTTCTGTATTGATTGGATTTCAAACTTGAAGTTTGGTCCTCTTTTACGCCTTTTGAAACTGGAAGCTGGTATTCGAAGATCAGTGGCTGAACCAATTCCATCGACATGTTTTTAATTTCTGGACTTGGTCGCGAGTTCTTCTCAGAATCTTTATTTTCTCCTCTATTAGCACTCCTTGCACACATAACCAAATAACCGTTGAAAAGTGATATTCCGAAACAGTTCAATATTAGCTCATTCTTTCTGATTTACTGATTTATTATCTAAAACATTCTACACATGAGGATTGTTGAAGTGCTTATTATTACTTATGCCTGAGAAGTAGCAGTAATGGCCTTCTAGTGTGCAATTCGTCATCGGATCTCTGTATTCTTAGGTGTTGTTTATAGATTTATTGTTTATTCTACAATTCTACTGATTTAAAATTCAAATTATCGAAAGTGACATTTCTTCCTAGCTAGTTTGTGTAATTGTTCATAGAATATTTTTACTCTTCTTCTTCTTTACTTACTTTAAAACTTACAATTTTCACTTGATCTTCATTCAGAGGAATCTATCATGACTTATGATATCATCAACCTTATGTTTTAAAACCTGACCTGATTATATTTCCCATAGAATGAGATAGGCAAAACACAACGAATGTAAGCTGATGTCCTTGCCAAAATATTTCTTAGTTGCAGGATCTTAAGAGAGGTGTCAAAGTTTTAAGTAAGCTTAAGCCAAAATTTCCCGTAAATATTTGCCACTATTATTAAAAAACAGAAAAAAACATCCATCCAATTCACCAGCTTGCATTTAAAAGCCAGCTGGACAAGGACATTCAATTATTGCTATTTAAAAAAAAAAAGGATTTAAATTGATCACTATTTATTTAATGTAAATTTTCCAAAAAATATAAATCAAAAATAGAAATCAATTTTGGGAAAATTAAAAAAAAATAATATGAAATTAGAAATCAAGTTCTAGAAAATTAAAAAAAATAATAAAAAATCCAATTTACAGTGTTTTACTCCTTTTTAATCTTATGGGATCCTTAAATAAATATTCAGTAGCTTTCCAATTATGTTGAATATGATAAAAATTATTGCTCTATTAACCATAACCGCGTGTATTTTGTCCTTATAATTTAGGAACTCTAAGAAAAATTTATTTCTATTTTGATATTTAGTTATTGACATAAGCAGAAGTTCGGAATTTAATTTCTATAGGTACGTAGGCACAAATTATTAAAAGTACTATACAAAAAAAGTCTCAATAAATACCTTCTGCAAGTGATTATCCTTAGAACTATATTTAAATACATACTTGATGCTTAGTTAATTTTTTTTTTATTTTCTTATTAAATAAAAAAGGAAGTCCAATTACAAAAAAAAAAAAAAAATCCCAAAGTCTCAGTCAAATATATAAAAAAAAACAACAACAATTTCCCATCAATCAGCGTTGTGTGTGCATTTAGCAACAATTACCGTAACCTTTCTTACCTACCGCATGCATACCCTCCCACTTTATAACCTAAAACGACTCAAAGTAGGTACTATTCAATTAAACTCTACCTATACGGTGTGCAAAAGGGTTAAAAGCCCAAATTACTTTATATAGGTAAAATATATGCCCACTTGAAAGGTGTGCATTTGTTGCTTTTTGTGACTCTCTATCTTTGTGTATGTAGGTATAATGTGCAGGGATCACAGTTTGTTGTTCGTACTTAAAATCAATTTACTTAATAACAGCAATTTAAGTGCGCGTACACATTTTACTTTACATGATGGCTCTCATCCATGGCATGCAGTGCGGCAAGCGGAGTGGTGTGGTGTGGTGGTGGCGAATAATATACGAAACATAATATTGGCGGCGGCAGCGGAAAGGCGGTAGAAAAAGCATTACTCTATCCCCCCGCCAAAGTATACCGCATCCTCTAAAAATATCTACCCCAACTATATAAATGTATGTAGAGTTGTGGATATAGCTAGTTTAGTTAGAGAGTTTGAATAGTTCGCGAAAAGAATTACTCTTGATAATGTATGAATGTGTGTGTTATTTTTTGTGTATTGGGTTGCATTTTTGCTTATACATATAAGTTTGCCGAGAGAGATTGCATACTTTAATCGTTTAAGTGCAGTTAATTTATTGGGGTTTGTTTGTATTTCACTATACGGCGAAATTGTTTTAGAGTGAAATGTAAACAATGTGCATAGTATGACGCCTACTGAATTTGTTTGAAGATGACCCGCACAAGGGGCAAGGGTATAAATATATGTAGATGAGCTGCAGCTATGTATAGTTATTCTACGAAGATTAAAAAAAAAGACCAGAAACGGAGAGAAAAAGAGACCTATGTATTTTTCAAGGTATTTTGTTGTTTATTACTTCAGCTGCAAGCTATGTATGAACCTACTACGAGCGGCGTTATAGTGTAATTTAGAGTTAATTACGTAGAACGTGTTTTTTATATAATTAAAAATTAAATTTATCTAAAGGTACATCAAAAAATTAGCAGAAGAAAAATAAAACTAGATCATTTGCACGATCTTTGAATTAATTGATTCTTGAATATTCGACACTTTTATTGGCTAAATTATAAAGGTTTTATGATTTTACTTTTTTCTAGGTAAATTCCCATTAGTACAAGCCCAACTTCTGTTTCAGACTTTTGAATTTTTATTTTGTTCGTCTTCGATTTTTCTTCTCTGATGTACCATCGAACTTTTTTTTTAGATATATTGGGGCCTTTATTCATATAATGATAGGTAATATCGCAACGCAAAAATATCTCTTCTTTAAAATTGTTTGAAAGCTAGGTAGCTATAAACAAAATTAAACAAAACTAGCATCTTTTTTAGGATAAACCTCTGTAAACAAATCAATGGAAGGGATATGGAGCTTGACTCTTAAAAGATTCTTTAAAGTTATTTTATTGAAATTACTGTCAGTCAATCTTCAAAAGATCTCTGTAACAATTTTGTATAAGTCTTATTGAAAACTTCATTTTGACAAATTGAATCTTAGACAAAAACCATAAAAGAAAATTCCAATTTATATATTACAGAGGCTCAAACTTGTAAAAGTCATTTTAAAGAAGCTTTTTAAAAACGATTAAAAAATATTTAACATAATTTATTCCCTCAAAAAAAAAAGTAAATAAATCTAAAAAGTTGTCAGCAAATCCACAGCTTGTTTCTCCATGTGAATGGGTATTTAAGCTAGTATTAGTTTTTAGAAATATTTTGAAGTTCTAAAAAAAAAGCTTGCATCTTCCAAATCATATCTGAGATGGCCAAGTAGTTGGAGTGAGTGCTAGATTTAGTTCTTAGGCCGAAAAGCATTAGCAAAAAGTTATTATAGATTAACTTAGAGCGCACGATTGGGGCCAGTAAGTTAGTTTTAAGATATTGATAAGTTTTTAATTTTTGTCTAATTTTAAGATGGTTTTAAGAAAATAGAAAAATAAAAATAAGTTTCAAAAAAAAAAAAAGAGTGCTGGACTGTCACATAGGAGTTCGTTCCCTAGAATGGTTAGAAAAATATTCGTGTTTTATAATCCTTTTCAATTTTCAATACATTAATTAACAAATAATCGTATGTGAAACAGTTTCAGGTTACAAATGGATTAACTGCAGCAAAAACCACTTAAAAGAAATTCAATTTCTTTTTTTTTTCTTTTTTTTCAACCTCTTAAAAGTTGTATTATCAATTTCTAGTAACCTATCCATTAACAGAAACAAGAAAGCCTATATTCAGTTAGGCCGAAACGTGCCTAAAGTGTTAATTGAGCTGTACTGTAATTCAAGATTTTAGTTTGCGAGATTTCGGGTCTGATAAAAACGGGATTTTGTTATTGTAATATTATGAAAAGTGGGATTTTGCAATTGCGAGATTTCGAAATACAAGATTTTGACGTATGTGAAGTTAGCAGGGCAACTTTTACCCATGCTAATGGGACTTAGTCAGGAATTTTCAGTTATTTTGAATTTTTTTCCCTTATTTTTTGCATTTCTATTCCTGATTTCGCAGTTTGCCAAAGTGGCCTAACAACTTTACAGTGAAGTTATCAGGTCACATCACGTATCTCAAGAAACAAGCAAGCTAGAAAGTTGCATTAAGGCTCAAAATTTGTAGTTTTCTTGCATTTCAAGAATAGGCTATGTCAAAAATTTTAAGTCCTTTTTAAAAAAAAAAATTTCATACTGATCTGCCAACTGCACTGTGAAATACTTAAGCAGGTCAGCATCAATTTTTTTTTTAAAAAAAGGACCTTAAAATTTTGACGTAGCCTATTTTTGAAATTCAAAAAAACTGTAAGTTCGAAGCCTTACTCCAAGTTCCTAGCATGCTTGGTTCCTCAGATACACGATGTCATCTACATACTTACTTAATATTGATGTTAATTTTGGGAAATTTTTAAAATTGAGGACTTCAAATTTTGAACCTAGCCTATTCTTGAAATGCCAAAAAACTGGTCACATTTGCGTGGGTCAAAGTTGCTTTGCTTACTTACTTTACTTACTTACTTTAGATGGCGCTCACAGTCCAGGATGGACTACGGCCTCAACCAACAAGCCCCTCCAGCCAGCTCTGTCTCTAGATAACTGACTCCAGTTACGCACTCCAAGTTGGTTGAGGTCGCTCTCCACTTGTGTGCGCCACCTTAGGTGGGGTCTTCCTCTGCTGCGCAGACCATCAGGGGTGGATTCGAAGACTCGTCGGGCTGGTGCGTAGGTGTCCATACGCTCCACGTGGCCCAGTCATCTCAGCCGCTGTATTTTCAGCTTTTTAACCAGGTCGACGTCACTGTATAGCCCGTAGAGCTCATTATTAAATCTTCTCCTCCATACTCCATCGATACAGACTGGACCGAAGATCACCCGAAGAATTTTCCTTTCAAAGCACCCAAGCAGACTCTCATCCGTTTTTGACAGAGTCCATGCTTCTGCCCCGTACAGCATACCGGGATGATAAGGGTCTTATATAAAGTCTCCTTGGTTCTTTGAGAGAGGGCTTTACTACTCAAGTGCCTTCTTAGCCCGAAGAAACAGCGATTGGCCAGAGTAATTCTTCGTTTGATTTCTGCACTGATGTCATTTTGCGATGTAATAGTGGAGCCCAGGTAGACAAAGTCCTTGACAACTTCGAAGTTGTACCTATCCACCGTGACGTTTTGCCCCAGTCGCCGATGTTGAGATTCGATTCCTTTCTCGATGATAGCATATACTTCGTCTTGTCCTCATTAACAGCCAAACCCATTTTCGCCACCACCGCACAGTGTGAGAATTCGCTCATCTAGCGGAATTTAATTAAAAAAAATGAGTAGCACAAATTGATGCGAAAACAGGTTTTACTTGCAGCCTTAACCTTCTAATAAGCGAATAAGAAGAAACTTTTATGTGGGAAGCATGTAAAATAAATATAATTAGTCTTGAAGTTGCAGTTGGTGATAATATCACTATCAATTGGCTTGTAAAAGTAGTTTTGGTATTTTTTTTCTTGTGAGTGCTGTGTATGTTTTTTATAAAAACTTTTGATTTGTGTTATTAAATACGATATCAGTGAACTGAAAAGTAAGTAAATTTTTTTGTTTATAGGGTGTTTACATTTTTATTTGGTGGTTGGGATAAAAAAATTAGGCATTTTTAGTAAATTTTTGTATTCATGAGAGAAAAACTTTATGTATTTCGGGTTATTCGGTTTGGTTAGTATATGCATTTGAAAGCCTGATATATTGTCTATCATTTAAAGCTCTAAAGTGCTGCAGAAGAGGTGCGAAAATATTTTTTTTTCACATTTGAAGTGGTGTCAAAAAAAAAAAAAATTTGGCTAAGTTGTGTTTTGACTTTAATATTAGTTTTGTTGTGTCCAATGTCGTCTTTTGTGGTACGTACAAGTCAATGTTTCACTTTTAAGGTACGTATAGGCTTTTCACATATGGTTTTGTTTTTTGAAATTTTCAGAATGTCTATCGAAATCACAAAAAAACAAATTTTTGGGGTTTGGATTTCCAAAATCAAAATAAAGCGTATTGAAGCAGTGTTTTCATTTATTATGAGCTATTTTGATGGAATACAATTTTCAGAGGATGCAATCAAAGCACTTAAGGCGACTGTTAGTCAGATTTGTTTTAAAATTAATGAGAGGTGGGCCAAAAGTGGTAGGAAACGGGACGTTTTTGAAAGCATTAATTCTTCCTGGCTTAATGAAACCTTAACTCTGCCACATAAATTTTTGGATGAAATTCCATCCACTTCAAATATTAAAAAAGTAGGAAGGCCAAAAAAAAATTTTGAAGAGTGCTGTGAAAAAATTAAAATGAAAAAAGTGCAAAGCCTCTTGGATTCATATAGCTTTGAAGAAATTGGAACGGCTTATGAAAAAAACTTGAGGAAAGTTGGAAAGAGAGATACTGCTGCTATAATTAAAAAATTGGCACTTAGTTCCCCAAAGGAAGGTTTGTTTTCAATATTGTATCATAAACATTTATTTACTTTTGATTTAATTAAGGTACAAATTTAAAGAAATCACTCAAAAAAGTGTCCTCTAACCGAATTTCTTTATCTGCTGATGAATCGCTAGCATTGATTGTGGATGCGCAGTTATCCACTCATCAATATGAGATTGTGCGTCAGAAACTCAACAAAATTGTTCCAAATTTAATGCCCACATACGACAAAATTAAAGAATCCAAGAAGAAATGCTATCCTAATGTGAACACTGTGTCAGAATCGGCTGCCACATGTGATCTTCAGAGCTTAGTTGATCATAGTGTCAGGCGTTTATGTTTGGCAGAGAAAGATGTGTTGAATTGTGAGGATTTTAAAACAGGGCTTAAAGAATTATCTCTGATTTTTAAATGGGGATGTGATGGAGCCCAGCAAAGATCATATAAACAAAAATACACGTCTGAAGAATGTTATGACGAAAACCTTTTCAGCGTGTCTATGGTTCCAATTCAAATGTTTTGTCAGGAAGATCGTATCAAGACCATAATTTGGCAAAATCCTGCCCCCTTGTCAACAAGATACTGCCGCCCCATAAAACTTGTTTTTGCCAAGGAAACGACTGACTTGATAAAACAGGAAGTTGATCTAATAGCTGAGCAAATAAACGCATTAGCACCTATTGAAATCCACGAGGAAGAATTTCATGTTGCAATTAAACCAGTATTTTTGTTAACAATGGTAGATGGCAAAGTATGCACTGCCTTATCACCTGTGACATCGTCATCACAAACATGTTACATATGCGGTGCAAAGCCATCAGAAATGAACAATGCCACTATTATTTCGAGAAAGTCTTTGGATGCGTTTTCAATGTCCTTTGGGTTAAGTCCACTCCATTCTTGGATTCGTTTTATGGAGTGTATCCTTCATATAGCATACAGGCTTGATGTTAAGGTTTGGCAAGTCAAAGAGAAGGAAAGCAAGGAAAAGGTCAAAGCCAGGAAAGAACTCATACAAACAAGATTTAAAATGGAGACTGGCTTACGTATTGACATGCCAACTCAACAAGCTGGCAACTCGAACGATGGCAATACGGCAAGGCGATTCTTCCGAGACGAAAATAAAACGGCTGAAATAACAGGAATTGATATAGAGCTTCTAAAAGGGTTTCACATAATTTTAGAAGCTCTAGCTTCTGGATTTCCCATTAATTTGGATGCTTTTGAAGCATGTGCGACCAGGACTAGGACTTTATATCTAGAGAAGTATGGATGGTATTACATGCCAGTAAGCGTCCATAAAGTATTATTTCATGGCAGACAAGTGGTTGCTTCTTGCATTCTTCCAATTGGCCAACTTTCGGAGGAAGCGCAAGAGGCAAGAAACAAAGAGAATAGGAAATATCGGGAACTATTCACCAGAAAAACATCGCGGTTGCACACGATAACAGATCTTTTCAATCGACTGTTGATAACTTCTGATCCTTTCATAGCAAGTCTCAGGTGCATTCCAAAAAGAAAGAAAAATGTGATCGAGCATGAAGTCCTAGATCTTCTAAATGTCACAACTTAAGCTATCTTAAACTCTTTTAAAATATTTTTTTCTGCTAAAGTGTGAATGATTGTGGTTTTAATTTATATTTTGTTTAAAGTCCCCTCTATAAAAAGTGAGTTGCTGTATAAATTATTGTAGTTTAATTTCATTTTTGTGTATATTCATTACAAATTTTACAAATAAGAATTAACAAATTGCTTTTTTTGCGAAACTTAGAAAAGTCTACCAAAGTGCAAAAAACGTGCAACTTCACAACTCTGTAAATCACAAAATTTTCTTAATATGTAAGAAATTGTAGTTTTATTCTTTTTTGTATATATTCATCATGATTCTCGAACGAAAATATAACAAAAGACTTTTTTTTGTAACCGTAATTAATTTTTTTGAAATGGGTCTGCAAAAGGCAAGAAACTTGTACTTTTGGAGCTCTGTACATCACAAATTTCAAGAAATATAGTAATGATTGTAGTTAAATTTAGTTTTTCACATGTTTTAGATAAATTTTGCAAAAAAAAAAAAAAACAAAAAACATAAACTTGTAAGCGCTATTAATTTAATTCCGCTAGATTAGCGAATTCCCACACTGTGCACCGCTTCAATACTTGCAAACGCGCCGATAACAGCTCGCTTCGTTCTTCCCATGATGTCAATATCATCTGCATAAGCAAGTAGCTGAACGGACTTTTGAAAAATTGTACCTCGGTTGTTGACTTGCGAATTGCGTACAATTGCTTCAAGTACGATGTTTAAGAGGTTGCATGATAATGCATCGCCCTGCCTCAAACCTTTCAAGACATCAAAGGGGTCGGTGGTGTTCTTACCGACTTTGACGGAGGAGCGAGATTTCTCCATCGTCATCCTGCATAGGCGTACGAGTTTAGCAGGGATGCCGAGATGCGACATGGCTCTGTACAGCTCGTCTCTGTTTACGCTATCATACGCGACTTTGAAATCGATAAAGAGATGGTGTGTATCGATTTGAAACCCCTAGGTTTTTTCCAAAATCTGTCGGAGTGTGAACTTTTGGTCGACGGTTGATTTGCCGGGCCTAAAACCACACTGATAGGGGCCGATCAGATTGTTGACAAATGGTTTTAAGCGATCACACAGTAAAGATGACAGAATTTTGTATGCGACGTTGAGGAGACTTATACCTCTGAAGTTGAAACAATTCAGAGCATCTCCTTTCTTATGGATGGGGCACACTATACCGAGGTTCCATTCATCGGACATACTTTCTTCTGACCAAATTTTGAAGATAAGTTGGTGTATACTCCCTACCAAGTCATCTCCCCCTACTTTGAATAGCTCGGCTGGCAGGCCATATGCACCAGCAGCCTTGAACGCCTTAAGCTTAGCTATCGTTAACCGCACTTCATTTAGGTCGGGTGGACGGAAATTTTGACCGTCGTCGTCCAGGTTGAATGGATTATTCTGCCTCACAGCGGAATTTGGACTATCGTCGCCATTTAGCAGTCTAGAAAAGTGTTGTTTCCAGATCCTCAGATTTGCTAGTTCATTTTAATACCTACGAACTTTTGACAGAAAGCTGGCGGTATAGCCATTCAATTCTAACCATGCTTTGTCGATCAGCCTATTATCCTCTATTCTAAAATATCACGCATAAACTTTAATCCTTTGACAAATTAATTTAAGCATCTCATTGCTCAAACAATATCATAAAACTTCATCAAAACTATAACCAATAAAATCCATGTCACATATAATCTCATCGTATTGCTCTTGCCCCCAGGTCAGAAATGTATGTAGATACTACAATAATTTATAATCTCCCTCCGAATACGCATATTCCCTTAAGGACATCACAAACTATTCTTGTTCTGGATGCTTAATGGATAGTAAAATTCTCCCGAAAACTATTATAATTGTGTATAGCTATATATGGGTAGGTAGAGAGTGAATATGTGGTGTATTTTCCTATCGGATATAATTACTCCGCATCATAAATTCAACTATACGCTCCATTCCTAAGTCCTTAATTTACTAAAATTCCTTCGGCAATATTCTTCCATCATCTATTTGTATGCTGCGTAGAGGTATATAGAGAAGTCTCTTCTCTTATTGCCACCAGCCAAAGCGAGAGAAACATTAAGACAAATAAAATGAAAATAAAACAAAACAAAAAAAAAAAATAATAAAAAAAACTTTTCTAATTTATTTGATTCCTTTAATTGAGAAGGAAAATATGTTTACGTTTTAAGGATATTTTAAGCACCCAGGACATCTTTATTTATTTAACTTTTTTTTTTTTCAATTTTATATGAAAAAGTTTTTTTCTTAAGAAAAAAATTATAAGTAAGTACATACTTAGAAATTATAGAAAATTCTTCTTCATTAATTTGTAATTTATGAGCAGCCACTGCTGCCACCATGTCGCTGGTTCCTCGTTTCTTATAAGTTAATTTAAGGTTTTTTTTTTTTTTCTTTTTGTGTGTTTTTCATTTTAGACTCGCATCGTATCACAAGACAAAATGAGCTATATTCGGTGAATCCAATTTATAGACTAGATGCCACTGCTGCATTTTTCTATATATGTATTTGCTTACCTTGGGGTATGGCATGATATAATATTACACTTGGGACACATTTCGATGAAATATCTCCAAGTGTCCCTGGTCGTACATCTTCTTCTGTCTTATTTTCTCAGGGTCTTATACTACCTATACCCACACTTTTCGATGTTCCAAAAAAAAAATTCAACAAGACTGAAAAAAAGAAAAAAAAATTAGGAAGGTAGGTATGTATATCCAAACACCATGGCAAAAACTTTCTCCTTGACTGAAGATTGTGTATGAAACCCTCTTCCCAACAATAGGAGGGTGGATATGATACCAAATGGTAGAATGGTGTTCTTGGTTTTCTATTTTTTCCTTTTATAAGGGGATGAAACTGACAACGACGACGACGACGACGATGTAGTTGTTAAAGGCACATTTAAAAAAAATGGCGAGTAGCATAATAAATTCTAGCATTAGACACACCATACAAAACGCCTACCTAATACGCGTACAGCGCACTTGCGTATAGGTAGTACACCAAACAGAGAGTCTCTAACTAACTGTGATATCATAAATTGGATCCTAAAATGGGGTGAAGACGATAAAACAAAATATAAAATCACTAAAAATAATTTTTATCTTGAATTTAAGGACATTTTTTGTTATCAATTTTTAAGCAATTTCCCATCGAAATATAATCCTTAAAATAGACTATGCATAATTAGTTACCACAAATTATACATACTACAAGCCCTAGCGTGTGTGTGATATCTTTTATATCACCTTTTTATTCGATATCCAACTGTGTTCGGTTGTGTAATTCAATCTTGAAGTGTATCTAACAACCCTTTTTATGGAGGAGCAACTTATATTGCATTACTCACACGTTGTTATGTTGTATACGGTAAATGATGTAAGTGGGAAGAAAGTTCATATGTGCGACATGATACTGTGTTAATTTCTTATTAGGTGGTTGGATCTTGTTCCTTGTACCTTTCTTTACATCCTTACTGTTGAAGAATTTTAAGTTAAAAAAAAAACTCAAAGAAGCAACAGTCTTTTGCCAAAATCTTTTGCTAGAATCAACCGGGAAAGTCCTGAAACAAAAGAATCAATATAGCTTGGTTGTATCCTTATTCCCTTTTGCCCATGTAATACCTTCCAGCAATAGTACTAATATAACTACCTAAACCTACACGAAAAATAGCAACCTTTTCGAGAAATATTTTCGCGATTGAAGATTTATTACTCTTAGAAAACAACACAACGACTACGATAATGGTGTATCCTTTCACCCTTTGGTGCACGAAATCTAAGCTTTTTGAGAAATCCTTTTTCTTAAACAAGTGCGCACAAGAAACACACGGTTTTGCAAAGAATGTACCTTTTCTATATACCTATAGCTGACATTGGTATGGGGGAGTTTATAACAAGTTTTTCTTCAATGAAAGGGTGTTCGTGCAGTAAAAGGGGGATACCTCTACGATGCCAAGTTAACAAAGCAAAGCTAGAGAGTTGGACCCTCTCCACGGGTATAATACTCATCCTTTGAACCCCTTTAGCTCATTCTCAGCTAGTGGAGTCATTCTTTATGTTGTGGAAGAATATACAATTTTTGTTCTTCTTTGTTTTTTTTTTTTTTTCTGTTTCTTTCACACACAGATTTATGAGTGTTTATAATGAACTTGTAAAGTAATTATGCTACTATGGGTTCCTTTTTAGATCTCATGGTAGGTGGGTGTGTATTTTAAAGGTTTTGGTCTTGACTCTCTATGGATAGGTATACATAGACAAGAGTCAAGATGTTCTATTGAGGGTGAGGATTATATTGAATGTCAGGCTATTGGATGTGATACGGATAGTAATTACACGCTTCATTGTTGACTTTTTGTGTGTGTGTGCCAAAGAGCAAGCATGAGTGCAGGACAATGATAGTCGTCTTCTTTTGCACTGGATATATAGAATAGAAAACAAGTAGCAAACCAAAAGAAAACAAAGAAAAAAAAAACTAAATAATAAAATTCTAAGGGTATATCAAGTTTATTTTTGTATGGAGTTAAGTGAAAAAGTATATTCTTTGCTCGCACTCGCAGTGTCCTGTTTCTGTAATGTGTGAAGTGAATTTGAGAGAAATTTATGTTTTGTCTATTGTTAAGCTAAAATAATACGAAATAAATTTTTAACTTTTTTTTGGAAATTAAGAAGTAGAATGAAACTAGTTATGTACCTTGGTACTTTATAAGTTCGGTGTCTAAAGATGGATGTTGTCTTTATTTTTAGTAAGTTGAGTCTGAGAATGCAAATTACAACATATATATATATACATATATTAATAATAATTGCAAACGTTTGTTTTACTGGTACTTTAAGAGGTTTTAATCAAATATCCCATTAAACTGATGTGGAAGTCCAATGGGGATAGCTTAAACAGGTTCAGCTATTTGATTCATATATGAAACAGAGTTTTTTTATGCATTTCCTTAAAAGATATACGTATTCAAATTTTTGTTTTAGCTTCGATTTTGGTTAGTTTGTCAAAATTTCTCTAAAAAGAATCTAAAGGTAAAGCATATCTATTTAAGACTATAAAGACTGCAAGCTACTTTCAAGCTGCTCTCGAAGATAAAACTCACTATTGATCACAGTCATGGAGCTAGCTTACAGAGAGCTAGGCAGCTATTCGAGAGTAACTCTGGAGAGTTTTGTTGTAAAAGCCGGTGCGTTTCCATTTGAAATTTCTTTCACAAAAGGGGCGTACTTGTTTAGTGGTGCGTATCCGTTAACACTACAAGCAGCTCTCGAGAATAAACAATTCAAGTTAATACAATCATGAAATTAGCTCAAACAGGGGTAGGCAACGTTTCTGTTATCTTGTGTTTTCTCAAAAATATAAAATAAATATTTGTTTCTTTTGACTTAAATTTGATAAATATAAAATATTGAATAATTAAAGCCAAACAAATTGAACAAATACTAAAACAAAAAAATTTTAAAATTTTATATTTTAACCTGTTTTTAATGTTTTGTATGAAAATATCTTACTTCTAAAATTGTTCATTCAAATAATTTGTTTAATAAACAGAATTAAAATACACTGAGCTACAAAGACAGTGGTGCTGTCGTACTTTTTGATATATTAACTTCTTATCAGTTTGACAGTATGTCCCTATGTTTTGCAGAGCTTAATTCTTTCAATTTTTTTAGAACTGAATTAAAGAAGATATTTTTTAAATCACTTAAATTATTGCAAAATTACAAAGGTATGACACTGTTCTCGTAACTCAGTGGAACGTAAATGTATAACTTCTGTTGTTTTTAATGGTATGATCACTATATACCCTTTATATACTGGTACCATGCTACCCCAATGTACCCCTATTATTATTTTTATTGTTAAAAGAAGGCTTTAGGTACGTTTTCTTACTTGCGATATAATAAGTTTGCATATAGGTAATAGCATATATATATTTATGTATGTATATATATAAAAACACGTTTCTTTATGTTTTCTTAGAACCAAATAAAAGGGTACCTACAATTATTTTTATCCATTTTGCAAAATCTTATTTTTCCCAAAAAAAAACTTCCTAGTTGTTAAAAACAAATAAATAAATTTCCTTTATTAAATGGATAGGAAACTATTTTTCAAAAATGTTTTTTTTTTTTGTTTTTTTTTTTTAAATTCATTTTTATTTTCCATGTTCTTAAAACTATCTTAAAGCTAGACAAAAATTCATAAAAACTAGCCTACTTATCAATATCTTAAAACTAACTTACTGGCCCCAGTCGGGCGCTCTAAGTTAAACTATAATAACTTATTGCTTATGCCTTTCGGCCTAAGAACTATCTTAATACTAAATCCAGGTCGGTTTTATTTTTTACAGAGAAGAATTTACAAAAAAAAACTCGGTATCATTGTCTTAAAAATGGTTAATAATAGTAAGTGCCTCCCTAAGAACTATTTTTTTTTTATCTTAAATTTTTTTCAAAATGGTCTTTTTGATTTTAATATTTTTAATATTTCAAACCCTATCAGATCGATTTTTTTAAACTGGGTGTTTTAGGGATCTTAACAATTTCTGGAATATTTTTACCCTTATATAAAAATAACGGTAACTTCAATAAAAATTTAAAAAAAAAACGTTAAGGAAAATATTTTATTTTGAAAATTCGATATCTCAAATCGAGCTGACAGTTTTTTTTTTTCAATTTTATTTTTATATACAACTAAGTAAATACTTAAGATTGCGTACCAAAATGTCTCCTAAATAATATTTTTTAAAATAATAATTTAAATAAAGGATTTCAATTTTTTTCAGAGAACTATATTTGATCAATAATTCAAATGCCATTCTTTTTTTTCGCATCAAACTATTAATGGAGTTGTTTTAACTAATAACAGGTTTTTCAACAGGGACGCTACAAAAGTAGAGCGACAGGGACAGCAAACGACGCCATATTTCTTGCCGCTCTTTTGAAATTTCTCTTCAGTAAGGTTTGCCGTTTCATGGAAAGATATACGAGCCAACAACGAGTCGAAATTATTAAAATTTATTACCGAAATTCGGAGTCAGTGGCTTCAACGTTAAGAGCGCTACGTCCAATTTATGATCGTCATAATCGTCCTAGCAGATCAACAATTGAGCGTGTAGTGGAAAAATTTGAGTCCACAGGCACAGTACAAAATGTTCCCGTACCAGTGAGACAAAGAAGTGCCCGTAGTGTCGAGAATATTGCTGCCGCTGAGGCTTCAGTGTCAGAAAGCCCAAATGTGTCTCTCACACGTCGTTTTCAAGCGTTGGGCATCTCTGTGACGTCGTTGTGGCGAATTTTGCGAAAAGATCTTGGCCTACATCCTTACAAGATTAAATTGACGCAAGAACTGAAGCTGCTTGACCACCAGAAGCGTCGTATGTTCGTGAATTGGGCTGAGCAACAACTTGAAAATGATTCGGATTTTCATCAAAAAATCATCTTCAGCGATGAAGCTCATTTCTGGCTGAATGGCTTCGTCAATAAACAAAATATGCGGAATTGGTCAGGCAACAATCCACACGTACTCCATGAGTCATCATTGCATCCCGAAAAAATTACGATTTGGTGTGGTTTATGGGCCGGCGGCGTCATTGGAACGTACTTCTTCCGTGATGATCAAGACTGGCACGTAACTGTGAATGGGGATCGCTACCGAATATTTTTGACCCCAATTGGATGATATGGACTTGGAGGACATGTGGTTCCAACAATCAATTTATTGGAAACCAAGTTTGGAGAACGTGTTATTTCACGAAAGGGTCCAGTCGCTTGGCCGCCTCGGTCGTGCGATTTGATGCCGTTAGACTATTTCCTGTGGGGCTACGTCATGTATTTGGTCTGTTCTAACAAGCCAGTGACTATTGATGAACTTCGTACGAGTATCGAACGTAAAATTGCAGCAGTATCGGCCTATTTATGCTTGAAAACCGTCGAAAATTGGGTTCAGCGTCTGGACAAGCGTGCCCGTGGAGGCCATACAAAAGAAATCGAGTTCCATTCATAATTGCATCGAAAGTATACTTTCACAGGAATAAAAAATTTCATTTGTTTTATTATTTGATTTTGTTTTATTTAAAAAAACTTTTGTAGTGCTCTTATTGGAAAACCCGATATAATAATATATTTCATGCTTTTTTATTATGTTTTTGTATAATTTTTTTAGAATCTTCTGCCTCTACCTTAGCATTAGATCAAATATGAGCAACCATGTTCTGCATATTATTACCACTGAAATTGAAAACTGTTCTTAGCCTAAGCGGCTTCTGTTTTAATTGTAAAGTTCAAGTGCTTATGCTTATTACAAAGTGTTATGCCTTTGAAAAACTTAGAATTACTGTAAATTCTCGAAATATTTAAATCTTATATATTTACATAATTCAACTGAGAAACTTATAATTTTAAAACACCATTGGTTTAAGTCTTAAATTATCTGTTTTCATAAATAATTATCCTGAGCTTATACCAACATTCATTTGGTAAACGGTATAGTTGAGTTAAGTTAAGTTAAGCGTCCAAGTTACTTTTGTCCAAAAACTTTTTACATGGGTAACTGGAAACACCCATAGCAGACCAACGAAGTTGCCTGAGCGGGAACCAAAGAAGGAGTTAATGTCCTTGAAACTCACAAAGCGGGAATGGAATCTTTTATGAATGTAATCTCTTACTTCTTCAATCAAAAAATTGCATTCATTGACTCCACTTTCGGACCTCGACTTCAAATTCTAAAATTACCTTAATAAGAAATTGAAATGATTCCAGTTATTTTTGTAGTCATTTTAATTTAAGAGCAATCGATTGAATTAAATCTTTTGAGAACTAATGCATTCTTTCCATTTTGTTTTTTGCAGTTTTTGTATTCGTTTGCATTCTCTGCAATTTGTTGCATTTTTATACATTCTTCTGTATTCTTAGCTTTCTTTTTAAACCACAAAATATGGACTTTATACTTATAACTGCCAAATTCATATTTGAATTAAAGAAAGGTCAACGAATTTATGTACACACACAAATTTAGTGTGATTTTAGAGAATTCAAAATTAGAAAAAAAAACATTTTAAAATGGCAGAAGAATTCAAAGAATGCAAACGAATGAAAAAGATGAAAAAACTCTCTAAATATTCCATTCAATTGATTGCTGTAAAATAAATGGGAAGGCAAAATCTCAAAGTGAACTTTTGATTGAAATCATAAAAAATTGCATTCACAAACGATCACATTCTTTTATTACTCTGACTTTTAACTGATGAATAAAATCCTTAAAGTAAGAAGGTGCCACTTACGTCTTACTAAAAAAAATCAGTAGTTTATAAATGACTATAAATGTGTATAATAAAACAAGCCCTAAAGCCATCATCTATTATTGAGTTTTCCCCAACATACGCTAAACATCTATGACAAATCTAAATTGCTAAAAATGTCTGGCCCCGTTTTTTTTATATTTCCGCCAATAGGCATAATAGCTCTGTTAAAGTAGATAAATATATGTCCTGGTACATCATTAAAATCAATTCCGCCCAACTAAATAAATTCGAAATCTTCTTTTCTTTTTTTTTTTCATCAAACGCAAAACCAGAAAAGAAATAAAGAAAAATCAAAAAAAAAATATCAAGAGGAAGGAAAATACTATCATTGAGACAAAACGCCTCCAACAATAATAAATATTCTTTTCCTTCAGTTGATTGTTACCCCGTATATACAACTTTATTATATAGAATTTTACTTCTATATAGCAAAAAGAAATGATAGTTTTTGGTTAAATGAAGTATGAAATTGAAAATGTACGCCTGCATATATATGAAATAATGTAGAAAGTACACCATTCCTTTATTATACCTATCTTGATATTAAGACTAAAAAAAGATACATATCTTTGTCATATTAATTTTTGTAAGAGAAGTTCATATAAAGTAGGAAAGCTTCCTTAAGATAAATATCTATGACATTCGTTTTAGATATTATAGATATACCTTCCTCTTCCTATATACTTATGCTTTGCAATAAATCACCATTGTTTAAGGCATCTTTCCCCCAAAAATCAGTAAATGAGAAAATCTTCAACTAAAATTAAGATGTCTAGTTTTATTTAGTCAAAATAATAATAAGAAAAAAAAAACACATAAAAGGAAATATCCTTATCCAATATTTTTCATATACACAGATGAATAAGAACCAGAAGAAAATAAACAGGATTAATACAAAACCAATGAAGTATGACTAGACTATAGGAGTAGCTATCTGGATCTGAACTTGATTTAAAATGTATCTTCTCTAATATTTTGATTACGTTTTATACACTTAATTGGATAGTGAAACGCGTATTAATTACTTCAGAAGGCAAAAAATAATTCTTACAGCAGTGTTGGAATAATCACAGTAAATTGCAGAAGGCGATTTGACGCGCCTCCTTTTTATCACAGGAATCAATGCCTTTTTAATTGTTTTTTTTTTTTTTAATTCTTGTTTCTTTACTCTACAGACTTTTTCAGCTTGCCTCTTGTATGCAATGCTCTATTCCTATATAAACACAGACTTTTCACAGGCTAAAAACGTAATTATAAATAAAAAATGTATCTATAGCAAAACAATATAACATTCATACTCTCTTATATACAGATACAGATAAAAAGATCCTTTTTAAATGGTGGGATGGATGGATGTGTATCTATTTTGTGGGGGGCTGCAGCAATGGTTCGTGGGGGAATAATGTGCATAAATTTGCCCAACTGTTGGTAAAAGATACGGTCTTGATCGAGTGAGGGAGGGAGGGAGAAAAGTCTTGGAGTTTTATTGTTTTTTTTTTTTTTTTGTTATTTCCACTTCCTTACACCGCAACAGGAATGAATCTTTCTTTGGGAAAGAAAATCGTTCGATATAGTCAAATGGCCACACTTTTTTCCTCGTTATTTTTTTTTTTCACTCTTCTGATTCTTCTTCCTTTATTTTTTTTTTTTCTAAATAAAATGGAAATTATAGTTTGAGGGCATGAGGATGCGGTGGAATTTAAAAGCAAAACAAAAAAAAACAAAATACCAGAAGTGGGCTTCTCGTTTTGGAAACACCCAATACAAGTCGCAGCTGGATTTATGTCATGGTTTTAATTGGCTTCCCTCGAAAACCCATCAGCAGAGCTCCCTTACTCTATATATATTTTTTTTTTTCTTCATTTTTTGCTGACTGGCTTTACTTTGGTTAGTGCAACTCTCTTTCTGTGTGTCGTGTCTCTTCCATGGGCACTTAACTTGAAGTAAAGTTTGGGTTTTGCTATTTTAGCCAAGGTTTTCTTAGACACTTTCTTTACACTCTATTTTATTTTATTTTTCTATTTTCTAGGACTAAATGTGGTGTTTATGGGTGATTTTTTTTTCAGTTATTTTTTACTTTTACTTGAGAAAAAAAAGGGTTTAAGAGAAAGTCTGAGAGTATGGCTATATAGAAAAGCTTTGATTTAACTATATATGTATACAGTGTATAAGTACACACTATCTTATCCCGTTTGTTGTGTCTCGGGCAATAAAATTAAACAATAAAGGGAGTAATTAAAATGAAGTTTAAAAGGAGTTAAGCCTTAGGTGGTGGATTGTAATTACGGAATAACAGAAAAGGGTAGCAAATAAATCAGGAATCACCCTTGGATTTTTATATAGAAATAACGTGGAACATATTTTTGTTTTCTTTATAAAAACGAAAATTTTACTTCTTGTATATTTTTGAAAAGGGTTTGCGACAATGTAATGGAAGTAGGATAAATCAAAAGATGACATAAAGTTGGTTTTAACTGCGTGGGGAATAGTTGAATGTTTATATAGGTACTTCAAAGTTATGAGAATAGATTTGAGCTGTGATGTTTGAGGAATTTTTTTTACTTAAGTTTAAAAACTTATACTTGTTACATGGAATGAATATATTTATGCAGGTACTTATTAACATGTTTATTAGTTTTTATCATTTTTACCAAAATAAAGTTATTTTAAACTTTTTAGCGATACACTTCAAATCTCACTTACGAAGTTCAAAATGATGCACGTATGTTGGTGCTTCCAATAAGTACTGTACGGAAAGTTATTCTATAAAAAACTGCTGCATCTTGTCTGTCTTTCTCTATTTCCATCTAGTTCCCCGAGATTTTAAATTAGGTCCTATCCGTTCACGTTAATTAACACAGTCATAGTATTTTCTTTTAATGTATAAAGAAACACTTACTTTATCAAAACCATCACATTTTTAAAACAAAATTCAATACATTAATTTAAATAAAGGTTACTGTTCTTACCTTCCAAAGAACCATTTTTTTTATTTTAAATTTCCTAAAAAACGAATGACAGATTTCAAACATTCTGGAAATTTCACTGAGGGAAAAATAAATACGCTATCAAGCATGCTCAAGAATAAATATACTCATCTCACAAATTTCCTTACACAATATGATAAAGTCTGTGCTGACTACATAAATGCATATGCAGTGTAAATAATTGTGTCACTTATCAGTGAGGAGTTCCTTATTATGTTTTGAGTACAGTTTCTATAGAATATTCTATGTATTCAGTGATTAAATAAAAAAAGTACCTACTACACGGACTAAGTATATAATTGTATGTCGGTTATCGGTGATGAGTGCATGATTATGTAGTAAGTACAGTTCATAAATGTACTCATTACATATATAGAAATATTCTATGTGCCTATTCACTACATTTATATTTTTTTTCTTTTATCTGTGATAAGTATATGATAATGTAGTGATGACAGATTCCATGTACTCAATACATAATTAGAAATATTCTATGGACTCATAATAGTTTAAGTATGTGTCTATATTATGGACTGTATACAAACTTCATTTTAATATTTAATCTCTGTTCTCTCTATTTATTTACATTAAGAGTCCATAAGGTCAATTCTCGATCTATGAAGTGGTGACTTGGCTAAAAATATCATTTGATTTTTCACAATTATTTTCCACTATATCACTTCATAGACACACCTTATGTGATTTTCAATTTAATATCGATCAAAATATGTACCAAAAAGTGGTAAATGATAAATTTTGTCATTTGTTAAGTAATTTTGAGTTTTCTTTTTCAGTTTAATTCAATTGTATTGTAAATGCCTCAATGGTTTTGACAAAATTGTGATTATACACTTAGTTCATTTGATTGCTTAGCACTTGAATTGTTCCCTCCTCCAAGATTGTGTTTTCTCAGTAATAAAAGAATATATACTGTGGAGATGCTTTTACATTTAAGTTCAATTTTTCACGAGTAATACTGAATCAAGTAAGTCATGAAGTTGTGAAAAATTGTATCACTTCACAGCTTCACAGATCGATAATTGATCCCCATATGCTTATGTATGTAATCTCTACATTATTTATGTTATGAGCCCATATAATACGGCAGTTTAGGCACTACTTGTTTATGCAGGTTCTTTGGCATGTAAGGTATGACAAAAATCTTAAGTTTGTAATTTGTGATAATGTAATAGATGAAATTTAATTAAAAATAGATTTAAAATACGAAAACACAACGACAATGCTTACAACGTCACGTTTTAGTTGTTTTAAATCCAAAACTCTATTTTCAAATTTTCTTTTTAAATTAAGTTTCCTTGCATAAATATTTTGCAAACCTTAAACTAAAAAAATACTTTTTTTCTTCAAACCAATTTTGTTAAAAATTTGATGTTACTAAACATAATTTTTATTTTCAGTTTTCAATATAATTTTCTTTAATTAACAGCCCAATGCAACTTTATAGCTATAGCTACTCACATTTTCTTTATTTTTTGGGAATATGAAATCACAAACTAAGACCAAAATAGTATTACTTTCATATTTTAGAAATTGCTTAGTTAAAAAAAATTGACAAATTTGCGAACTTTTTCGCACAAGTGAGCACTTTTTTTTTGTTGAAAATAGTGGTGCGGTGTTAACTTTACTCTTCGATAAATTGTTTTTTGGCCGTAGAAATATGCTTATTTTCTTATCTCCTCGGTATATGGCAGCACAAAACAGCACAACTTTAATTTTTAAGAAATTGCTAGATTGAAAAAAAAAATTGCTGGTAAAATTTGTAATTTTTAATATTTACGGTACATAAGCGCCACAGGTTTTTTTTATAAAATTCGAAAATGGCAGTGCTTACTCTACGTTTCAAACCTTTGCATTGTTTATTTGTGGCCATAAAAGTGGCAATTTTTTTCACCTCTCCGGAGCTTTGCAGAATAATCTGGCCACAATACAGCACAACTTTCTCTTTTAAAAAAATTCGATATTAAAAAAAAAATAATCTAAAAATTTGCAAATTTGCTATTTTTTTACATGAACAGGACAAGGCAGCGTAAGCTGAGCATCACAATACAGTACACGGTTTTTATGTTTCGTAAATCGAAAATGGCGGTGCTTACTTAATAAAAAAAAAATGAGTAGGTACCCTCTGAAGGCTATACCCTTTTATACTACCATATTTTTCAATAAAAAACATGGCAGCAAAATACATAACCTACAACCTTTTTCATTTCATTTAAGACTAGGTCTGTTTTGAATCAATAATAAGAATAACTCAATAATTCCTATTAAATAGTGCAAAGTCTTGTTGTAGACTGATTTATTTTTAAGTTACAAAATCTAGAATATTTTAATTGTGACATTCGCTTGCTTAATTAATATTGATGAAGTCTAATGTTTAAAAATGAATTCACAGATTTTGAATTTTCTAATTTTCAACAACAATATCCATGTAAATTGTGAAGAACTCCTATTTTATGCTTGTTTTAAAATGATTTTTTGTTTTAAATTCAAAAATAAAACCAAAATAGAAACCACTTAAGAAAAAAAAAAACAGTCCTCAACAAGCTACCTATAATACAAAAAATTGCCATCGGCTTTCCTTATTTGATTGTCACTACCACTTGTCGTTGTATATATTTTTGTTTGCTTTCAAATAAAGAAATTAAAAATGGAGATAAATTTTTCCTCGAAAAATTGGAAAATTACAACCAATAAACACCCCTCACTTAAAAAAAAAAAAAAAAAAACAGTATCATTCAACTAGGTACAGGAACAACATATGGCGACTTTAATTTTTTTTTAACATTGAAGGTCGCATGTTTAGATTCAATTTTTAAGGACCCTGTCGTCGCCCTTAAACAATTTATCGAGGTAATATATGCCATCATGTGGTAAAAAATGTGTTCATTTAAAAAAAAAAAATGAAATCTTATACCTACACACATGAATAGCGAACATCCCCTTGAACTTCTGTGGACATGGGAATATGATACAAGCCTTGCCAAGTGGACAGAAATGTTCGTCTCTTCCTATATATAGGTATAGGTAGAGTATCTTTCAGATATATTCATATCTGAGAGTTCCAGTGAAATATGATGTATGCGTGACACCTCCTATTTCCCCTATATGATAATATGCATTAATAAAATAGATTTATTAAAACGAATAATTTTCCTTTTCCCTTGTCAGTGTTCATTTTTCCATTCCGGCATTTCTTTGTCTCCACAGTGGAATGTACCTAATAAATCTTTTGGAAGAGGGATTCACCATGTAGGATGCTTTATAATGTCATCTCAACGAATATTATATGTATATACCTAGAGAGATGGAGAGGTATAAATATACACATTTATACAGATTTCTATATCTCAAGAGTGTTATGGACTCCTAGCTCTATATCTTACTACATATATATTTTCACTTGTGTTACCAAAAATAAAACGTTACACGTTTCCTTTATTATATTGGTTATTGCGGCGCTTTCTATATACATATCAATTTATCATTATTTATTTTATGTGCTTCGAAGTTTGTTTTTTTATTTTTTTTGACTAAGGGGAATTCTTAAACTTCACTCTCGAGGAGATTTTTGATGATGCTGAAAGTATCTATAGAAACTTCATTGTTAAAACTTAAAAGATAACATATGTTGAACTAAAGTATATCTACGTTATATTCATAGACGTGTGTATATATTTCTGTGTTATATCTTTCTTTGAATTTTTAACGACATTAAAAGAAAACATATAGTCCTCTTGAATAGGGATTTTTTGTTCACAAAAAATAAAAAAAGAAGTTATTTTCAAAGTTTATGAAAAAGTTTCAAGCCGTGATAAAGTTTTCATTTTCCATTTTTTTTTTTTTTTTTTTAAGAACGATTCCTTCTTTTTTTTTCTTCGCATGCTTCTATTTTTCATCCTCCCTAATTCTTTGTCTTTTTTGAAGACCATAAAATTGAAAAGTTTCCAAGCACTGACTGAGCAAATATATGCGAGTAATATATTTTTGTTTGGCTTGAACGATGATGGCAAGTTTTATATTATAAAAAAAAATAATAAGAGATTTTTTTTTTTTTTTAATTTTACGTTACGACAATTTGAATAAGTGTCTTTGGGAATTTAGAAACTGCCATATTCATTGTCAGCTGGGTATCTACATAAAAAAAAAAACTTTGGCATAAACTTCTTGGAAAGAAAAATGCGATCATAAAAAAATTAAAATAAAATAAAAAACGAAGACAATATGAAGTTAAATTGAGTTTTTTTTTGAGTGGTTATGGGTTGGTATTTTTAGATATTATGTGTAGGTACATTTGTAATTTTTTTTTAACACCTGGAATTTTATTCATAAATTTTAGAAGGGATTTAATTTTAGATACAAAAGTTTCTTTTTCTGTATAAATTTTGCACCCTCATTGAAAAGTTATAAAATGCAAAAAAATATTTGTAAACATTTCTTCATTAATTGCGATACAACTTCCGTTTTAATTTGCGATATACGAGTACCTACATGGGTATTTGAAAACGCAATAAAAAACAAGCCCCGGGAGCCGATGGCATACCAGCCGAATTATTCCACCACGGCGGGCCAGCCTTACGTCAAGCAATTCATGATATCATAGTGCACGTATGGGAGCATGAAGAAAGGCCAGAAGACTGGCGAAAAGGTATCATATGCCCCATACATAAGAAGGGAGATGTCAAAACGTGCAGCAATTATAGAGGTATCACGTTGTTGAGTACCGCCTATAAGATACTCTCCTCTATCCTACAAGACCGGATAACCCCATACGCTAAAACAATCATCGGCCAATATCAGTGTGGTTTCATTCCAGGCAAATCAACAACTGATCAGATCTTTACCCTTAGGCAGGCGATGGAAAAATGTCTTGAATTCAACATTCCAACATACCATCTGTTTATAGACTTTAAGGCCGCCTATGATAGCATAGCCAGGGTAGAACTTTACAAAGCCATGAGAGAATTCGGCTTCCCAAATAAATTGACACGACTATGTAGGTTGACTATGACCAACGTAACAAGCCAAGTAAAAATAGGCGGATTGCTATCCAGACCAATCAACATCTTTAATGGACTCCGACAAGGGGATGGTTTGGCCTGCCTCCTCTTCAACCTGGCGTTGGAGAAAGCAATCCGTGACTCTGGCACGGCAACAAGAGGGACCATCGTCAACAGGTCCAGCCAGATACTGGCTTACGCAGACGACATCGACATCATCGGAAGAACCGAACAAGCTGTACACGATTCCTTTATCCACATCGAACAGGCGGCACAAAATCTGGGGCTGCACATTAGTGAAGGTAAAACAAAGTACATGGTGGGGTCGAATGCGGGAAGAACAGTTGGTCAAACAATCAAGGTAGCGGAGCACGAATTTGAAGTGGTGCAATCCTTTAAATACTTTGGGTCAACAGTAGCAGCTGCTACTTCTCAAATCCAACAGAGCCTACTACAGTCTGTCAAAGCTATTCAAATCTAGAAATCTAACCATAACTTCAAAACTGCTGCTGTACAGGACCATGGTCCTGCCAGAACTCATGTATGGATCCGAGACTTGGGTGATTAGCAAAAGGCACTGTGACCTCTTAGCCGCGTTCGAGAGAAAAGTCTTACGGAGAATTGTTGGCCCCATATGTGAGGAAGGACGATTCCGGAGACGGTACAACCATGAGTTGTACGCAATCTACCTTGAAGCAGACATAGTGACAAAAATTAAGCTCGGTAGACTCCGGTGGGCAGGGCACCTAGCTCGAATGAGTGAAGAGGAACCTGCTCGGAAAGTCTTTTGTGGTACATTCGATGGTAGACGGCAGCGTGGTAGACCATGCTTGCGCTAGAGAGATAGCGTAGACCAGGACGCCCGAAGCTTCGGGGTGCGCAACTGGATGGCGTCGGCTCGAGACCGGGATAGGTGGAGAGACTTGTTGAAAGAGGCCAGGACCGGACCCCGGTTGTCGAGCCGATGATGATGATGATGATGATGATGAATAAAAACATTTTATGAATCAGAGTTTTTTTTCTAATTATTTACGTGGATGTGCTCTATGAAAATCATCAAGAAGTATGTAACTACCCCCATTCACCATTTGGTCCAGTTCATCAAATCGTCAAAAAAAAACTGCAAAATGATTAAGCTACTACTGGTGACCACATTTTCTTTAAACAAACAAGGAATAGGAAACTGCTAGACAAACTGGGATATTGTGCCCGCAGGAAGCACCTTGAAGCAGAATCTCAAGTTAAAATGGCTAAACCACTGAAAACTAGAAAATTACTTATTTCGCTTCATATCAGTTTCTCCGGGAATAAAGTCGTATTCAGAGAATGGGCCGCAGCCCGGCAATCAATCATCTTGCCGAACTCAAGGGTCTGTCTAAACATAGTGATGCATGAAGCAATCGATCAATTGAATCAGTCTAAAATACATTCAAGCCATTTCGGAAGGTGCACTGGGTTGCAATCAGTTCGAAAAGTAGTTGAATATTGGATATCTAATATCAGTAATGTAGTTTTCATTTGTTTGTTTAGAGTACATAGCTACTCCTTTTGCAAACCTCTTTCAATAAAAAAAAATACCTACTTTCGAACAGTAAAAGAAAAATGACGTAAATAATGGGAATAGCCTTAGACAGAATAGGGTCGTTGTAGCTGCATTGAAAAAATACTTGTCATTGGGTTGTGAGCCTACAAACGAATACTCCCAAGAGAGTTAACTCCCAATGAACTTAGTCCCACCAAAATAAGGACTTGGTTTAAGTTTCCAGTCACCTAAAAAAAAGCTCGAAGATGTAAAAAATAATAATTAAATATAATGTTATGTTTAAATTCTTTTTTTAAGGTAAATTATAAAAAATTTAATTTTTATTTCTGAAAAATTCCTTAAAATTTTCTGTAATTTCCCTTAATGACAAATAACATTAAGTATCTATATGTTGTCGAGTAAAAAAATGAAATATTTATTGGAACTAACATAACAACACAAATTTTTACACAAAAAAAAACTATCCGCTGAAAAAAGTCCTTATTAACTAAAAAATTTTGATTTTCTTTTGTTTTATGTATTTTGCTTATTCGAATGAATGACTAAATTTTTAATTTAATGATTTTATTTTTATTTCGAATTTAGTTTTCCCTTTTAAGTTTTGAATTCAAAATTCCCAAAGAAAGGGATTTTTCGAATGATCTCTCAGCACTCTATTGAACTACAGTCATTCCCTATAAACGGATTTGGTTTAAATTTTCTTCACAGCATTTGTATAAGATTTCCTATAGAAGGGCAATTTGAGTTCTTATTTAAGCTCGTCCAAAACGGGAACCTTTAACGCACACAATAATATTGATTTTATCAAATTTATTCCAAAAGTGACTTACAATTTTGATCAGAAATTATTCATCTTATGTTTAAAAATTATGAAACAATTTGTGCTCCCAACAAAAAAAAATGCAGAGCAGATAACCATTTATTTCCTTAAAAACTTAACCAGCTTTGTCATAATTTAGTTTTTAGTATTTCAAAAAATACAATACAACAAAAAACACATATTTTTCAAGAGATTGGATACTTATTCAAAAGAAAAATCCATGTTTTAAGGAGAACCTCCTTTTGACTTTTTCTCATTAACGAAATTATTATTTTGTTTCTTTCAATGTCTATTGCTTCCATAAAAATTAATTACAAAGGCATTCAATCCATTAGTTTTGCATTTTGTATGTTTTTGAAATTTTGTTTAAAATAAAAAATGTTCTTTTCGCGATTTAATTAAACTTTCTAGCTCAATTTTACATTTCTTACAGTCGGAGTTCCATACATTCTGATTTTATTTTCCTCCTTACCCCTAGCACTGCAAAAAGGCTTAAAATTAAGATTTTTGTTTTTTTTTTATAAATTTTTCCTTTTCAAAATAGATGCGATGAATTTTGAAAAAGAAAATATTTTCCTTTAAAAAATTTTATGAATAACACTCAAGTCTGAATTCTTTCATTAAAATATTTTACTTTTGATAAATTTATATAAATTCTAAGAAAATAGTCACAAAGAAAATTCTTTAAATAAAATTTTTAATTAAAAAAAAAAATTCCATGGAAAATAAAATTTTAATTTTTTGTGACATTTAAAATGTGTATTTGAATTTCTTTTCTTATTAAAATCAATTTTCGCATCACCATCAGATCTATTAATATTTTTTTTAAATATCTAAAATGAAAAAGAAGTTCACAAAAAGAAATATTTCAAAAAAAGACAAAGAAAAGAATTAATAAAAAACTCAAATTAGTCAAATTCTTTTTTATTTTTCAATTTTTATAGTTTACTAAATACAAAAAAAATGCTTCACACATATTTCCACTTAACAATAATTTAATAATACAAACAAAAAAAACACAACAAAAAATATTCTTCTGATTAATTGCTTTAACATAAATTTACATTCTCATTCATTTTCAAATGAGTAAAACAAAAATCCCTCTAAAAAAAAAGAATATTAAAAAAAAAAACAAATACAAAAAAACGCGTTATTAAGTTATTAATAAATGTTAATGGGTTCTCTACATTTTTATAAAAAAAAAAAAAAAAATAATAATCCCAAATGAAGCCATCTTAAGTTTTTTCGACTATTTTTTTTTTTTTTTTCATTTGGCTGTTGGTCGTCGTCCATTTAATTATCTCGTTTGGTTCTTTTAGGTTCTTTTAAGTTCCCAAGCGGACATGGACATGAGAATGGGGGGAAGCGATTCATTGTATTTCGTTGACAGAATTTGATTTATTTGCTTGACATTTTGATAATAAATTACAACTGGTCTGGTTGAATATTTATATGTATTTTTTTTTTTAATTTTGGTATTTGGTCGAAGTATTATTTCTTTGTATAAAAACAAACGGCTTGAAAAAAAAAAAATAAATAATAAATTTAACAAAACAAATGAATCTTCTTCATACCAGAATTCTCAATTATGACCAATAAGTGGAATCATTTATATATAGTACGAGTATATTTTATCGAAATAAAACTCCACTTATACACCCAATAAAATCGCGAGATAAATCCTGATCAATCACTTGCGATAATGGTGTAAAGGTATACACATTAAAAGGCTAACCGGCTTTATAAAAAATCGATCCTTGACTTCAATTTGCTCAATCATTATGCTATATGTATAACTAAGAGCAAACAATGACCACAGATTATTTAAGGCCATGTAGTGATGTTGTATGGGTTTGTATGTATGTTTATAGTGGAAAAATGCTCGAAGCTATTATTATTTTATGGCAATGGCGAGAGTAAACAGATCGAGTTTGTTGTATAAGTTTGGAATGCGTTGTTGCCCTTAAGGATAAATGTGCACAGATAATGATGAAAAATGTTGAACCCTATAATAAATACCTATGGCTTCTTGAAAAGAAGACAAAACTGAAGCCATCAGCAATAACAAAGATATATTAAAAAAAAAATACGATAAAATGATGAACTTAGGTTTAGCATTGCTTCTCGAGTTATGTAACGGGTGATTTTTTAGCTGGTTTGGTTTTGGCAACACTGGTTTTGACAGCTGACGTGTGTTTAGTACCTTGTGTCACTGTCAAACAGCTTCAGTTTGGTTTGCAATTTAACCATGGATCGTCTTACAAATGAACAACGCTTGCAAATTATTGAATTTTACTATCAAAATTCGTGCTCGGTTCGAAATGTTCATCGCGCGCTGCTTCCATTTTATTTTATTGCGGCCGTATCAGCTAGTGTGACAGAAGACCGCGAAATGTCGATTCGGCGCCGTTCCCAGCAGTTAGGCCTTTGTTACAGCACTACGTGGAAAATTTTGCGGAAGGATTTGGGCGTAAAGCCTTTTAAGATACAGCTGGTGCAAGAACTAAAGCCAGCCGACCTACCACAACGCCGAATTTTTGGTGAATGGGCTCTTGGAAAGCTGGCCGAGGATCCGCTTTTTTATCGAAAAATTGTGTTCAGCGATGAGGCTCATTTTTGGTTAAATGGGTACGTAAATAAGCATAATTGCCGCATTTGGAGTGAAGATCAGCCAGAAGCATTGCAACAGCTACCAATGCATCCCGAAAAAGCCACTGTTTGGTGCGGTTTATGGGCCGGCGGCATTATTGGGCCATATTTCTTCAAAGATGATGCGAATCGCAGCGTTACTGTCAATGGTGAACGCTACCGAGCGATGATAACAAACTTTTTTTTGCCCGAAATGGAAGTTCTTGAGTTGCATGATATGTGGTTTCAACAAGACGGTGCCACATGCCACACAGCACGCGAAACAATGGCGCAATTGCGAGGTGAGTTTGGTGAACAGTTAATTTCACGTTACGGGCCGGTCAATTGGCCGCCTAGATCGTGCGATTTGACACCATTAGATTATTTTTTGTGGGGGTATATCAAGGCTAATGTCAATAGGGACAAGCCCGCTTCGATTGACGCACTGGAAGCCAACATCCATGCATTCATTCGTGAGATACCGGCCGATATGTGTGAAAGAGTATGCCAAAATTGGACTCAGCGGATGGGCTACCTGAGACGCAGCCACGGTCAACATTTGCATGAAATTATCTTTAAACATTAAATTGCAAGGTTCAAACTATCGATTCAAATAAATATTTCATTAATTTTTTCGAATTTTTTGTGTTTTTTTTTTTTAAGTTCTAAGCCTCTTAAAAAATCACCCGTTATAATCATGTTCATTGTTTCCATGACAAGTTCCACCTACTTATTATATTTTTTATTACTTTACACCAACTTAGCTTTCTTGTATCGTGATTATAAAGATTCTTTTTTTAATCTATCTAGCTTTAGGCAAAATACCTCAAAGCCAGATTTGACAGTTAACTTTTTGGCAAAGTAATGTAATTGTAATTTTGGCAACGGGTAAAATATAAAAGATCTTTGATTAAACCCATTATCGCATTGCCCATCCCCATATTAATTCCCAGACATAAGTCTTCTTTTATGTGAAGACCAAAATATAAAAGATTTTTTTCAAATTTGTACTTGGTATTGGTTTCCTATTAAAACCAAATCTAATTTAACATAACAAATTTATGAAAATGTTTTTTTTTATTACATCCGTTACTCTTTGCATCCCTGCGTCTGTGCGTTTGAACGTCTGGGCATCTGTGCATCCACTGTCTTTATGGTCAATCTTTTGTACACAGCACACGGACATCACATGTGGTTCTACAGGGTGGCGCACCAATTGTGCTACAATAAGAAATTCAAATAACTTTTTTTTTAATCGATGTATTTCATTTATTTTTTTTTTATTGGTTAGAAAATTAAATTTTATTTTAAATAGTTAGTTGTTTTTAAAGATTATAGACCGCAAATGACCTCCACGCTCTCCCACGCATATGCGGCACCTGATCAAAAAATTATTCATTGCGGCCTGAAGAGTTGAAGTTGGGATCGCCTCAATTATTGTCGTTATGGACTGCTTTAATTCAGTTAAATTCCTGGGCTTCGTTTTATACACCTCTTGCTTGACATAACCCCATAAAAGGAAGTCTAGTGCAGTCAGGTCAGGTGACCTTGGGGGCCAGCGAAGAGTGGAGTTCCTAGAAATTAATTTGTTTGCGAATTTTTTGTTTAGCTCCGCCATAACTGGTCTGGCTATATGTGCAGTTGCTCCATCTTGCTGAAACCAAACGCTGTTGAATGGTATACGTCTTCGGCGCAGTTCTGGGTAGAAAAACTCCTTCAACATCTTTAAATAACGGTCCCCATTGACAGTAACGGTTACACCGTTTTCTTCAAATACACCTTGATGAAACTGCGCACCACACAGTGACTCGTTCTGGGTGCAGTTCCGTCTCATGGAGCATTTCTGGATTAGACTCATTCCATATACGGCAATTTTGCTTGTTTACATTGCCGTTAAGATCAAAATGGGCCTCATCAGACATGAACAAACAATTGATCAATGTGTTGTCTTCTTCGGCCATTGATATCATTTTTTGGCAAAATTCCAGGCGAACAGGCAAATCCTGAGGGTTTAACTTGCTAGTAATTTGGACTTTGTACGGAAACAAGTTTAAATCGTCATGAAGTATCCGTTGTAATGACCGTCTACTAACTCCAATTTGTATTGCAGATGCTACTGCTGCGATTGTATCCTGAACCCGAACATTGGCATCTAGATGGTACGGCCTTCGTGCGATGCTTCCAGATTCGGCAAACATGTTTACAAACCTCATAATGGTCCATCTACTCGGGGGATTACCGCCAAACTCCCGCCTAAATTCCCTTTGGACGGAAATGACGGACTGCAAAGCATGGTACCGTTGCACTATCCAAATTCTTTTCTCCGTATCCCAAGCATCCATTTTTATAAATCTAAATAGTAACCTACAAAATAAAAAAAAATAAGCCGATTACTCACACAGAAAAAAAGTTATTACGTTTTATTTTTGTAGCATGATTCGTGCGCCACCCTGTATTTCAAAGTAATTTTTCTCTTAAAATATATTTGTCTATTTTTTATTCCGACTATCACTGTTCGATTCAGAATAAAAACTTTTTACACTTTATAAACCATATTCCTAACCAATTAATAAATTCTTAACAATCTTCCCGATTCCATCACTTGAAAAACACTAGCTATTTCAAGCTTTTATTTCTTACTTGTTGACTTTGAACACGTCCGCAACCGTTAGTTTTTATTCTTTATTCTTTATTCTTTGAACTCTTGTTGTTTTCAGTTACAGAAACGGTAAATTTATGAAATTTTGCTTGTTGAAAGAAACCAAAACAATTATTGTTTAAGATCTCTTAGACTTGTTGTAAAAAGTTGGTGAATCTTACTTGTTTAACAAGCATTTTATGTATTGTATTACAATCCCCAGGATATTCAGACTCAAAATACCGAAAGAATAAAAATACAGCTCAGCATTTTGACATTGTTAAAAAATGGTGAGCATTTTTTTCCAAGTAACTTTTGAACAAGATGCTGCGTTGCCGAAACAGTAAGAGTTTTGAAAATAAATATTAGTCGAAACAATAATAATAATAATAATAATAGGCATGTTCAGAAATATGATATCTTAGAGCCCTCTACGCTAATTTTGTTCCGTCAAAAAGTGAGGAAGTAGACCCAACATTTTTTTCTTTAGTAATTTGAAACCAAAACTAAGAAATTTTGATGCAGAATTCTGTTCACGAGAAGAAGATTGCTGAAGGCTCTGAGATCTCATTTTATTGAACATGCCTAATACAGCAATTGCAGTTTCTGTACAGAAGTTTTTGAAGAAATTTTGAGAAACTGGTTTGCTGATTGTCGTCTGTTTTCATCAAGAAAGAATAATATTGCAACTGGTTGTTCAAAGTGTTATCCTAAGACTGTGATAACTAATTCAACACGCCAAAGATTTTAGCAATTGAGCATTTTTTGCAATTTTTTTAATTCCTTCTATTTGACCATTTACTTAAAACTATCTTAAGGCTAGACAAAAATTCATAAAAACTAGCCTACTTATCAATATTTTATAACTAATTTAGTGGCCCCAATCAGGCGATCTATGTTTAACTAACTTAAAACTTTCTTTATAATACAATTCATGTCTGTTTTTATTTTTTACCGAAAAGAATTTACAATAAAAAAAACTGGGTATCGGTATCTCTTATTTTGGGTTTATATAAAACTTACAAACCACTTTCAACTAAATTAGAGCTAATTAATACTCCTTAAGGCTACTTAAAACTATTTACAAACTACAGAAGAGGGCTATTCAGGAGTGATAAATGATTTAGTTTGGCCAGAAATTGGAGGTTGAGACCATGGCTAGCATCAAACACAAGCCATTCCACAAATCAATTTTGTTGATTCAGTATCTCAATAGCTAATTGTGTAATAACTAGGACTCGAACTTTTATGTTCTTAAAAATACAAAATGTGCACATAAAAGGAGAAAATATGCGCTTAAAAAGTGAAAATATTCTCTTAAAAGCTTTAAAATTTAATGGAAAACGATACAAAATTAAAAATAAATAAAAATTGTTTTTGAGACAAAACAGCAGATACTAAACTTTATTCAAAACATTTAACAAAGCTTCCAATCTATTGGGTCCCTGGCCACGTGGGCATACAAGGCAATGAAGAGGCAGACTCCTTAGCAAAAATAGGGGCAATGACACCCATTACGGGACCAGAGCCTTATTGCGGAATAGGAGAAAACGTGATAAAACATAAAATCAAAACAGAAGAGGAGGTGAAAAGATCAAAAATCTGGAACGAACTCCCAAAGCTAAGACAGGCCAAACTTCTGCTTGGGCATCACAACAAAGAACGATTCCAGTTCTGTATGAGCTTAAACAGGAACAAACTTAGAATAATAACGGGTCTCCTCACAGGCCACTGTAAGCTTAGGAGACACCTCTCCACATTCTTGGCTTAGAGAACAGCGCCGCGTGCAGATTCTGCAATGCTCATGAGGAGACACCGGACCATATACTAGGCAGATGTGATGCAGTCGTGCATCAAAGACACAGGTATCTGGGAAATCACCAGATAGAGGAGAGCGAACTACCCTCCCTAAAAACACTCCAAATACTCAAGTTCCTCAATGAAAAAAACTTGGAGAACGTGCTGTAGTATGAGCAACCTCATCCAGCTCGAGACGGGGGCACAATAGATCTTAATGGTCGCAGTGCACTTATACCCCAAATCCTTCATTCATTCATTCATCAAGCTTCCAATTACTAACATTTGTCCAAAATTGTAGCCCAATTGCTCTTCCAAATATCAAAAATTGGGTAATGGAAAGCGCTTTCAGGAAAGAAAAGCATTTATTACGAAATTTCCGTGAGCATACATTTTTTGGACTGTTAAATTCCAGGTTGACATATACACTCCTCGTCAACTGAATACGCACAAACATTTTTTAATATACTTTATCCATTTTTTCCAAACAGTGATGGTTATTATGCCATCTGTTGATGCTAACTATTCCCTTAAGATGTTAAGCAGATAATTCCGAAAGAATTATCCGAAAATATTTGTGCGTATTCAGTTGACGAGGAGTGTAAGTTAGATGTTAGAAAAATAGGAAAAACAAAAATTTTGCCACCAAACGACTCCATCCTTTTTTGGCAATTATGGTTTCTTTCTGGAAAATATTATCAAAATTTGACATAGCAAAATTTCCATGGAACAGAGCTTTTGGTTCAATAAATTGAATGTGCTTTTAACTTTTCATATATTAATTTACTTGGAATTTGTTTCGTAAGCAATAAATACATTTGTTGCATAAAAAAGGAGCTTTTCCGTCACAAAAACATCTAGATTGCCTGAGAGTGATATTTTGGAAATTAGTGGCAAGAGTCGTCTCAACTCTCAACACTTTATCAGAGAATTCATTATATTATTGGAAGTTAATTGTTAAAAAATACTTCCTGACACAAATTCTCACGCTTTGGGCCAATGAAATTCTATTACATCTTTTTCATTGAAGGAAAATTTTATTATTTAAGGTTTTTCTAAAATTTCTAAAAAAAATGCATGAAAAATATGAATTTATTATCAAAATATGCCCAAAAAGTCAAAAATGTATTTATAGCAAAATATGCACAAACGATTAATTGCCATATTAAGGAAAATTTCCTAATTTGAAAAACTTCTTCGTTTACTTCTAATCTGTGCCCAAAAAATATGTATTTACATAGAAATCTTAGTCCTGATAACTAATAAATCATTTTGATATTTTTAAGCGGTTACTTTGATTCTGATGTTCTCTATGACTAATTATTGCCAGTTGCCCATCAGCTCTACGAAGAAGTTTCAGGAACAATAACAAATAAAAGAAAAATACATTATCAAATTGTTTCACGATATTCACTCGAAATCATCTTAAACAGGACGAATATTGAGCAAAAAAAAAAAAAACGTTTGAGCTTACAAATCTGATCTGCTGATGCATTTAACACACAAGCATCTCAAACAGTTATAGCTTGATTAAGATTAAGGAACTTTGGCATTAATCTTGTAAATAATATCAAAGGTTTTAAGGTTTGTTGTACCTAAGGTATTAACTTTTACATAAACTAAAAAATTGTAATGACTTGCAAGTAGGTATGTAAGTAGGCATTAAACAAAAAAAAAAAATAAATATATATATCCAACATTACATTACCTACCAACATTAAAATTCACTTTTAAGATTATTCATGCCAACGAAATTCCTTTTTGTATTTTCATTCTAAAAAAAAAACATAAAAAATCGAAAAAATACGAAGAAAAAAAAAAACACAAAAAAAAGGAAGCTAAAAGCCATTGGTGGTAATCAAGATAAACGATTTCACCGTTCGACTGCGTACTGAATACGTGACTGATTTTAAACATTTTTTCGCTAATTTATTTGATCCCATGGTGATGGTCTTATGAATTTTCCCTTTAGTCTTTTTGTTGTGTTTTTGTTGAAGGACGAACATTCTTCAACCATCTTGGGCTTATTTTTGTTCCTGATGGTTTTTTTTTACTCTAAAACTTAACTTTGGAATTTTTAATATTTTTTTTTTTGTTGTTGTTTTTAATTTTGATAAGAGAAGAAAAAACCCGTCATCCATCTTGGGTTTTTATTAAATGGACCGTTCAGAATAAGATACTTGTTATTTGCTTTTTTTTTTTGCACCAATATTACATGTATAATTCCTTGGGTTAAATGCAAGGGTATGTATTTATTATTAAAGCAATATTTACACATTAAATCAAGACAGAGAGAGAGAGGGAGAAGCAAAAACAAAAAATTAAAGGAAAATAAAAGATTGTACCGCGATCGTGATCATGTTTTCTGATGATGTGCGGTTTGGATGCTCAACCGCATAAGAACTCGCGGTCGTTAACGCGTCTTTGCTATAGTTTTATGCTCTATGTTAATGTATGAGTTTGTTTGTATGTAGGTATACATATCTCTATATATTTGTGTGGGTAACATAATAAAAACATACCTATTTTCCATGGGTCTTAAGAACACAGTGACATTGATTTATTGATCAAGTTAAATGATTTATACGATCAAGTTCAATTCCGATTATGGCTGGTGGAAACATGTTGTTGTTGTTAACTTTTTTTTGTTAAAATTTTAGTTGTTGGATGATGTTTGTTGTGGTTTATATTCTTCCAAGCTATTTTTGCTGCCAATGATGATGATGATGAAAATGATGATGATGTCGATGGCAATGGCGATGCTGATGCGTCCAAATGGCGTGTTCTTATGAGAAACTAGTTGTGAAATTGTTTGTATTACATACATATATACCTATCTACCTACTTAAACAAAGTTGCAGCATCAACATGAAGAGCGAAAGAATTATAAATTATCGTTCCATGGCAACCACATTAAATGGATGCTTGGATGTGAGCGGTAAGATATTGAAAAGAACAAAAAATTGACCGATGAGGTAGTAAAGTGGTTAATAAATTGTTACTTAAGTAGAAAATTGCCAGTTATGAGAGAAATAACTGATTTTCTTGTGTAAATAGATCAAGGTGCTCAATTATTATACACATTTATATTTTGCATCAATGGAGTTCTCTTTCAGCCATTGTGAATGATGGCAATGAATGACAATGGTTAGCCATTTTTTGAATGATTTTGCTGTTCAAGAATTTTCTTTGTTGAAGAGAACTGAAACCGACAAAAAATAAGTTTGATAACTTAGAACATATGACGCGGTTTTTTTTTAATTTTGCTTGAAGGTTTCATTAAAATGCAAAAATATGTTCGTACATATTTCAAGCATAAGGTCAAGTCACTTCCAGTTCCATTTGTATGCTCTTTAGGCTAAACTGAAACCATTTCAATATGTAGTTTGAACGTTCAAAAATAAATCGATAGGGTTACCAAACATATTTTTTTAACCAGAGTAATTTTTTTTTTTTTTGACAGAGGATTGGACAATAGTTCAATTGCAATGTTAATATTTCATGCATACCTGAGTTCACAATTCTCCTTTTCGACCAGTTAGTATTGAAGTTAAAATATTTAAAAAATAGAAAGGACAAAATGGGGAGAATACCTACAATCTGACCATTTAATAAATCAAGATCTTCTGTTCCAAATTGGTATGGTTTTGAATTAAAATTCCTAAAAACCGAAGAAAAAGGTTAAATAAGACAGTCTGCTTTCAAGTCAATTGGCATTTCAAGTCATGACACTCAGATAACAACACAACTCTTTTTTAAATTCTTTTTAAATGCCTTCAATTGTGATAGTTATATCTGTGATACCTAAGACTGTGGTAATTTTGATAAAACTGCACAAAACTTTGGACTTTTAACTTTGGGGAATAATAATATACGAGGTGAAAACTGTTCCATTTTTGTTGTCTAATTTGATTGTTCCTACTATTACTCTTAAATAAAAATTCCTTCCTTTCTTCTCTTTCATACTATGATTGTATATTTTAAAGTGACTCAACTTTTAGAAATTGCAAAAGTAATATTCAAAAGTGTGATAATTCATCACTTTAAATATTATTATTAAAAATCCTGTCAACAGCTTTTATTTTAAACTTGTTTTTTGTTATTAATGAACCGAAATTAATTAAGAAATCGACAGAAGCTTTTATATAAATCCCCATCACGTCAACAAAAAAAAAAAAAAACAGAAAACCAATCAAATTAACTACTCGAACGAATTCAATATTATCGTAGGAATCTACAAACCATTAATTATACTTCACCATCACACTTGCTATAAACCACAATAAACACAAATTATCCAGATTTGAAAACTGGTATATGTATGTAGGTACTCGTATAAATATGTTCTACAAGGTCTCCCAAAAGACTCATTATTTATTTTCTATTCATTTATTGCACCATGGTCGGTGTGGTCAGGAAATAAATACCTTTTTTGCAATATATGTATGTGTATGTGTATCTAAACATACATTATACTAAAGCTATTTCAACCATAAGACTATAGCGCATTTTCCTTTTGACCGTGTTTTACAATTCCTTCTTTAGCCAAAGAGCATGTGTTCATTGTCCTTGTGTCATTCTCGTCATTGCAGCAGAGGCACTTTTCCCAATATAATGTCCCCGAGAAAGAAAATAAAACCAATTAAATTCTGATTGTTGTCCAATGGCCACCCTTGAAAGGTATAAGTAAGGTAGTTAGTCTATATGCTTTGAATGTCTATGACTAAATTGTTTTTGTTTCTTTGGCTTTGTAAGGTTTAGTTTGGTTTGTATAGTTGCTGTCTCAATGGAATAAAACGCCTCAAAAATACAGTTCTGCCCATTTCTTGTCTAGAACTATATATTGATGAAGTTTTGGGAAATTATTTGATAGCTTAGCTGTACGTAGGTAATCACTGAGGTTTTTGTTTGGTTAGGTTGTATAGCTAGTTCTACTTCGAAGCAAGCTTATGAATTATAAAGTATACTTTGGTGGGCAATCGAACACATCAATACTGATATATGTTTTAAAATGATTCAAATCTTAAAAACTAATTAAAGAAAATATTTAATATTTTAATAATCATTCTGATATACTTACTAAGTTTTAACCACTTTTTAATGTAGTCCTGATGGCTTCGAATAAATATTAAAACATAGAAAAAAATACACGATAAAAACCTTATTAATACAACTAATTGACGGCAAATTATTTAACAACTAAACATTAAAATACTATAAGAAGTATTAGTGAATCTCTTTCAAAAGGGTTTCCTAAAAAAAAAAATAAACAAAACATAGAAAATACTAAGCAATAAACAGTAGGAACCTATAAACATTTTTCCGAAATAGTATTTTAATAATTTTATATGACTTTTCAAAAAAATAAAAACATAGAAAACATCGCACGATAAATTAAATTAACTGTAGCTAATAAATGGAATTTTTTATTAAATAAACATTTCAATATAATAAACTAAAGTAACACCTCCCTTAAAAATGAGTTTAAAAAAACAAATAACATAGAAAATATTATAAAAAAAAAGCTATAAGCAGTAGATACCTTCAGCATTCATTTTAAACTATTTTTTTAATTAAGACCAACAAAAAAACTTGGAAAACATCGCACGGTAATAAATTTAAATAACATTACCGTAAAAATTCGTTAGCAAATACAATATAATAAAAAGATACACTCCCCCTTTCGAATGAATTAAAAGAAAACATAGAAAATATTTTATAATTTTTAAGGTCAGAAATATTAAAAGAAAATAATTGTTAATCCATTTTTGATATGGAGGTTTAAAATGAATTAAGAAAAACAAATAGTAAAAACATAGAAATAATGGGAATAAATATTAAAATAATTTATGTATCTAATTAACGAATGTAACCAGTAATTCCTTTTCGAGGAATTTCTTTGCTTAATTTCAAAGTTCCCAAAAACCTGGTTTCAATAAACAACAAATGAATATATGCACACACAACATTACACACCAAATTTATTTTGACGCAATCTTTGAAAAATTAAATTGATTTTAATCAAAACGCAAATTAATTCTACCATTTTTGTATTGGTTAAAAAAAAATCACAGCACCAGAATACCATTCAGGACCCTATGTACGCAGTTTGATATTTTTCTCTTGAATATTTAAAAACAAATACCCATGCCTAATTCCTTTAAAATTTTAATGTTATACATCCATCTCTATTTAAAAGTTTAAAAATATCACACAAAAGGAGTGAATTAACTAAATATGGGCGATGGTGGGTGTACATTATCCTTTTTTTTTTTTGTTGTTGATGATGAACACTTGTTTAACAGATATTTGTGTGTACAAGTTAAAACCAAAAGGAAGAAGTCGATAAAGCAGATCACAAATGTACCATGTTAAAAGCAAAAATAAAAATAAAAAAAAAAAAAAAACAGAAAAAAATAAATAAACAAAAAACAACAACAATTCCCTTGACATAAGCCCCTAAAGCACCAACAGCACATAAATTGCAAAACCAAACACATGTGAAACATCTATACAATCACATATATGAAGCTATGCACACACACCACACACACACATATACAAATAAACTCTCACAGTATACAGAAATACATATAATTTAATCTATAGATACTTTAATAGAACGATACATCACATTGGCGACATATAACATGGAGTAACCGTGTGATTTATTACCCATGTCGTATGGTGGAATTTGCCCAAGACGAATTAGGGTATGAATTTACCCTACAACTGTATCACTACTACATTCATATACAACCAACACATTATAGAAATAGGACTTTTTACAAGTAGATATACCCATATCTGTATCTACTCTGGGAATTCTTTTGCTCTATACACCATACTTGCTTGTGTTTGGTTTTTCTATATTCACCTCCCCCCCCCCCCCTTCTCATCCTGTATGAAGAAGCCGGCACACACATAAAACTTTTTTGGAAAATCCCTCAAAAAACTGAAGATACTTTTGCTCTGCGCTATCAAGAAACTCAACTTGGGCCAGGCAGTGTTTTGTGACCCTCCTTCTCGTCCTTGCCATCACCCACCTATGTATAGATGATGGTATAACAAGAACGTCTGCATATGCGTACACACATAAATATATATGTCTTTAAAATAAAGAACAAGAACCGAAATTTAGACACTCAGCAAACTGAGTGAAATAAAGAAAAACAAGAAACATAGAAACATCACCCTGGTTTATACGTACCCAACCATCTTACAAACATAAAAAAAAACCCACCATCACATCCCCCATTCCATCAGACGAACAATTACCCCAGGGAATGGAAATGTGCTGAACACAGCAAGTTGGTAGTATCAGACAGCAGCGCGCAAGCAAGCTGTTTAGCTGCTTATTTTCTGATGGTTGTGTTTTGCTGCTACCATCACTGCTACTGGCTTTTCAAAATGCACAGAAAACCCAAAAGTTGTATTCCTTTGGGCACATCTGTGAAGAAGGATCACTCCCTTTACTCATACTTAAAGCTCACCAAAAATAAAATAAGAATTATTTTCCCAGCCACCCAAGGAAGGTTTTCAAGGAAAACGCCGGGCAGAGTAAAAAAGTTTCTTTCTGTTTTCTTAGATTTTTTTTTTGAAAACGTGCTGCTTCTTCGTCGTGTCGTTCGTTGACTTGAATTCTCATATATCCTTCAGGAGCAAAGCTCACCGTTGTGCATAAATACTCTTGGGCTGGTAAAATGAAACAAAAAATAAAAACACAAAAAATAAAAAGTTTCTTCTACATTTTGTTTTTTTTTTTTTTTTTTCTCTCTCACTTAAGCCATTTTTAATGAAAACGACGGGGTAACTCGCTACGGTAACCAGCTCCTACCAAGCGACGAATTATTGTTGTGACAAATTCTACGCAGCGCGAAAAACTCGCACGAACTTATGTGTATATGAGTGTGTTATATGGTGGAGCTTGGGTAACGAGAAAAAAAAAAAACAACTCAACCAAGAGGCAGGACTTACCTGAGAGTTATAAAACACGCGACTCAAGGAGAGTGAATTTATTTTCCTTACCCTTGTACCTTGGGGTTGTTATATAGTATATGTATGTTTTAGATAAAAAAAAAGAAAAATAGGAAAGGTTAACCGTTTTTCTTTCCCATATTCAAGCATCTTTCTCTTGGACGGTATTTTTTGCTTTTTTGAAGAAGAATAACCAATATAAATTTTTTTTTCACCAAAATCCTATTAAAAAATATAAATCCCAAAAAAAGTTAAAAAACGTTTTCGTCAGTTTGTGTTTTTTTTGATAAATAAATAATTCTAGTGATGTCTGGGATATATACATATAATGGAGGTGGGCTAGTAAATTTGTATATTGGATCTTGGGGATCGCTGATGATAAAAAGAAAGCAATTATTTTAGATGGGAAAAGGATTATGTGGGTGCGCGATCCATAATGGTTACCTTCCATTTCCTTGAAAACTATAGACCCATTAATATTTTTCTCACCTTTTTTAAAAAATTCATTGAAATTATAGACAGCACGCAGTCGGAATCGGTGTTTGTTCTGGAGATATTGGAGAAGGCAAATATTTATGAAAAATAAAAAAAAAGTTAATGTTACGTTTTCTCTCGAGATATTCAATATTTCTCCATGAAACCAACCTTATGTATCATTTATTGACTACATAATTTTTGTGTAGAATAACGTTTTTTCTCGCAGTCAAAACCAGTATTTCTCGAGATATTCGAGAAAAAAATATTTTTGAACAATTTTTAAGAGTTTATTGCACTTCTACTGCCTAAAAAACTGTCAGTTTGATTTTTATTACTATTATTGTCATTTTATTCAAAAAGAAAAAAACTAGCGCAAGGTTAAAATAAGTGTTTGCTGTCAAGATATTCGAGACGAAAATTTTTTGAATAATTTTTCTGTAGTTTCTTGTAGTGTTTCTACTTAACAAAAAAAACTGAGAATTATTATTTTCTTAAAAACTCTCTATCAAATATCGATAATCAATTATGAATCACAAACTATTATAGCATTTTATATACAGTAATAATTATCTCGATGGCGAAATTAGTGTTAATTTGAAAGATATTGAAGAGCAAACAAATTTTAAACTATTTTTAGTAGTTTTCTTGTTTAAAAAAAATATACTCCTACAAACCTTTGAAAATAAACTCTCAAGTCAACATTTTAACCAACTTTAAGTGCTTCATATCGTGAAGAATCAAAATCAGTTTTATCTCTCAAGATTTCGAATATCTTGATGATCAATTTTATTATTTTTACTAATCCTGGCTAGTTAATTATCAATTACTAAGCATTTTGTATAGAATAAAACTATCTCAAAGCTGTCGAGATATTTGAAACGAAAATATTTTCAAAAAATTTTTTGCAATTTCTTGCAGTATTCTTACTCAAAAAAAATTAAATTTTAACTTAAAAATAATAAAACAAGATATTGGAGAAAAACATTTTCTTATTCTTAAAAAATTCTCTAAGCTGTCTGTTTGTTATCCATTATCAATTATATCAACTATAGCATTTTGTAAAGAGCAAAACTAGCCAATCGCTCAAATAAGTGTTTGTTCTCGAGATATTTAAAACAAAAATATTTTTCAACAATTTTAAGTAGTTGCTTGCAGTATTTTTACTTAGGTGTCAGATATTGACTACGTCATTTTGAATAGAGTAAGTCGAAAACAATATTTTTGCTCCCGAGATAATCGAAAAGAAAATTTTTTCAAACAATTTTTAGTTTTCGTTCTTAAAAAAAATATTTTTATATTTTCTCAAACCTTATAAGGTATTCACTGCATTAGTATTATGGGAATTAAAGTAACCCGGAATCGGAATCAGTGTTTGCTCTCGAGATATTCAAGATATACATGTATTCTTAATAATTTCTTGTAGTTTCCTTTTGTCTAAAAAAAGTATCAATTTGATTCACTTATTAACTGTGACAAACCTTATAAGCCCTATCAATCATCAATTATGATATTATGGAAAAAACAAGCTCAAAGCCAAAATCATCATTTAATCATGAGATATTGGAGACTAAATTATTTTTGTAACAATTTTAGTAAATTTGATAGTTTCCTAAGTAAGTTTAGCTCAGAAAAATAAGAGAAATTGCGTTTTCTTGAATATATATAATTGAATCGGTCTTTGCAAAAACCTCATAAGTCACACAATTAGAATATTTCAGGAATCGGTAAAAACTGTTTTATTAAAAAATAAACAAGTTTTTAATGACTTTTTTGGGCTCAATATTGCATTTGAGTTTTAAAATATTAAAATGTCAAACAAATTTGAAATTTATCAAATTAATAGTGAAAAAAACGTGGAAAACTGTTCCTTATTACAAAATAACAAAATGCAAAAACCACTTAAGTGACTGTGACTTATGTTGTTTTTGCACGGAATGTTCCAATTTGAAGAGGAAGGAATGTATTGACAAATGTGGTTTATAACCAGAATACGCATCTACTTTTAAGGAAGCGTTTATATATTTGAAAAAATGTGACTTATGTGGCTTTGAAAATGACCGAATTATGGCATTTTGTAAAAGAAATAAAAAAATCCCAAAGCCGAAATCAGTATTTGCTATCGAGATATTCAAGACGAAAATATTTTTTCAACAATCTTAAGTAGTTTTTACTATCAATTGCCATTTATCAATTCAGGCACTTTTTTGTAAAACAAAATTAGCTCGAAGTCGAAATCAGTATTTATTCGTGAGATACTCGAGACCTGTTTGATTAAAAAAAAACTGTTTATCGAATTTTCTTGTAAATTTTATTTATTTTCAATCATTATCATCATTAATTGTCAAATCAAGATATTTGAAATAGAAATTCCTCCTTTAAGTATTTTCAGCAGTAATTTTTGCTATTTTGAATAGAATGAAACTGAGCCATAGTCAATTCATTAAGCGTGTGTTTTTTTTGGAAAATATTATAGCTAACACAGTAAAATTTCCCTTAATAAGCAATAACATGTCCCCAAAAGCAAGCAATAAAGTGGTTTTTTTGATAAAAATTTAACTGCTCTAGCAATGTACTTTCCAATAAAATATTCATGTTTGCTTGTTTTCTAAACTTCATATTAATTTCAAAAAAGCCTTTCAAAAGGTCATAAACCCTAATAAAATACCAATTTCCACAAAAAAAAAAAGCCATTATGCTACTGTATGAATCTGCTACACACCATAGGTATGCCCAAGGCTTAAAGTTGAATTATTAACTGACACAAAAATAAAAAAAAAACACTCTTCAAAAAAAAATCTACCCGACAACTAATTGCATATTGCCAGCAATAATGCGCGACGTTCAATGACTTAAAAAAAATATGTGTGTAGAAAAAAAAAATACATAAAAAAACCTCCTCTAAATATTGCAATCATCCTTTCGATCATCGACCAGGAGAGACAACAAAAAAAAAAAACCTTCATAAGGAAATCAAAAAGCCGAACGAACCCGTGATGACCGACGACGACGGACGACAAGGATGTCGAAAAACTCTAAGAAGACAAATTTTCTCCTGAATCTCTTGTTATTCGCCTTGAATAATTTATATTCTACATAATATGGAGCAAGAACTTTTATAAGAAACAAAAGAAAAAAAAACAAACTTTCCGCAACCAGCATGCTGGCTGGACTTAAAACAAAACTCTTTTTCTTATATGATAATATACCCACCATCTCTTGAACCGTGGTCACCATCACATTGCCATGCCTCTTCGAATCGCGTTTGTTCCAGCATCTCTTTCTCGCTGTGTCTGATGTTGGCGTTGTCCCCGTTTGCAAAAAAAAAAACCAATAACAGGAGTCTAGCGGTAGAAAAATAAGAAAAAAAAGCTATCTGCCACATCCTGACGCACATATAGATGGTCGCATGGTTAAGGCTCTGATGCTGCATGGTACTCGAAGTTGTTAGCTATGTTAGCTGATGATGATGATGATGATGGTCAAGAACCTTTTTGGCTTCACTGATGGCCATCTCTTTTGCTTCTTCTCTGCAGCGTGTCGTTCAAACTATGTAGTATGTACCTACCGACCGATTATATGTTGAAGGACTCCTTCGTTAGTTCACCGTCGCCACCGCCGATATGGTTGCAGCACAAAGTTTTATAAAAGAAACCTGTTGGAATTTTCAAAATAATAAGAGAACACAAAAAAAAACAATATCAAGTACTACGAGTATAATCGAGGAAAACATGCTGATACTTGGTACCCCCATTGCTTCAAACCTCTTCGACTTCTACTCCGGCACACAGCATCACCTAATATTGAGGACTTACTTACTCCTTACGGATAATACCCCCATCGTGTGGCAGTAGAGAAGCGCATGAAAGGAACTCGTCCACCCAATTATTTTCGATTTTTCTTTTCGATGTTAAATAAAAAAAAAAAAAAAAGGAAACGTCGTCGTCGTAACCGACAGCATAGTACCTAAACATTTTCTCTCCTCCTATCACGTGTTACCATGTAGGGTGTATAGGGACTAAAGGGAGTTTAATACTGGATGCAACAAAGTGGTGTCCTTTTTTCGGGGTAAAAATGTTTCTCTCCCAAAAATGAAAAAAAAAAAAGCAAAAAAAATTATTCATGACCATATCAAGAGGTTATGCTGCTTGCTGGCTTCTATAGTGGATGCTGCTTCTGATGCTGTTGCAAGTACTCGATCGAAGCACCATCAAGTATTCGTAAATCTATATACAAGAAGGTTTTTTGACTGCACACACGAGGTATAAAGGTAATTCTTCTTAACTTTGGCAAGAACCGAATCAAAAAAAAAAAAAAAAAAAATTACCAAACGAACACCCTTTTCGTCCTCCGAATTCCTGAATTGATGATGATTTTTTTTTCCTGGTCAGTTGGAAGCATCGTTGCTATACTACAGCGCAGCACTCACCTGTTTGGCTGGTTTGTGTTGCTGGAATTCATGCATCATATTATTGCCTCCAGGCTGTTGCAATAATCGCTTTGTGTATTGTATGTCAGGGGAAAGGGGGTAATAGCTATATAAGAGGTGCGAGCTTGCTTTTATGCGCTCGAGCTTGAGGATTCGTTATTTTTTCGCGTGGAAAATGCCGATTTGATTGGCTACCGCGATAATGAATTGCCAGCGCGGCATATGAAAAAGTTTTTTCTTGTTTTTTTTTTTTTTTTTTTGTTTAATCAGGAAAAAATAAAAGAAAAATTGTAAAATACTTTATGTCGGGACTTTTGGTGTATCGGATGGGTTGCGAGTGTATCTTGATGGAAATAAATTCTTCAAATAGGTAAACAAACGATTTGATTGTGCAGTGTTATGGAGTTTTATTATAAATGTATATGTTTGATATCCGATGGTTAATTTTAATTGAGGATGATAAATTTGATTAATTAGCTGCTAATACAGGTTCTATGTATAAAGAAGAATTAACTTTAAATATAAAAGGTTATGGTAGTAAAATTTTTCTAGCAATTTGAAAATATGAAATGATTGGTCTGTGATGAGGTTGCTTCATTTTTTGACGTACGTCAACAACTCAAAAAAATGATAAAATTGGTAACTAAATTATCATAATTATAAGTAAGGTTCTTAATAAATGCTACTTAACTATATCAATAATGTTAGGTCCGTCAAGATGAAATTGCATTTTGGTGAACCTGAACCAAACCATCATATCCCGGTAATTTAAAAAATAAAAAAAAAATTTGGTCGGTATAAAAACAAATTTTTTAACTTCAGATTAGGTACCAAATGTTTGCCATTTTTTTGTATCGTATTTTTTCTTTGTCTTTATATTTCTTAAATATTCACTTTATATTTATTAAATTTAACAATCTTAAACCTAACTAATAGTTTTTTTTGTATTTTCTTTTTTATTCTTCTCATAAATAGGTACAAATGGCCTCCGAAGACGTGGTAGACAAACCTATACCCGCTATCAAACCCTCGAATTAGAGAAAGAATTCCACACAAATCACTATCTAACCCGACGACGAAGAATCGAAATGGCCCATGCCCTCTGCCTAACAGAACGACAAATTAAAATTTGGTTCCAAAATCGACGAATGAAATTGAAAAAAGAAATCCAAGCAATTAAAGAATTAAACGAACAAGAAAAACAAGCGCAGGCACAAAAAGCAGCGGCAGCTGCAGCAGCAGCGGCGCAAGCGCAAATATCGGATCATAACTAGGAAAAAATCTTTGTTTTTAATTATAAGCATAATAATAGTTATTACGATAAACAATAAATAAAAAAAAAAAAGAAAAAATTTTAGTATTTAATTTAGTGTTTTTTTTTTTTATTAAATTGTTTGTTAATTAAATTTAAAAAAAAAAATATATAAATATTTTTTTTAATTTTTATTTAGTGGTTAATATATATTTTGGAAATTCTTTAATTAATTTTAATTTAATTTTGAATTTAAAATAAGCAACCTATATATTAAATTCTGTTGATATGAATTTAAAATGTAAAGAAAAATAAATAATTTAACAAAGAAATAAATATAATTTACAAAAAAATTAAAACTAGTTTAGATGAAAAGAATTTATTAAAAATTAAATTAAAAAAAAAATTTGTTGACAAAATCCTTAAAGAACATAAAAAACGGATTTCGTGGTTACATCTTTGCGCTATAATATGTTTGATGATGATCTCTAAAGTATTTAAATCGACAAAAACATTTTTTTTAGTTGTCAAAATTTAGGCCTTTAGCTATGAAGCAGTAGTGGCAAGTTAGTGAGAACAACATTTTTTTCAATTTTGTTTATTGATTGCTTTTCTAATTAAGAGGGGAAATCCTTAAAAAATAAAGGAACGGAATTGAACATCACCATTCTCTCTTTGAAAAAAAAACACGCTTCTGTCTGCTTTAAATAAAAAAACGAATTTTCTTTACATTGACTTATGTACCTAAGTCTTTAAAAATGTTTTTTTTTTTCTGTTTAGAACAATTTAATTTAAGTTTAACAATATTTTGTTTTTAATAAATTTTGTGCAATAATTTTCTTTGTATATTTTCCTGTTGTTTAAAAGCAACAGTCTTTGTTTTTTTGTATAAATAATTTTTTTTAAAAGACATTAATTGTTAACGTTGAATAAAAATAAAAACAAAAACTTTTTTATGAACTGAATTTTCAAAACGTTATTTTGATTTTTTTTTATGATTAACAATTTTTTCCTTTATTTTTGGTTGAAAATCAATTTTCTAACAAAAGTTCAATAAAAAACAACTAAGTAAACGTCCTAAATAAATTAAAAAAAAAAAAAAACAAACAATAAGAATTACCTAATAATATTTTGTAAAAATAAAGAACATAATAACATTACTATGCATATATATTAAAAATAAAGATCGGTTGTTGAGAAAAATAAAAACTTATTTGCAATGTACTTACATAATTTTTTGTTTTAAATTAAAAACTGTGAAGACTTTATTTTTTAATTTTAATATCTTAATGAGAATAAAAAAAATACAAACTATTTTCGAAAAAAAAAATAAAACCTATTAAAAAAAGTCTATAAGATTCTAAAACTTTAACGTATATAGAACTCCAGTGAAATATTTTTCAAAAAAAAAAAAAAAAAAAAAACATAAGAAGTGAATATAAATATTTAAAACTATTACTTATCTCTCTATTAACTATTCCTAGAATTTAATTTCATACAAACAAAACTTCTACCTTTTGTTCAAAAACATACACACATACACAGAAAGTGAAACAAATATACGTAAATGAAAAAAGTGAATAATTATTTTCCTAAAGTCTGTAAAATAATGGAATACATTACATGTATACTTAAAAATATTATATTAGTATTGAAGAAAAAACTTTAAAAAAAAAAATACTCTATTCAGGATGTAAATTAGTAAGGTTAATCTTCATTGGACAGTTATTTTTTTGTAAAAATAAATATAAAAAAAAACAAAGTAACTATTTAAATTTAAAACAAATTAAATTATTAATTTATTATATAAAAAAAAAAACTTTAAACATAAAACTTGAAAGGAAACTCTAAGCTAAATGGAATCCTTTACTATGATGTATACGTAACTAGACTCTAAGTTGATATTATAATTTAAAAACAAAAACAAAAACAAAAACAAAAAAGAAAATCTACAAAATATATACGTAAAAATGAAAAGAAACTTTTTAGGTAAGTTAAATTAAAGTTAAAAAGAATAGAAAGTAAAAACAAAATAATAAAATCTAAAAAAAAACAACTGCAACAAATATACGTAAAAATACAGTGTTTTATAAATACCTAAAGTATAAGATAATTTATTTATCTAGAGCAAGCAAGAAGTAAAAAAAAATAAGCAAACAAAATTATATAAAAAAACAAAAATGACTCTATTTAAGTTTATAACTTAATTTTTATTATTGTTTGATTTTTGTAGAGGAACGTTTAGCCAAAAACGTTTAAAAAAAAAATATAACAAAATACAAATAAAAAGGAAAGCCCAGTTCAATGCCCCTATATACAATACCATGTACTATTATACAAATGTTTTTTTTTTTTCAATATATAATTTATTATTTAAATTTTAATAAACTGATGCAATTGCAATTTTGGTGGCATTGTTAGCAGTGGTCATTGTAGTGATTTTATGTTTTTAAGTTTTTATTATGGCAAAGAAATAAAAATTAAAAAAAAATAAATTAGAGTGAAAAACGAAAAAAAAAACATAAAAAAGTTATTACTGGTAAAACAAAAAATATGAATAGTTTAATTTTGTTTAGATTTAAGTTGTAAATGATATTATTATAAAAATTTAATTTAATTTAAAAAATTATGAAATTAAAAACAAAAATGAGAATTATTAAATTAAAAGACTAATGTTTTATTTAAAAAATGCTTTTCAACGTTGGTGGATTTTCTTTGGATTATTGGATTAATTGCTCAGCTACAGATCTTCTCTATTTTTGAATTTCTTAAAAATAAGTAAAAAAAAGAAGATTTAAGCAAAAGGATTGATTGCGCTGGGAAGAATATGAAATCTCCCAAAGTAAAATCTCTCTTTCAAAATCCGTAAACACAAAATTCTACTTTTCATAATCTCATAATTACAAAATCAAAATTAGTTTTCTTTTAATGATCCCGCAATTTGTATTTGTATTCTGATTGCAATGCAATCCATTTCTTATGAATATGACAAATTTCATTAGTAAGATTTAAAAAATGCGTAATTTCTTTGTTTTGAGATTTTGGTTTGGGGATTTCGTACAGCTTGAAACTTGCAAAAGATTTTTTGAAGATCTTGATTTTGGGAAATTAAGTTTTTGAGATTTTGCAAAAATTTCGAAATTTTGTTAGGTATTCGAGATTTTGGTTTGCGGGATTTCGTATCGCTTCTGACTTGGAAAAGATTTATTGAAGTTCTTAAAATATCTTTGACTAGTTAGTTTTTTAAAGCAAATGAAAAACTAAAATTTGATACATCTTATTTTTTACTTTTGATACATTGCTGAAACACGATTTTTCATCCCTGAGGTAAATACAAAATAGCCGTGTTTTGTTGAGAAGTTGCCAGCCAGCTAGTTAAAATTTTATACGCAGTTCAACAACAATCACTAGCTGCCAATAACTATACTTTTTTTCTACAGTCCAATGTGACTAGCGAACACTGCCTTGGAACAATTTGGAACTATGGAATTCTTATACAAAAGGAGCTTTATTAACCAGTTTGTTTGAGTTTAACTGTGTTGCAATCTCAGTGAGAGATGAAAGATTCACTTTGAGTATAAAGCCCGTTTACTCAATATATAAATGTTTGTACTTCTCGCTTAGATTTATAAAGGGTTTTTCAACAAGGACGCTACAAAAGTAGAGGAACAGGGACAGCAAAGGACGCCATATTTCTCTTCAGTAAGGTTTGCCATTTCACAATGGAAAGATATTCAAGCCAACAACGATTCAAAATTATTAAAATTTACTACCGAAATTCGGAGTCAGTGGCCTCAACCTTAAGAGCGCTACGTCCAATTTATAGTCGTCATAATCGTCCTAGCAGATCAACAATTGAGCGTCTAGTGGAAAAATTTGAATCCACAGGCAAAGTACAAAATGTTCCCGTGCCAGTGAGATAAAGAAATGCCCGTAGTGTCGAGAATATTGCTGCCGCTGAGGCTTTAGTTGAAGAAAGCCCAAATGTGTCTCTCACACGTCGTTCTCAAGCGTTGGGCATCTCTGTAACGTCGTTGTGGCGAATTTTGCCATAAGATCTTGGCCTACATTCTTACAAGATTAAATTGACGCAAGAACTGAAGCCGCTTGACCACCAGAAGCGCCGGATGTTAGTGAATTGGGCTGAGCAACAACTTGAAAATTATTCGGATTTTCATCGAAAAATCATCTTCAGCGATGAGGCTCATTTCTGGCTGAATGGATTCGTCAATAAACTCAATATACGGTATTGGTCAGGCAGGAATCTACACGTACCTCATGAGTCATCATTGCATCCCGAAAAAATTACGGTTTGGTGTGGTTTATTGGCCGGCGGCGTCATTGGGCCGTACTTCTTCCGTGATGATCAACACCGGCACGTTACTGTGAATGGGGATCACTACCGTTCAATAATAACCGAATATTTTTGGCCCCAATTGGATGATATGAACTTGGAGAACATGTGGTTCCAACAGGACGGCGCCACAAGCCACACAGCTAATGTCATAATCAATTTATTGGAAACCAAGTTTGGAGAACGTGTTATCTCAAGAAATGGTCCAGTCGCTTGGCCGCCTCGGTCGTGCGATTTGACGCCGTTAGACTATTTCCTGTGGGGCTACGTCAAGTCTATGGTCTATGCCAACAAGCCAGTGACGATTGATGAACTTCTTACGAATATCGAACGTGAAATTGCAACAGTATCGGCCGACTTATGCTTGAAAGCCATCGAAAATTGGGTTCAGCATCTGGACTTCTGCAAGCGTGCCCATGGTGGCCATGCAAAAGAAATCGATTTCCATACATAATGGCATCGAACGTACTTTTACAGGAATAAAGAATTTCATTGATATCCAAAACCGTTTTTGTTTTATTTAAAAAAACTTTTGTAGCGCTCTTATTGAAGAACCCGATAGATGGTATCATAGATATCATGTTGAAGTGTATACTGACTATATTTTCATTGTATGAGCTGTACATTATATTTGATAAACTCCTTTGACTCTTCAGACAAAATATGTACGAAATAATCAATTAATTTTTCATAAATATGTTATGAGTACATAGAAAGCAGAGTTTGGAATGATTACATTTTGTAATTAATTTTAGCTTCTTTTTCAATTACATGTAATTAGTAATTAAACTTTCTTGAATTGCAGTTACCAATAATAATTGAAAAAACATACATTTCCATTACTTGTGTAGTTGTTATTTAAAAAAATTACTTTTAAATTACATGTAGTTGAACATAATAATTGCTTTTTGAATGTAATTAAAAGAAAAAAAAGATATTCTTACTACTAAATTAATACAAATTGAAACAAATGCCACGAGACTTTATTATTATTAATTAAATTTATTTTCAAAAAGGAGATTATTTAAAAGACGACAATAAATTAAAAACCAGATCAAAATAAAATATTCATATGTTAATTAGTTTGAAACAACACACGTACAGATATTAAATACTGCAGGGAGTTATTTGTACAGTATCGCGGAAAATGTAACTGACAAAAATAATCAATTCTTTAGAATTATTACAGAAAAAAAGATTTTTTTGATAATTACTTTTGTTTTCAATTATATTAATATAATAGGATTACAAGTCATTATCATTTTTCAATAACATATGTAATTAGCAAGTGAATTTCTTCAATTACATTTTATATTAATCGGAAAGGTGTTCGGAGATTTCAATTACAAGTAATTGAAAAAAAGAGCACTTTGTGCTTTCTACACATGTAAAAAATCTTCGGTTCACGGTGGGGCATGCGACTGCAGGTCATCCAGCGGATGTACACAGCGATTGTTCGTCCCATACTTACCTATGGTTCAACCTGAACAAAGTTCAGAGATTAGCCTGTATAGGAATAACTGGGGCACAGGGGTCTACGCTACAAACAGGGCTGGAAATTATTCTAAACCTTCCAGTCCTGGACGAGCACTTTAGATGCACAGCAACCAAAAGTGCACTTCGACTCAAAGAACTGGGCTCTTGGAAGCACAGCACCTTTGGTCATGGGTCTATCTTGCAAAGATATGACATAGTTGCCGGACTCGATTTGACGACTAACTACCACCACCTCCAATAAAAAAAAAACTTCTCTGTTTTAATACCCATCTCACTAATCAGTGAACAAGGTATCCCCTTCTACACTGATCGGCCAAAAATGGAAGAAGGAACAGGAGCTGGGGTGTTCTGTGAAGCTCTTAATATCAGAGAATCATTTAAACTTCCACATGGATGTAGTGTCTTATTCAGGCTGAGATTTATGCTATTAGAAAAGTGGCAGAAATGGTACACAAGAAAAAAACTGAGCTCATTGGAGATCAAATTTTTCGTGGCCAGCAAAGCTGCTATCAAAGCAATAGCCAGTAAGACTATTAGATTCAAGGCAGTAGCAAAATGCCGAGGCATTCTGAACAATATTTGCAACACTAACCAAGTCAAACTCTGCTGGGTTCCTGAACATAGAAATATAGAAGGGAATGATATGGCAGATGAACTGAACTGAACATCGGCGCGCGTGATTAAAAGAAAAAAAAACCTTTATAACGAAAGATCAAATCAATAACTCCTGGGCGACCTGGAGTGACTGCGTTATATCTCAGTTTATAGCCTAGAACTAATGAAAAAAAAACTCAGTACATTCTATCACTGAGTAAAAAGAATATTAGAATCTTGATAGGTGTACTAACGGGTCACTGCGCCATTGGCTCAATGGCCGCTACAATGGGTGTATTCGCACCCGATTTCTGTAGGAGGTTGTCGAAGAAATAGTAACCATTTAACATCTGCTCTATGGCTGTCCAAACAAATCACCTCCGTTATTTTGGAAACAGGTTTGATGGAGAACTGGAAAATCTAGCGCAGATCTCAATGGCAAACATGAGAAAATTCATAGACAGTACAGGCTGGTTCACAAACGAACCAGTCTATCTGAGCCAGTATTTTAGGAGCATCTCTACTTTTACTCAATAAAGGGATCACAATAGACCAATAGGCCCCCGTGTGTGCTGTGCACACCCCTCCTAACCTAATTGAAATTGAACTTTTTTTATCATTTTTTCCCAATTCTGATAGATAGTGTATACCTACTCATCAATTACTAACTATTTATTCAGTCGCAAGAAATAGAAAACATGAGGAATATTTGTCAGAAATAAAGCTCTTAATTGTTTTATTTATTTAAAATAGAAAAATTTAACACAACATTAAATTTAATTATTAGTTTTCTTAAGCGACCGTTCCCATTTCCGGGCTTTATTTTTTGGGGCTTTGATCAATATTCAATATTTAGTCACAAAAATATAACACATCGCAGTTTAAAGAATATATACTATGTTTTATTATGAAGTACCTTGTGGCATATTGGTCAGTGAGTTCAACTATCGTGCCGAAGGTCTGGGTTCGATTCCCAGCCACTACCACTTAAAGACAGAAATATTTTTGTTGAGGCAGTACCTCTTGGAAGGAACTGACAAATCCTCCAAGAGTATACCTGTCATTAAGAAGTGCTTTTCATCTAGCTGTTCGGACTCGGCAAACAATTTTTGGTCCCCCGCCCTAGTCCTGCCAACATCATACATGCACACAGGAATGGTTAAGAGTTGTGAGTCACTAGGCCCTTGTTCTCCACGAGTTATACTAGTTAGGCGCTATAGACTTTGACTGCAGCAAGAAATAGAACACATGAGTTTAAATGAGAATTAATGCACATGCCGCTGTAAAATTGCTTGATTAAGGGCCAGTTTTTCAGTTCAGGGTTTAACTCAGATATAATCATATAACCCCAAACAACTACCTTTGTTTTGCCTGCTTGGGTTGGAGTGAAAGATCGTTATTTGCGAGAAAAAGCTTTTTACCCTTATATGATGGAAACTTAAAATAGATAATATTCATAAGGAAAAGTGCGCATCCATATAAAAGTTTATTTAGGTTTCAACAAAATATCACATTTTGAAATCTTAAAACTGTATGTTCAAATATGAAGATTTGGACTGAAATCTCTTAAATCCGAAATTGAAATCCGGTGGGAATATAGTTTAACAAGAACAGTTTTTCAGTTGAGGACTAACTTTTTCTTCATTTGTCAAACATGTCCTGAAATCGATGTGCGACACTATGGACATCACCCTTCTTCGCCTATCACGATTCAAAATAGATATGATGCCACCACGGAATTGCACTGAAAATTACTTTATAAAAATAAAAATGACCCCAAAACGAAAAAAGCCCTCAATTTAGTCCCTGAGTTAACTTAAGGCCAATTTTTCAGTGCAAGATCATCCTAGTCTCAGAGATAAGCCTGAGTAATCTACAGAAACGTGTTTTTTATTCAATTCAAAACCTAAGCTAATTCTGAGTTTATTCACCTTATTTGGTGTTAACTCACCGGGACCGAATTGAGGATGTTTTCAGATGTGGAGCCACCTCGAATTTGATAGTGAAAATTTTTAACCGTTAAGGCACTATCTCTAATTTGAGGCGTGAAAGGTGTTGAAGGATGGCTTACATTGCACATCGATAACAACAGATTTTTGACAGCTGAAAGATAAAGTTAATCCTCTACTGAAAAACAGTTCCTGAGCTTACTCTGGGTTGATTTATTTTCTGAATAAGCTTACTCTAGTTTATTGACCTTTAGGATTTTAATTGACTGAAAAATACACTTCCCAAGTTAGCTCAGGTTTAACCCTGAGACTAATATAATTCCTCACTGAAAAACTGGACTTAAGAGTTAAAAATTTTATCAATTTAATGGGTGAGTGGGGATAGAAGGTGCTTTTGACAATACCTCCCATGATGCGGTTAATAAAGCTCTTGTAAGGAAAGATGTGCCCAGCACCATATCCACATGGATTGGTGAGATGTTAGCCACTAGAACAGCTGAGGCACCAGCAGGCCCAAATACACGGAAAATGTTAACAACAAGAGATTGTCCGCAGGGAGTACTATCACCCTTGCTAGGGAGTCTTGTAGTTGATGAATTGCTAGAAAAGCTTACTTCTCAAGGCATTAACTGTATCGGTTTTGTTGATGATATCGTCATCATAGCCACAGGGAAGTTTGAAGAAACCCTCTGTGACATTATTCAAAGGGGGCTAGCTATTACAAGGAAATGGTGCATATCTGTTGGATTATCTATTAATCCTACAAAGACGACGATAATTACATTTACGAAGAAAAGACTTCTGCCACGCATGAAACCCATTCGGTTGGGGAGCGAAGTAATCCAAACAAAAAGCGAGGTTAAATATCTAGGTATCACACTAGACAGTAAACTCCTATGGAACAAACACGTAGAAATAACCATCGGGAAAGCCACAAAAGCCCTCATGATCTGCAAAAGACTAGCAGGCAAATCATGGGGCTGCAAATTATACATCCTTTGGTGGATGTACACCGCATGACGGTAAGACCCATCATTACCTATGGTGCAGTCGCATGGCATAAAAGAACCGAATTGCTCACAACTAGGAAATCACTAGAAAAAGTCCAAAGGCTCGCATGCTTATGCATGACTGGAGCAATGAAAACTTGCCCCACAGCAGCCATGGACGTTATTTTTCATCTATCCTTCGTAAACTATACTCTCAAACTATCAAGTGGTACACTGATGAATCGAGAACAACTGAAGGGACCGGGGCTGGAGTCTTTGGGCCTAGAATCAAACTTTCCACACCAATGGAACAGTCCTAGCTTTTTTCAGGCGGAAGTTCGCGCCATAGCAAAATGCGCAGAACGTAATCTCGAAAAAAATTACCGAAACCAAAACATTGCCATTATGTCAGACAATCAAGCTGCACTCAAAGCTCTGAGCTTCTACGCAATCAGATCAAAAGTAGTTGGTAGTAGGAGTGTGAACAAGCTGAATGTCCTGGGCAAGAACAACAGTGTCACACTTCATTGGGTACCTGGTCACGTTGGTGTCCAGGGTAATGAAGAAGCAGATTCCTTAGCAAAAATAGGGGCAAAGACTCCCTTAATGGGGCCTGAACCCAATTGTGGCTTAGGAGAAAATGTGATAAAACACAAAATTAAAGAACTGGAGAAGGTCAAAAGATCCAAAAACTGGAAAGAACTCCCCAAGCTAAGGCAGGCAAAACTATTACTTGGTAGTTACAACCGAGCACGATTTAAAGACTGCATCAACCTAACTAGGAACAACATTAGGATAATATCTGGTCTCCTGACCGGGCACTGTAAACTTAAAAGATACCTAAATATCCTTTGTGTAGTAAGCAGTCCAACATGCAGATTTTGCTGCACATATGAGGAAACACCAGACCATATACTAGGAAAATGCGATGCAACTATGCACCAAAGGAAAAAACGCCTGAAAAACTACCAGGTAGTCCTCTCCTAAAAGTCCTCCAAATACTTAAATTTCGTAGGGAAATAAAATTGGAGGAAGAACTGTAGAATGAGCAACCTCATCCAGTGTAAGGTGGGGGCACAATAGATCTTAAGGTCGGAGTGCTACAACCCCCAAAATTTCTTTCATTCATTCATTCATGGGTGATCCGAAACACAGAATAAAGAAAATCGTTTTAGGCATTTTTTTTTTTTTTTTTTTTTTTTTTGTAAATTCATTTTTATTTTTCAATTATCTTAGAACTATCTTAAAGCTAGACAAAAATTCATAAAAACTAGCCTACTTATCAATATCTTAAAAGTAACTTACTGGCCCCAGTCGGGCGCTCTAAGTTAAACTAGAATAACTTAATGCTAATGCCTTTCGGCCTAAGAACTATCTTAATACTAAATCCAGGTCGGTTTTATTTTTTACCGAGAAGAATTTCACAAAAAAACTCGGTATCTATGTCTTTATTTTTTGGTTTTATATAAAACTTACAAACTACATAAAACTAAATTAAAGCTAATTAAAACTACTTAAAACTACTTACAACTAATTTTAAACTAATTACAACCTACTTATAAGCTACTTACAAACTAGAACAGCCACAGCAAGCATTTTCCGATTTTTATAATTTTTTTTTTTGTATTTTTGTTGATTTTATAATTTTTTTGGTGTTTTTGTATGTTTTATATATATTTTTTTTTTTTTTTTTTTGGTGCCACCCTGACTGTCCTTACTTAAAACTAACTACCTAAACCTATGTAAGTCGGCCATACAAGAGAAAATAGCAAGGTCAACTATTAAATGTCTGAAGGAACTTCATCTTCGTTTTTCAACCACCAGAACTGGTTCTCGTGCTTTACCCTATCTCTTCGGTCCCGTTCGGACACAGTCCTACTGAACCGAAGGTGCTCAGCTCCGTCTTGTGCGAGGACGTCTCGACTGTAAAGGAGCCGCCGATCTACAGTTCTACGGCCGACGTGGTAGATTAGCGGAACCGCCGCTCTATCCTGGATCAGCCCTCGACTGTCTAGGTGGAGGAATGCATCGGGCGGAATAAAGCCGCTTAGACGCACACTCTCGTAGTATTCGTTGTTGGGGTAGTAAGCCCCGAAAATTAAGCTGTTAGACGAGGACATCGCTCTTGCAATGTGACCTCGAATAAGCTTCAGCAAGAAATTATCTATCCTGTTTATGTTGGCCCCGTTGTATAGAGCCAGGTTGGAATAGTAGTGTTTGTACTCCGACTCTGGTGTTCTGTGCAATCCAAGGCAGCGTCGAGGACACTGCCTCTCAAACACCCGAATCTTTTCCATTTGAGATGGGGCAACGTTGAACCAAACCGGGCATCCATAGGCAATCATAGGCCGGATAAGGGCCATGTAGCAAATCACCTTCACCCTGCTATCAAGCCGGCTGCTATAAAACAACCGTTTCGTCAGGGCAAAAGCTCCTCTAGCCCTGGCCAGAGCAGCATTTATATGTCTGTCGAAATACAAATACTGATCCATCCAGATGCCAAGGTATTTTACTACACTTTTACTCGCCAGTGGATGTCCATTTGGCCCTACGATCACCAGCTTGCGCCAGTTCTTTCTCGTATCCCTTGTGGCTCCACGCAACGGAGTCCTAAACAAGATAGTTTCTGATTTCTGAAAGTTGATTTTCAACTTCCAGTCATCACAATATCGTTGAATCTCATCGAAGTCACTCTGTAAAAGAATTCTGATGTCCTCGACTTTTGCAGCTGTTCTGTACGCAATTAGATCGTCGGCATACGCTATTGCCTGAGTTAGACTACCTATCAGATCGCTGGTGTAAATGCTGAATAGAATCGGCGAGTTGACCGCTCCCTGCTGAAGACCATTTTTAATATTAAAGGTTGTGGCAGAAGTTACATTGCCACTTTTGACAACAAACTTTCTGCCATTGAGCATATCATAAAGCATATATAATAGTGGTTTACTAATGCCAAGTCTGGTCAGCTTTAGATAAAGACCCACTAACCAAACGGTGTCGAAGGCCTTCTCCAAATCAACCAGACAGGCACCCGTACACTGCTTCTTAGATTTGTTCCATTGGACATCAGAAACGAGTTTAGACGCGGCATGAATGGTGTCATGTCCCGCCTTAAAACCGAACTGATTGTCCGGTATGATATTATTGTCCTCTGCCCACTTAGATAGAGCTCTATTGATAACTTTTTCGAATACCTTGCTGATACTCGGAAGAAGACTTATCGACCGGAGATTCGCCGGATTGGAGTTGTCCTTTCCCTTTTTCGGGAGAGGATGCACCACAGCTGTCTTCCACCGCACTGGATAATATGCATCGTTTTAGGCATTCCTTACCCAGTGTGGGATGTCTATCAGTCATTAGTTTATTTTTGTTATTATAACTCAATATATAGTAAAGCGTATCAATATTGACCATATAAGGGCTGTTGTGTCCAATATATGATAATGGAAATAATATTCACCACTATTACGAATCTCAATAAGTAAAAATTCCAAATTTGATGTTTAAAATCATCCTTCAACTGATAAAAGTTTGTTAATTGAAAATGATGCGGTTGCTGATTCCAAGGAAATTATAATTTTTAAAAGAATAGCTTAACTGGTTATTCTTTTAGAAAATGTTGATTAAAAATTAGTTTTTTAATAAATTGGGTCTAAGAAACCAAATATTTGGCGGATTGGCTACGGAGTTACCCGAAGGCCATACGAGGGGGTTGGGTACATAAATTAAGTGTCAAATCATCTGCCGGTCTTCTTCTCAACTGGATTCGCAAAAAGCAAGCTAGATGACAAGCGAGTAGGAGAAGTTCGATCTATTAACAAGTTGCTAGCGATTATTCGCCCGAGTGGCCCCAGATTAAGTCCACTGGAAAGAGATTTAGTTTTCTGTCATAAAAATGAAACATTTGAAACCTGGATTTTCTCAGCATTATTGGAGTACCAATACAGGTTTATGCTGGTCAGCTTGATCTAAACTAAATAAGGAGAAGAATAGATATTAAAGAGTGTAATAAGTCTTGCGAGATTATGTTATGCTGAGATTGCTTTAGACAGGATTTGGTTATTCCGTTATTATGGAATGCATGATTATGTAATAACGATATTTCGTAATGCATGATTTCTACCGTTTTCAAAAACATCATGAACTTAAAAAATTTATTTGCTGAATGTTCTTGAACACAAACTGTAAAAGTCTTATGTTTGAAAACTCAAATCAAAACTAAGCTGCATTAGCATTGTGTTTGAAAGTGCAGTTTGCTAAAGTCACATGTTCGAAAATATAATCTGCGGTGCAATTTTGAACTTAAACATCGACTTGACAACAAAAATATTGAGGAATCAGAAAACGTGTTCGCAAACGACGATTGCGTTTGCCAGAAAATTGTGAGATAGACTTATACATATAGACATCACATAAGTCCAAATGTCAACTAAAAGTCATCTGTAGTTCGATCAATCGACTCGATTTTTGAGGAAGAGGAAAAAGAGCTTGCAAACACACATTATTGAAAAAAAGATCAGTTTCTAAAAGTTTCCACGGTTACGAGCTTAAGTTAGCGACAAAACGTAAGAGGACTTTAAACCAACTAAGAAGTAAAGGTTTCCGTAGGACAAAACAGTTCTTAATCTTCTACTTGCCTGATTAATTTCAGTTGTAGGTAAATCTATGGACATACATAGAACAAGTATTATAAAAACCTTCTAAAATAAATTAAATTTTCCATCAAAACGTCAACAGAAGAAATAAAGCCATTTATAGAAGTGCAATTCTGAGCTAATGCAACTTGAGTATCTATAATAGACCTTCATTATACGGCAGCAGCAGGAACTTAAACTTTTTAACACAGTAAAATATTTACAAATCTATACGTTTATAGCTGTAGAGCCTTAACTGTGAGTTGCTTTAGGCAAAAGCTCTGTGCCGTCGTCGTCGGTCTTCGAGAAGTTATGACCTTATCTCGACGTTTTCACAAATGATTGCTCTCCCCGATTTGCCAATAAGGAAAGGCATCCAGTGAACTCACTGGGCGGCAAGTTTTATTAAGTTCATTGATTTAATAGTTTCTGTAAGGATTTAAATGCACAAACCTAATACTTCGTATCTATGTATATACAGTTGTGTTTATAGAGATATAAAATTGTTCGATACAATATAGAATTGTACTGCTATAATGTTGAAGTCACTCTGAGTTCTGAAAAGTAGTTATAGATATTTGTATGTAGGTACATTGTGCAAAGCTGTACAAAGTCTATGGTAGTTTTCTTCTTTTTTTGGTGTGTGTTGGTATACTAACTTTTTTCTTATACTCATCCTTGAATGGAAAATTCAATTTCTCTCGTTTATTTTATTGCAATGGAATTCATTAATGCACATTCACATCATCCAGGCGGAAGGCGCGGCGCAGCACAATTGCAAGCACAACTTGGCCGGTACTTATCTGGGATTCCAATGAAATATTCAATGAATTTCAAATAAGGAACTGTGAGTAAGATTTAAGAAATTTGTTATTAAAATTGAGCCTTATAAAATTTATTGATGCACTTTTTGTTGCTAAAAGAGTTTATATGTTAAAAAAGAAGCATTTAAAATAATTAGCTACTTTTAAACAGATTTTATATTATTATGAGTAGATATAGCTACATAAGCTTGACGCGTTTGAAGAGATAAAGCCATCGAAAATATTTAACTATACCTCTAGGCTGGAGCACGGATATATGAAAAAAAAAAAATTTTGAGATTATAAGATGTAATAGGGGGGATTGGTGCCTTATGGTAAAGTAAAAATAAATGTAGTTTTTCGATTAATTCGGTAAAGGTCTTCTGCCTCCGCACTGACCTCGAAAATTTCAATTTTTAGAATTTGTTTGTACCTATGGCTGAAACATTAAAAGATATTCAATAGAAGAAATAATTGAAAAAAACGCGCAATATAAGGTTTTTGCAATAAGAAATGTAATTTAATATAAAAAAAGATTAATTCATTGTCAAATAGAAATATTTATTTGTATCTAATTAAGTTGCTTGAAAATCTCCTTTTGTCTCAAATTTAGGCATCACCTTCCGCGATTCTATTTTTGCCTTTATTGCGCCTAGTCGAGTCTTTTTTGTGTATTGAGTAGTAGCTGCTTCCGTCGTCATCTTCACAGCCCGCTCAACAGCTTGGGTGTGGCAAGGAAGCCTTAAAAAAAAACTTCAACTTCACAACTGGATTCCACGATGAACTGAATTTCTTGGTCCGATAGGTTTCTCATGATCGGTGGTTCAGTAATTGGTACCTGCCAATTTATCAAATCGATATAGGTTAAAGCGTTGAAATTAATATGGGGCACTTCGAATATCCTTGGTGTTGAAGATTGAGGCATTCTGCGTCGAGCTGCCAATTCTCGAATGTGTTTTTATCATCAGTTATCATTGAAAGAAGAATGTTCTCAGGATGAGTAAAATAACCATTTCGTTGAATGACGGAATCGATTACCTTCTTAAGATCTTCTGAAAGATACCTAGACGTTATTATTATATTAAAAAGATGACGCGTGCCATCTTTGCAAGATGGTTTATTTTTAATGGAGAACCAAGATGGCGCGTAAACTTTCACAACAAATGTGGCCAAAGTTACCAAGTTTTCCGAATGGTCCTCTGTTGATACATACAAAAGCATTATTCGGTTACCACGTGTGATCCAACGCGCATGAGACATTTTGCCTGGAGATTTATTTGAGAGATCCTTTGGAAATTCACCTGATATTACCGCTGACACAATCTTGTGCAAGTACAGTTGGTCTGAACTCAAATCTTTGGCCATTTCCGGCAGCACGCTCTCTTCGATACGATGAAATTTTTTGACAGGTAATTGTTCACAGGTTTCCAGTGCTTTTATTAAAGGTCCAGTGTAAGACTTAGGTCCTGAAGTACACCCATCTAGATGTTGAAATAAGTGTCTTAAAGGTAGTTCGTTCATGTGCAATAGGCAAATTATCCATTGAAGTGGCTTTTGAAGTCTTGTTTCGAGTAGTCTTATAATACCGCCGTATTTTCCTGTATTTACAACTGTACCGTCACAAACGACAGCCATAAGATGGTGCTGAGAAATCCCTTCATCTGTTAGAAAGTCACTGATTGCAGATTGTACCCCTTTTGCTGAACCTTTGTTAGGAACTACGTATCCCATATATTTGGATCCCGGTTCTTAAATTAATCAGATGTGTTCCTCAATAATGGTAGTCTTGTAACATTTACCATCTTTTTTAACAAATTTTATGGTTCTGTCTTTTTTCCCATCAAAATATAATACAAATAATTCTGAAATACTCTTCTCTTTCATTAATTTTTCTCTTGTTTTAGTTCTTTCTCTTCGCAATTTATGTCTGTCGATGACGCCGACTTCAGACCCTATGTCGTACAAAACAGAAGACGCAATAGCTGCTGCAGCCCTATCAGACACTCCATACCGTTCGCATGTCTTCGATAATGTAGGAAAATCAACGCTTGAAGACATCTTACTCTTCTTCTCAGGAACGCATTTATCTGTTTTTTTTTTATATTATCTGAACTTGTGGACTTTTCAGACACTGACGATGTTGAAATAGTACTAACCTCTAAAACAGCTGATGTAGAAGTACTAGAGGCAATAGTAGTCTGGCATTTTTCTCGAGTGTGTTTTCTTTCCAAACTTTTTTTTACTTTACATCTGTATGACCCTGGTTTGTGTTACAGTCGGAATAGATGCAGATCGCCATATATTTAATATTTTGGATGCAACTACACCTGCTGTCTCTGGAAAGGAGGGCTTTTTTGCAGTTTCCAGTTTCCAGAATTTTCTACTCATTTTTGAAATATCAAATTGTTAAAAAAGTATTTTTAATTTTTTTAAGTTCAAAAATTTCTTCTAAAATCTGTATTGAAATTAAAATGAGAAAATTCAAAATATAAAAATCGTTAAGGGTTATACTAAGTTGCTAAGTGTTAAATTTTACAATATTTTGTTGTAGTAGCACTAATTTTACATATCCACAACTTTTCAATCAAAACAAATTTAAAGTTTTTGGGAAAAAAAAATGCCTTATAATTTTAAAAATTTGTATTCCGGGGAGGTTGGTGTCGTTTTTTTTTTCATAAAAGTAAAATATTTCGGAAAGTGGTAACAAACTCTTAAATACCGGAATTTATAAAAATTAGCCATAATTTTTCAAAACTTCGCGATGCATCATTTTAAAAAGTTAGATCATAATCTAGAGTTCAAGTTAAGGAACACTCTTTAACAACGACTTGTTCCAAGAAAGGCTACAATCATACAAACCCACGCCCGAAGTATTCAAGGAAATCAATAAGATCATCGGGAAAAGTCACAAATGCCTAACAAATCAGCTCTAGGCAAGAAAAAGTCATGAAAACTAGGGACAAAGTGGAAGTATTTATCAATATTTTGAACAAATATTTTCTCAAAACCATTTATTAGTTGTTATTTTTCGTCTTAAATGATCTAATTTGAAAATATGCTTAAGCTAGGTAAATTTCAAATGAGGATTTTTTAGAAAGAAATATGAATGGATTGTTGCAGAAAGAACCTTCGTTGCATTTTATACTTTCAATTCCACTTTGATGTAGCTAGGAATGGAATATGTAATATGTAATAAGTGAAAAACCAAACCCCTGGACTATTAGTATATTTTCAAATAAGGTAGTTTAAGACGAAGGTTAAAACAACAAAACAAATTCTTTCTAAGGTGGGCAACCAGTCACTGGTTAAATCATACAAAAAATGTAATTAAAAAAAACGAAAACACGATTTTTACAAAAATGCGTACACTGAACACGTTTTGGGTGCAAATGTTTGTATTTTGGATTGAGCATTTATTTACCTCCCACATTTGTATAAAAGAGAACTAATGAATGAAGCCAAAAACGACGCATGGTTTAACCATTTTGTATAGATTATATGTACTGTACTGGTACAGAAAAAGTATATTTTCATCCAAATGTCACAGAATTAACCTAAATTATCTATTTCCGCACCAGTAAAAATTCCTTAAGCAGTTCTGATTACATATTTAGATTTTTTTTAATTCTTTTCTTTTCCTTTCTTTCAATAAAATTTGACAGTTGATAGCTTGTCAAATGGAAAAAGAGCTATATGTTGACAGAAGAACTCTATTTCGATCAGAATGTCAGCCAATTGTCTAAAAATTACTTTTTTTCCGGAGCAGAAAAGCTAAAAACTTAAAATTTTGTTAAGGTTTTTCAATTCATCTACTTATATATTCGAGGCCTGTCAGCAATTTATCGCCAAAATTGCAGTGTGAAATTTTATTTGGAGACACGAAAATCAGTGTGACGACACCTACGCACAGTGGGGCGAAAATGTCGTTTTATGATATTAATTATTTTATAAGGTAAGAATGAGGTTTTGATGACTTTTTATGATTTCATGATAAAAGTAATACATAATTGAAGCCTGTCAGATAGTTTGACGTTTTCAATACACCTGGGTTCACTTATCTAAAGAATCAGATTGTTTTATGGCATCACTTGCTTCTTAAATTTTTCTTTTTTTTCCAAGAATCGAAGTTTCAATATTCCAAAGTATTTGAGTATGCTGAATTTGAATCTGAAGCTTAATAAATAAGATATTAATTTAAATAACTGAAAATACTTATTTTATTTATTTATTTACTTATATGAATTTCGAAAGCTATGCTTCCATCGTCAGTAAGCATTTAAGTAAATAAATAAATAAATAAAATACGTGTTTTCTATTATTTAATTATTAATTAATTATTAATATCTTTTATTTATTATATAAAAACACGTTGAAAATCTCCAATATCAAATCAATCTGAAGCTTTAAAGATATAATAAGTGCCCTTGATAACTTTTTGAGTATTTTGACGTTCTATTTCATCGCTAGTTTTTTTTTTGTATACTTTTTTTTTTGATAAAATTGGTTTAATGTGCGCTAAAGCTTTACTCGACAAAAAGGTTTTTCGCACATATACATAGATTCAAATTTTCTAATAGGGTGATGTTTTAGAATTTTATATAAGTACTTATTCTAGTTTACAATCCACCGGGGCAAGTCAAATTACGGTGTTCATCTTAAGTATGGATTTAACTAAGATAAGATTGAAAGTAATGGAAAAAACTCAATACCAAAGTGAATATTATGTTGACGGAAAAAACATTTTTGAAAAAAAACGTTTTTTTTATTTAAAACTCTGAATTAGTGGAAACTGACAATTAAAAAGTAAGGTATATACTCACTCAATCCATCTCATAATTAATCAAATGGGACACTTAGAATCAAAACGGACCTATCTAGACCTTTTTGAAATTATGGAGTGTGATATACCAAAATTTTCGTTTTCAAGAGACCTACAAGATGAAATACTTTTTTTGTTTTAAATCAATCTATTTTTAAAGTTATAAGCAATTAAATTTTGTCTTTTGAATTAAAACGACCTTATCTAATATTTTTTAACAATCAAAACAGACCTACATATTTTTCACTATAAACGATTTTATTTTTTAAAAACGGACCTATATATTCTACAAATAACAACAGAGATATATAATTTGTTTTCAAAAGGGGTCTATTTATTTTTTCCTGCCAAAATCTGACAGAAGAAAGAATTTGTGTAGTTATGAACTCAATTCACAGTCAGATAAAGTAATAAAACTTGGAAGTGAAAATTCTCCAGTGGTAGATTGGAACACTGCTGCGCAGGAGACGTTAACGCCGACAAATAAATGGCACTTTCAGTTCACGGCCTCCAAGTTTCATTCTGACTCAGAAGATGGGTGTTCTAAAAATAAGGGGAGAAGTAAGCTCGGATGTTGTTGTTGCAAGGTCAGTCGTATGTCCTGGAAAACAATTGTTAGGTATAGAACTCGAACGAGTGCAGTTAGGAATTCCACTAACTTATGCAAAGAAGGCAGACATTGGGCACGTTCAGACGACCCAAGGGACTAGATACTCAGTCAACTGAATTCATTGAACGCAAATTTAACCAAGGTATTTAGGTTTATTTGAAATATCAAACTTGGAAATTTACTTCAAACATTTACTTCAGTTGAACGTGAAAAAAGTACCGATATTATTTTTATGTAAAATATACCTAGCAACAAGTATAAACTCTTTATTGAATTGTAATAAATTGGCTTGTTGAAAAGGTTTTTCAAGACTAATTGATTAAGATATTAGCAAACCCAATATAACGGGTGATTTTTTAGCTGGTTTGGTTTTGGCAACACTGGTTTTGACAGCTGACGTGTGTTTAGTACCTTGCGTCACTATCAAACAGCTTCAGTTTGGTTTGCAATTTAACCATGGATCGTTTTACAAATGAACAACGCTTGCAAATTATTGAATTTTACTATCAAAGTTCGTGCTCGGTTCGAAATGCTTTTTTATCGAAAAATTGTGTTCAGCGATGAGGCTCATTTTTGGTTGAATGGGTACGTAAATAAGCATAATTGCCGCATTTGGAGTGAAGATCAGCCAGAAGCATTGCAACAGCTACCAATGCATCCCGAAAAAGCCACTGTTTGGTGCGGTTTATGGGCCGGCGGCATTATTGGGCCATATTTCTTCAAAGATGATGCGAATCGCAGCGTTACTGTCAATGGTGAACGCTACCGAGCGATGATAACAAACTTTTTTTTGCCCGAAATGGAAGTTCTTGACTTGCATGATATGTGGTTTTAACAAGACGGTGCCACATGCCACACAGCACGCGAAACAATGGCGCAATTGCGAGGCGAGTTTGGTGAACAGTTAATTTCACGTTTCGGGCCGGTCAATTGGCCGCCTAGATCGTGCGATTTGACACCATTAGATTATTTTTTGTGGGGGTATGTCAAGGTTAATGTCTAAAGGGACAAGCCCGCTTCGATTGACGCACTGGAAGTCAACATCCATGCATTCATTCGTGAGATACCGGCCGATATGTGTGAAAGAGTATGCCAAAATTGGACTCAGCGGATGGGCTACCTGAGACGCAGCCGCGGTCAACATTTGCATGAAATTATCTTTAAACATTAAATTGCAAGGTTTAAACTATCGATTCAAATAAATATTTCATTCATTTTTTCGAATTTTGTGTGTTTTTTTTTTTTTTAAGTTCTAAACTTCTTAAAAAATCACCCGTTACAATTAAAAAATCTCCTACGAAACTCTTAATTTGTTCATATTTTTTGATTATCATACAGGTTTTTTCATTTTCTTCTTTGAATTTGATAGAGAACCACTTTGCAAAAAATAGAAGAAATTAACGTGCAAAAAAAAAACATTCACAAAACAATAAAGTTCAGCATTCAGTTCAATAACAAAATGTAATCAGCTGATATTCTGACATAAGTGCACTTGACTTGATAATTAAGGGAGACTTTTCTTGAGTTACTTTCCAGTCAACGTTCCAATAAAGTTGCTTTAATTGGGAATAAATATTTTGACATCTGAACAATCAGAGACTAGAAACTTGCCTTAACTTCTAGTCCCTAAGGGCGTCTGAACGTGCTCATTGACAAGCTCGTAAAACATCATTGTGGTGAAAACTGGCGCCAACTAAAAAGGGTTGGAGTTCTACAGAAATATTTTGGAGAGAGAAGCCCTTCAAAATTCTGAAGTCGAAGAAAATCGTTGTGAATTCATTGAAGAAATTTTATATAACGTTTAAAAACTATGAATACTTACTATACTAGGTGTTCACTGTAATTGGTGTTCACTGTAAACTATAGTTCCTTTAAAACTGTGTTACTAAACTTATTTTGTAAATAATGAATTTATGTTTTTAATGTTTCTTTAATAAAATAAATCTTTCAATATACTCGTTTTTCAATTTCTATGTATTTCAGTATCAAAACGGAACTATTTTTGTTTTTAGATTTTTTGGTTTTTAGATTCAAAAAGGCCTATTTATATTTTTCATGATCAAAGAGGCCTTAAAAAAAATCCTTTTGTTTTTAGAAAGTCCTGGCGATATCCTCATATTTCATTTATTGTTTTATCTTTTAAAAAATTTCTTACAGATTAAACAAAAATTTACTTTACATAATTATCTCCAATAATTTAGAAGTTATAGGTTTTCGCCCTTTTTCTCGGCTTTTAGTTATAAATTTATAGGTCCATTTTGTTTCTAAGTGTCACAAATAAAGCCACAAGCATCCCAAAAAAAATTGTAAAATTTTCTTGTAAAGATAAGCTGTTGCTATTGAATTTGAGATAAATTTTTGAAAAAAAAAAAAAATATGAAGAAATGTATAAACTATTTTTTTCGATAAATAAGTTGACAAGTACTGAAATTTACTGACTTTCTTTAATTTTATATAAATATGAAAAGAAGGCAATTTATTTCCAACCCATTAGCTAAAGTTCATTTAAAAAAAAATATTTGGGGCAGAAGTAATTTATAAAGAAATTGTTCCTTGAGCTTTTCTAATTTTCAAACCTGCTTAACTTTTGCCCCAACAGAAGAAATGAAGAAATGTATCAAAACGTTACACGAAGTTTTAAAAAAAGCGTGTCGTTTCTTGATGAATTTTTAAATGCAGAGAAATCCTTTTTTTTTTTAATTCTTAAACTAAAAATCTAATCTACACATCTTCACCTAAATATTACATTTGAAATAAACTTTCTATCAATCTTTGTTTCAAATATATTTAAGAAACAAAAGTAAACCGTTTCTTTAAGATTTTTTAAAAATCGATTAACATGCATTTAGGTTCAACTTTGAACTTCCGAGTAACCGTCACTGGAAGACTTAAGCAACAAAAATCCAATTTGTCATATCAAATTAATCGTAAGGTTTATGGAACAAAGCTTTTTTTCCCTATATTTTAATTTTGAAAAGTGAATTTTTATAATCGCATTGTATGGAGCTGCCCCACTGTATATCGGCATACCCACAAAAGGCGATATTTTCAGTATTTGCCGATTTATATTTTTTAATTGAAATTCTCATTATTTCTCATTTTTTAAAATTTTACTCCAAATAAATATTTTGTTTTTTATTCTTGCGGTGAATGAAGCCATCGAAGTTCTAAATTTGACCGAACCAGAAAACTGAGAATCGATTTTTTTTTCATTATTAAATTAAATTTATTAGATTTTTGCAAATTTTAGTGTACATTTTTCTGGACAACTAATGTTTTGCATATATTTAAAAAAAAATCAAGATGCGTAATTTTGGTCTCAAATCTCAGATTCGGATTAAGCAACCCCGAAAATATACCAAAAGCAGGAATTAAATCTAAACTACTCTATAATTTGCATAATAAACATGTTACTGACTGAAATAAAAATAGAAAAATAATTATAAAAATATCACCTATTTTCAAAAATCGTCAATTAAATTGCTGTTTTGTTTTTCTGACTGATCACTTTCATACATACACATATAAAGTAGGTATGTGTCGTTCATTGTTATAGTGAAGTTTTAAGGAGACTACGTCTATTTGCTTCCAAATCATTATAATCTTCCACCATTTTAAGAATTTCTCATATTCCATTTCTTCATTTTTTTTTCTCTTTGGGAACACTATATACTTACTTATGCATATCTCAGAACGACCCTATAAACATTTTTAATTGTAGTTAAACCTTAAAAAAAAGATCGGCAAAATAAGCTATTCCTTACCTCCTTTAATAATTCAATATGAAGAAAATTTAAAAAGAAAATCTTCTGTTTGAGTGGAGTGACCGAACTTTTTGAACTTTTAACTTGAATTAACTCCTTTTTGTTGAACGTAATATATTTTTCGATTTGACTGATACAACACTGACAAGATTAGCACAGTTTTGAAAGAATTTCCATTCAAAATTCAATATAGACGCAAACTATACTATAGAAGCTCTTCGAATCGGTTTTTATTGACCGACCTGCATTTGCATAGCTACTTCTTGAAAAATATACATGAATTTTGTCAGTAACTTAGTTTGATTACCATTGACATCCGACAGGTCTCTTTATAAACATGAGGGACCATAACCTTTCCACCTTTTTTAATTTTTGAGCCCGCCTAGAAATATTTTATATTTTGATTTCTGATTATTTTATAACTTCTCAAATATGTATATGCATATCGTATACTATTATTTTTTTAATTTTGAAAGATGGCTATTAAAATTATCATAATCTTTATTGAATGGTTGTTCAAATGATCATCGCTCAAAAAAAAAAAATACATCATTTTGGGGAAATAAACGTAGCTCACTCAGACGAACTCTACTTACATTATGTATCTTTGTGTGTATACCTATTGAAAAAAATGCTTATAAATTCTAATCGAAATTATAAAACATCTGAAATACGTATACAGTTAGTTATCTAAGTACATTGTAAAATTAAATAAAATCAGCAAATATTAAGACATTAAAAAAGTCATAAATACAAATATCATTTTAAACTATATTTTATTTTCAAACAAAAAAATAAACCCCAAGATCCAGTTTATTGTTCAAAGGTAATAATCAATAATTATTGACACTGTTGAATCCGAAAATTAGTTTTTTAAAGTAAAATTTTAATTTATAAATCCACACCTAGTTGTTAATCATCGAAGTTCAAAGCTAAACAAAAAATCAAATTATAATCCCTTTGTAAACAAGCCTTTATTAAAAAAAAAAAACATTTGTAAAATAATTATACCTAATTTTTTAAAGTCATCACATTAAGAATCTCTCTGAGCATCATGCAATTCCTACAGTTTGCTACTTACGCTAAGTGGGCAGTTTAAAACATTTCAAAAGAAAGTTTGGCCTACTTAAAAGAAATGACTTCTATTTTATTCTTATCGGATAAAAGTTATTTAAAAGAAGCCTTTTACAATAGTTTTTAAATCTCGCTTAAACCATTTTATAATATTTAGTGCACTAGGATTGAATTATTCACTTCAATGTCTACAGCTTAGGAACTGCTTTCATTATTTCCATGTTTGTATTATTTATTTCTACTTTTTTGCATTCAACGGATATCTTTTACTTTCCTGGATACATGCATAAGTCTACCTACAAATTGTCAAAAATATCAAAAATTTAAATTTAAACCATTTTATTTTAAAACAAAATAACCATTTTATTTTGGTAAAAACATTAAGAAAAAATCGATTAATTTAATTTAATATCTGTAGGTAAAAATAAAAATCAAAACTTCACGGAAAAAAGTTCACTCTGTTTACTTCATCCTCGTAGATAATTCTGGAGATGAATTAGCTATGTAGACAATGATGTGCTCTGCAATTTTTAATTCAACACTTCTTTGAGGGGATGTAATTTCACCACAGGAGAAATTCATCTGTTATGCCTAAGTTTGTTCCCCAGCCATGTTTCAATGCACAAACCTTGTGTTGTGAATTAGTTGCAGCTACTTAAGCATAGATGTCAGTAAAAAACACAGGGTGATACCGAAGTGCTGTGGAAAAATTAAAGAAAAAAATCAATGTTAATAAATTTATATTATTGAAATCTTATATTAAAAATGTTAAAATTTCTTAAAATACAATTATTGTTGTCTTAAATATTATCTGAATAAATTGTTTTGTTATATAAATTACTACAAATTTAAATAACTAACTTACACTGTTTACCTAATAATTGACTTAATAACAGGATGTTTAGGATATTTATTTGTTCTCCTTGCTATGTCTTTCTAAAATTCATAAAAATAAGCTATCGTTTAAAAATAACAATTAACTTTAAATAATATACACCAACTAACATATTAATTATTCTCTTCAATTGAGTTATAACCAATTGTTCATACAATCAGATAAAATATTTAAATACTTTCTTATACTAAGTGAAAAGATTAAAAACCTACGATCAACTTCTACTCAAAATATTTTCAAATTATCATTGTTTTATTTTTTTTTTTCACACGAAAATAGATAAGATATATATTATAAACAACTATGTTATCTAATAAATAAAAAAATATTTTATTCCATAATTTATTTTATCTCACCCTGTATTTTTGTTTGGATTTACTCACCACGCAAAAAGCCATCTATCAGTCAATAGATGAACATACTAAGAAGAAGAAAAACAAACAACAGGTTTTATGGGCGGTCCTAGGCAGCCATTAAAATTTGATGAATGCCCACATTTGGGAGTGAGTGGGAGTCGGTATTTGCGCACTGCCCCTTATAATCCACATTCCACCATGTGTGTTTGCTAAGCACGTGGTAGTAATTTCTACCTTGCCTGGTAAATTTATAACATTGGTGTTGACATCAGTAGTTTATGAAGTTACGGATAGCTGTTACTAAAGGTAAATGAAGTTAGTTAATGAATGCAATTATAACTACCTAAAGATTTTAAAATGGAATTAAGATTTCGAAGATTCAAATAACAACAAAAATAGTAGGTATGTCACGGTTAAAAATTCTGGGGTATTTTTTAATACAGTCATTGTATTACAGCCGTATGCAATACAGCAAAAATTACATTTTAATAATCCGAAAATATTAAAAAAAAATTCTAATAATTTTGTATTACATTCTAATATATTTGTATTAAAATCGTTCCTTTTAATACAAAAAAGATTAGATTATAATCCAAACTTATACAATTTATCCCTTAGTATTAAAATATAATACCTAGGAAATTAGAGTCCAACTCAAGAAAATTTGAATGTAATACAAATTGTATTAAAATGGCAGGAGGAACAGAGTCAGCATTAGCAGTAATATCTACAAATATGACAAGGAAGCGTCTTTTTTTAATAACTACAAGCTGCTACAGATACATTCAACTAGGAAAAGAAGGCGTCTGTTCTTAATCCGTCGAGATTGCAACTATCCTTCGGAATAATTTGACAGTTGATTACTTGACGGATGGTCAAGAAAATATAGGTGTGCTCCTAAAATTCTGCGCACTATTTCGTACTAAATGTCAAATTGTGACAGGTGAGGATAAAATCCGGGAACGGTTTGGGCACTAATTTGCACAAACTCAAAAGAAAAATTTGACTAGAGCTGTCGTAGGGCAATCATAAGTCAATCAATTTTTATTTAAATCACTGACAAGAAATTGAATGTCAAGAGAACGTACACGTAAAAAGAGGATTAAGCTTAAGAAAGGTAATATTCCTAAAGTACATATTATATAATGAAACTCCAATTTATTTAAAAAAAAACAACAATTAACAAGAAGTTCACAAATTTTCATTACCAAATTTTCTTCTTCGGAAAAAGATTTGCAAAAGAAAAGCAAAACAAAAGAAAACTAACACTTGCGTAATCCTAGCTATTTGTATTCTGTTTTGTTATTTGACTTCAACAGAGATTTCTCGGATCAAATCTGGCAAGGAGGGAAATTTTTTACTCTATCATGAGCGCTCTCTTTGATCAGAAACAGTACAATTTTTTACTTGTGGGGTTCGCACTAAAAATCACTAAATCAAGCGGTTTCAAACTGTTTAAAACTCGGTGTGAAACACACTTCATATTTTAAGGCTAATATTATATTTTGTCCCAATTATCACTCAAAAGCCCTACAAACGCATTTTTCCAAAACAAAAAAATTAAGTCTGAAAAATGACAATTTTTCTTAATATATTTCCTATATCAATGCAATTTGACATTTTACAGTCTGTGTATATGTCGAGAAAGTCACTTGTCATGTCATTATATATTCTTCTATTACCTACGACATTCAGTGTTTATTTTGTTCCAAAAAATTATGTACATGGTAACACTTTTCGTGATTCATTATAAAAACATAAAAATTTAAATATGCATAATTTTGAGGGCGCTTTGCAATTTTTCGAAGTAGGAAATGTTTGTTTCTAGATAAAGTTTCAATCGCAATAAGATTTCAATTCACATAAGGTGAAAAACAACGAATAAAATAATGTCGCCATTATGATACGAAAATTAAAATGCGAACACCTATTGACTTACAAGATAAACACTCTCACAAAATTAGTCTTTCATTATTATATTTATTGTAATTTATTTCTTATTCATTTTCGTAGTAGGTATCCACAAATTCAATTTCATGAAAGTATGTGTTGTATTATCATACCCTTGCTTTGCATAAGTATTCCGTACTGCTAAGACTTTTTTAAATATCTGATTTATTAAATTTTAATACATTTTGTATTAACTTTATAATTCTAATATTTGCCAAGTATTAAATTTCAATACATTTTTGGTGTTGTCATATATGTAACCCAGAAAATATTAAAAAGTACCCCAAAATTTTTAACCGCGTATATGTATTGGCGAAGAGATGTTAAAAAAATTATTGCATTAAAAATAAAACAAAAATGTTGATGTTGGCATAGTTAGGTACCTAAATAAAATATTTATTAAAAAAATGGTTAAGTCTTTTACCATTTAAAAATGACAAATTTTTGTGTAATACTTTATAGATGGTGTTTTGTATAACGTGGATTTAGGTATGACTAAAGCTAGAGCGTATAGATTGGGCCGAGATAAGAAAGAGTACGATAGCTCGGGCGATAAGAAAAAATAACGGTTTTTTTTGTAGAACAGGTAGATACCTAAATACAAGTAAAATTTACTACAGGCATTTAGGCGTGAGGGGCATTTCTAAAAAAAACTCTTAAAATGGAAAAAAAGAATATTAATAGGAATAATGATAATATTTACAACTAAGCATTGCGCATTTTCTCAAAGTTAAAAGTCTGTCCTATCGTTTTTTTTTGTAATCCAGTGATTTTCATAGGAAGCATATTATAGAATGGAATCGTGGCCCTGAAAAAAGCTAAGGCGTGGCATTGTAAGTGTTCCCGTTATTTTCTAAATATTTGTTTCCGTTTCGATCCAAATTTTGAGAAAATTACACCTCCCACCAGTGTTATTTTTTTTTCTCGTCTAAATCTAATTTATGCTCTCAGATTGTTTTTTCGCGTTTTATAAGAATCACCCTAACCCCATAGTTAGTACCTTAAAGTGAAAATAGGGAGACCAGGGGGGTATAAAAATAAAAATCTGAAAAAAAAAATTAGGAAACAGTATTTTCTATGTAGAACCATTTGATGCCTATCCATCTTAGAATAAAAAAAAAAAAAAACAATATAAGGACCACCCTAATGTACATATATAAAATTTGTTTCGCTGGTTTTTTGCTCTTATTAGTCGTCAATCGAATACTGAAAATAGAGAAGGTTTTAGGCAGGGGCGTATTTACCCTAGGGCCATAAAGGCTATGCAAAACTGGCCGGAGATAAATAAGCACCCTGCGCGAGCTTCATCAATAGCGCCAATCAATTGCGGTTATTGATGGGAGAAGTCATTTCCTCATTACCTCAGTGGTAGACTTCGCAATTCGTTTTTTTTTTTTCAACGTAAACAAAAATAAATAGGATCACAAAATTAATAGCAATTAAGGAATATATAAATAATTGTTAACTAAATTCAAAAAACTTAACACAAAACAACTTATTCAAAAACATAGGCCCCTCTTATGACTTTATGAGTCGAAGAGTCGAACGTTTGACTCAACTCCAACGTTCGACTATTAAAAAATAAAAACTGCGAGTTTGTTCAGTCACCAAAAATTACAGTTCACCATTGACGATAGAGGCGAACGTTTGCTAAAGCTATTAGCAAACGCTTATACCAGAAATCACATTCGAATGTTTGACTCGGTGAGTCGCGGGTCATAATAGGTACCATACCAACATAAATATGAATAGTTAAAAACTCATTGATTAAGTGGATTTTTTAATGCTTGCTAAAGGTGCCCATTGGGTTCAGCGCCCTGTGCACTTACACCGCTTGCACGTATAGCTTGTCCGGCCCTGGGGCTATGGCCCGGAGTGGCACACTGCATGGGGCGGCATTCAGTTCTAGGTTAAATATGTAAAATTACTTTACAAAAGATTATGGAAAAAGCTAGGCTTTAGAGCCTTAGAGACACCACACATTTGTTTGTTTAATTTTAAATTCAATTTTCCACTTAAATTCTTGACATAAATTAGTGAAATTTGGTTTTCTTAATGACTCAGTAGTAACATTTTAGGTTAGAGTATGGTCCAAAATTCCAAAATATTAAAAAATATATTGTGTTAGGTAGAAACTGATTAAAGTTTATATATGAAATGTTCAATAATATGCGATGAATGTATACTTTCATATAAAATTGACTCAGAAATTAAATACAAAATGAAAAGACAGTAGTCCAAAATGTTTAGAACTGTCACCAATCGATGAGAACCAACCTTAAAGTCAGTTCTTTTTTTTAATGTTGTTGAATATTATTTTTAGACCTAATTTGATCAAATGTGATTTTTTTAACAATTTTGACGATGGAAATTGCCAATAAAATTTTGGGTCAATCGAAAAACACAAAAATAATCTAAAGTACCTAATTGCTAGTTTAAATATTATATTTATAATTTTTCTGGTTGTATTGTTCAAATCTGAACAACAGGAAAGACCGTTATATTCATGTGTATATGCATGAGTGCTGTATGTTCTAATTTTGAATAAACATGCGTATTTTTCAGATGACTGCAGTAAGGAACTTTCATTTATTTTTTAACTATAGTAGTTATATGCTTGCGCATAAGAAGAGAACGTTTGATTCGATTCCACCAAAAAGTTTCTGCCAGAATAAGGGACGTCTGTTAAGTCATCCCTTAAAATTCTAAATTATCACTGAACAGAATTGGTCAGTTATAACAGTGCTATTATTGAGTGTGAAGCAATTTGTGCATCACGCGTCGCGTTGGCAAAAATGAAAATATTTATTAAAATTGTGTTTTTATTTTTCATATGACTTTTTTTCATTACAAAATTAACTTGACTGTTTTTCGTATATTAATGGGGTGCAAAAATTTATTGGCCCGGGGTGCCTTATCTTTAAATACGCCACTGGTTTTAGGTCAACTAGGTCTGTCTTTTTATTAAATTTTAATTTATGGAGGATTTCTTCTTTTAGGTTAAATTAACTTGATAGTGGAGATTTTCAAAGTGTTTTTATTTCAATGAATGAAAGATATCTTCCTAATAAGTAAAGTCCCTCTACAAAAAGTCATTTGGCATTACCTAGAACGCACCACGAAGAGGTATAGGTACATTGCATTCCACGTCCTAGTCAGTCAGTTTATGAGTTAGTCAAATAGTCATTTAGTTAGTGTATTAAAAATGGGTCTACCCAGATATTACGAAATCCAAGATATCAAAGAATAAAATCTGGTAAGACAAAATATTGAAAAAAAGGAAATATAGAATAGCTGAAGTAACTGAAGAAATAAAAAAATAAAACGTCAACAATGTGAAAATCCCATACTAAGGACAATCGGCGAAATTGAATGGAAGGCAGTCTGGGAACCAATATCAACGAGACGTTTGTCGTTGGAAAGGTGATATAATAGTCACTATGACAGCTTCTCCATTCACTGAGTGAAAAAGTTATTTGCTGACCAAGGTTTTGTGTTGGTGCATTTCAGTTTGTAAAAAAAAATCAATGAAAAGTGGTCTAACAAATACCAATAAAATGTATATTATTGAAAAGGTATTTTTATGAATAATAATATTTCCCATAGGAACTTATTTTAGTAAAAAAATTTATTTTATAGAATTTTTGTAAAAAAAAAACATGTCACGTGGGTAGTAATTAGCGAATAACTTTTTTCACACAGTGATTGGAAATACAAATGCCTTTTCAGTGACATACGTTTTGTGATTTGGTTGAGCCATTCTTTTTTTTTTTCATTCTATACAAAACATTTTTTTCACACAAAAATGTACCAAAATATTATATACTTACTAGTTAGCAAATAATTTTGTTCATTCATTGATTTGAACTGAACTGTTATGAAAGATATTGTAGGTTATAAAAATAATCTTGCAATGATATATGAAGTGTCAATATAGGTTCGACTAGTTCAAATATATTTTGGTTATACTAAACACATTTTTTTCATACAACAATCAACCAGAACACACTTTTTTCACACAGCGATTTGAAATAAGCCCCCAAGGTATGGGCATAGAGCAACGTGTTAATGAACTCAGACAAAATTGTTTTTGGCCTTATATTTTTTCGCGGACACGGACACCCTTTTATAGAAACTTGAAAAATCATGAATATATGTCCTTATTCAAAAAATGTTACTGTTGGCTAACATTTTTTTAAGCAAAATGCAAAAACCTTGTTTCAAAAAATTCATGAACCCGTTTTGTAAATATTGAATTTTCAAAATACAAAAATATTTTGTTTTTATCCAAAATATTTTCCGTAATTTTCAAAATTTTTTGATATATTAATATGTTATCTTTTATTGATATTCAAAAGGAAATTTTAATGGAAATCGGTTAAGTCGTTAGTGAGAAAATCGAAAACCAAGAAAAGCGTTTTATGGTAGGTAGATACTTTCGTAACATTCGTTGGTATTTTTTTGGCAGATTGTACTGTATACCAACAAAATAATGCACTGATTTTCACTTGCGATGTAGTTACCAGGGCTAGTTTTGGATTCGTGCAAAACAACAATTTTGAGATAACAATCAAGAATAAAACATGACATTGAATAAAACGTGACATTACTATGATAGAGAACACAAAAAAGTGGGTGGCACAATTCTATCTGCCTGTTTCTCCATATATCGACCTAAAGCCTAAGCCATTGAAGCAATTTTCATCAAATTTTTAACTTAATGTTTTTTTGTAACTCTCCAGAGCGAAAATTGAAATTATTCCTTAGCACCAAAAATAATGTTACTTGCCCTACAACCATACATGAAAAGCTTATTTATCTCAAAAACGGCTCTAACGATTTTGATTAAAAACATATACTTGACTGGATGGCTCGTGCTAGCTTTTAAGAAATTTTAGAATATTAAAGTAATTATAAAAAAATATAAAAATATAAAAAAAGCATTTAAATGATTTTTTTTTTTAATTTATAAACAACTCATTAAAAAACGTATAGCTCGAAAACAAGTATGCCATTTTATTAAAAAATATGAATAAATAAAAAAAAAATCGTTTGAGCGGTTCTCTTAAAAATCTATTTTATATGTATAAAACTTTTATAACATAAAAAAAAGCTTTGGTATGCCAATTTTTGCCAATAAACCTAGTTTTCAAAATATCCATGAACTTATATTTGAAATATTCAAAATATTTAAAAATTTTGATATGCAATATTAGTATTATTAACATTTTAAATGAGCTTTTATATAAAAATTTTGACTGAAATCGTTTGAGCCATTATTGATAAAATCGAAAATTAAAAAAAGAACCTTTATTTGGCAGGTAGCATTAAAAACAGTTTTCGATAATTTTTTTTCTTATCAAAAAGTACACCATACCTGTGTACAATAATACACTATAATATGTTAACGTTATTTTGGTTTATATACAAAGATAATAATTCGTATCAAAATGCTAAAAAAAAGTGTTTGAAAAGGTTTAAAAAAATGTTTGATAACCCAAAACTGAATTTATATTTTCCTTAAAATCAAAGTTTTATATTCCCATAAATAATTAAGTTCGCACTAAAAATTTGTATAACAACATATTTCATTAAATTATTTTTAAAAAACTTGATAGACCTACAAAAAGTATTCTTTTAAAAATCCGCTACAAACATTTTTTTTCATGCATTTTATTTCATCATGAATTCAAATTGCATTCTCTTTTTTCACACCTTTTTTAAACTCTTCTTCTTGACCATATGAGCAATTATGTGCTACCCAGTTACAAACGATTTTTTATTGCGTTCACATTTAGCATTGGAATTTTTTTCTTTTTTACTTGTGATATATTTAGGTACTATAAGGGAAGTTTTAGATTCTTGCAAACAAAAATTGAGATAACAATAAAACAAAACATTACGATGAGAACACGAAAAAAGTGGGTGGCACAATTCTGTCTGTCTGTTCGTCTACAGTCCAAACAGCACACCCCATCGATTTTCTTCAAACTTGGTGGTAGTGGTCTTAGGTGATTATGCCCTCACGTATTTTTTTTCAATTTTTCTCAAGAACCAAATATAGTGAACAATTTTTCCTAGCAATTTTTCATAATCGTATTTTCCCAAAAACGGCTAGACAAATTTTTTTAAAAAAAAATCATTAAATTTCTTTAAGTAAGGACTTCCTTTGGGTTAAAAAAAATGGTTATTAATGGTACCTCCCAAAAGTTAATTTTCGACTGTTCCAAAACCATTTTTTTGAAAATCAAATATTTCGAAAATGAAATTTTTTTTTTGAAACTCGTATAAAGTTAAGTTAAGAGTTTTTTTTTAGTACTTTCTAAAATATTTTTAAAAAAATGTACATACATATATGAAAAAACGGCTATCTACCGTCCATACAAAAGTTAAAAAATTGGAATGGAAAATAATTTTTTATCAAAAGCGACTCCTTTTTATTTTGATTAAACTTTTCCGTATACTAAACTTAATACGATCTTCTGCAAAAAATTATACAATTTTGTACTTAGCAAAGCTTAAAAATAGTACCTTTTATAGAACGTGTTTTTTATTTTGAATTTTCTCGTTATCGGCTGAACGGATTTAGATACTTTTTTTACATACAAATTTCAGATAAGACTTAATAATATTGCATATCAAAATTTCTTTCTTTTTAATTCGATATTTCTAAAACGGGTTGCCAAATTTTGTTTTTATATGCACATTAAATAATATTTGCATACCAAAAGTTTTCCTAAAAAATGTTCCAACGATTTGAAATTTTTTTCTGCTTAGCAATCATATTCAATAAAGAATTAAGATGGCGTTTTTTTCATCTCAAACTGTCAACGAAGTTTTTTTTACCTAATTTAAATATCGTATTTCATACTTTTAAACATTTTTCTCTCATAATTTCCATGTCTTTATATAAGAGCAAGTACGTGCGACCCAGTCGTGCATTTTATTTTAATTGACTATGACATAATCAATAGCCTAAAACCGCATTTAGACCTTTGTGTTATCGTTCATGAAAGTTGTTCATTTTTACCCCTTCGTGGAACAACGACATGATAAGAAATTCAAAGAAGTTTTGAATTTTTGGATGAACTTTGCACGTTTGTTCCTTTTTTGTGGAACAACGTTCACCGGACAAAGAACGAAGTTAAATCGAGCTGCTTAGGCCTAATATAATGAGCACTGAGAAACCTAGTTTGTAATTTTATTTTTTACCAAAATTTATTTCTAAACAAATGGCCTTCTACTTTTAAATTTGTGTACAAATTATAGCACCCATCACACCAGTAAGTATGCAAGGTTTCATAACCATTCTAAACTATAGGCCAAAGTGTATGCAATCGAAAATGATGACGTTCAATTTAAATTGCATACTTTTGGGCGGTTACTTCATCCGAGACATTAATCATCCACATGTTTCTCATAGCTACCGTTTTGTGACAAACTGGCATCATGAGCCATTTTGTTTTATACAAGAACCCTTTGGATCTGGTGATGGTGCTTCTGCTAAGAACCGCATGGCTCAAAAGTCACAATCTCCATTCAAAATTTTAACGAATACTTTGAAAAATATTCGATAATTAACGATCAAACTAATTTAAAAAAAAATATTTGTTTTCTAATACTATTACTCGTACATACGAGTATATATAGGTTAGTAGGGTCTATAAAAAGTCCTATGAAAGAAACAGCAATTCATCAAGAGCTAGTTTAAGTGGAGATTTTGTTATGTTAGAGCTCAGTTAATCCTTAAAGCTCTAACAACTTCAGCAAGAGCTATCGTGGACTCCTTTTTCCCATGTATTATTGCATTTTATAAACCTAAAACACAAGCTAAATGACAGATGATTCAAAAATAGCTAAGTAAAAACAATGAAGAGAAATAATAGTCACATAAGAGATGAGAGACTGCTATAGGTTCTTGGAAACTATAGGACTTCCAATTTGCATCCCTATATAGGTAGTCGACAAATCATAAATCTAGTTTTGATATTCGCATTCATATTTCAAAGCGCGACAAATTCCTACTGATGGACTGCAAAAAATGTGCACTCTTTCATAAACTCACTCTGGTTTTTTCTGTGAGTCTTATATTGCTCGTCTTTTATGTCAAATTAATGGCCAACCAACATGTTTGTAGCGCGGGGGATGTTGTCTACCCACATATCCATTCAACATTGAAAGACAAAATGGCAAAACTTCAACCGGATACTGAGGTTAGTAAAGGATTAGTAAAATGTTCAAACGCAATTCAGGAAGAACAAAAAAAAATGACCTCTGGTTCTAAATGCAAGCAGCAAACGGCGGTGTGGTCGGTGAGTGGACCAACACGAATCCTTCCCATTTTCCCCATACCAAGCCTGAGTGTAAATTTGAGATTTTCCATGGAGGCAGCTGGCACTCGACAATTTCCCAGAATGAACTGTGTCGTTGCCATTGTCACTGCCGACTTTTGCTCCGCCGACTCTGCATTCGCATGTAAAAGTATGTAAAATACGTATAATTGCATAAATTTGCATGTGGCTGCATAAAATATGGACTGGCGCTGTATTTATGTTGGCATTGTAAATCATAAACGCATATTTCGCACCAATGCACAGGTTTTCACCATTCACCATTTACAGTTATTAAATTTATTAAGCTTTTACGCGCCGCACAGCCTGCCACTTCCCGTTTGGATATGGTTGCGTTTGTCGTCGTGTCGGTCGACGGGTTGGTCATAGTCCACACATCCACACATATTGGTCGAGGCATATCGTAGAGTGAGCCTTTGGGTTGATTATTTATACGGGAACGCGGTTTTTATGTGTCGAATGATGGAGGATTATCTTTGTTTTCTTTGTATATTTGATATTTTCCGAGTTTCAATTCCAACGGAGACGGAAATGTGCAAAAACTACGGATGTGCCAGTTAAATTCAATGATTTTCCAAGCACTTGGTTAGCATCCGTTTTGATATTTTTTTTAAAAATATATTATTTAAAACAAAAATATGCTTTCCCCACTTCGCGAATGTGTAATGGAGTAGTAATAAAAAGGATTATCCGCAATTAGTTGCTGAGAATGAATACCAATACAAAACCAAAAGCAATGGGAATAAACTTAAGCATCGTGTTGGCTATCACATACTCAAAATATACATACAGGGTGGCGCACCAATTGTGCTACAATAAGAAATTCAAATAACATTTTTTTTAATCGATGTATTTCATTTGTTTTTTTTTTTATTGGTTAGAAAATTAAATTTTATTTTAAATAGTTAGTTGTTTTTAAAGATTATAGACCGCAAATGACTTCCACGCTCTCCCACGCATATGCGGCACCTGATCAAAAAATTATTCATTGTGGCCTGAAGAGTTGAAGTTGGGATCGCCTCAATTATTGTCGTTATGGACTGCTTTAATTCAGTTAAATTCCTGGGCTTCGTTTTATACACCTCTTGCTTGACACAACCCCATAAAAAGAAGTCTGGTGCAGTCAGGTCAGGTGACCTTGGGGGCCAGCGAAGAGTGGAGTTCCTAGAAATTAATTTTTTTGCGAATTTCTTGTTTAGCTCCACCATAACTGGTCTGGCTATATGTGCAGTTGCTCCATCTTGTTGAAACCAAACGCTGTTGAATGGTATACGTCTTCGGCGCAGTTCTGGGTAAAAAAACTCCTTCAACATCTTTAAATAACCGTTTTCTTCAAAGAAGTACGGCCCGACAGTACACCTTGATGAAGCTGCGCACCACACAGTGACTCGTTCTGGGTGCAGTTCCGTCTCATGGAGCATTTCTGGATTAGACTCATTCCATATACGGCAATTTTGCTTGTTTACATTGCCGTTAAGATCAAAATGGGCCTCATCAGACATGAACAAACAATTGATCAATGTGTTGTCTTCTTCGGCCATTGATATCATTTTTTGGCAAAATTCCAGGCGAACAGGCAAATCCTGAGGGTTTAACTTGCTAGTAATTTGGACTTTGTACGGAAACAAGTTTAAATCGTCATGAAGTATCCGTTGTAATGACCGTCTACTAACTCCAATTTGCCCCGATAAGTTTCGGGTCGAAACACTCGGACTGGCCTGTATTGCAGATGCTACTGCTGCGATTGTATCCTGAACCCGAACATTGGCATCTCGATGGTACGGCCTTCGTGCGATGCTTCCAGATTCGGCAAACATGTTTACAAACCTCATAATGGTCCATCTACTCGGGGGATTACCGCCAAACTCCGTCCTAAATTCCCTTTGGACGGAAATGACGGACTGCAAAGCATGGTACCGTTGCACTATCCAAATTCTTTTCTCCGTATCCCAAGCATTCATTTTTATAAATCTAAATAGTAACCTACAAAATAAAAAAAAATAGGCCGATTACTCACACAGAAAAAAAGTTATTACGTTTTATTTTTGTAGCACGATTCGTGCGTCACCCTGTATATTATCAATTTATTTTAAAATACAGTTACTTTGTGCTATGGACTTAAAGGTATTAAGAAATATAGAAATATTTAAATTTTTCGTTTTTATGTTGTTAATTTCTCCATGAAAAATTTTTTAAACCATCAATTTCGATAGGATATCTATGGAGTCTGGTCAAAACAACATAAGTCCTTTTTTTTCAAAATTGAGCTATGAATGCAGAACTATACAGAAAAAAATCTATTTTCGTTTGGTCTTAAGAGCTTAAGTCTTAGTGACCTGAATCACAAGATATTCCATGGCCCTAAAAACACTTCAGTTTTATTTTGTATATTACGTTTGGTCAAAACGACATAACTCCACCTGTGTTGTTTTGACCAAACAAAAAATTTCAATTTTTCAAATAATTATCTGGTCAAAGGAACACATCTCCATCGCACTTTTTTCTTAAGTGTAAAGTTTATTGGTTGCTGCCAATTATTATTTTTAATAACGAAAAGTAATAAGTGCCAAACTTATATTTAATTAAATACGAATTTGTTTTTGGTGAAAATGGGCGGATGAATGGACAAACTCAAATTTATTTTTCAGAGATTTCAAGACTTTACGGTGGGTGTCGGGAAGTGCATTATCATTTTGATGATCTGTCAGTTAGTTAATGAGTGAGTGATTAATCAGTCAGCTTTCAGTGATTTTTTAACACCTATATCTCCAGGAACTAATAATGCTAAAAAGTTTGAATTTGGAAAATGTTTAATCAAAGTCAGTTTGATCGTAAAATGATCGTAATTTTTTGACGCAAATGTTGCTATCGGCAAAATGCAATCGTCCGGCTTGCAAAAAATTCGCTTGATCAACGTCAGTCATCAGTATCTTTACAAACGCATTTTAAGTTTTCGAATACGCTCTCTGACTTTTCAATATTTTGTTTGTGAACTATATTTTTTTACTGCACAGACGCAACGTTGGTGAGGTTTTCAATATGTGACTTTAGCAAGAGTAATGCAGTAAAATTTTTATTTTCGTTTTCAATCGGAAAACTTTTGCAGTCTTATTTATAAACCCGATTTAGTGACGGAATAAAGTTACTCTGACCTTACAACGCCTCTTATCCTGAAAATATATTTAAAAAATACACTAGGAATAGAAGAAATAAAGTCCAAGTAGAACCACTTTAGTATAAAAGGGTCATTTTGACATGACATGCGTATGCAATTTACAAAAAGAAGTGAAAACTAAATTTTGTTCATCTTCTTTTACTAATAACTTTTTGATTAATTGTAATGAATAAGTGTAGAAATCAGCAGGTATTTGTCAACGTTTTTAATAACCAGAGTTTTAGATTTGTTGTTTTTTTGACAAAAGGATCGCGTAACTAACACCACTCGGAAAATATTTTATAAATAAGGACTAGTTTGACTTGCCGTAAAATCAGAGTAAGTGCTTCGACTTGGTTTAAGAATTCCGAGGATAAAACAAGGATGAGTGAAATCTTATAAATAAGGCTGCTGCAGTTTCAGTTTAGGAACGTTTTGCAAATGTATTTTCGACGCAGAATACTTGGAATTTGAAGTATCTGACCTTATTAGTAGGTAAACCGTTGACGTTATTGTTGAAAAAAAGATGACAATAGAAACATGTTTGGTTTTCAAACAATAAAGTGGTTACGAATTACGATACTTGTATTTAAAAACAAATCCCGGAAAAGTATTTTTCTTAACAATTTTAAATGATACCGTTTTTTCTTTAAAAGTTTAGTAAATTACTTTGTTTTTTTGCAACTTTTTACCTCTACACATTATTTCTCCAACCATTAAAATAACATCGTTTGGTCAAAACAACATATTTCCCTCAAAATATGTTTGCAAACATTTATTTTGAAATATGTTAATAAAATTATTTAAATATCATTATTTATAGAAATACTGCATCAAAATATTTTTGAAATAACCAAAACCGGATTTAGAGGAATTTTTTAAACTTTGAAATGCTTTTTTCTCAAAACTAAGATTTTGGACCTATGTTGTTTTGATCAGACTCCATAGTTTAGTTTTGAACAAAAAGTTGTAGGTGTTAAATTGTCAAATCCAGATTAGTTTTCGAGTTATACCAAACAAATCAAAAAATAGCCAGTGTGGCATTTTCGGTTTTTATGGAGCCAAACAAACATATCTTCAACAATAAAAACCCTGAAATGTATAATTGTTCTCTTGTACATACCTCTCATTTTCGCTCAAACCAATAAATCATTGAAATATTCAAAAACACGTATACCTACCTAATGTTGTATAGGCTGGACCAAAATTATTTTTTTTCCATAGACCTCAAAATTTAAAAAAATTAATTGAAGTGGTTTACCTATACTAGCATACATAAAGTATAGAACCCTTGGTAGTTTTTTGATTTTTGTACTTCTTTGAAAAATAAAAATATCAACGAATTTAATTTTGTTGTATGAATTTCATTGTAAGGAAGAAACTGATGAAAGAAAAGATCAACGCCTTGAATATATTTGTTTAAAGTCAAAGGTTTGTTATTCATCAGTAAAAAATATAGGAACTATATTTTCCGCAAGCCTTTGTTTAAAGAGAGCACAGGGTATAAGATTTTTCAAGAACCCCAAAAACTACAAACAAATATTGAATTTTCAAACCACACCGTGAATCTAAGTGTGCAACATAGGCGTAGGAAGGGGGGGGGGGGCAGAGGTGGGCACCACCCACCTTAAAAATTGAATTGCCCACCTTAGAAAAATAATGAGTGTTGATATACTTCACTTTAACCCTCATTGTTGGCTTTCTTCAGTAGTAGGTACTCTTCAAATAAACAAATTTGTATAGTTTAAGCAGTTGACTGGTTGCCCACCTGAGACAAAATTCCTTCCTACGCCAATGTGTGCAAAGATACGCATTGAATACAAATATGAAGTTAAATTGAGCCAAAGTTTTCAAAACTTATATTCAACTGTTTTTTTTTTTTGAAGAACGTCAAAAATATATTAAAGCTTGCCCCTTTCTATCACACACAAATACAATCTATTTTTGCACCAATGTCCCAGCATTTTTTTTTTAAATCCTGACTTTAATTCTGTTTCCTGGCTCGCATTTGATTCATAGATAAAAAACTGCAATAATTTTTGGATGTTAATGACAAATCACCACGTTTTAAGCTCCTAGAACTAGATTCCATCATTTTTATCATTACCTAATAGTATTAAGTAGTTTTAATTAAAGCTTTAATTAGATTTAATTAAGAAGTTTTTTTTATAATACAACTTCTATATACTACTGAAATAAATCAGCCAAGTAGAAGACTTAGCAATAAGGATTGGTCTTGTGGAATTATTGATTCAAAATAGCTTTTTTATGGACTTTAGTCCTACAAATTGGCGTTTCGTGTGGCTTACTCACTTGGACTCATCAGTGACATAGTGAGGTCCTTGTCATATGATATTTGTATTAAGTTCAGTTCAACTTACATGAATTCTTTTACAAAAATTTATTGTAAACTATATCCAAGACAAGACAAGGCCCTCACTACGTCATTGATGAGTCCAAAGGAGTAATTAGGAATTCCAATCTTGTTTGGTAAAGTTTACAGTGGATTTTTGTAAAAAAAATTCATGTGAGTTGAACGGATCTTAATGCAAATTGTGTATGACAAGGCCCTCACTACGTCACTGATGTGACCAAGTGAGTTAGCTGGACGAAACGCCAATTTGCAGTTTTATTTAGTTTGTTAGTTTTATATAAAATATGAAAGCAATGATATATAAAAGTCGAGTTTTTTTGTAAATCCTTCTCGGTCAAAAATAAAAACCAATTTGAAACTAAATAATTAAGGGCCAATAAGTAAGTTATAAGATATTGATGAGTAGGGTAGTTTTTATGAATTTTTTGTCTAGCTTTAAGATATCTTTAAGAAAATGTGAAAATAAAAATGAATTTAAAAAAAGATTTATTTATTTTCCTCCAAAAAAAAATTGTATTCATATTGTCAATGAGAATAATGTTAAAAAAGATATGGGGACTTTCAAATAAATTCACAAAGCATTTTTTTTAATGTAGCAATTTAAAAAAAAATACGTTGTAAAATCAAATTTCTTCCATTTGTTTTAAAAAAGTTTGTATAGCTACTCCTTAAACTGTATTTGATTTTTAAAATTGTTTATTTCTTAGTTTTTTTCGGCTTAAATTTAGTATGGGTAAGACTTAAGTTTACGGCTTATTTGTTACAAAATGTTTAAAAATTGATACAATACTGTTACCTATACTTTTGAAAATAAAATCGTTTTAATTAGTATATCATTATATGTATATGTTAATATGATCATAATTATAATCATTTTAATAGCAAAAATAAGATAAACCTGAACAAAAACATTGATAGTACAGTTTAAATAGGACAGAAATGCCTTTGAATTGGGCAATTTGCTTGTAAATTTTTGTTTGTAAGCGGTAACGATACCTTTGTTTAAACTTTTAAACAAAGGACAAAAACGCATTCAAGTTATTTTTTCAGGTATACAAATATTCACCCACCAGTCAATGATTTTAAGAAATACAAATATTGTGATAACTCCCCGTTGACAGTTGTTTTCTAATATGTTTTAATTTTTTTATTTTATTATGGACAATATTTCACAACAAAGTTTTTAAATATAATACCTATGGCAAGTTTTCTGACACTTCTGAACATATATATAAAAAAAAATACCATGACTGGACTTCTGAATGCATATTATGTATGTATGTATATTCGAAATGCCCTCCTGGACAGAGTGATTTCGCATCTTTTTCGCAGGATACCCAACGGATTCCTTAAGGTGCTAGAGAAATATGAGAAAATTAAGCGTGCAAAAATGTTTCAACATATTTTTCTCTAACGTCCACACAAATGCCGGCCAAATAATAAACTTCTCTTCTTCTCTTTTTCTCATCCCAGTTTATACCACCTATCTACTGAAATTCCTTTCATCTCGAGTTGTCTTGCATTTGCAAACACATTTTCCCGCAGGAAACTGCGAGGAGGAAAAAAGCAACTCACTGCGGAAGTAGGTATGCAAATATACGGCTGCCAGCTGAGGCAAGCTGTTTCCATTTTTTTTCTTACTACAATGCCCTTACCCCAAGTACCTATACATATACACCACTGCTCACTCTGCCGCAACTCATCACCATTGTATTCGTTTTCTTTTCCTCTAGATTTGCATTTTTCCCATCGCTCTCTTGCTACTGCCGCCGCTGGTGCTGCCACCGCGACTTGAACCTCAGGACTACTTTTAATTTAGATATATTCTCGAGGAAAGCAGATCAGACCGCAAAAGAAACTTTTGTACAAAACTTTGCGCATTTATTTCTCAACAATATGCACTGCATATCATTTGGATGCTGCTTTTGCTCCCTCTGAGATCCTTTTTTTCAAAAAAAAAAAAAAAAAAAAAACGCTGGATATTTTCTTGTTTTTATTTTGTTTCTTTAATATTTTCTGGGAAAGCAGAACGAAATGAATTCCAGTAGCGAATAACATTGGCATATTAATTAACTTAGCTTCAACCTTCCATTTATATAAGATTGTATTCATTTAAATCTTTAGGGAGGGTGGTGTAGTTATTCCAATTTTTGGAATTGTGGGAGAGTTCTATAGAAGAACACATTAAAATATATACATAATACACAATCCACAAATGTGTTTATCTTAATTGTGTGTTATGGTATACTGGATGGGGTCTTGGGTGGTTCCTTTCCACTTCTTCAACAATAAACCAAAAAAAAAAAAAAAACAACAACACAAAATAAGGATTCCTGCATCCAGTTTGATGGGATGAGTGAGAATATAAACAAACTTTTGTGTCGGAAGTTGAATAAGCATCTCTACCGCCGAAAAATGGCATGGCAAATCCAAAACCACAAAGTTTACATAATTTTTGGAAGAAGAAAAGATGGAAACAGTTTGGGGAAAAAAGGGTTACAAATAACATAGAGAATTAAGGTACCCTTGCCGGATTTTGGTCCTATATACCTATGTATTGTATCTTTCTTTTTATGTATGAAGCTGTTTTGGTTATTTAAAATGTAGCCAAATTAACCAATCCACAAACCCAAAGTATACTTAATAAATTTAGGTAGTGTTGTATCTCAGCAACACTTTGTAGTGCACAATCAATGCACTATATCAGCAACACACACTTTCACTCAAATAAAATGATTATTTACTCAATTCGCCTAACATTTTCATGTTATCATTCATTTTGTGATAAATCAGTTAATTTTCACAAAAGTTATTGGCGACGAAGAAGAGGTTATAAAAAGCTCAATGATTTTTTTTTTAAACCGAAAATGCATGAAGGAGTTAAAAATCAACCAAGATTTCTTGAAGGAAATCATAGGCATTCAAGGAGCTTCAACTAAATCCATTCCAGGATTTCGGGCTTTCAATGTAGAAAAAGAAAGTTGTCCAAATTATTTGTTTCAAATGGAACAGCATTTCATCGCAAATTCACTGGAAGATGATAATCTAAAAAAATTACACTTTTTGTTACGGCAGAAATTTTAAAAATGCTCCCTCGTGAAGGGTTTATTAACCTCCTTTATATAATAAATGCCGCTCTAAGGTTAGAATATGTTTCGAGCCAATGGAAAGTTGCGGAAGTCATAATGGTTTTGAAACCTGGCAAACCATCTCACGAAAAGAAGTCTTACAGGCCGATTTCGCTTCTTCCAATAATATCAAAAGTTTTTGAAAGAAAACTACTCCTGCGCCTGCATCCGATAATTGAAGAGAAACAATTAATACCTGAACATCAGTTTGGATTTAGAAGCAAGCATTCGACAATTGATCAAGTGCTTAGAATTACTGACGTAATTGAGAGAGCTCTTGAAGAAAAGAAAATCTGTTTGACTGTCTTTGTGGACGTGTCGCAGGCAGGGTGTGGCACAAAGGCCTCAAATTCAAATAAAGACAAATTCTGCCTGAAGGACTTTACAACATTCTAAACGGATATCTAAATGAAAGAATTTTTCGTGTGAGACACAGAAATGACTATTCTGATTTCAAACAAATAGTGGCTGGGGTACCAGAAGGAAGTTAGGTCCAGTTCTGTACCTTTTATTTAGACGCGATATACCTCAAACAGATGACACTATTGTAGCCACGTTTGCTGATGATACTGCAATACTAGCAGTAAGCAAAACGATTAGCGAAGCTACAATTAGATCACAAAATGCTCTTAATAATGTTAAAGAGTGGATGAAAACATGGCGAATAGCGCTCAATGAACAAAAGTCAGTCCACGTGGACTTTACGTATAAAAAAATAAATAGATTACCCGTCTTTCTTAATACCGCTCGTGTTCCATTTGCAAATGAGGCAAAGTATCTGGGAATGACTCTAGACGCGAAATTAAAATGGAAGCCGCACGTGAAAAAGAAATGCGAAATACTAAAAAGTAAATTAAGAGATATGAACTGGTTACTCGGTAAATATTCAAAGCTTAGTATTGAAAATAAATTGATTTTATATCGACAGGTTCTTAAACCTGTTTGGACTTATGGTATACAACTTTGGCGCTGTACCTGCGATACAAACTTAAATAACTTACAAACGTTTGAAAACAAATTGCTTAGGTCATTTGTAAATGTTCCGTGGTATATAAGAAACGAAGATCTTCACAGGGATCTCGGGGTTCCTACGGTCCGGGACGAAATAAAATGTTTCGCGCGAAAACATAGAAATCGAATACTAGAACACGCTAATTCAACCATTATTGACATTCTTGACGAGTCGAATTTAGTACGCCGTCTGCGAAGAACAAAACCTTCCGACTTGGTGTGGTTAACAGAAAACCGCTTTAAAATCGGGGATTAAGCAGGAACTTTCACCGGAAAGTAACCTGCGACACGTTACTTAACTTCATTAAAAATAAATTGCTAGATAAGTTCGAACTTAGTTGTAATCGGGAAGTGGGGGTGGTTTTAGTGTAGTAAGAATCTCACACTTCTATGAGCACGCGTTTTTCGGTCCTCTTAGAGCCTGATATGCAGGTTTTCCACCTACCCACGGGAAAATAAATAATAAAAAAAAACATTTTGTCGGCATGTGGTTCTGATGTTAATGAACTGCTTAGGTACTTATTCGAAAAGGAATACGTAAGTTCACACAATTTTAAAGAGCTTTCAGGAAAATTAACAGGGAATTAAAAAAAAAATTGCATGTTTTGGCATTTTGAAACCAAAATGAACTTAGGACAGACGTGTGCTGAGTGGATAAAAGACCTTAAGGGATTGGCAAAAGATTGTGCATTAACGTGTACAAAGAAAAACTGCTTTGTCAATCGTGTGGATATAAGATGATTTGCGACATGATCGTTTATTTCCCCACGACACGATGTTGTTCGAATATCTGCCACTCAAATGAAATACATCATATGCTAGCTCATAGCTAGCATCATCATAGCTAGCTGTGTGTATAGCTAGCTAACGAAGAGCAAGTTTTGCCACCCGCTGAAGTAAATCTGCTGAGCAACACTGGCTACCAAAGTTTAAAGTCATCCCCAGGGTGTGATTTACACCATGATCGAATTCAATGTCGACATGTAAAGTCTGTTCGTGATATTTTTCTGTTGTGATATTTGTAAGAATGTTGGGCACATCTGTTTGTAATATTTGTAAGAAAGTTGGACACATCAAGAGCATGTGCTTAAGCCAGCAAACAGGTTTGGTATCTAATAAAATAATTCAATTAGAAACAGATCACAGAAAAATCGGCTTATCAATAACGTCAATGGTAAGAGAGTTGATACGGCATACTCTATAAATCAAATTGATTGTGCGGATGTTGAGGAGATATCGTCGAGTAGTTGGGATGCAGAACGAAGACGTCACTAGATGTTCGTCATATTGGATGTAAATAATCGCCAAATGGATTTCCAAGTTGACACTGGGGCCACGTCATCTCTTATAGGTCTAGAAGGTTTTTGTGAATTAGGTTAGACCACAATTTGAAGCAAAACTTTAAGCGTTTGGCGAAATACCACTGGATGTTAGGGGAAAAACAAAAGTAACAGTTTGCTGGAACAGCATTAAAAAAGAACTTCCTTTACTTATAGTGAATACGAAATCTGGAGTGAACATCATGGGTCTTGATTGCATTAAATTTGAGCTGAAAGTACCTTCAAGTGATAAGATCTTACAGGTAGTATATAATTCTCGAGAGTATTTGATTGCCCAGGCAAACATCTAATGTGAGAAATATAAATTGGTGTTTAATGTGGATCTTAGATACAGTAAGAAGTTAGGCAACACCAACTGTGATGGTAGAGAAACCATAAATGGGAGTCTTCGCTTATGTGGTGACTTCAAGGTGACAGTAAAACCTCAGTTAAGCATCAACAGGCACCCAATGCCATGAGTTCAGGATCTATTTTGCAAGATGGAAGTTGGGCAGTATTTTACTAGAGTGGACCTTTGGGATGTCTATACCTACAGATCCCTTTGAATAAAAAGTGTCAATCAATTTGCGTAATTAGTACGGAACATTGGCTGTTTGAATATTGAAGATTTCCTTTCCGAACTGCAAGGTTAACAGGAATATTTCAAAGTTACTTCAACCAGTCTTCAGTCTCAGGTTTTAATTCGCTAACGCTTCCAAATGATCCGGTAGATGGTCGGTACCTCTACTGACGACCTACTACTGGACCCTCTTCCTCTTTTGATCTCGCCATCCAGAGAGGACTTGCTTGCGCAGTCCAGCTCAACTGAACATTCTGATAACATATCAGTTGCCAAAAAGAACAACAAAAGAGGACGAGATAAAACAGTAGTTGTAAAAAACTCCAGTCCACCCCCTAAAAGAACTAATCTTATTGCTAGTCCCCATATTGCTTTAGAATTAGCTACCCCAGTTGAGGTTATGGATCAAAGTTCAGGGATGGTTCCAGACGCAATCCCTATCCCAGATGTGGATTGTGCTACCACTTCCAATGTAATTAATGATCCTAGACCCATCAAAGCTGTTTCTAAACCGAGGACTATTTTCATTTCCCGCCTTGAACCAGATATCGTTGCGGATGACATTGTTTCCCACTTATTGGCTAATAATTGCATCCCAACGAACAATTCTATCAAGTGTACAAAAATTAGCAAAGCGAATAGTTTCGTTTCATCTTTTAAAATAGTAACACATTCCTCTTACTTTGATTCTATTTGCAATATTAATAACTGGCCCCCAGAAGCTCTTGTTAAGGAATTTTCTATTAAGAAAAATAGACTCACTCGTAGTTTGCCCAAAAATATATCTCCAAAAAACTAAGCAGAATTACCCTCTTCTACCAAAATGTAAGAGGGCTACGCAGCAAAACTGCTGATATTTATATGAACTCCCAAGCATTTTCACATGACATCTTTGTTTTGACTGAAACTTGGCTGAATTCAAGTTTTCTTGACACGGAACTTTTCAATCAAGAGTTTCTAGTATATAGAAAAGATCGTCATGTTGATAAGCCAAAAGAAGTTGGAGGTGGTGTTTAAATTGCAGTTAGAAATAAATTTATATCTTCGTCTATATCTTTCCCTTTTAATCTCTCTATTGAATTAATCTGTATAAAACTAATTATACAGTCCAAACAGTTATACTTATTAAATGCATATTTTCCAAAAAGTTCGGACGCAGTTTATGTGGAACTTTCTAAAGCCTTAGATTTTGTTATTGATTTGTCTTGCTCTAACAGCAACATATTACTTCTTGGTGATTTTAATTTACCTCACATTGAGTGGGTTCCCTCTGATGACGAATCCTTTCAAGAAGCTTCTTTAACTTCTTCTCAAAATGAGCTTCTGCTTCTTGATAGAATAATTTCAACTGACTTACAGCAAGTAAGCTGTATTAAAAATTCTAAAAATCAAATTCTCGATTTGGTATTTTCTTCGGACGCTAGTAGTACCTTGGTTCTAGAATCTAGTTCTGGGGTCACTAATTTAGATAACTATCATCCTCCTTTGGATATTATTTTTGACTTAAGCAATCACCTTACTGAAAACAGTATCCCTTATGATTGCTCATATACTTTTGACTTCAAAAAAGCCGACTTTCAGTTGCTTTCAGAAGAAATAGCTAGGTCTGGTATTGAGAATATATCAGTGTCTAGCGATATTGACGAAGCAGTTTCTATTTTTTATTCCATTCTTAAGAACTGCATTAATAATACTATCCCTTTAAAAGTATCAAAGAATATGAACTTTTGTCACTCATGGTATACGAAAGAGCTAAGAACACTCCGAAATAAAAGAAACAGAGCATGGAAAGTGTACTTAAGAACTCTTTCACCAGTAGACCACAACTCCTACATAACCCTTTTTGAAGAATTTAAAACTCTTTCAAAAAATCTATACACTAACCACGTAAACGAAATAGGTAGTTCACTAAAAGATGACCCAAAGGCATTTTGGAGGTTTGTTAATTCTAAAAAAAACTCAGATGGCTATCCAACGAACTTCGTGTATGAAAATTGTTCGTTGCTGGAAACCATTGATATCTGTAACGCTTTTGCAAAAAATTTTCGTAATTCTTTTGTTGACAAGCCCTTAGATGTTGACGAAGATTATTTTAAAAACTTACATACCTATGCCCAAACTAGCTGCAATAATATCCCAGTGCCACCGTGCACTATCTTAGACCTTCTCTCATCATTAAATGATGATTACTCATCTGGTCCAGATGGAATTCCCCCTATACTATTGAAAAAGTGCAAATTTATACTACTTCAACCCCTTCAATTTTTGTTCCTGTTGTCCTTAAGGACAGGCATATTTCCCCAATTTTGGAAAAAATCGTTTCTTGCACCAATTTTTAAAAAAGGTGAAAAAAATGATATAAAGAACGATAGGCCCATAGCAAAGCTGTCATGGATACCAAAGCTCTTTGAACAAGTTGTTTGTGAGAGCCTGGCATTTCATACTAAAAGTATTATATGTGATCAACAGCATGGATTTGTGAGAAGAAAGTTAACGGTTACAAATCTCCTTACCTTTTTGCATAAATGTTCTAATGCATTAGAAAACGGAAATGAAGTTGATTGCATATACACCGACTTTTCGAAAGCGTTCGATCAACTTAGTCATGAAATTATTTTATTCAAACTTAAAACCTTTGGTTTTCCGACGATTGTTATATCATGGATAAAGTCCTACCTTGTAAAAAGATCTTATCAGGTAAAATTCAAAAATTGTCTTTCAAACTCTTTCAGTGCTCACTCGGGTGTACCTCAGGGAAGTCATCTGGGCCCGTTTTTGTTCATTCTCGCTATAAACGATGTTACTTCATGCATACGCTATAGTGATATTCTTATATACGCTGACGATATGAAGATTTTCAAAACAGTACAATCTTATCATGACCATGTTCTCTTGCAGGCTGATATTGACAGTTTTAATCTTTGGTGTGGGAAAAATGGCCTTTCTCTTAACCCAGTGAAATGCCAAAGTATAACTTTCTCTAAAAAGCGAGCAGTGAGTGCTTTTGATTATTCCATTTCAGAGCACACACTCTGTCGTGTTTTAAGTTTCAAAGACCTGGGTGTTCACTTTAGTTCTGATTTAGATTTTACGGTACATATTAACTTTGTTGTAAATAAAGCGAGTTCCATGCTGGGATTCATAAAACGCTGGGCAAAGGAGTTTAACGATCCATACGTTACTCTTTCCTTATACAACTGTTATGTGAGACCCCATCTCGAGTACGCTTCCCAAGTATGGACCCCTTTTTACGAAATTCATAAAAGCCGTATTGAATCAATACAACATAACTTCATTCGTTTTGCCTTGAAAGGACTCCCTTGGGCTGATCCGTACAACCTGCCACCTTATGAACACAGAATTAAGCTTCTGCAACTTCAAACTTTATATAAAAGGCGTGTTAATAATGATTTAATATTTTTCCACCAACTTATCAGTGGTGAAATTGATGCAGCTGACTTGTTAGCCTGTGTAGGCATTAACTTCCGCGGAGGAGCTCACCATCTACGAAGATTTGAACTTTTTCACGTTCCTTTTCATAGAACTAACTATGGTATACACGAACCTCTTAATCGTATGTGTAGACTTTTAATTTAAACGCTTACGTTGTTGATTTTAACCTAAGTAAAGTTGGATTAAAAACATTGTTGCGCACCAGTGCTCCACTCTCGTGAATGTTTAATTTTGTTTTCTTAAATGTTTTATATTATGTTTCTAATATTGTATGTTTTGTAATTGTTTAGTTTTGCTAATGTTTATTAATTTATTTATTTATGTGCTTGTGTTAGCTTACTTAATCTACTAACCACTAACACATGCACTCATGATGAGCCTCTGATTGTAGAATGCAGCTTGCTTTAAGCTCACTACAACAAAGAATTCTGAAGTGTAAAAAAACCAAGAAACTCTGATAGACTTAATTTAAGTCTCTCATTCCGTCAACTTCGGACATCCACATCTTTTCTGATAGTCAAGTTGCTATTAACTCTCCAGCAAATCTGGTGGAGATGGCCCAATACTTTAATATTCAGCTTTGTTGGGTGCCGGGCCATAGTGACACTCCACGTAATTGTAGAGCTGATGAACTCACTAGAAGTGGAACACTATTTCCCATTTTATCTGAAAGGACAAAATCACCAGCCATTGGAAACAATATTAAGTCCTGATAAGAGGTTACATACCCCAAATGGCTACTTAGTGTTACAAAGATGGGCAATAACCATGATGGGATACACATACACAATAAATCATCGGTCAACAAAACTACATTCTAGTGCCGACTGCTTATCGCGTTTGCCGATGGAGTCGGAAGAAGGATTCGACAAATAAGAGTAATGGAACTATAAATAACGTTGAAAGCATTTTAGAAGACTTTCCAGTAAATGCCAAGACTATAGAAGAATTTTCCAGATACGATGGGGATATTCAAAAGGTGCAAGATTAAGTTCAAAATGGAAGGCCTAAGCAATTGCGAGCAGATGAAAAAATACTAATTCCATTTTTCTGTACAAAGTTCTGTCTGTGTGTTTACTCTAACTTTCTTCTTTTTCAGACTGACAGTTATACAAGAGTCTCAGTTCCAGTGCATCTTCAATATAAGGCTATGGAATTGCTTACATCAAGGATATTGGTGAATGACGCGCATGAAGCAGATCCCACGGAGGTGTTGTTGGTGGCCAACTGTTGACGAAGACATTCAAAAGAAGGTGGAGAAGCGTGATGCTTGAAGGGAATTCTCAAAAGGGCCTGAGTTAAAGGAGGCATGGGGCAGAATTTACGTGGACTATGCGGGTCCCTATCGAAAAAAGAACTTCAAATTTTGAACCTAGCCTATCATTGAAAATAAAAAAAATTCAAATTTGGAGTCCTACTGCAAAATCCTTACATGCTTGGTACCTGAGATACACTTTATAAGACCTGCTATAGGACCTGAAGTTAGCAGGTCAGTATGAAATTAAAAAAAAAAAACTTAAAATTTTGAACCTAGCCTCATTGAATTGCAAAAAAACAGCAAATTTGGAGTCACTACAAGTTACTATATGACCTGCTAACTTCACTGTGAAGCTAGCAGATCATCCTTATTTGGCGAACTGCAAAATCGGGAATAGAAATGCAAAAATAATGCAAACAAAATGAAAATTCCTGTCAAGGTCCCGTTTGCGTGGGCTAAAGTTGCCCTACTAGCTTCACAGACGTATTGGCTGTGCTTCTATTTTTATATCCAAAAATTGCGATAATGAGTATAATTTCCAACTTTAACTAGTAGACTATAAATCAAATAATAAAGTACCTAAATACAATGTACGTACGTATGTATCTATTTCCACGTTCAAAACCATCACCCACAATTTTTCCTTCATGTTGAATGCCAAATAAGTTGTTTATTTTCTGTGCATAATCCCAAAACATTGAAAAAGTTTCATTCCTTGAATTTTTGACATGAAAAATACCTAAGTTTTCTTTGACATTTAAAAGTGAATACGAACAAAAAAAGCCATGTTTGAACATTACAGGGATATGGCTTATTTTCAAAAAAAAAAAACTTCTCTTTATGTAAATACGGCTTGAGGGAGATATAGACAAATAGTGCCGTCAAAAAGACGACTGAAGGACACTTTATCGCAGAGTGATATTATTATTATTCGTCGATTTTTGGGTAGGAATTCTTTTCTTAGGGCATAAGAAATTCAGTCTTCTTGAAAGTTACGGACACCAAATTCTACACTAGAATGGAGTTTATATATAAATATATATGCATAGACAAACCTACTGGCTTCTAGATTCCCTGAGTGATTTCGAAATTCACATGAATGTAACATAAGAATAACTTAAAACGTGATAAAAAAAATATTTGAAGTAAAATGGATTCATAATTTCTTTTTGATGTGAAGCTGATGATAGATTTATTTAACATTGATTCCATAAACTATTATGTGAGGATGTTGAAGTATAATGTGGTCCTATGGTTACAAGGGTGTTGAATCCATCTAGAGTTCTTGGGTCATCGCCCCACCCCTTGCTCTCTATTAATAAGCCAATGAAAAGGATGTTTTTTTTAAGGTATAGAACTTTTAAATGGAATAAGACAAAGATGATTATTTTAAATTGACATGAAATTTACTTTTTTCAAACTATAAACTTCTAATATGATTTCTGGCATATGACCACCACAGCTGGCTCGGATGTAGTCTAATCCAATCCAATTTTCGATGACTTTTTCCAATATTAATGGCCATATATCGGCAATAACGTGGCGAATGTTGTCCTCCAAGAGGTCAATCGTTTCATTCTAATTGGCATAGCCTAGTAACTTTACATATCTTCATAGAAAATAGTCAAGCGGCGTTAAATCACATGATCTTGGGGGCCAATAACCGTAGGAGGTTTGTAACGTGAAAATATGCAGTTATCAAATCTTTTCCTTCAATAAATCAATTGTGTGACAATCAGCTGTGTGACATGTTGCGCCATCATGTTGAAACTAGAGCTCCTGCATATCATGGTTGTTCAATTGATGAACGAAAAAGTCAGTAATCATGGTTCTTTAGTGTTCACCATTGACTGTAACGTTTTGGCCATTTAACCAAAAATGACTTCTTTGGTGAGCTACGCACTGTATGACATCTCTGTGCATGCGTATATTATCATTTATAGTAAGGTTAGGTTTGGTTAAGGTAGCTGTCAGGAAAACTGCTAATATACTTAGGCCAGAATAGGCCCATTGTGATACCACATAAAGAATGCGAGGTAATCCTCGTTAATTAAACCAATTGGAGTTTTTAATAAAGCGATGGAGACTGTGAATGTCGATTTTATTTAAGTCACTGGGATCATCAAAGAAAAAATTTGCCTTTGAGAAAGAGCAGGACATGAGCAAAGAAGGTGTGGGATAATTTCTTCCTCCACCTCGTCCATGTAGCTTCTGCAGAAATCATTTGAAAAAACACCGAGTCTATTGACACCAATTGTGGAGCTAATATGCAATCTACTCAGAGATAACAAACATTTCGATCGCTTCGGATGCAGTGTTGGCCAGATCTGTTTTGCCGCCAGACAAGTAGTGATACCTGTCCATCTGCTGTTTGTCATCCTCATCATCATGAAATCTTGCTTAAGCATAAGTTTACATGTAGCGATCGGTATTCCAATATTCATCTTGTTAGGTGATATTGGGTGTACTATAGTTCCTATCCTGTCGAGTTCATCGGCGCTACATGTTTCCTAGAATATCTCTGTGTCCCGGCACCCAGAAAAGGTCTCCATTAGAGACGATCGACAGTTTCGGGGAGTTACGTGGTTTGTGGAAACAGAGCCTATTGATTTAAGGGCAGCTTGGCTATCTGGGAAGATACGGATATTCAAAGTTGATATTACGTTTTCTTTGAGCCAAGATAAAACTTCTTTTATCGCCAGGATGTTTAGAAGTTCTGAGTACACGCCGCCACCTACCCCCTCTTCGGTTTTGAGCCAGCCGCTGTGTATAGACAGTGGGTGATATGTGGCGACAAGCCCTATTTGTTTCCAATAGCTTTTTTATAGGAGAAAAGTGCCACGGTGGCCTTTCTTATTCTTTCTTGTATATTTGGCTTCCAGCTCAACTTTTTGTCTAAAATCAGACCCAGATATTTAGCTTGATCTGAGAAGAAGAAGAAGAATACCATTTATTGATTGAGGGTCTATATTCGGAATTTGATATTTCCATGTAAAGAGGACAAGTTCAGTGCTGTGGGGATTTACACCTATTCCACATTTGTCTGTCCATTTAAGTAGTTTGTTGAGAGCGGTTTGCATTAATTCTGTTATGATTTGAAGAAGCTTTCCCGATATTGCAATGGCAACGTTATCAGCATATGCTATAACTTTGAAACCATCCGCTTCTAGATTGAATCATTTATAGTAAACGTGTTGCAAAATCGTCCAATAGCTAATATATTGACCGCTAAATGGACGTGGTGCGCTATATGTATTTCGAACAGAAACATAATTTGCAAAATAAATTTGGACAATTTGGAAGTATTATTCAGCCGTCAGTCTATTCATGTTGAAATGTCAAACCAAACTAAAATAAATCGGTTGACAGCTCAAAAAATGGCCACTAGGTGAAATAGTGTTCCAAACTTGAAGGTTCTATACCTCTAAAAAAACACCCTTTATGAAACATTTCAAAATTTAAATTGGTAAGTGGCAACCCTTCTCTCGTCCTTGGTGCAACACTTATTAAATAAAGCTTGGACATGAATTATTAATACTAAAGCTTAACTCATCTGGTCCAAAACTCAGTCTGTCTGTCCGTCGAAAAGAAAAATAGTTTTGAGAGCCATTGACTATATATTTCTGGGAATGTTTCTTAGACTATTGTGCTTTGGTGTAGACAACTATTATTAATGCTGCAATTTCACGTTCGATACTCGTACGAAGTTCATCAATCGTCGCTGGCTTGTTGGAATAGACCATAGACTTGACGTAGCCCCACAGGAAATAGTCTAACAGCGTCAAATCGCACGACCGAGGCGGCCAAGCGACTGAACCATTTCGTGAGATAACACGTTCTCCAAACTTGGTTTCCAATAAATTGATTGTGACATTCGCTGTGTAGCTTGTGGCGCCGTCCTGTTGGAACCACACGTCCTCCAAGTCCATATCATCCAATTGGGGCCAAAAATATTCGGTTATCATTAAACGGGAGCGATCCCCATTCACAGTAACGTGCCGGTCTTGATCATCACGGAAGAAGTACGGCCTAGTGACGCCGCCGGCACATAAACCACACCAAACCGTAATTTTTTTGGGATGCAATGATGACTCATGAAGTACGTGTGGATTGCTGCCTGACCAATACCGCATATTGTGTTTATTGACGAAGCCATTCAGCCAGAAATCAGCCTCATCGCTGAAGATGATTTTCCGATGAAAATCCGAATAATTTTCAAGTTGTTGTTCAGCCCAATTCACGAACATACGACGCTTCTGGTGGTCAAGCGGCTTCAGTTCTTGCATCAATTTAATCTTGTAAGGATGTAGGCCAAGATCTTTTCGCGAAATTCGCCACAACGACATCACAGAGATGCCCAACGCTTGAGAACGACGTGTGAGAGACACATTTGGGCTTTCTTCAACTGAAGCCTCAGCGGCAGCAATATTCTCGACGCTACGGCCACTTCTTTGTCTCACTGGCACAGGAACATTTTGTACTGTGCCTGTGGATTGAAATTTTTCCACTAGACGCTCTATTGTTGAACTGCCAGGACAATTATGACGACCATAAATTGGACGTAGCACTCTTAACGTTGAAGCCACTGACTCCGAATTTCGGTGGTAAATTTTAATAATTTCGACTTGTTGTTAGCTCGTATATCTTTTCATCATGAAATGGCAAGTCTTACTGAAGAGGAATGTTAAAAGAGCGGCAAGAAATATGGCGTCGTTTGCTGTCCCTGTCGCTCTACTTTTGTAGCGTTGTTGTTGAAAAACCCTTTATCATAGAAAGATATTACATCTAAGGTAAATAATTATTATTGAGAGTTCGTTTTGATTTTGGAACTAAAACAAGAGATTTGTAAGAATTTTTCTTTTAGAAACGAGAATGAGACACGTCAGGGGACTGAGAATTAGTCACTCTGAAACATTTTTTGAGTATTAAAAATATATCATATCGTAATAATTTTGTGCGAACATGAAGACATCATTACATTATTTACAGTTATAAAAATATTAGACTGAATATTTTAAATATTATTAAAATATCAGCGGAGCCTTCGAAGATTCCATCGTTTGTAGCATCACCCAAATATAAAAATTATTTTTTGAAAAACTGCTGAAAATCTTTTCAAATTTGTTTAACTTGTATTCATACATATTTGAATAGAAATTCAGATGGCATTCTCTTCTACACTTTAAACAACTATTAAAAGAGTTTATTAAGTGAATTTAAATAGAAACCGAATTCCATGATTTTGAAATTTATTCACTTAAAATTTTCATACATTATGTCTTTATGTAATTTTAAAAACCTTAAGCCTCTAGCATATAAGCGCAAGTACGTATGACGTAGACGCACATTTTTTGATATTTGATGTTTGAAAATAAGACAAATTTATAACGTGACTTTACGAGTACTAAGATGAAAATAGTTTAAAATTGATCAACACCTAGAAAAATAAGCAACTGCAATAGCAATTGCAACAAAAGTTTAACATCATAAGCTCTTTACAAAACATGAATTACTTATAATCTAACTCAAATTAGACATCATTTTCTTCTCTCAAATATATTAAACAATAATTTCAAAAATACATCATTCAAATACCTAGTTTATTTCAAATTTTAGATAACTCCCCACCTGTTTCTGTATCATAAAAACAAGGAACTGTTTTGTGTAAGCTCAACAAGTTGCTTGTCAAAGGGCCATAAATTCTTTACTCTACACCATTCTGTTAGTAGTTTTCTGTAATTCATTTTAATTGAAGTAAATTCTGTTGTCATCCTGAATTTCACCCCTTTGTTGCAGGAATAGATATACAAACCCTTAACTTCATAGATAAGTTGAGTTATCCTGGGCATATGACTTCAGAGACAATGAGAGTGCAAAGGAGAAATATTGTGTGTAATAAACTTCCTGCAATTAATTGAAACAATAACCAGAAACAAATATTCATAGGCATTTATGGAAAAGGAACTTCATACAAATATAGAGTCAGAGTGTCGAGCACTGCAAGAAGCCATGAAGCTTCTTCTAGAAGCAAAACTTATTCCATTCGACAAACACACAGGAATTTCTCAATAAACATACGAAATAGTTTCCGCATTTTGCACCCACGACCACGATACTGGCGTCCAAAGTTTGAGACGAGGGCAACTATTCTGTTCCTCTCTCTCTCTCTCTAACTCTCTGGCTCTATGCTCTTATCCTCTTCCGCCGGAACCTCATCCATCTTCTTTCACACACATAAAGAAACACACAAATAACCGAACAGGGTGTTGAACGAACGAGTCCTTTTCCACAGCCCAGGATTAAAAGTACACTCAACAAAAAATACAAAAAAGGGAAATATTTAAATAAAAAGGGGATTTTTCATTTTGAGCCCGGCAACATTCATTCACCCGCACCGCGCAAAAAGTGTGGCGCTTCTTGCATCCGCTTTCGGGGCGAAATTGTACAAACAAGCGTTCTTGTTATTGCATCCTGTGGTATCCTTGGCACCAAATCCACAGCCTCCGACCAAGAAAAGGAAAATGGTGCTGCGATGGTGATGGAAGAAAAAACTTCCTTCTCTGAGGATATGTATAAAAAAAAAATTACCAGTCAAGCAAAAATGCAAACTTTTTCTCGTCGCTTCCTCGTCCTTCTTATTCGACTGAAAGAAATTATACAAACGCAGCACCCCTCCAAACCACCCTATTTGGGATTATTTCCAACCTAGTTTTTCTTTTCTCGGCCCTCGGTGCAGTCCTTGTTGTTTCAGCTTGCAACTTTATCCTTCAACTTCTCTGTGCTGCATATAGAAGCTTAGCACAAGCTCAAAACTTAAAAACCCTCATATAGGGTATAGCGAGGATACCCCACCCCCTAGAGAGTGCGGTGGATCGACGAGTATAGTTTCTCAATCTCCGACAAAACTTTCTCCATCCTGTACCGCAGACATAGAGTCTGGACTATGGCCATAAATCTAGCCAAGTGGTATGTCGTCGTCTTCGTATACAGTCGAAGTCATTGTGTGCATATATAGCTCTAGCTAGCTTGGCGCTGCGGGCGCACCCGAGATGAATGTATTTGTTAAACTAATACAAAACTTTAGATGAATTCTTTTCAGCAACAAGAAAAATTAATAATATTATCTATTTATCTTCGTTGTGGTCCTGCGTATCTATACATATATCTACAGATATATGTGGGTAAAGTTTCATTTTTTTTGTTGTGTGTATCTTCCACTTTTTGGTTTATCCTGGGGTTTGCAGAGTGTGGCATTATTTGTTACTTTTTTAGTCTAAATCCGTTTGGATGTATTCGTCCTTTAGAGCGAAGTAACGCTCGACACACATACACCCGCAAAACTGCAAAAATAAATTAATCTGCCGCTACATCTGCGATGGAGATTGGGTTCTTTTTTTAGGATGGAGCGGGAGAGGGGGATTCCACAAGAAGACCATCACAACCCATCATCATCCACTCACTACACACCAGACCAGACACCCTTCGATGGAAACGGAGTGTTTGCATTGAGTAATTAGTTGCTAATATTAATTTAATGAGTTTAACTTAATTTGCATTTAAATGGGATTTTCCTTTTGTTATTATTTTTTTTTTTTAAATTGGGGAAATTCAACATTAAAAGGATTCATGGAGAAGTGTTTTTTAGGCGTTTGTGGTTATTAATGGCACACTTTTATTTGGGTAGCAGATGGGATCTTTTTAGAATGAAAAGGATTTATGAGGTGAATAACATTGAATGGATGAGAAATTTATGATTTTTTTTGTTTCATTGAAGTAGTTTTTATAAGATAAAACATCACAGGATATAATGTGAGCTAACACAATAAGCAAGTGATATATTGACCTTGAAGATATGAACGATCCAATAGAATTTTATTTAAAAATATGTTGTCAACTACAACTGCAAACCAGAACTATAATTTGAACTGTATTTCCATTCATTAATTGCAAGAAGAAGGCCAAATATGCTTTGTATTAAAATTGCTCACTGTGGCGTATGTGTACTATTACTCATGAGTAGAAAAACAAGGACATCGCTGTAAATATGTTATGTTATTCTAATAATTGGAAGCGAACTAGTAATTTAAGTCCCAAAATAATAGAACACATGAGTCAAAATGCCAAGGAACGCACATACGACCTAAGATTTGTAACGTTTGTTTTGGTCACTTGGCTACAAATAGCCGAAAGTACATTCCCAGTCTAAATCCTTGAACGATCGATTTGGTACAAAAGTATAAAATTGGTCATTTTAACTGTAAAATTATGCCCAGACTTTTCCGTAGCCTTTCACATTTAAACTGGAATAAAATCTAAAAATTTTATACTAGTCGCGAGTGGTTTTCAAATTCTTTAGTGTACCAACGAGAACCTGCCATTAAACTCTTTTACAGCCAGTAAGTGGTATCTGCATGAGTTTCATGTTAACAAAGCAACTTTTATTGATCGAAAAATGGTTACTTGGATAATTTGTCGTCAGTTGCACTGGTCTGCAAAAATTAACATTTTTTTCGCCTTCAAATATTTTTTTTAAAATTATGTCAGATTGAACTTTTTTAAATATAAATCTGGTTTCAGAAAAATTCTATCACGTCTGGTTTTTTTAAAAGGATGTTTGAAAAAATTAATGAAAAGATTAAGGTAAATAATTAAACTGGCCCTGTTAAATTTACAAGGTGCATAATCCCATATAAAGTTACAGACATTTCAGAAATTGATTTTAATAACCTTACATTAAGTGCTTAATTAGCCTGGTGGCCTATATTACCATATTCAAGTTCATTAAAGAAGATGAACTGTTATTTTAACACGGAATTCTGGTAAAAAAGAAATTTTGACTACAATATAGCGCTAATTTTACCTAAGATCCGGTTTTTTCAACACTGCTTGTTATGAATTTCTATTTTACCATAAATCAGGTTGAAGTAACATTTTATATGGTTATTTTCACAATGCTTACCTGTTGAATTTAACCTCTTCTGTCAATTAATTTTAACGTGACACTAGTGTTAAAACACACACACACAGGCCATCTGATTAAAATTATTAAAATTTAACCTGGCCGCCTGTTAAATTAGCCCTCTACCACCGTTGAAACACACTCACAAGCCACGGTTAAGGAAACACTCTGCCAGTTCATTTCAACGTGACACCACTGCACCATACGCAAACAAGCCATCCAAAAAAGGTCAGTTGTAACTTATTGATATCCAGCACAAGTTTTTTATGCAGCGAAGTGGCCCAGGGGATGCGTACTATATCCATGTGTAAGAGGTTCCCAGTTTCAAACTTAGTAAGTATTACAAATTATTTTTAAAATAAAATAATACACATAGTAATAAATGTCTATAATTGCAGAATAATGCAAAATGAATTGGACGGTAAGCAGCGTTAGAGATGGAACCTACAAGCATGGATCCAAGACATAATAATTACCGGATACAGGGTTGATTTAACATTGAATCAAGTTAAATTAACTTGATCTTCATATTAAATTTACAAGACTTTGAACATTTTATTTATGTTTTTTAACTAGATTTTCATGTAAAGTTAACCAGATTTAACCAGATTTAAGGTAAGGCAACATTAAAATTAGGTATCAGGTTAAGCAGTTAACCTGATCTACCGAGTTTAAAAATAACAACCTGAAAATCAGGTATAATAAATCAGAAATTGGTTTGTTATACCTGCTTTTTTCTCTGAGTGTAGACAAAAATTTATTAGAAAACAACGGCAACACTTGCAGTATTTTTTTTGAAAGCAAAAAATCCATTCTTATGGTCTATCTTCGAATTAAGTTTTTTTAAAGAACTATTTTTGTCAAAAAAACTGTTTCAAATCAACATATTGAAAAATTTTTTTTTTTTTTTTCATTTGAAAGCAATTTTCGCTGGACCTATTTTTTAAAGAACTTAATTTGAAAAGAAATCATAAGAAGAGACTTTTGGCTTTCCAAATATTTATAAAACATTTATTTATTGTTAGTATTGCGTTGTTTTTTATTTTATTTTTATTTTTTATTGACATTTTTTATAGAATTTCCCCACCTGTCCCAGCGGTAAAAATACAAATCTGAAAAATTAGGGAATTCTTTTTACTTCACATAGAGTCGATTTAGGTCCATCCAAGATGACCTTTTTTTCAACGATCACCCTAATGTATATATTCAACTTAAAAGCTTATGATCTACTTTTTTCTAAAACTAAACTGTCACCTAAGCTCTTATGCTGGTACTTAAATTTTTAATTTTTGCTTCAGCAAATGACCCTAAATGGTGAAATTTGTTTTTTAAAAAAATTATAAAATCCACCCCTTAAAAAATTGTCTGGTAAGCGACGGTCAACTTAAAAAGCGGAGGTATACGAGCTGCAAATAACTTTTCAATTCTTAAATTCCACAAGTTTGGAAGCAGACTTCAGAGATACCAGAAAAGTCTCGGTATAGTTTGATATCGGTATCGGAAACCAACACGATACCGAGACGATACCAGCTCCGAAACGATACCGAGACGATACCAAAGAATACTGCATTTTTAGGACCAAAATTTACCGATCCTCTTGATAGTATCGTTTGGTATCGGCATTTTCATTTGACATTTTCAGAACTGTTTTTTCCATCAGGGAGAAGGTTTAGGCAATAATATTTATTAAAACTGCTCGCTCACTGCCACGCCTATCTAAGTTATGCTGAAGCACACAGTTTAGAAGACATTTTCAGACTTGGTTCTCTTTAGTGATGATTCCACGTCAAAATTTTTGTGTCGAATTCCTGATTGGAACTTTACCTAGACATTGTGAAACAAGCGTTTGCAAAATTGTTAATTCCACATAATAAACTTCAGTTAAAAAAATTCTTTTATGAAAATTATTTTTGCCTTAAATCTTAGAAATACTAGGCGAGTTCAACTACTAGATCAAGAACATGTAACCAAGTCGTAGATTTTATTCTAGTTGGTGCCTCACACTAGACTGAAACCAGACGAGACCGATACCGAGACTTTGTTATACGAGACCAAACGAGACTGAGTTATACGAGACCAAGACCGTTACCGAGACGATACTGAAATTTTTCGATTTTGACGATGCCGAGACGATACTTACAAAATTATAGTTTGGTTTGGTATCGTGGCTAGCCCTTACTTTGTACGTACATTACGAATATGAACGTTGCTCTCCATAGACACAATCTTTTGCGTGTCTTTTCTTTTCTCCTTGACCTTTCCTACATGCGCATAATTTATTTGGGATCCTTATGCAAATCACCCTGTGTAGCTTCTATGAAGTGATTGACATATGCCTTTCATTTAAAAGCATTAGGTACATATTTGAAAATCTTAAATATAAGGTTCGAGGTTCTAAAAAGCTTAAATACATACACTTTATTATAACTAGCTATTATTACTAATGTAATTTTGTATTCTGGAGCAAATGCCCTTACATTACATAAATGGTTCTTACTATGGTTGATTGATTTATCTGGGTCAGCTGAATATTTAAAAGAGGGCTTGAACGAAACTAAAGGGTTTTTCAACAGAGACGCTACAAAAATAGAGCGACAGGGACACCAAACGACGTCATATTTCTTGCCGCTCCTTGGATATTTCTCTTCAGTTAGGTCTGCCATTTCATGATGGAAAGATATATGAGCCAACAACGAGTCAAAACTATTAAATTTATTTCCGAAATTCGGAGTCGGTGGCCTCAACCTTAAGAGCGCTACGTCCAATTTATGGTTGTCATAATCGTCCTAGCAGATCAACAATTGAGCGTTTAGTGGATAAATTTTAATCCACAGGCACAGTACAAAATGTTTCCGTGCCAGGGAGACAAAGAAATGCCCGTAGCGTCGAGAATACTGCTGCTGCTGAGGCTTTGGGCATCTCTGTGACGTTGTTGTGCAGAATTTTGCGAAAGGATCTTGGCCTACATTCTTACAAGATTAAATTGACGCAAAAACTGAAGTCACTTGACCACCAGAAGCGTCGTATGTTCGTGAATTGGGCTGAGCAACAACTTGAAAATGATTCGGATTGTCATCGAAAAATCATCTTCAGCGATGAGGCTCATTTCTGGCTGAATGGCTTCGTCAATAAACAAAATATGCGGTATTGGTCAGGCAGCAATCCACACGTACTCCATGAGTTATCATTGCAACCCGAAAAAATTACCGTTTGGTTCGGTTTATAGGCCGGCGGCGTCATTGGGCCATACTTCTTCCGTGATGTTCAAGACCGGCACGTTACTGTGAATGGGGATGGCTACCGTTCAATGATAACCAAATATTTTTGGCCCCAATGGGATGATACACTTGGAGGACATGTGGTTCCAACAGGACGGCGCTACAAGCCACACAGCGAATGTCACAATCAATTTGTTGGAAACTAAGTTTGGAAAACGTGTTATCTCACGAAATAGTGAAGTCTCTTGGCCGCCTCGGTCGTGTGATTTGACGCCGTTAGACTATTTCCTGTGGGGCTACGTCAAGTCTATGGGCTGTGCCAACAAGCCAGCGACGATTGATGAACTTCGTACGAATATCGAACGTGAAATTGCAGCAGTATCGGCCAATTTATGCTTGAAAACCGTCGAAAATTGGGTTCATCGTCTGGACTTCTGCAAGCGTGCCCGTGGTGTCCATGCAAAAGAAATCGAGTTTCATACATAATGGCATCAAACCTACTTTCACAGGAATAAAGAACTTCATTGATATCCAAAACCGTTTTTGTTTTATTAAAAAAAAAACTTTTGTAGCGCTCTTATTGAAAAACCCGATAAAAGCAAGGCACTTCAATGTCATAACAATTTTGCTCAAAATTAAAATTTATGAAAACAAACATATATATACATATTATTAAAGTAATAACAATAAGAGTAACATTAGAAAAAACTTGATTTGCAATATGATTTTTCGTTTTTAAAACACTTTCAGCACTTTGATTTGGCATCGGTACAGTAAAAAAGTCAATTGAGGAAACACTTTTTGGTTTCACTCCACATTTCTTAGATATTAAAAAATGGCTTTGGTTTTTTAGTCGTGTTTACGTTGCTGTCGGCAATTGCACACACAAGACATACGTATCATATACGAGCAGCGTAAACATCCTCACAAAACACAAAGAGAAAAGTTCAAGAAAACTGCAAATAGATACTTATTTCGAATTTGCCATTTATCTTACACTGCACTGCAGAATGCTGTAAACTGTAAAAATAAATCAGCGTTGCTGCTGAGCTGCTGTCGTCCTCATCGCTCTTTGGCATCCTTAGAGAGAGAAAGATTTATTATATTTGGTTGGCAGCATTTACTTATCTTATCGCAAAATTTGGCATCTCAAGCTGAGATACTCCTCAGAAAATGCAGTCACATGCAATACAATGAACTGTGTGCAAGAATAAAGGGTATCTATCAATGTAACTTCTCGGATGTTTCCCATAAGTTGTAGGTCTGCAATATCTAAAAAGACTGCCCGATTATTTATTATTGCCAAACTGATCTGCCCCAAAGTTTGATGATTCAATATTATTTAATTGGCAAAATACCTACATATAAGAGTGCGAATGACGTAGCTTTTACAGTTTTCAATCTCTCATTTAAAAACCACTTTTGCAAAGTTTCCAAAAACATAAAGTCCATGTGCCCGTTTGGACTTGTTTCATTCTCATAAGATACAAAACCTACACCGGAAATGAACAAATGCTATGAATATACAAAATGTACCTGCTGGATAAATCTCTATCCCCCACATGATGCTTAGGCACAAAAAGGTCACTTGGGGATATACGGAATAAGCCTTCGATGCCAGGGTGATGCAATTATTCATTTTTCGCTTTGTTCAGGGATGCCAAGCGAATAAATGAACTTAATCCAAGGTATTTATGTCCTGTGGTAACTGAGAAATAATTTACCTCCAGGGCTACGTGTAGCATGAATTGGTGTGAGCAGCAGCTACCCTGAGAGCAGGAGAAGAATTACCATAGCATCCAATATAGAAAGCAACAGCAGGCGCAGCAATGATTCGTCTGTTCATTGTACACTTTGTATATGTACCTAAAGTGCTGAAATAGCTAACGTACAAGAATAGCGAAGTAAATCTAATTGTGCGTGCAAAAAAGGAATCAGTGCTACTGGACATGGGAAATGATCATAGAACACGCAAATAGGGTTCAGTAATGCACCAAGGGCTATTGAATTTCGGTTCTAGTTACGTACACTTAAAGAATTTTTTCACAATTTACATGAGACTTAATAATTTCAATTTTTTTTCGTCGCACATAGCCGTGATGTTGACCTTGATTTGTAGATTTGTTGCTAACTAATTATTATGGCTAGGCATTTATATAAGCATATACGTAAATTAATATATTTTTTTCACTGTAATTTCTTGTTCGTAGAATTATACAGGTATTTTTTTGTAAGTTTTGTAAAAAAACATTTAGCTTTAAATTTAAGATTTTTTTTGTGATGAACTCAGTGCAAAATTTATGGATTGTTACACTATATTATTTAAAGTATTTTTTAAATTTTGGAAAAATATTTTAAGGTTATAAATTGAAAAACATAAGGCAAATAAAACTTTTTTCTCTTGTTTTTTTCATGAAACACGTGGTCTCGTCTTATTCATGATTGTGATCTCAGCTGCCTACACAAATTCCAAACTGGTTTCAACTCCAATAACAACAACGCTATAGTTTCTTTAGAATGCTCATTTAAATTAAGTTTTTTTCAAGATTCAAAGTCTTCTCTTTAACTTTGTTTAAAAAACGGTATGCAATTATTTTCCACACAACAAGGGAAGATGCAACTAGGATAAAATTTTATTTTCTTATCTAATTCTAATTTTCATTTTTATTATTTAAAAGTTTTAGTTTAAAGTAAAGTTAGTTTTAGTCTTGCAGGTTACTAATGCCAAATTCATGGATTTGATATCCGTCCTGAAAAATGGTGATGTTGGAAAGAAAGTTTGGTTCGATGGAAATAGCCATCATATACCGATGTTCATTTGCGAATTTTGAAATTACGAGACGAGTTTATAATGTATGTTTTTATTTTTTTCGATTAAGCTAGATGGGTATCCTACTTACCGAGGTTGCATGATTTTGTTTTCGAAGTGAACTTTATGTTGGAAGTTTTCATAGTAAGTACCTATTCCTAAATAAAATTCATCGAACTATCAACAATAAAATTTTGACACATTTTTTTGGGAAGAATTTTGTTATTAAAATTTTAAATTTTTATCAAATGCAGATAAAAATAAAATTTTCAAACAGAATTTTCAAAACAATTTGTGATTGTTTTATTTTTTGATCACAGAAGGTTTTTCTTTTTTTTTAAATTTGTACATGCAATATTGTTTATAATTTTTGGAAATTTTTGTATACATTTTATTTAAATTAAGCAGGGAAATAAAGTAACAATATAAAATCAGAAATAGCGTCCTCGGGGAGGTATAATTAGGTATTACCGACTAAGTGTGTTTTTTTTTTTATAACAGACCCTTTTAATTTAAGCTCAGAATTTTCTTAATCAAGATCTTAGGAGTCGATTTTGAGAAAAATAAGATTTTTTTTACGGTTTTTTACATTTGTATGAAAGGCACCATTATTTTTTCATCAAAGTAAAATATTTTATAAATATTTTTAAAAATGAACTAAAAGTATAGTGTTCTTCTCTCATAGCTAAGCATGATATGTTTACCGATGAACAGTCGAATTAAGTAGTTTTTTTTTTTAGAATATAAAAATTAGCGACTGTCACAAAAAAATTCACTTGGATTATAAACTTAATTTTAAACACATCAATTTATTTTTTCCTTTATCCGCACACCTTTCATAACCGGACAAATTTCTCGGTACCCTTCATTGGAGTCCGGTTACAAATGAGTTTACTGTAGTAATTAAAAAAAAAAACGACTGAGTGCTTTTTAAATTATTTGTTCTTAAAAATCCAAAAAAATACTTTTGAAAATTGTGGTAGGCGATTGTACATTATGAAAAAACAATTATTAAAATCTGGCCCAATGTTTTCGAGAAAATCGAATAAAAGCTGTTCTATCGGGGGTACATATCTATACCATTTAAGGAAATAATTTTTTGAAAATAATCTTCCACCTTAAAGATAGTTCTTGCAATAAGCCAGTTAAAATTTTTATTTAGAAAAATTGTGAAGTTGTTTTTTATAAAAATAAGATTTTGTCAAACTGGTTACAAACATCGTATATGAGGAACAGTTATTTTTGGTTCTTATACAAAATGTGAACAAATGTTTGGGGGAATGACAAAAAACTATATTATTTCTAATGATCCAAATCTGTGAAATCTATGTGGTCGTAAAGTCTCTCACCGAACCGACAGACTGACGGACAAAATCGTTAGACCCAGATTTTTCACTGTGTAGCTACGGGGGGGGGGGAGAAGGGAGGGGTGAAGGGGTTGGTCACTCCGGATGCCAGAAGTTAAAGGTAGTAAAAGACAACATCATTTTCGTTGTTCCTTGCAGGTTGTTAACCAACAATTACAAAAGTTTTTAATTCAAAATATTTATTTTATTTTTATTAATAATATAACTTTTACAGTTTGTATTTTAATTTTTATGAGGTCATATATCATCTTCGTTGTTAATGTGAAGTTTGAAATATATACAAGGGTTAAACTTTTTTTTTAACTTATAATTCAATTAGTTCTTATCAACTTCCCCCATTGCTATTGTTACTGGTCCGATTTGTCAAATCGAAAATTTTGACATTCATGTTTCAGGTTATAAATACTACTCCAGCGCCTGCAACCGATAATAGAAGAGAAACAATTAATACTTGAACATCAGTTTGGAATTAGAAGCAAGCATTCGACAATTGATCAAGTGCTTAGAATTACTGACGTAATTGAGAGAGCTCTTGAAGAAAAGAAAATCTGTTTGACTGTCTTTGTGGACGTGTCGCAGGCAGGGTGTGGCACAAAGGCCTCAAATTCAAATAAAGACAAATTCTGCCTGAAGGACTTTACAACATTCTAAACGGATATCTAAATGAAAGAATTTTTCGTGTGAGACACAGAAATGACTATTCTGATTTCAAACAAATAGTGGCTGGGGTACCAGAAGGAAGTTAGGTCCAGTTCTGTACCTTTTATTTAGACGCGATATACCTCAAACAGATGCCACTATTGTAGCCACGTTTGCTGATGATACTGCAATACTAGCAGTAGGCAAAACGCTTAGCGAAGCTACAATTAAATTACAAAATGCTCATAATAATGTTAATGAGTGGACGAAAACATGGCGAATAGCACTCAATGAACAATAGTCAGTCCACGTGGACTTTACGTATAAAAAAATAAATAGATTAATACCGCTCGTCTTCCATTTGCAAATGAGGCAAAGTATCTGGGAATGACTCTAGACGCGAAATTAAAATGGAAGCCGCACGTGAAAAAGAAATGCGAAATACTAAAGAGTAAATTACTAGGTAAACATTCAAAGCTTAGTATTGAAAATAAATTGATTTTATACCGACATGTTCTTAAGCCTGGTTGGACTTATGGTATACAACTTTGAGGTTGTACCTGTAATACAAACTTAAATAACTTACAAATGTTTGAAAATAAATTACTTAGGTCATTTGTAAATGCTCCGTGGTATATAAGAAACGAAGATCTTCACAGGTATCTCGGGATTCCTACGGCCCGGGACGAAATAAAATTCTTCGCGCGAAAACATAGAAATCGACTATTAGAACACGCTAATTCAACGATTATTGACATTCTTGACGAGTCGAATTTAGTACGCCGTTTGTGAAGAACAAAACCTTCCGACTTGGTGCGGTGAACAGAAAACCGCTTTAAAATCGCGGATTAAGCAGGAACTTTCACCGGAAAGTAACCTGCAACACGTTACTTAACTTCGTTAGAAATAAATTGCTAGATAAGTTTCAAATTAGTTGCAATTGGGAAGTGGAGGTGGCTTTAGTGTAATAAGAATCTCACACTTGTATGAGCACGCATTTTTCGGTCCTCATAGAGCCTTATGCAGGTTTTGCACCTAACCACGGGAAAATAACCACAAAAAAAAAAAATGTTTCAAGTTTCCTAGAAATATTGGAGTCCATTATTTTTGGAGAGATGTCTGTGTTTGTACGTATGTTAGTACGTTCTTTTGCTTTTTTCGTGCACCATAATCTCCAGAACAAATAGAAAATATAAATTTCGGATAGATATGTTATTTTAAAGATAGAAGTTTCAATACGGACTTTTAAAAAAAAATCAATAAGCATTTATTTTTTATTTTATTCTTTAGTCTTGCATATTTCAAGAACAAATGATGCTATCGACTTCGGGTTAATTTTATTCTATTCACTACCTTCAAATAAATAATTGTTAAAACTTGTAAAAATATTCAATGAACAGTTTTTTTTAAATGAAAAAAACCTGCAAAAAATTTTACCAATAATTGTTGAAAATATTCGACAAATATTTTGAGAACAAAATATATAATTGGCTTCGGGTTAATTTAATTCAAATTTGTAAAAAAAATCAACATGTTTATATTCGCTTTTGAAGAGTTCGTTAGTGAGCGTTTTGTTTGTAATTTTTGTGTTGGATTGACTCTAATAGTCTTGTATGTGTTTTTGTCTTCAAGCAGCTTATTCATTTTCAGTTCATAATCGTTTTTGTTTAATATTACTGTTTTATTACCTTTGTCTGCTTTCGTGATTATGATGTTGTCTTTATGAGAGTATAGAAATTTCTTAGTTATTTTGTGTAATTTTAAAATAAATTTTTCATTCGGTGTATTTTTTAATTTTCTTTTATATATTCCGATATTTTATTACCTATTTTGGATCTAGTTACATCCTTTTCTGTGTCATCTTCTATTGTTTGAACAGTTTGTTCTATGTCTGCTAAAATATGTATTGGTGAAAAGTTTGTCCTTAACGATGAACAAACTTTTTATTAACTTAAAATAAGGTGTTTTAGGAATTTATTCCTATCATATAAATGGGAGGGTGATAATTTTGTTTCTTAGAACATGGTCTCAAGATTATTTCACAAAGCTTATACCTTGAACCCCCCCTCCTGGTCTGATGCTCGAGGCCCTTAGCTGAAGACACCCCTACCATATATAAAATAATAACCCAGACATTTTTAATTTCTCCTTCGTTGACTGAACTAATAATGTCGTTTCGAAATATTAAGTAGTACCAACAAAATGTTGGCATACTTTTTTAAAAATTCAAAAAATACTTTTGTGGAAACTTTGGTGACGCTATACTATTTGAAATTTCAAGAAGCTTCTTTATAAAAAGTATTGAAATCAAACATACCGTTTTCAAGATAATTCAAAAATTAGAAAAAAATTTTAACTTACCATTGGAAGTTATTATAATTGGTCCGATTTGGCGAATCGAAAATTTTGACATATCTTCACGTTTCGAGCTCTCTAGAGAGATGTTTGTGCCTTTATGTACGTTCGTACGTTCCTTTGCTTTTTTCGCTCACCATATTGCACATTTTATTTTGTAGATAAAAGTTTCAATACGAGCAGAAAGGACTTTCAAAAAAACTCAATGAGCGGTTTTTTACTATAGTAATTTAGAAAACCCCTTGTTAAGTTTCTTTAGTCTCGTATATCTTAAGAAAAAATCATGCTAGCGACTTCGAGTTGAACTTAATCTACGCATATTAACGTAATAAAGATTTGGTAAAAATATAAAAACATATCAACGAATAGTTTAAAAAAAAAAGTTGCTAAATATTAAAAAAAAAAAGTGAATTGTCTAAAATATCTTGGCTTCGATGTAATTGTATTTTATGCACTAGTTTATTAAAAAAAAATTGGTAAAATTTTTAAGAATATAGAATCAATAGTTTCTTTTATAAACAAAAAAACTGCTAGTAATTTTATAAATAATTGTTGAAAAATTTTATTTGCCTCAAATATCTTGAGAATAGACAACGATATTGGCTCCCAGTTGATTTAATCCTACATATTAGCTAGAAATTGATATTTGATAGGGTTTTAAAAAAAAAATCAACAAACAGTTTTTTTTTTAACGAACAACCAATAATTATTGAAAATTGTTTTTCGCCTTGAGCGAGGCCTTGGGTTAATTTAATTTTACAGACTTCCTTATAGTTAATAATTTATAGGATTTTCAAAAAACATCGACAAATAAATAGTTTTTTTAACCCAGAAAACAAAAAACAAAACAAGAAACTGTACCAAAATCGTTGACATTTTTTTCTCCCAAATATCCTGCGATCACAAAAAATAATATTGTCTTCGGACTAATTAAATTCCTTACACTAGTTCATAATTGATATTTGATTGATTTGTAAAATAACTTAACAAACATTTTTTTTTAAAGTGAAAAAAAACTACTATAAACCAAAAATTGTTAAACTTTTTTCTTCTCAAATATCTTGTGAACAACAAATGATATGGGCTTTGGGTTTGTTTTATTCCTTATAACGTGTGATTTTTTAAGAGGCTTAGAACTTAAAAAAAAAAAAAAACACAAAAAATTCGAAAAAATGAATGAAATATTTATTTAAATCGATAGTTGGAACTTTGCAATTTAATGTTTAAAGATAATTTCATGCAAATGTTGACCGCGGCTGCGTCTCAGGTAGCCCATCCGCTGAGTCCAATTTTGGCATACTCTTTCACACATATCGGCCGGTATCTCACGAATGAATGCATGGATGTTGGCTTCCAGTGCGTCAATCGAAGCGGGCTTGTCCCTATAGACATTAGCCTTGACATACCCCCACAAAAAATAATCTAATGGTGTCAAATGGCACGATCTAGGCGGCCAATTGACCGGCCCGAAACGTGAAATTAACTGTTCACCAAACTCGCCTCGCAATTGCGCCATTGTTTCGCGTGCTGTGTGGCATGTGGCACCGTCTTGTTGAAACCACATATCATGCAAGTCAAGAACTTCCATTTCGGGCAAAAAAAAGTTTGTTATCATCGCTCGGTAGCGTTCACCATTGACAGTAACGCTGCGATTCGCATCATCTTTGAAAGAAATATGGCCCAATAATGCCGCCAGCCCATAAACCGCACCAAACAGTGGCTTTTTCGGGATGCATTGGTAGCTGTTGCAATGCTTCTGGCTGATCTTCACTCCAAATGCGGCAATTATGCTTATTTACGTACCCATTCAACCAAAAATGAGCCTCATCGCTGAACACAATTTTTCGATAAAAAAGCGGATCCTCGGCCAGCTTTCCAAGAGCCCATTCACCAAAAATTCGGCGTTGTGGTAGGTCGGCTGGCTTTAGTTCTTGCACCAGCTGTATCTTAAAAGGCTTTACGCCCAAATCCTTCCGCAAAATTTTCCACGTAGTGCTGTAACAAAGGCCTAACTGCTGGGAACGGCGCCGAATCGACATTTCGCGGTCTTCTGTCACACTAGCTGATACGGCCGCAATATTTTCTTCACTACGCACAGTACGTAAACGTGTTGGTGGTTTAATGTCCAACAAAGTAAATTTGGTGCGAAATTTGGTCACAATCTTGCGAATAGACTGCTCAGAAGGTCGAGAATGCCGACCATAAAATGGAAGCAGCGCGCGATGAACATTTCGAACCGAGCACGAATTTTGATAGTAAAATTCAATAATTTGCAAGCGTTGTTCATTTGTAAGACGATCCATGGTTAAATTGCAAACCAAACTGAAGCTGTTTGACAGTGGTACTAAACACACGTCAGCTGTCAAAACCAGTGTTGCCAAAACCAAACCAGCTAAAAAATCACCCGTTACTAATCTTCACTTGATTGAATATTGAATATCTAGGAACTTTTTCGTAGATCTTTAACAGGCGATTTTTTTAAAATAAAATAACATAGGGGCTCTAGTTCTCAAGGGCAACAATTGGAAGTTACCAGTGTGGGTCGCACCCGGCCTCTTTTATTTTTAGAAATTAGAGACCTACCTACCTACCATAAATAACTTTTCTTGAAAAATACTATTTCACCCAAATGTTGCCTTTTCTGAAAAAAATGATTGATTTCTAATTTTTTGAAAAAAGTTGTTGACTGATTTAAAAAAAAAAAGACTATTTTGTAAAATTGTTTAGAATGGAATCCTTGTGTACCAAGTTTAAGGAAAATCATAATTCAGGCGTAGGGCTGCACGCTCAACGGAAAAATTTGGAAAACCTCATGAGAAAAAACTAATGAGGTTAAATCACATGTTCTTGGTGGCCAATTTACGTCACCTTCACGAGAAACAATCCTACCCTGATGTATTACACGTGGTTGTATCCTTTTAGAACAAAGTACCTACTAATTGTCCATCACATCCATATATATTTTATCCAATATGGGCCGACAAAAATAATAGTTTGTCATCTATTGGTAGAATCCCTGTTGACTGAATTGAAAAAATCGACTATTTCAAGTTTTCTTATCCCCTTTCCCCTCACCTTGCTGACGGACCAAGCTTGTCTCTAAAGTTGATTTTTTTTTTGTTGTGGTTATTTTCCCGTGGGTAGGTGCACAACCTGCATAAGGCTCTATGAGGACTGAAAAATGAAGTGTGTTCATAGAAGTGTGAGATTTTTACTACACTAAAACCACCTCCACTTCCCGATTGCAACTAATTTGAAACTTATCTAGCAATTTATTTTTAACGAAGTTAAGTAACGTGTTGCAGGTTACTTTCCGGTGAAAGTTCCAGCTTAATCCGCGATTTTAAGGCGGTTTTCGGTTCACCGCACCAAGTCGGAAGGTTTTGTTCTTCGCAGACGGCGTACTAAATTCGACTCGTCAAGAATGTCAATAATGGTTGAATTAGCGTGTTCTAATATTCGATTTCTATGTTTTCGCGCGAAACTTTTTATTTCCTCCCGCACTGTAGGAATCCCGAGATCCCTGTGAAGATCTTCGTTTCTTACATACCACGGAGCATTAACAAATGACCTAAACTATTTATTTTCAAACGTTTGTAAGTTATTTAAGTTTGTATCGCAGGTACAACCCCAAAGTTGTATACCATAAGTCAAAACAGGTTTAAGAACCTGTCGGTATAAAATCAATTTATTTTCAATACTAAGCTTTGAATATTTACCTAGTAACCAGTTCATATATCTTAATTTACTTTTTAGTTCTTGCATTTTTTTTTAACGTGCGGCTTCCATTTTAATTTCGCGTCCAGAGTCATTCCCAGATACCTTGCCTCATTTGCAAATGAAACACGAGCGGTACTAAGAAAGACGGGTAATCTATTTATTTTTGTATACGTGGACTTACCACGTGGACTGACTTTTGTTCATTGAGCGCTATTCGACATGTTTTCGTCCACTCATTAACATTATTAAGAGCATTTTGTAATTTAATTGTAGCTTCGCTAATCGTTTTGCCTACTGCTTGTATTGCAGTATCATCAACAAACGTGGCTACGATAGTGTCTTCTGTTTGAGGTATATCGCGTGTAAATAAAAGGTACAGAACTGGACCTAATACACTTCCTTGTGGTACCCCAGCCACTATTTCTTTGAAATCAGAATAGTTATTTCCGTGTCTTACACGAAAAAGTCTTTCATTTAGATATCCGTTTAGAATGCTATAAAGTCCTTCAGGCAGAACTTGTCTTAATTTGAATTTAAGGCCTTCGTGCCACACCTTGTCAAACGCCTGCGACACGTCCAAAACGACAAACGAACAGATTTTCTTTTCTTCAAGAGCTCTCTCAATTACGTCAGTTATTCTATGCACTTGATCAATTGTCGAATGCTTGCTTCTAAATCCGAACTAATGTTCAGGTATTAATTGTTTCTCTTGTATTATCGGTTGCAGGCGCAGGAATAGTATTCTTTCAAAAACTTTTGATATTATTGGAAGAAGCGAAATCGACCTGTAGGACTTCCTTTCGTGAGATGGTTTGCCAGGTTTCAATACCATTATGATTTCCGCAACTTTCCATTGGCTCGGAACCTATTCTAACCTTAGAGCGGCACTTATTATATAAAGGAGGTTAATAAACCCTTTACGAGGGAGCAATGGTAAAATCTCTGCCGTTATTAAGTCATATACTGGAGCTTTGTTGGACTTAAGCTTCTTTATTTCTGTTTTTAATTCGGCAAGTGTAGCATTTCTCGTTATGTAGCTTCCATTTGTGGTAAAATTCATATTAGTATTTTCGTTGAGTTTTTGCCCATCGAACGGCTTAAATATTTCCTCTAAGTAATCGGCGAATACCGTCGCTTTTTCTTTGTCACTTTTAGCCCGTTCATTTCGGCTTGTCTTAATCGGGGGCACTGGATCTTTAGAATAATTTAAAACTATACACATTTTTTTCGGTGTAGGTTGTAAGGGTAGGTATCCATAATCGTATATAATAGATTTTGCACATGACTATGTATAGCTCATATGTCATATTACTATTCTATAAGTACCTATACATATTGTTATTATTATTATTGGTATATGAAAGATACCTTTTATTATTTCTTTTATTTATACTTTTCAATAGGTATAACAAACAAAACACAAATAATCTAAAAAAAAAAACAAATATGTATACAATTAAAAATACTTCCTCATGAAACCATATAGACATAATATAAAGAACATTCAACCAACATATAAACATTCCATATACATAGCTAGTGAACAATATTTGTAGTCTTAACCTGTGAAACAAAAGCTGCTTATACCAAAACCTATTTAGAGAACACAAAAAGTATTATTCTGAATAGAACATACTCGTACACACATAAATGAACTGAATAACCTATTCTATGGAGTCTCCTTTTATTCTTCCTTTCCGGAAGCAAAATGTACTCTCAGCGTGAAAATAATTAAATTTTGGGAAAATTAAATTGGACAAGGTCACGCGAATCTCGAGCTTGCAGTAGGTATACAGTAGAAGCAAACTGCTGCACCACAGACACGCAGCATGCATGTACAAGAACATAATTCAACAAAATTCCCAAATTAATCCTTTGTCTGGGGTAGGGTTATGGTTTTCTTTTGTTTAAATGAAATATAAACCTATACCTAACTCGTATAGAAATAAATGCTCCAGCTTACTAGAAAGTGTTAAGAGGGAGAGAGGGGAGAAATAGTCATAGGAATTATATAGCGGAGGAAGTATTTAGCTGTGTATAACCACATTACCAACATATTGTATAGTTTGTCCTATGCGTACTCTGACAAAATCCTCTTGCAGGACACATACAATTGCCGTAAATTTTCATCGATCTGAAGTCTTTCCGGTGTTTAATACATTTCCAATTTACTTTCCGTTTCAAATAACATTCATATACAGACACATCGAGCTTCAGTCAGCAGCATTTGGTCCTGGGCCTGGCCTGATGGTACAACATCTACAAAGAGTTGTTGTTTTGCTGGGCCAACATTTACACCGGATCTATATGTGATGGCGGAGCGAGGGAACTGAATGAAGCACAATATGTGGACGCCCATGGACAGGATATATTATAAAGGAATAAATCCAACCAACTGTGTATTAAAATACTTATAGAAAGCCATACATTTTACTAGGCGTGCATTGACCAGCAGCATCACCACCCTCAAGAGCCCCCAAGGCTATACACCGCATTATAGGACGAACGTATAGTTGTAAACCAAACGTATAGTATACTTTTCTACATGATTCTGCTCTGACATTAGCCTAAAGAAGGATTGGAATTTCATGGAGGGGAGGGGGGGGGGGGTAAATCAGGCATAGAGCCTGCTGCTGCTGGCTAAATTAGAAATTGACATATACACAGAGGGAGAAGGACCAATTGTGTGTTGTACAGCCGTTGTTTTTACGTAATTTTTCCTTTCGAATGATTAATTGTTATTGAGTGGGGAGTTTGCATGTGGTATAGGGTGGCAACGGCGCGGCGGCGGTGGTGGTGACGGGAGTGCATGGGAGTGGATTGCCAAGCCAAGGATAAAGATTATGTTATAGAATCTAGAACTAAACCGCCTGTTTTTGGGGTTTAATGATACGTGCTGTAGTAATGATAGCAATAACACAAAAAAGAATAAACAAAACATACATAATTAATGACGAAATCATGCGTTAAAGCAACTGATAAATGAAACTATTTTAACGGGGGGGACATAAAATATATTTTATTATTTTTCTTCTAAAGTAAAAATCTTTAATAAATAAGAAGAAAAAGAAGCCACGGTTAAACTTAATGCTTAACTGATTAGTCCAGCCATTGAGCATTTTTATGAATTTTTAAAGATAAACCTAACCAGTATTACTGACCAGTTACGTAAAGTAGATGACTTTTTATGACCAGCCTTCGAAAAGGACATTCCTATCACATGTATTTATTTTGTATTTTAAATTCCACAAATCAGGTGCAAATTAATCTTGAATCACCAAAATAGCTTTATAATTTTTCAAACACAATATCTACCTTCCCTTGATATTGTAGATATAGATTAACTGATATTTTCAAAACTTTAAATTAAAATTTAAAAAGAAACCTTCGTTTTTCAGTTAAGTCCAGTCATATTGTATTTTCGTTGTGCAAATTGTGGGGTAGTTTTGATTTTTCCAATCCCAATCTGAGGTTTGCGATGAAAATTTCATGAGGCAACATAAAAAAATACAATACAATGCATTTGTTGGGCATTTTTCACTAATGGCTCAAAAACTAACAATAATTCGAAAATTACTTCAAAATATCATTGAAGGTATACACAATTTCCAATAAATCTTTGACTATGGTTTTTTTTCTGCGACAGTCCATTTGGAGTTCCAGTTGAAAATTGACGTATTTTTAGTGTTTTCGAAAATCAACTCTAAGGCGCTTAGTAACTAATTTATGTGAAAATTTTTAGTTTTTGTCGGTAACATGAACCAAGATAATACTTTTCTAATGGTCTTTGATGCGTTGAGCTAGAATCTGTTCTTGAAATTGCTCTGGCATGTCACGTTATTGAGATATTTTAGCTTAAGGATATACAAAATGCGTTTTTATGCAAATTTGGGGTTATATTTTTTATCGAGGTAATTTTTTCGAACATTTTACTTTACAATTCTTTTTGAATTTTTCAAATACCCTAATTCATCTTCGAGAAATCGTTGGCCTTTGGGTTAGACTACATAATTCGAAAAATCCAGTCAAATCGCATTTTTGTAGCACTATAAACTAGTTGCGTCACAAAATTTTAGTCCTAAAGCTCTGACTCGGATTCAGCATCCTACTGAACATTAAAAAGAAGGCAAATCAAAACTACTCCATAATTTGGTCGTTATGTGCCCTTTTGAGCATAAATTGATTACATTTTTCGAATTACGTATAGCTTAGGACGAAAGCAGACGATTTCTCGAAGATTATTGGTGATATTTGAAAAATTCAGAAGAAATTTTGAAGTTAAATGTTCACACTTCAGAAAGATGATAAACGTTTTTTCAATAAAGAAATACCGTGACAAAAAATATGTCCCCAAACTTGAATAAAAAAACATATTTTTGTATATCTTTAGATTCAAAAATATCAAAAACATGACATGCTGGAGCAATTTCAAGACCAGAATTAAACTCAGCGCACCAAAGACTATCAGAGAAGTATATATTGGTTCATGTAACAGACAAAAATTAAAAAAATTTCAAGTGGTTTTTCGAAAACAGTAAAAATACGTCAACTGTCACTTGAGTCCAAATGGATTGTCACAGAAACAACCTAATACAGACATCAAGGGTACTTTGATGTAATTTTCGAATTATTGGTAATTTTTGAGTACCTAGTGAGAAACTAGAAGATACCTCGTGGTATGATGGTGAGTTCGTTGGACAGTCATGTCAATGGTCAGGGTTCGATTCTCAGCCACTGGCACCTAAGAACAGAAATGATTTTCCTGACGTACTACCTCTTGCGAGGCACTGACTAATCCTTCAAGAATATACTTGTCATGAATAAGTGCTTCTTATCTAGCCGTTCGGACTCGGTAAAAATTGTAGGTCCCCTCCATTCCTGCCAACAACAAGCACAAAGGAATGGTTGAGAGGTGTAAGTCACTAGGCCCTATTAGTTCTCCACGAGCTGCTGGGCTACCAAATTTATTTATTTATTGATTTTAGCGAAAAACTTCCAAAAAATGCATTTTTTTCCATGTTGCGTCCCGAAATTTTAGTCGCAAGCCTCAGATTCGGGTTAAGCACCCCCGTAAACATAAAAGAGGGGCAAAATTACGGCTCTGGACCTTCGGAACCCCATATATGGGAACTTTGATATTTGAGATGCTATTTGGTCAGTAACTGGTCAGAAAAGGTCAACTTGTCCAAGAAATTGGTCAGCCCTAGACAACTAATAATAAGGACTTAAAGTTTCTCAAGGTCACTCAAGGTCAGGAGCGATTTCTGGCCCCTCATTTGAGGGAAATTTACAAAAAAAAGCATGCCATCCGAAAGATCTCTAGATCGTGATAAAAGGTATTTACCGTAATTGCTCAGCCATAGTTTTTTTCAATGAATTTTCAAAATTCATTTCAAGGTTACAAAAAAAAACTTTTGGCACCTCATTTGGGTCACTCCAAAAATAAAGTATGCCATTTGAAAGGTCACTTCATGATCATAAAAGCTCAGCTATTTTCAGTAATTGGTCAGCCAAAGACTTTTTTAAATAAATTTATAAGTTTCTGTTCAAGGTCATTGCGATTTTTGGGAAATTTGATCTAGAGATCTTTCAGATGTTAAGCAATTTTTGGAAATTTCCCACAAATGAGGTGCCAAAAATAGCTATGACCTTAAATCTTTTTTTAAATTCATTAAAAATTCATCAAAAAAATATGTTCGGTTGACCAATTACTGAACATAGCTGACTTCTTATGACCGTGAGGTAGCCTTTTAAACAGCATACTTTAAATAATTTGCCTTTTTTTTTTTGTGACCTTAAACGAAATTTAAAAATGCATAGAAAAAAATATGGCTGACCAATTACTGAAAATAGTTAACCTTTTACCACGATCAAGAAATCTTTCAGATGGCAATTTTATTTGTAAATTTCCCAATAATTAGTTACCAAAAATCGCGCTTGACCTTGAGTGACCATAAGAAACCTTAAAACTTGATAACAATCTAGGGCAAAACTTCTTAACTTAATTTTCTAGGATAAGTTGACCTTTTCTCACCAATTAATAACGACTGAAATGGCATTTTCTTTGTTCAAACTTCCCATATCACACATGTATGTAGATCAAAAGTGTCACAACTCAATACACGAATTTTTTGGGTTAAGTGCATGAAAAAATATTTCAGTGTTCCCCCGACCTATCTGTATAGTCAGCAATAATTAAAGGTGATTATTTTCTTCGCTAGAAGGTAAAATGTCGTTTAAAATGTCTCAATTGCGATCAAAGTTGCTTCTTCAAAAGTGGGACATTTTTAGTTGTTATTACTTCTGGCGAGAAACGTATATTCTATTTTACTTCAATAGTGTCTTATTTTGAATTGTGTCATTTTTTTGTTAACAACTACGGTAGTTTAAGGCGTTTTATTTTGACTTAAATCACTTTTGTTGTTTTTTCCAATAGAAAATGTTTGCATTATTTTGAAATAGATAAAAAAACTTTGTATTATTTTGAGTTGGTTCACTTTTGAAAAATGAAAAATTGGATTTTAGATTAGAATTTTGTTTTTATTGTTTAATAAAAAGCAAAATGGTTAATTTTTTAAAAAGAAAATTATGGCTTGTTATGGCTAATATTATGTTATCATTTTAGTTAAAAAAAAAACATTTTTGATGAACTTTTTCTTGTTTTATTGAGTTGTGACACTTTAGATGAATGAACTAATTTTTCAGAATTCAATGAGTTTATCAATATTGATGGTGCGATTGGATTATGTTATCATTTTAGTTAAAAAAAAAACATTTTTGATGAACTTTTTCTTGTTTTATTGAGTTGTGACACTTTAGATGAATGAACTAATTTTTCAGAATTCAATGAGTTTATCAATATTGATGGCAATAAGAAAGCATTAAAGTGAAACCACTCCTGCTTTAACTGATACGGTTCACAACTTAATTAGTTACGACATCTCAAGATATTCCAGAGGAATGGCTAATCGGTTTTTTTTTTTTTAATAGAACATCTAAAGCTCATCATTTGATATTCAAGCAAGCAAGACTAAGTAAATAAAAATAAGGATTTACCGACAGCTCAAAGTTTTTAATGAATTTTATGAAATTTAAGTATGTTACTCTGAATATCTGACGCAGATTCGTTTACTTCTACTTAAAAATATCACAGCATTTTTCCAGTTTACCTACACCGTCGGGAGTGATGTTGACTACTTGGTCGCAGATCCTCATTTCTACCAAAGTTCTTCCGCCTCTGAAAGAAGTACTTCAAGATATATTATACAGGGTGGCGCACGAATCGTGCTACAAAAATAAAACGTAATAACTTTTTTTCTGTGTGAGTAATCGGCTTATTTTTTTTTATTTTGTAGGTTACTATTTAGATTTATAAAAATGGATGCTTGGGATACGGAGAAAAGAATTTGGATAGTGCAACGGTACCATGCTTTGCAGTCCGTCATTTCCGTCCAAAGGGAATCTAGGCGGGAGTTTGGCGGTAATCCCCCGAGTAGATGGACCATTATGAGGTTTGTAAATATGTTTGCCGAATCTGGAAGCATCGCACGAAGGCCGTACCATCGAGATGCCAATGTTCGGGTTCAGGATACAATCGCAGCAGTAGCATCTGCAATACAGGCCAATCCGAGCGTTTCGACCCGAAACTTATCGGGGCAAATTGGAGTTAGTAGACGGTCACTACAACGGATACTTCATGACGATTTAAACTTGTTTCCATACAAAGTCCAAATTACTAGCAAGAATTTTGCCAAAAAATGATACTCGTATCAATGGCCGAAGAAGACAACACATTGATCAATTGTTTGTTCATGTCTGATGAGGCCCATTTTGATCTTAACGGCAATGTAAACAAGCAAAATTGCCGTATATGGAATGAGTCTAATCCAGAAATGCTCCATGAGACGGAACTGCACCCAGAACGAGTCACTGTGTGGTGCGCAGTTTCATCAAGGTGTATTGTCGGGCCGTACTTCTTTGAAGAAAACGGTGTAACCGTTACTGTTAATGGGACCGTTATTTAAAGATGTTGAAGGAGTTTTTTTACCCAGAACTGCGCCGAAGACGTATACCATTCAACAGCGTTTGGTTTCAGCAAGATGAAGCAACTGCACATATAGCCAGACCAGTTATGGCGGAGCTAAACAAAAAATTCGCAAACAAATTAATTTCTAGGAACTCCACTCTTCGCTGGCCTCCAAGGTCACCTGACCTGACTGCACCAGACTTCTTTTTATGGGGTTATGTCCAGCAAGAGGTGTATAAAACGAAGCCCAGGAATTTAACTGAATTAAAGCAGTCCATAACGACAATAATTGAGGCGATCCCAACTTCAACTCTTCAGGTCGCAATGAATAATTTTTTGATCAGGTGCCGCATATGCGTGGGAGAGCGTGGAGGTCATTTGCGGTCTATAATCTTTAAAAACAACTAACTATTTAAAATAAAATTTAATTTTCTAACCAATAAAAAAAAAAAAATGAAATACATCGATTAAAAAAAAAGTTATTTGAATTTCTTATTGTAGCACAATTGGTGCGCCACCCTGTATATGCAAATAACTCTTAAATATAAATCGTATGTAATGATTTTATTTTTTCTTAAGAGTCCACTTTGAGTTTAAAGGGAAGGAAAGTTGTAAACAAAGCTTGGTAAACGAAATAATACTGATAATAATTTTAAGTTTACATTGTAAAGGTAAAGAAAGGTCAAAATATATAAAATAGTTAGGCGCGCAACCAGTTATTCACCTTTTCATTAACAGAATAGTTAATTTTGATCACAATAAGGTATAATCATGAGCAGGATTATAAGTAAAACAGAACCAAACAAAAGTGACACAACAAAAAAAAATATTTCAAAAGTGTCGGAACTCAAAATTATTCATTGATTTCCTTACGAAAAAATCACTAAAAACGTCAAAAATAAAAAATTTTTATTGTTATAGCTAAAATTGGAATATAAACATTGTTATCTTGTGAAGGTGGATAATAGCCTAGTTCATCCTGCTTAGATTGCTTACTTCATAATTTTACGTTTCCTACTCTGCCAGAATGGTTTTTTGCCTCTACTGAAAAACAAAAAAAGATTTTTGAGTTGTGACATTTTTGCACTACATGTGTGATATATGAAGTGCTAAAGGCCCAGAGCCCCTTGATGACTTAATATCACAATTTGCCGTTCCTTAACGGTTGTTTGCCTAAACAATTTTTTTTAATGTGATCTTATGAAAGCTCTGCAAAGACTGCAACTTAAATATAGATAATTCATAAGTTATCAAGCAACTACCGTTACCGTTTTCGTATAAAACTTTAAGTGTCCCACTATGAGTGCATTAAAAATTATTTTTCATTTATTTAATTTTTATTTTATATTTAATCTTTGTTTCTTATTTTTATATATTTTATCTCTGCAACGCAAGAAAAATAATAATCGTAATGAAATCTAATATGTTTATTAATGTCTTTTGTCCAAGAATATTTGTTAAACGCTATTTATATTTGCTCTCCCACTTTGAGTGTGAGTGACTGTATATCTTTTAAAACGTAACGGGTGATTTTTTAGCTGGTTTGGTTTTGGCAACACTGGTTTTGACAGCTGACGTGTGTTTAGTACCTTGTGTCACTGTCAAACAGCTTCAGTTTGGTTTGCAATTTAACCATGGATCGTCTTACAAATGAACAACGCTTGCAAATTATTGAATTTTACTATCAAAATTCGTGCTCGGTTCGAAATGTTCATCGCGCGCTGCTTCCATTTTATGGTCGGCATTCTCGACCTTCTGAGCAGTCTATTCGGAAGATTGTGACCAAATTTCGCACCAAATTTACTTTGTTGGACATTAAACCACCAACACGTTTACGTACTGTGCGTAGTGAAGAAAATATTGCGGCCGTATCAGCTAGTGTGACAGAAGACCGCGAAATGTCGATTCGGCGCCGTTCCCAGCAGTTAGGCCTTTGTTACAGCACTACGTGGAAAATTTTGCGGAAGGATTTGGGCGTAAAGCCTTTTAAGATACAGCTGGTGCAAGAACTAAAGCCAGCCGACCTACCACAACGCCGAATTTTTGGTGAATGGGCTCTTGGAAAGCTGGCCGAGGATCCGCTTTCTTATCGAAAAATTGTGTTCAGCGATGAGGCTCATTTTTGGTTGAATGGGTACGTAAATAAGCATAATTGCCGCATTTGGAGTGAAGATCAGCCACAAGCATTGCAACAGCTACCAATGCATCCCGAAAAAGCCACTGTTTGGTGCGGTTTATGGGCCGGCGGCATTATTGGGCCATATTTCTTCAAAGATGATGCGAATCGCAGCGTTACTGTCAATGGTGAACGCTACCGAGCGATGATAACAAACTTTTTTTTGCCCGAAATGGAAGTTCTTGACTTGCATGATATGTGGTTTCAACAAGACGGTGCCACATGCCACACAGCACGCGAAACAATGGCGCAATTGCGAGGCGAGTTTGGTGAACAGTTAATTTCACGTTTCGGGCCGGTCAATTGGCCGCCTAGATCGTGCGATTTGACACCATTAGATTATTTTTTGTGGGGGTATGTCAAGGCTAATGTCTATAGGGACAAGCCCGCTTCGATTGACGCACTGGAAGCCAACATCCATGCATTCATTCGTGAGATACCGGCCGATATGTGTGAAAGAGTATGCCAAAATTGGACTCAGCGGATGGGCTACCTGAGACGCAGCCGCGGTCAACATTTGCATGAAATTATCTTTAAACATTAAATTGCAAGGTTCAAACTATCGATTCAAATAAATATTTCATTCATTTTTTCGAATTTTTTGTGTTTTTTTTTTTTAAAGTTCTAAACCTCTTAAAAAATCACCCGTTATAAGCACACGCCGTGCCGGGTAGGTTTCCGCTAGTGAATAAATAAAATTACTCAATTTTTAAAACCCACCAAAACTAATGGAATTCAGTTTTGGTTGGGCATTTAAGGTAAGGTATACCTTCTACTTTTCCAAAAAGTAAGAAGGTAGATAGATACCCTTAAAAACATGTTGAATCCACCACTCTACCCAGTATTGTAAATTTTTAATTAGCTGTCTATTCAGTTCGAGATTTTCGCAATAAATATCACTTTACCGCTTTAAATTGCGTAAAAATAACACAATGACCTTTCAGAAGAAAAGAAATAAGAAAGAAATGCCATTACAGAAATATAATATAAAAAAGAAAAAAAAAATCCTTCAAGGATTACAGCCATTATTTTCGAATTCTGACATTTCTTTCTAAATATGTATGTGTGCTGTGTTAATTTATTACCCAAAGCTTTATCTCATTTCGAATCCATCTCCTTGTAAAAGAAATAATACAAAAAAAAAAAAAACTCCAAAAGAAAACCTTAAAAAAAAGAAAAGAGATTGTAAAAACCCACCCCTCATATCCTCTGTATACGGAAATGTTCAGCAATATACCAAAAACACAACAACACTGCAGGGCCATGATGGAAACCGACGCCATTATATATCAACATGCCACTCTGAGCCAGTGATGGATCACCGAAGTGTTTAGTTAAAAATTTAGGTTAATCTGAAAAAAATAATCACAAAATGCTCCAGGGAACACGCCGGGAAACTCACACACGTTTTACGTTTTCCTTTCCTATTCACCGCCACCGATGCGACGATATACAGGGAAAACAGAAACCAAAAACCTCACCTTTATCGTTGCCTCTTTTCCCTCTCACCTTTTTATTGTAACCGTCAAGTCCTTTTTTGCCATAATGGAATATTGTATTTCTCATCGTCAACGTGGTTGTTGTCGTTTTCTCGCCCTTGTGGCAGGTTACCAACAAAGAAGGATGAACAACAACAATATACAGCTACCTACATACATAGCAGAGGATTCGTTCAAGGACTACCCAAAAAAGGTCTCCTTTTTGGGGGTGGAACGGACAAAAAAAAAGAAGCACGGAAAATGATAAGAAAAGAATGGCATCCGCAGGGTAACTGATATCAAAGTGAAAGTGTTTTCTATGTGAGGGGAGATTAGGGCAGAAAAAAGGAACCACCATCAGCGTCGTCACCATTCCAAGTGATTTGAAAATTACGTATAGTTTAATCAGGGCCGTATATGAACAAATGTGTTTTTTATTAATGTCAGCTTGTAGTTTCTTTGCGGTATTTGACCACTTTTCCCTATAATGTAGAGAAGTTAAAATAATTTCAGACAGAAATTTGAATTTTCTTTTAAACTGGAATTCTAGAAAATTTAATTTTTTTACTCAAGTTTTCCCAAAATAGGCAATAGGTACCTAAACTTGGCAGAAATATTAAAATCACAGAATATTTTTGAGTTAAATTATTTGAAGTAACCATGGGCGTGGGCTACAGTGGTCCGATGTTGAATTTTTGCGAAAAAAACAATATTTTGCATGCGCAAATTCTTGAAACAAATGAATGAAATTTGGTACCTTAATGATTTAAGGATGCCAAATTCAGTGCCTATATTCGCAATTTAAGTCAGAACATGGTCCAAAAATTCAAAAAAAAAAAATATTGTCAAAGTCAAGAACTGAGTAAAGTTAATGTTTGAAATGCCATTTTTTCTTGGTTTTTCCAATCGTCAACTAGGTATCAGAATTTTAATACTAATATAAGAATTAAATAAGGCAATCAGGATAATATGTATACATTATTTAACCTATTACTTAAAGATTGTTTAAAATTTTTGAGCGGTTGACCTTCAATTTGTTGGCACATCCAACTGTCAAAATTATCAAATTTCTTTTATATTTGGTAAGATTAGGTCTATATAAAATTTCCAAACTTAAATATTTTCAAAACTTACACTGAAGTTAGTTACAATCCCTTGAAAATATTGCTTAACATTTGGACTATCTTTTTTAATTTTGTACAAATCTGTATTGGAGTGATTTTTATATAAAATTATTCAATATAGCGGTTACTTCAAAATATTTCCGATATAAACTTTACTCAGATCCTTACTTTGTCAATACTTTTTTTTTTAAATTTTGAAATTTCGGACCATTTTCTGACCTGAATTGTGAAGCTCCTATTTGAGGAAGAAAACTATAAGCAGAGTCACTGAATTCCGCATCCCCAAATTATTATATGTACCGAATTTCATGAATTTGCAGTTGGTTATTGAAAATTGGCAAGCGACGCAAATTCATTGGAAAAACTACTGGAGTTTAGAGTTTAGGCTCTGGACCTTTGGCACCTCATGGGAAATTTAAGCAAAACTCAATGGCATTTAATTGGCCAATAATTGGTCAGAAAAGGTCCACTCGTCCTAGAAATTGGTCAGTCCTAGATATCTTGTAATGAAGTCTTAATGTTTCTCAAGGTCACTCAAGGTCACGTTATACCATCCGAAAGAGCTCTAGATCATGATAAAATGTCAACTATTTTCAGTAATTGGTAAGCCATATTGTTTTTCGATGAATTTTCATAACTCGTTTCAAGATCACAAAAATACCTCATTGGCACCTCATTTGGGTCATTTCAAAAAAAGATGTATGCAATTTGAAAGGCATGGTCATAAAAGGTTAGCTATTTTCAGTACTTGGTCAATCATTCATGTTTTTATTATTAATTTTTAATGAATTTAAATAAAAATTCAAGGTCATAGCGATTTTTGGCACCTCAGTTATGGGAAATTTCCAAAAATGTGTACCATCCGAAAGCTAGAGATCTTTTAGATGGTGCACATTTTTCGTAAATTTATATAAAAGGTAAAAAAAAATATCTTAAGCTGACCAATTGCTAAACCCAGCTGACCATTTATAGATCAAGAGATCTTTCAGATGGTACACAATTTTCACAAAAATCGCAATGACCCTGAATTTTTTTTTTTTTTAATTCTTAAAAAAAAAAAAATATGTACGGTTGACCAATTGGCAATTACTGAAATTGACTTTTAACCTTTTATCACGAACTAGTAATCTTTTGGGTGGTATAGTAGGACCTCGAGTGATCTTGAGAAACCTTAAGACTTCATTACAAGTCTTAAAGTTTGACCAGTTTCTAGAACTAGTTGATCTTTTCTGACCAATTACTGACCAATTAGATAACTTTTTTTTTTTTTAATTTCCTATATATGAGGTGCCTAAGGTCCAGAGTCAATTTGGAACACTTTAAAAATTCTTAGAAAAAACGTCTTACTTATGAATTCAGTCAAATTGATTATTAAAATGTCTTACTTCAAGGATTCTGTTTAAGTAGCAGGTCATCAGATACTTGAGCTACCCCGGAGTTGATCTTCTTCATCTGTGATGGTGTATACTTGGTTAACTCTAGGTCCTTGAGGTAGTCTTTGACGATATTAAAGAGAAAATCTTGGATTTTTATCAAGTTTTTGAGTTCATGTAGCTTGTCACAAATGTGACATCTGGGATTGTGTCAACGTAACCAGGTTACATTGGCTACACTAAGGCCTCTTTTAGCACCCATAACGAGTATTTGCCTTCCTTAAAAGTCTGTTGTTGGCATAGCCCACTCCTGTTCTCTGCCGTTGAATTCTCCGATGACTTGAATGTCTCCATCAGGTCCATTTAGAAAGTCCTTTAAAACTTCCAATTTTTTTCACTGCCTTGGCCGAAATAGATGCCTACATTTTTGGTCCTCCTATTTTCCCCATAACAGGTCTTTTTGTGGTCCTTTTCTCCCAATAACATTTTTTTTTGTGTTGTGGATCAAAATAACGGCTGTTTTAAGAGGCCTCCGGTTGAATTTTTGAGAAATACATTTATGGAAAATTTACAAAATGGTTTCCCAATGAACTTAACCATGGAACCATATATTGCCAAAATTTAAGTTTCAAAGACTGAAATTTTATCTGCAAAATGTTTGAGCTACATATTTGATTTTCGATTTGGGTTTCTTTTTATTTCCAAAATGCAGTCATCATAGTTTATGTAAAAATAACTTGAAACTACCAAATGCATTCAAAACTTCTAGGCAACAGGAGATTAGTACGTACATATGAATATTTTTGAAGAAAATGATTAGGGATGTGATACTTTTGAGGCTATATCATCCAATTGGGGCCAAAAATATTCGGTAATCATTGAATGGTAGCAATCCCCATTCATAGTAACATGCCGGTCTTGATCATCACGGAAGAAGTACGGCCCAATGACGCCGCCGGCCCATTAACCACACCAAACCGAAATTTTTTCGGGATGCAATGATGACTCATGGAGTACGTGTGTATTACTGCCTGACCAATACCACATATTTTATTTATTGACGAAGCCATTCAGCCAGAAATGAGCCTCATCGCTGAAGATGATTTTTCGATGAAAATCCGAATCATTTTCAAGTTGTTGCTCAGCCCAATTCACGAATATACGACGCTTCTGGTGGTCAAGCGGCTTCAGTTCTTACGTCAATTTAACCTTGTAAGAATGTAGGCCAAGATCTTTTCGCAAAATTTGTCACAACGACGTCACAGTGCAGTGATGCCCAATGCTTGAGAACGATGTGTGAGAGACACATTTGGGCTTTCTGCAACTGAAGCCTCAGCGGCAGCAATATTCTCGACACTACGGGCACTTCTTTGTCACACTGGCACGGGAATATTTTGTACTGTGCCTGTGGATTCAAATTTTTCCACTAGACGCTCAATGTTTGATCTGCTAGGACGATTATGACGACCATAAATTGGACGTAGCGCTCTTAACGTTGAGGCCACTGACTCCGAATTTCGGTAGTAAATTTTAATAATTTTGACTCGTTGCAAACTTTATTGAAGAGAAATGTCAAAAGAGCGGCAAGAAATATGGCATCGTTTGCTGGCCCTGTCACTCTACTTTTGTAGCGTCCCTTTTGAAAAACCCTTTATTTTCTTTTACAAATCGTTAAATATTCTACTTTTAAATTTAATCTTAAGTAAAAGAAATGAACCAAACAAGAAGAAAATTTTCCATAGTGACATGAATGTTCCTTTAAAAAAATGACCAAACAAAAATTGCACTAAAACTAAAATTTTGTTAAAATAAATAGTTGTTTTTCTTAAATATTTCGATTTTCTTAAATCTAATTGCCATAAGACGACGGGTTTCTTCGGAAATAAACCTCAATTGGTATGATCGAACCAAACATACAAAATCATCGATTTTGAGTTCGAACCTTTGCTTGGGGCCTCTTCAGCAGATCCGGTATCCAATTTGGTGCAACCAATTCGCAGTTTTGCTAGCTTACGACAACAATTCCTGCTTACCTGTAATAATTTTTGTCAGAAGGAAACTTTTTCAGTGGGTATGGGTACATTTTAGGTCCTTTATTTTAATTCAACTCAAGCTCTTATGTTAAGCTTACAAATTATAAAATAATAAAAAAAACTAAATCATCTTGTTCCTAACCCTCTTTCCACCACGATACAGCCCTGTTGTAAGTGTATTATGAATAAGGACGAAAACTCAAAGATAAAGAAGAAAAGAAAAAAAAATCTGCCAAAGGATCAAGGCAACTAAGCATCTTCGCAGCGCAGATACATCCATCTACTTGTTTCGTATCACGAATTGTATTAGATATGAGTATGTGATGCAGCATGGCCCGCATTTTTGTGAGGGTATGTCTATATGTATCTGGTACAAGAGCGATGTTCGAAATGAATTCCATGGCGCTAGGACGAAAGATTTATTATCAAATTAAATTTCTGACAGAATTTATTGCTTTATCTCTAGTTCTTTCATCTTTCTCTCTCTCTCTCTTTTTGTATATCTGTTACTATTAGTATAGCATATCGCACCATATCAAACTGGAGCCACAGGACGAATGCGAAAAACTCCATAGCTCAGCAGCGCAACACATATGTATGTACATAATATGCTCTGCACAAGCACATACCTACATACTCGTACGCCCTCATACCCCACATACCAATTGACTAAAAGGATAGAATTTTCGTACATGATTATTTTGTAGAATCGTAAAAATGCTCCTTTTTTGTGTGCTCTCAATGAAATTCACACATAGCCGAGCACACAATAAAATGTAGGTAGGAGCATATTTCATAGGGAATGAATGCTGCTCTATACAAAGTTGGGGTGAGATGGGGAAGAGGTTATGTCGGGATCGGGATACCTATTAAGCTCTCTGGTAACTATAATATATTATCGAAAAACCAAAAGCACAAGCAATCATACAACCAGGATATAAATTTTCCCTCGAAGTTATTTTTTTTTGTTATTTTGATTTTAGTACATATTCTATTTCGTTGCTGATATTTTCATCCCTTTTCCGTTTCTCTTGTTGTTAGTTGTGCTATTTGTTTTGGCAAATAGGGAAAGGGGCTTAGAATAGGCTAAATTGTTGGAACCATGCATCACAGATTGGTGCCATGTGTACCCACGCATTAGGTTTTATAGAAAGAAATTAATGGCAACAAAAAACCTTTAGTTGCGACCGTGATGGCTTTTTGCTGTGTTATTTTATATAATAGCATACAACCTTTCAGTTATGGTTTTCTATGCATAAAGGCACTGTGAAGCTATTCTTTGCATTCTGACCTCAAGCTACAAAAACAATTATTTTGAAAACATGTTTGGATTCCATGGAACAAGCATTCCAGATATACATAAATAGTTAATATTTTTAACTGAACAAATAAAAATTTATGAAAAATAGACAACACTTGGTTCAAAATCTTAGTTCAGTTCAGCATTTCAGAAAAACCTTGTGAGATAAGAACAAACAGAAAGACTAATTTGGTGGAGCAATTGCTTGCGTAGAACCATCAAGGCGTAGGCGAAAAACATTTCTGTTTTTAGGTGTAGCGGCTGGGTTTCGAACCCAGACCTTTGGCATGACAGTCCAAGCCCAAACGCACTTACCATTATGCCACAAGGTACTACTAAAACCAAAAATAATTATGATACAAATTTAAAATAATATTTATAATATTAATATTACCATTTTATATCATCTTTGCTCAAACCGTTGTACGCTGATGATCGAAGTTTTTAGTTGGTCTCCAAAGAGACAAACGAAATATTTACACTGACAAATATAATATTTGTCACAAAGGGTGTCACAAAAAATGCTTTCTTTCACGTTTTTTAGGCAATGGTCAATATTAAAATTACATTTTTAAAGAAAAATATATTCGTCAAAATAATGTATTTGTGGAGTTTTTGTTGAAAATCTAGTTAGGAAAATTAGAGTTTTATTTCGAAAAATTCCGACAAAGCTGAATTTTGACAGAGAGCTTTGTTTTGACATCTTAAGCATATTCTAAAAAGTTCCGTAAATTTTGGCCGGGGCTTAATTTTTTAGGGGGGGGGGGGGTTAAAGGCGGTAATTTTTTTTTTTCAATTTCTCAAAAATTATAAGTTGTTTTAAGAAAATGTGAAGGTACAAATTGTAGCTTATATCATTCACAAAAAAGATTAACATACTTTTTTTTATTAAAGCAACACATTGTAAGAAAATCATGCAAGAACTTCGCGGTGGAGTAAATTTTGTCAAAAAATTTATTAAAATTTCATTGGGCTAAAGTTTTTGTACGATTTGAGTTTGGTTCATCTCCTCTTTATAAAGCCTGTTTTTTGGGGTGTCCGGGGTAAGTGGAAGACCGACTTCTTGAAAAAGAAAGTGATTTGGTTTTGTTCAACAACTCGATGAAATTTTTTTTAACAACAAAATCATGAAAAATAACATTTAGAAAGTACAATTATCTAAAAAATGAGCTATTAACAAGCTCTGTAGGTTTATTAGTCTTGAGATTATAGCGTATCAAAGAAACACTTTTTATTTGTACTGTAAATGGTAAAACATTGATTTTTTTAATTAATATCTTATGGAAATTTTAAGTTTTTTTTTCAAAAAACTAAATTAATATTAATGCTCATGAAATTTTGCACAGAAAAAATTATAACACTTTTTTTCAATAAATTTCATCAAAAACGTGCACAAACGTTTGTGGACGTTTTTCACTGCAATGATTTTTTTTTCTTCATTTTTCCTTGATAAAATAGGTAGCGTGCGCGTTTGTGCACGATTTTCTCAAAATCTATTGATCCTACGAAAAAAAACATCTTTTCTGTCCAAAATTTTATAAGCATCAGTATTAATTTATTAATTTATTTTTTTTTGAAAAAAATTATAACTGCTCAGATATTAATAAAAAACCGTTTTTGTCCATTTACAGTACAAAGTATAAAGTGTAACTTTGATACGCTATAACTTTAAGGTTAATAAACCTACAGAGTTCATTTTTTAGATAATTTTACTGTCTAAATGTTATTTTTTATGATTTAGTTGTAAAAGGAAATTTCATCGAGTTGTTGAACTAAAACCAAATCACAATCCTTTTAAAGATGAGGTAAGGTGAAGACCCCAAACTCAAATCGTACAAAGCCCACCAATTAATGAAATTTGAAAAAAAAATTTTAGAAAATTTATTCCAACTTGAAGTTCTTGCATGATTTTCTCAGAATCTATTGCTTGTATGAAAAAAGTATGTTAATCTTTTTAGTGTCGAAGGACTACATAAGCTTTTGCATGTTTACATTTTTTCAAAAAAAATTATAGTTCTCGAGAAATTAAGAATAATTAAATATCACCCCCTTTAACCCCCCCTACAAAATTAAGCCCCGGCCCAAATTTTCGGAACTTTTCAGGAAAGGCTTAGGACGTCAAAACAAAGCTCTTTTTTTCGTAGTTTCGCCATTAGATTGTCTAATTTTCCTGGGCTGTCGATAAAAAATATTCTTTTAAGTTATGGATATTCTTGAGCAGATATTGAACTGGGCCGCAATTCCCCAAGAGTGAGTTTTTATGGTGTGTGTGAGTGAAGCCCATACAGTGGCTGGTCATGCAGGGCCCAATCTAGCTTTTACGCCACCCCAGACAAAAATAATATAAGCGGCCTTTTGCATGGACACCTTATTAGTCATATATCAGCGCAAAAATGGCTCGATTTTTTAACTGATCTCAAAAAAAAGGAGGTTATCATTGCGATCGGTATGAATGTGATATGGTTAGAATTGTGAAGTATTCACATCCATATGGTAGTCTATCCTACGGCTTCTAAACGAATATAAATTGTATGAATGTATGTTATGTTTGTTTCAAATTTCTTTGAAACGACTGATCGCGTTGAAATAAAATTTCGGGTTTTGGCGTACAAAAATGTCTCAAAATCAGCTCAGTAGCTTAAAAGATAAAAGATAGGACCAAAATGTCTTATAATTCGGATTATATTTTATTTTGCAATTTCGCATTTCGTAAAATAATTGTTGCCTTCAGTTTGAAAGAATGAAAATATTCAAGCCTAGTGACTACCTACGAGTATACAATAATTTTCTTAGCACTTTTGTCAGCAAAATTTTTAATTATTTTAAATAAATTTACTTATAGGTATATAGCAGCAAAAACCTTGTGTTCTATAGAAATCATAGCCAATCCATATTATCTTTGAACATGACACAAGTAGACCAAAGATATTCTTTTCTAAAGTTTTTATTTAGAAAAGATCTTTCAAACTTTTACTTAGCCCAGGAAAATTAGAAAAAAAAGCAAAACTACGAAAAAATTCTAACAAAGCTGAATTTTAGTAGAGAGCTTTGTTTTGACGTCTTAAGCTTTTCCTGAAAAGTTCCGTAAAATTGGGGCGGGGGTTAATTTTTTAGGGGGGGTTAAGGAAGGTAAATTTATTTTTTTTTTTTAATTTCTCAAAAATTATAAGTTATTTTAAGAAAATGTGAAGGTACAAATTGTAGCTTATGTCATTCTACACAAAAAAGATTAACATACTTTTTTTTATAAAAGCAATAGATTGAGAAAATCATGTTAAAAATTCACGATGGAGCAAATTTTGTCAACAAATTTATTAATCGATGGGCTTAAATTTTTGTACGATTTAAGTTTGACTACAACTCCTCTTAATAAAACCCAAGATTTTGGGGTGGCCGGGGTAAGGGGAACACCGCCATCTTGAAAAAGAATGTGATTTGGTTTTTGTTTAGCAACTCGATGAAATTTCCTTTTACAACAAAATCATCAAAGAATTACATTTAGACAGTAAAATTATCTAAAAAATGAGCTATTAACGAACTCTGTACGTTTATTAATCTTGGAGTTATAGCGTATCAAACTAAATTCTACCCCCTTAAGCCCCCCTAAAAAATTAAGCCCCGGCCCAGATTTTCGGAACTTTTCAGGAAATGCTTGAGACGTCAAAACAAAGCCCTCTACCAAAATTCAGCTTTGTCGGAATTTTTTCGAAGTGAAAGTCTAATTTTCCTGGGCTAACTGGTAAATTCAAGAGGATCCTGGGCCCAATACTGATATATGGACCAAATAAAAAATTTTTAAGGGATTGGAGGAGAAAAATTACTATACAAAACATAAGACTTACATCCCTTCTGAAAGTTCTAATCCTTGTATGTCAGATGAGTCGTATAGTGGGTTAAAATAATACCGAGATAACAATGTTTTAACTCCAGTTAAAAGTTCAAATGAGCTCAACTCCATTGCGTTTCGCCCAGGTATGATAGTTGGGCTCATCAGTTAGATGACTATCATACCCTTCTAAGACGCAAATTTGTATCGATGATTGCCGACTAATATAAAAATCACAGCATTGGAGATACTGTGAATTTTATTATTCTAAGGGAATTTGGTTAAATTCAGACACTTAGAATTTGAGTTGAGCTCATTTGAACTTTTAACTTGAATTATAAATTCGGTCACTCCACTCAAACAGAAGAATTTTCTTTTTAAATTTTCTTCATATTGAATTACAATGTTTTAACAATAATTATCAAAATAAGTTTTAACATTTTTTTTCTTTCATGTTTCAGCTTCATGAACAGTTGGGAAGCTTGTAAAGTTTATTTAATAAATAGTTTATTAACGTGTCTTTTTATTATTAGCTATATAGGAATAATTATGTTTTATGTGTATAGGATTTTTAATTAAATTCAATTTATTTCAAAGCAAAATGAGACAATTTTATTTACTTCAATTTCTAAGAATAGTTTTAAGCAGATTTAAGCAAATTCAAAAAGTAAATTTAGAAAGTCAATTCAATTGGTAGAGCTTAGCAAAAAGATTATTTAAGTTGGAGTGATACGGACGTCTTGGTGGCTAAACTTCTTATCATCCTCATATGGGCATCTTAGTTTCTTTCGTCGTTATCATCATCATGTGTGGTTTTGGCTTTTTAAGAAAGCTTTTAGGCAAACACGTAACAGGTTGATACCATATTTATGCCAATTTTGCCGCCCTAAATATTGCCGCCCGGGGAAAAATGCCCGGCTCGCCCCCCCCATAGATCGGGCCCTGTGGTCATGATACCAAACCAAACGATTCCTTTGAAGCTATCATCTCGGTATCTTCAAAATCGAAAAATTTCAGTTCGTCTCGGTCTCGTATAACTCAGTCTCCTTTGGCCTTGTATAACAAAGACTCGTTTTAGTATCGGCCTCGTCAGGTTTCGGTCTCAGTCCTTACCACAAATCAAATATTTGACTAGGTAACTTGGTTTTTGATCTTTTGGTTGAACTCCCTTGGTATTTTTAAGATTTAACAACAAAATTATTGCGAAAAATATGCATATTAAATTAACGACAATCTTTGAAACCAAAGTTTTTTTATCGTCTAAACAATTTTAAGGTGCTTGTTTCACATTCTCTTACTAATTTTCAACCAAGCACAAGAATTGTTTATTTGTAATAAATTAATTTTAATAATAAATTTTTGCTCTTCCGCTACCAAACGATACTACCGAAAGTATCGTTAAGTTTCGGTTCCAAAAGTACTTTATCGGCTTGGTATCATCTCGGTATAGTTTCATTTTCCAAAACCGATACCAAACGATACCGAGACTTTCCTGGTCCGTGGCCAGCCCTAACAATTGCATATGGAGGACCATTCACACTGAAGAAATTGCGCCCTGGTCAAATATTAAATTAACATTTTTAAATAAAAAAAATGATAATCTCAAAGGGTTTTCAAAAGAAGGATTTTCGGAATTAATCACTAAGTAAAATCATAGAAAATGTGTGTGAATAGTTTATTTTGATACAAAAACTGTAAAATATAAATATTCTCACAAAAAGGTGTCACTTAATACTTTAAGTTTCATAGTTTTCAGATAAAATTGCACTGGTCAATATCTTAACTATATTTTTTAAGAAAAAATGATTGCCATTAAGGTGGCTCAAAAATATTGTTTTTGGATTTGGTCAAACACTGCTATCTGTCACGTTCATATACAAAATTGAACGAAACGTCACTACAAAAAAAACATTGACGATAAGTTTATTTAGCTGCTCTCACTTATGTTACACTATCTAACTTCACAGTTGTTTCCTCAAAATACACTCTTCACACACTTTATACAATATCAATAAACTTTGACCTTAGAACCCTGAAAGATGACCCTCATGGTAAGTGTATTTCAATTTAAAAATGTGCAAGTTTTTTCAATTTAGTCTAGAACTGTGGATTATAGTAATCTTAAGAGGCAACCTATTGTGACATATTTTTAACTTCTAACAACTTACAAAAGTTTTCGGGATTCAATCAGGCAATATTTTTTTTGGAATTGGTCTTTTTGACAGCTGTCACTTAATTTATGCTCAGTTTGATTTGCCATTTCACAATGAATAAAACTTTTGGTGAGGCACCAAATATTTGCTTCCAAAGTCTCAATCGATATTGTTTTTGAAAGTCACACTCATTTTTTTTACTATCAAGTAAATTAACTATACAAATAATTTGTATAAAGCCTAGCTTCCAAAAAGTATCAGTTAGTGTGAAAACAATAATTTGCAAAGCTTTTCCTAAAGTTCACGACACACCTATCTAATTTTTGTATAATTTAAATAAAATTATAGGTTTGAACTGTAGTTTCATGGTTAAATTTACAGTTGATGCGTCAAAAGGTAGGTGTTGAAAAGATGCACCTTTGAGTAAAATGTCAGTATTGTCACTTTTGGGAAACATACGTTTCTTAATGGTTTAACCTTCACTTTTTTAGTAATATTCGATATATTTAACATACAAAAATTGCGAAAATGTCTCCAGATGCAAAACGCATGTTGAGAAATAAATTTTGATGTCATAAAAAGGCAAGCCGTAGGGTAAAATTTCAGTGTTTCGACTTTCTTATGTCAAATGGGTGGTTCCTTCCGTCCTCTTTTATAAGTATCTTTAAATGATATTCCAAAAAATTTTAAAAATTCTAATAATTTTGTATTTCATTTTAATATTTTTGTATCAAAATTGTTCCTTTTAATACAAAAAAAAAATAATATTAGAATCGAAAAAAATGTAATAACTAGGAGATTTAAATCTAACCCAAGAAAATATAAATTTAATATAAATTGTATTGAAATATTTATATTATTTAAAACAGCCAGTACAAATCAAGCATGAAAAAAAGGAAGAGCAAATCAGTAACAAAAAACGAGAGGAACGGAGTAGGCAACTGTCAAATCTTAATGTGAATAGAAAACGGCGCGTCACTTTTTAATACAAAAGAATTAAAATTTAATTCAAATTGGATTAAAATAGCAAGCAACCAACAGTAGCCATATTTAAAAGTGAATAAAATGTGTTCCGTACGCTTTGAGAGTTACCATAACTAAAAAAATGTGATGTTTTGATTAAGGAACTAACAAATGGTTTTTAAACGTGGCACATATGTAGCTACTAGTGTGTAAATTCAAGTTCTCATTTTGCTTGTATGTCGCATTCAGGTACACGTATTCTGGAAAACTCACTCTCACATGTCATGTCATTATAAATTCTTCTATAACGGCATTCATATTTATTTTTTTTTTGCGAAAATGCACACATTTAAATATGCATTATTTTGAGAGCGCCTCGCAATTTCGAGGTACAATATGTTTATTGGAAGATAAAGTTTCAATCGCAATAATATTTCGGGAGCGGGTTGAAAGTCTGGTTTCCAAAATTCTGTTTTGTCAAAATTCTACGTTTTTTTTGTAAATTCTGTCTGGTCAAAATTCAGTTTGGCCAAACTTCTGTATTTCAAAATTCTGTAACTGAAAAATTCGGTGTATCAAAATTCTGTCTGGTCAAAATTTTGCTTTCCCAAATTCTGGTTATGGAAACTAAAATTTTGTCTAAAAAAAATCTCATAACACAAAACATTTTTTTTATGAAAAAAAAATTTGGGTGTGAGTGAGGGTGTGAAAAAGAAGTATAGGCGTCAAAAATATGAGTAAAGGTTATTCCAAAAATCTTCATTGTCGGTTATGATTTTGGGAGTAACCTTGACCGAAAATTTTGACCCAACCTATACTTTATTTTCTTTTTTCACTCACACGAAAATTTTACTAAGGCTTTACGCTGTTGTATGAATACTCTTAATATAGCTTTCAAGTCGTTTTTTAATGACTCGCGCTATTTGATTATTCTTTAGAAAACTTTTCTTTTCTCTTTTTCTTTCTTTTATTTTTGTATTCACCTGCGCTTTTACGGAGTGTGCTTATGAGCTTATAGAACCCGCCTTTCATTTTCCAACCAAGCTTTTTAATCAGCGACTCAAAGCATCGACATAGTGTTTAATGTTCTTGGAAAAAATTCCGTATTTGGCTTTTCATCATCAAAAACAGACCAAAACTCTGCATTAAGATAGTATGTATTTAGTTAATTTATATTCGTTTATTTTGTTACAACACAAGAAATCTATCTTCAAAATTCTGTATATAAAAATTCTGTAAATATGTTGTAAAAGAGAAATCATTTTGATAATGTTAAAAAGTGAATTATTAAAAACAGAATTTTAAAATACAGAATTTGGAACAAACAGAATTTGGAATACAGAATTTTGACATGAAGAATTTTGAAAGCAGATTTATGACCATACAGAATTTCGACCCCAAGTCTAATATAAAATTTGTGTTACCATAATATGTAGCCTAGAAACCCGAGTAAAAACATCTTACTAATTTCTCCAAAACGGATTTGGCACCTGGAAGCGTTCTACAATAGTTTAATTCATATTCAAAATAATGAAATATACCAAATAAAATCGAAAATCGAACCCTTTGAGATTAAAAGCTTGATCCGAAAAGTGACAACATTGACATTTTAACTGAAGGCGTCTACTTAACACCGTTTTTAAGACACCAACTGATATTTTTCAATATGAGTTTTGCATCTGGAGGCAAAATATACGAAAAAAAACGTAATGTTCCCGAATATTCGTTACATTGAAACTTTCTCCGAAGATGAAAGACTTAAGTTTTGAGATAGTCGTTATTTAGATTATAGAAATTATCAAGTAACTTACGAATTTTTTTGTATTTCACCATTTTCCACAAATTTGGCACCATTTTTGAAAATGGCATCCAAGTGACAGGATTACAACTAAGACTCCTGAGCTAAGTTACTCCCTTAGCATATCAAAAATTAATAACAAATATAAAAATAAGGTCTCCTCAATTAGAAAAATGGCATCTAAGCAACATGATTACAATATTAAATCTAAATTTAATTCATTACAGCCAAATTTAAAAACGCGGAACAGCGTTAAAATAAAATTTTTTGAATGGAAAATTTTAACTAATGGCCTAACTCTTATTCTGTGATTTAATAAAATCGTTTTGCACCCAAATTGTGTTTAAGTACATATATGCATACATATGTACGCATTAACTTATACATAGCTATGTATATACATAGCTAAAAATAAATTTAAATAAATTTGGTGGTGCAGCACCTCGTGGAGAACCAGGGCCTAGTGACTTACAACTCTCCACAATTCCTATGTGCATGGTTGCTGGCAGAAATGGGTGCAGGAAAATAATTCCACGGGCATCTGATCCACATGGGAATTTATTCCATCTTAAGTGGAAATCTGTTACACTTTTCAAAGTGCAATTTATTCTCATCGAGAGGGGGAATTTATTGCTCTTTTTAGTAAAAAAGATCTCCACTTGGAGAGTGGAGTTTTTGCTCACTTGGTTTGAGAATTAATTTCAGTTCGATTTTTTTATTTTGTTCTATGGAGATATTTTTCTTATACAAGATAAGGTTTTTGATGTTATTAAAACTGCAAAAGTATGATCCATACTCTGCTTTTTAATACGTTTCTATACAAAAATCTCAAAACAATACATTAAAAATTATTGTTGAATATATGGGATAAATTCGAATTTTCTTTAATCCCGATTATTTAAATGCAAAAGAAACTTTGCATATACCCAACCTCGCATCTACCCAAATCCTAGAGTGAGCCAAGCGGCTCATCTTTATTTGCCGTAATGCTGGGTGCTAGCACCGTATTTATGTAAATAAACAATGACGGTTTTTTATGAATCAATAACATCCCAAATCTCAAATTTTAGGTGGAAAAAAATTCCACAAAATTTCGGGTATAGCAGTGAGATTTAATTCCACTTTAAAAGAGAAACTTCAGATGGAATAAATTCTCATGTGGAGCAGATGTCCGTGGAATTATTTCCCTGCACCGCAGGAATAAAGAGGACCTACAGTTTTTTCATGAGTCCGAACTGCTAGATGAGAAGTATTTATTCATGACAAGTATATCCTTGAAGGATTTGTCAGTTCCTCGCAAGAGGCAGTACTTCGGGAAAAACATACTATTCACACAAAATCAGTATGTGAGTCCATTTAATAGATTCTAACCGCCTTAATGGCGACTTCTCCGCCCCCTCCTTATATATGTACCTAAACGTAATATGCACTTGCAAGTTGTTTTAATATGAATGTAGTCAACCTCAACACTTGTAATAAATCCACATTATTAAAGCTTTTATTTATAAAGCAACCATTATTTGATTATTTAGTATATGTTCTGGTGCTTGTAGGAATAATAAATATTTCGGTCCAATTTTTAACTCCTTTTTGAAATCTCTTTTAAAATACCATAGAAGATGGTAGGTATAGAGGTACATACTTCTAATTCCATTTTCACTCTAAAAAAGTAACTTAAGCGATTTACGTTTTTAACACAAATCAAGAGAAAATATATATAATGTTCCAAAGGGCTATTCACTAAAATGTCTTAAAAATATATTTACTGCCAACTGCCACCCACTTACGCATTTGTAATTTATGTTTTTTAATACAAATAAATCTCTCACCAATATAAAGGAGAAAGTATTAGTCCAGGATCCCTTTTATATTTATAATACGTAACATATAAATTAAAAAAGTATTCTAAACACTTTATTGCCACACCATCACATCATATAAATAAGAAGGACAAACATACATACATACATATAGAAATAACACCAGTATAGTTAAAAAATAGATGGCATACGTGGCAGCCATCATCTGCTATTCGTTTCATAAGTCAACTGCTTTGGTAATAAATAACATTCCAATCCTCTAATTTGCTTCACTTTAGAGGTAAATCTGTTTTCGGAAAAAAAAAAAGAAATCCTAAACCTCTTTTACTTATTCAAAGAAAAAAAAGGATTTCGATTCACGAAAATCCATTCAACATCCGGAGATATATACATTTCGATATCCCATTTGAAGACACGTATGTATGTCTGTGTACGTATTTTCTGCACGTTTATATATTTTTAAATCTAAATCCTTTCTCCCAGCAGTTGCACACCCTCTATGAATGTATATAAGTACGTATATGCATGAAGGATTTATCTGAATGTCCTGTAGGATAGTTCAATAATCGCGTAAGTCATTGGCTGAGTGCGTTTTCGTGTCCATAATAAGGGGTTGCTATATCGAACAAAAAATAAAATGAAAAGAAATTCAAGTAGGTATAAATGTCCCACAGAAGGACCTTTTCCAAAAATGTTGTCAACAACGGCACCAAATTGAAAAAATAAAAAAAAACTACATACAGGACGTGTATGGTTATAATTTATTACATGAATTGAGCAATTCAATAGAAAAATAATAATAAAAAAAAAACGAGGAAGGACTTGTTTTTTATTGCTTGCTATATATTTCCCATAAACCAAAAAGGGACTCCTTCAAAATATTTTGCAAACATCTATCATTTTCCCTTATAGTTATCAATACTGGACATTCATATACGTTTATACGTTTTTACGTTATCAAAACTTTAGCAAGAAAGCAAAAAGAACAAAAAAAAAAACACATAAAAATAAAATTAGGTCAGCAAATGGCTTACATGCGATCAGTGACGGAGCAGCAGGTCCTAAAACAGGTAAATGTGGCACACACTTGTTCACCTGAATCTATTCGATACTTATAATAACTAACAGATACATTCACAGATACCTATTCTAAAATATAATCGAAGGTTACCTCCATAAAGGTAATAAATTAATTTTTGGACTATAAAACATTTTGCCAGGATTTATTGTTCTTTTTGTGTGTTTCCATTTCACTCGCAGGAAAATATTAAAAATGAAAATGAAAGGACACATACACAATTTTGGCGGTCCATGCAATTTATCATGGTGGAATGCAAAAGTGTCCTTTTACTTTCGCTTCGCAAAAATTATGGCATATTTTGCTAAAGGTTAATGGCTATTTTAGATTATTGACGATGGGTATTTTTGTTGTTGTTGTTGATTGTCGTTTTCTTTTCGGCACATTTAGAGGTTTTCTTTGTGAGCGCAAATCACTCAGGGTCAAGACAGATGAGAAACGTTGCGCAATTGTAAGGTTTTAAGCATTTTATGGTTTTTTTTCTTCATTTTTCTAACTAATGGTCAGTTCATGGTCAGGGAGATTTGTTTGCAAGATAATGGGCCTTATTTGTGATAAGGCTATTAGAATTGATTCAAAGCATAAATAAGATTCACTTTCAATAAGAAGTACACCGCTGTGTACTCAGAATATCACCTGCAAATATGTATTACAAATGTTTAATGGGATCTACGTGTATGGTTGCTATGGAAAATGAAAATTCATGAACTTGAAATACAAGGTTTTTCCATATTGGTCATTTAGTTATTAGGTTATAGTCCTCCTAAGCTGACCTTCGTGAAGTGCAATTGATCTCTAGGTACTTTTTGGTCTTTCAACTCATCTTACACCTGAAGATTCCACAGGAAGGACTTCTTCTCTATGTTTGTCGTTTTGATATTGGATTCCTAAAAGTATGGCCAATCCATCGACATTTTTGTTTTTTGATAAAAAAAATGATGAATTTTATTCCACAGCTCAACATAACAGTTGATTTTTGGCCATTGAATCTTACGAAAATATCGAATACAATGATTAATTAAAGCCTTTTTTCTAGTCGAGCTTTTATAGGTTTTACAGGCTAACAGATCGTCGGATTTATTGCTTCCTCAATTTGATTATGCTAGAGTTCCATACCGGAGAATACCGGAGAAAGAATACCAAATGCACTACGAGCTTTTCTAATTCTATTGACGACAGTTATTTGGGTTCCACCATCAGTTGATATGATCATCATCATCATCGGCTCGACAACCGGGGTCCGGTCCTGGCCTCTTTCAACAAGTCTCTCCACCTATCCCGGTCTCGAGCCGACGCCATCCAGTTGCGCACCCCAAGGCTTCGGGCGTCCTGGTCTACGCCATCTCTCCAGCGCAAGCATGGTCTACCACGCTGCCGTCTACCATAGAATGTACCACAAAAGACTTTCCGAGCAGGTTCCTCTTCGCTCATTCGAGCTAGGTGCCCTGCCCACCGGAGTCTACCGAACTTAATTTTTGTCACTATGTCTGCTTCAAGGTAGATTGCGTAGAACTCATGGTTGTACCGTCTCCGGAATCGTCCTTCCTCACATATGGGGCCAACAATTCTCCGTAAGACTTTTCTCTCGAACGCGGCTAAGAGGTCACAGTGCCTTTTGCTAAGCACCAAAGTCTCGGATCCATACATGAGTACTGGCAGGACCATGGTCCTGTACAGCAGCAGTTTTGAAGTTATGGTTAGATTTCTAGATTGGAATAGCTTTGACAGACTGTAGTAGGCTCTGTTGGATTTGAGAAGCCGCCCACGTATTTCTTCTTCTATATTGTTATCGGCTGCTACTGTTGACCCAAGGTATTTAAAGGATTGCACCACTTCAAATTCGTGCTCCGCTACCTTGATTGTTTGACCAACTGTTCTTCTCGCATTCGACGCCACCATGTACTTTGTTTTACCTTCACTAATGTGCAGCCCCAGATTTTGTGCCGCCTGCTCGATCTGGATGAAGGAATCGTGTACAGCTTGTTCGGTTCTTCCGATGATGTCGATGTCTGCGTCTGCGTAAGCCAGTATCTGGCTGGACCTGTTGACGATGGTCCCTCTTGTTGCCGTGCCAGAGTCACGGATTGCTTTCTCCAACGCCAGGTTGAAGAGGAGGCAAGCCAAACCATCCCCTTGTCAGAGTCCATTAAAGATGTTGATTGGTCTGGATAGCAATCCGACTATTTTTACTTGGCTTGTTACGTTGGTCATGGTCAACCTACATAGTCGTGTCAATTTATTTGGGAAGCCGAATTCTCTCATGGCTTTGTAAAGTTCTACCCTGGCTATGCTATCATAGGCGGCCTTAAAGTCTATAAACAGATGGTATGTTGGAATGTTGAATTCAAGACATTTTTCCATCGCCTGCCTAAGGGTAAAGATCTGATCAGTTGTTGATTTGCCTGGAATGAAACCACACTGATATTGGCCGATGATTGTTTTAGCGTATGGGGTTATCCGGTCTTGTAGGATAGAGGAGAGTATCTTATAGGCGGTACTCAACAACGTGATACCTCTATAATTGCTGCACGTTGTGACATCTCCCTTCTTATCTATGGGGCATATGATACCTTTCGCCAGTCTTCTGGCATTTCTTCATGCTCCCATACGTGCACTATGATATCATGAATTGCTTGACGTAAGGCTGGCCCGCCGTGGTGGAATAATTCGGCTGGTATGCCATCGCCAGTTGATATGATACTGCCTTAAAAATATGAATTGTGTGACTGTTTCAATAGCTTTCTGCCTCAGAACAATATGCTGTTTTTCTTACAACCAGTTTGTAGCACTTCATTCATTTTTGTTTTGGTCCTTAAGTAACCCACTTCCCTGTTCACTAAAAATAATTGGCATATTAAGTTCAAACCACCCTATCGTCAGAGTGACTAAGCTTTTCTAAAGAAATTTAATGAATGTCATTCTTTTCGTTATCATGCTAACAGTAGCAGTCAGTAAATCATGGATTTTTACTAAAAACTGATTTGATGACAATACTCCTCTTCTTGTCTTACTCCTTGACGCTCTTCGAATAAATCGGAATATACCTTCTTATTAAAGGCATTTATCACCTTAGGGATACCTCTCATGAAAAGTGATTCGTGATCAATTCTGTCGAATACATTCTTAAAATCGACGAACATAAGTTATAGACTATAGAAGCGTCTGATACTCAGCTGTTAGTTCAAGGATTACAAGATTACATATTTGCAGAGTTAATATGATCGGCAACTGTGAAGTTCAGTTGGTGCTCTAGAGCTCTAGAGTTTTGACTGTACCCTTTCTTTTATCCACTCGGGAACAAGAGTGACCTTTAATTTCTAGAACACAAATAGAACAGTTAAGCAACGTCAATTATTGCAATTTTTAAGTTCGCTTTTTGGTCTTTATACAATAACTCAGTCTTTCCAGTTTGTGCGAGAGGTAAACAAAATAAATTTGGTGACGTGATAGCTCGTGGAGAACCAGGGCATAGTGACTTACAACTCTCAACCATTCCGGTGTCAGTTCCTCGCAAGTGGCAGTACCTCGAAAATATGCATTTTTTTGTTTAAGGGGGAAGCGGCTCGGAATCTAACGCAGACCATCGACATGACTGTCCACGAAGTATTACTTGCGATAGGTGATGGTTTGCCATCAAGGTCCAACTACTTTGCAAATTCTAGTTGTCATTGGGCTGCGCACAGAAGTGCTCCATCCATCTTCTTAGCTGATCTTCCATTGTCATCAGAAGATTTCCGTTTATATCAAACACAGAACGGGCTGTGGTGTTACGTTGCCCAACAGTTTCTTGGTGCTTGTGTACAGCTCTCTTGTGTTTCTTCTTATGGTAGCGTGTTTTGCATTTTTTGCAAGCTTTAGTTCATTTTTTCGCCTTTGTCACGTCACACATAGTGCTGTATTATTAAATGAGTTGCTCTAAACTAGTTCTGTAGAGTAAGTTTCTGATGCACGAAATTTTAAGCAATTATTGCTATGACTTTTGCATGAACGATGGTGTGCTATTTTGTCCCACGTGTCTTGAGATATTCAAAGATCTTTGGATCGTGTCGGAATAGTTCTGGAGCTGGTTTTCATAAAAATATTCTTGACTTGGTCGCACTTATTGTCTATAGACATTTCATCATTTACAACCACGTTCGACACTGCTTCCAAGAATTTAACGGTGTAGTTGCGACATATGTAAGGATCATTTAGAGCGTTTGTTTGGAGTCTTGGTCTCCTTGTTATAATCTCTGAGTCTCTCTGCACAGCTGTTGTTCGGAGCTGTAGCGTTACAGCTTTTTTTACCTTCTGGATGATTTAAGGTGACTTTACGAATAGTCTTGCGTGGAAAAAAGTTTTCAACAACTACAAGCTGAAGAGCGTTGCAAAAATCAACGAGCATATATATATTTTATTTTCTATGACCTTTAGCAATGTTTACTTAAAACACGTTCAAGACCAACGTTGTCCAGTCCAACTTTGGCATTTAAGTCATCCATGATGATGATGATGATGTCTAGATAAGGAAACTGTACACCTAGCTTAAATAATGGTAGAATTATTTTTTTTAGTCATACTCTGCATCATTTTTCGGAGCATATCTAACATTGAATAATGTTTATCTTACAATCTTGGCAACTAAACCGTGTAGTCAGAAAGACTGTTGCTAGCTTCCAGAGTTAGCATATAATACCCACATCATTCAATCATGAACTTCCATAATTTTCATCATGACCGAAGAACAGCATTCTTGAGTCACCACCATATTCAGTTCTTTTGGTGATCTTGAAACGAGCAATTACTGAAAATAGTTGACCTTTGATCACAATCTAGATATTTTTCAGATGATATAATTCTTCGCAAATTTCCCACAAATGAGGTGCCATTTGATGAGTGACCTTGAGAAAATGTAAGCCTTAATTATAAGTTATTTAATGCTGATCAATTTCTAGGACTTGTTGACCTTTTTTGACCAATTAGATGGCATTTTCTTTTTTCAAATTCCCCATATACATATGAAATATGCCAAAGGTCCAGATCATAAATCTTAGCATTTCACATTCAATTTGATCATACATTCCTATCCCGTACAAAGAATGAACTTTCCATATGTTCCAATCTTTGTACTTACGAAAGTTGAAAACTGAAAGTTCTATTCCTTGAATTAGAAAGATTTCTTAAACTTCTGTTACTGATTCATTATTTTTTGTAGTGGTTAATTTTCCGCTTTTATAAGATAGATCCCACACGTGTGGTTTACTGCAGTTGGTACAATGGCAGGAGATTTCGTCAGATTTTGGCTAGGGCTGACCACGATACCAGAAGAATTTTAGTATAGTTTGGTATCGGTATTGGAAACTGAAATGATACCGAGACGATATCAGCTCCGAAACGATACCGTATTCTAGAGTACGACAGCGATCACTGCCCACTGCCATGCCCATTTAACTTAAGCTGGCTTTCTCTGAAACAAACGATTTTGATGAAATTTTCAGACTTGGTTTTCTTTAGTGAGAAAGTGACTTTAGTGAAATCCACAAATAATATGTGCATTGTTTTTTTATAAGCCTTTAAAAAACAGTTAAAAAAATGGTTTTAAGTAAATCTTAAAAACACTAAGTGAGTTTAACTACTAGATCAAGAACATGTAACCAAGTAGTGCATTTTATTCTGGTTTGCGACTCAGACCAGACCAAAACCAAACGAGACTGATACCGATACCGATACCGAGACAAGACTTTGTTATACGAGACCAAACGAGACTGAGTTATACGAGACCGAAACTAATACCGAGACGATACTGAAGTTTTTCGATTTTGACGATACCGCGACGATACTTACAAAAGTATCGTTTGTTTTGGTATCGTGGCCAGCCCTAATTTTTGCTATCCCTCAGAGAATATATAATGTCAGCCGTAATTTCTCATTTATATGTTGCCGTTAAATTGCGAAGACCATGTACACATTAACTAATTAATGTTCGAATTAACTGGTTCGACCCGTTAAACTGCGAAATTTCACTTCGATGAGCAAGTTTTCACACATTAACTAGTTAATTTGCGAATTACCATATACGGCTCCGTTAAAGTGCGAAATTAAGATATTGTGGCACTTTCGCCCATTTTCTTTGGCTTATATTCATTTTCCGTTGTGAACTCGTCATAAGAAAATTGTGTTTTGTGTTTCAGATTATACTTAGCAAGAAAACGAGGCGCTTTTGTCTTTTCCAAATGCCTAAATCTTCCCCTTGGCGAAAAGTATTACAACAACAAAAAAACCCAAACAATATAAATTCATTTGCGTTGGTGAAGAGTATGACAGCAAAAAAAAAATTAAAATTCACGCGAATTTTTTTAATTTCACAATTTTTTTTCTTTTGTTAATTATGTTTTTTTTTTTGTGAAGAGGGTGACAACAAAAAAATTTGCCAAAGAAAAAGGATTGTCCAATTAAAAAATTCGAGTGAATTTTTCGTTTTCACCAAAGAAAACGAATATAACTTTTTCTCTAGGTATTTTTTTGAAGCTATACTTTTCACCAAAGGGATGATTTTGGTATTTGGGATAGACGAAAGTGACTCGTTTTCTTGCTAAGTATAAGCTCAAATACGTAAAACTATTTCCTTTTAACGGAGTCATAACGGAAATAGAAAATAAGCCAAGAAAAATAGTCGAAAGTGCCACGATACCTAAATTTTACACTGTAGCGGAGCTGTATACGTAAATTCGCACATTAACTAGTTAAAGTGCAAAAACTTTCTCATCGTAGTGAAATTTTGCACTTTTACGGGTCGAACCAGTTAATTCGCACATTAACTAGTTAATATGCACATTAACGTATTTCGCACTTTAACGGTAACATATAAACTTTCTTTAATCCACCGCTACGCAACGCACCGTTGGCGTTTTCTCAGATAGGGCACATCAGCCATTTAGATGGTCAAACAAATGCTTAAATTAGGGTTGCCACTATAGAAAAAACAAGCCTCTTGTAGCCACCCAATATGGTATACCAGATGCTCCGTTGGCCTTTCAAATAGGATCCTCCGCTTCTAGACCCCATGCGGTGACTGCTACACCTGAAGTTCCTCCACCATTAGGGAGGTTTTTTCTTTAATCAAGCACATGATTGTGCCCTTACTAGCAATACTGGCTTATTTGCTTATACCTACAGCCCATCGGTCCTCTTTCACGTTAGCGTTACCAGCTTCTACCATGGGGAGGTGTGAATAGATACTTAATGTTTATTGAGGCTGAGGCCACTCATGTGGCCTTATTCATATCACTCCTGTGATTCAGAGGACATTGGGTTAAACTTCAGATTATAATTGTTTAAGTTTGTATTTGTTTTGATACCTAGGTAATTCTTTATACAAAGGGACAGTAACTAATTCTTTGATCATGTTCAAAAGTGAGTCATAATGCAATCCAATAAAAATACAGAACTAAGGACGTTCACTTGAATATTAGTTTTTAGATATTCATGATGCAAATTTTGTATTTCTATACAATACTAACTATCTATACCTTTCATTTGAATTAACAAAAAAAAAAAAAAAAAAAACATTTAATTCAAGACTCGTTTATCTTATGCATGCGTTTATAGTCCTACAAAGCGGATCCAAAAAATCGATCCGCCACCAACTGCGCGCAGAAAAACGCAATTTCAACAACTCAATTCACTAATTGATATTCTTATCTGTGATCACGATAAATACTTGTTCAATCCACTTTCAATTTGACAGGTGATGTGACAGGTGACAACTTATAACTTATGCGGTGTAGACGACGACAAAACTCTCAAAGCCATCGCTCACGCTGTTGACATCACTAGAATGTATTACACTCACCCACTACACAATCCTGCATCTCACAACTTGAAATAGCGTTCTCAAAGTCAAAAGGCGCGTCACGCAGCCCAGCCCTCCCAAAACAACATCAACCTTTCCCGCTTTCTCAACATTGAAAAAAAAAACAAAATAACCAACAGCAACAACAACAACAAAACTATAGTGAGACAAAACATTAAAGCCAAAGCAAACAATAGCTCAACACTGAAACAATAATTAATATTATTGTCTTTTAATTCGTTGCGAGCAACGTGCACGGAATTCCTAATTACAAAGTGGCAACAATTTGCAATTCCTTGCGCCGACGACAACGTCGAAGCCTTCCCTTCTCACCCCTCGCATCCGTTCAACAGCACCCGCGAGTGAATTATCTTCGAATATAATTAGTCAAGGCAGCTTTATACAAGACGACCGACGACTACGACGAAGCACGGTGGCAGCAAAGCCAACGAGACTCTGTTGGGTTAGCTTAGCTGGTTGGTTGGTGTTTTTCAAACAACGAGCAATAAATCTCGTATGCAAAAATCGAGGTGCTTCAGCCGAAGAAGAAGCCAAAAGACACCCCTTAAATTAGAAGCGAAGGATTTAAATTGGCATTAATATCGGGCAGTAAAGTTTTTTTTCAACACCCCGTTAATTTTATCCTCTTACCACCTTCCCTCTCCTCCGTTGCCATTGTCATTGCCATTTGCTATAACATACACCACAGGAATCATTCATTTTATCACCATTACTCTTAGGTAGCAGCCACATATATTTCGTCACTTTGAAGTATAAGTTAACGCATTTTGAAACACGTCAGTATTCACTTTTATTAAAAGTGTTTTCAGGTACCTATGCATGTATGTACATATATTGTAGGTATGGATCTAGGTATTGCCCTAAAATAAAGTGAATCAAATATATAATCGATAGTTGAGTTTTTCATGAATTTTAAGCGTACCCTGCACAAAATTGGAGCTAAAATAATATGAAAGACTAGCTTTTCTTAATTGGTAAAAAAAAAAATTAATATTGCCACAAGACCCTGAATGATAAAAGCCATACAATGATAATGCAAATCAGTTAACATTTTGACTTATTGCCCTTTGCTTATATTTAATGATCTAATTGTATTTTTCCATATTATTTCCTCATATTAAAAAGCAAAAATGAATGGGCTAAAAGTGACAAAGAAAAAGCGACGGTATTCGCCGATTACTTAGAGGAAACATTTAAGCCGTTCGATGGGCAAGAACTCAACGAAAATATTAATATGAATTTTACCTCAAATGAAAGCTACATAACGAGAAATGCTTGAATGAAACACTTGCCGAATTAAAAAGAGAAACAAAGAAGCTTAAGTCCAACAAAGCTCCAGGATATGACTTAATAACGGCAGAGATTTTAAAAATGGTCCCTCGTAAAGGGTTTATTAACCTCCTTTACATAACAAATGCCGCTCTAAGGTTAGAATATGTTCCGAGCCAATGGAAAGTTGCGGAAGTCAAAATGATATTGAAACCTGGCAAACCATCTCACGAAAAGAAGTCTTACAGGCCGATTTCGCTTCTTCCTATTATATCAAAAGTTTTTGAAAGAATACTACTCCTGCGCCTGCAACCGATAATAGAAGAGAAACAATTAATACCTGAACATCAGTTCGGATTTAGAAGCAAGCATTCGACAATTGATCAAGTGCATAGAATTACCGACGTAATTGAGAGAGCTCTTTAAGAAAAGAAAATCTGTTCGACTGTCTTTTTGGACGTGTCGCAGGCGTTTGACAAGGTGTGGCACGAAGGCCTCAAATTAAAATTAAGACAAGTTCTGCCTGAAGGACTTTACAACATTCTAAACGGATATCTAAATGAAAGACTTTTTCGTGTAAGACACGGAAATGACTATTCTGATTTCAAAGAAATAGTGGCAAGGGTACCACAAGGAAGTGTATTAGGTCCAGTTGTGTACCTTTTATTTACACGCAATATACCTCAAACAGATGACACTATTGTAGCCACGTTTGCTGATGATACTGCAATACTAGCAGTAGGCAAAACGATTAGCGTAGCTACGTGTACAATTAAATTACAAAATGCTTTTAGTAATGTTAATGAGTGGACGAAAACATGGCGAATAGCGCTCAATGAACAAAAGTCAGTCCACGTGGACTTTACTTATAAACAAATTAATAGATTACCCGTCTTTTGCTCGTGTTCCATTTGCAAATGAGGCAAAGTATCTGGGAATGACTCTGGACGCGAAATTAAAATGGAAGCCGCACGTGAAAAAGAAATGCTAAGAACTAAAAAGTAAATTAAGAGATATGAACTGGTTACTCGGTAAATATTCAAAGCTTATTATTGAAAATAAATTGATTTTATATCGACTGGTTCTTAAACCTGTTTGGACTTATGGTATACAATTTTGGGGTTGTACCTGCGATACAAACTTAAATAACTTACAAACGTTTGAAAATAAATTGCTTAGGTCATTTTTAAATACTCCGTTGTAAAGGGTGATTTTTTAGCTGGTTTGGTTTTGGCAACACTGGTTTTGACAGCTGACGTGTGTTTAGTACCTTGTGTCACTGTCAATCAGCTTCAGTTTGGTTTGCAATTTAACCATGGATCGTCTTACAAATGAACAACGCTTGCAAATTATTGAATTTTACTATCAAAATTCGTGCTCGGTTCGAAATGTTCATCGCGCGCTGCTTCCATTTTATGGTCGGCATTCTCGACCTTCTGAGCAGTCTATTCGGAAGATTGTGACCAAATTTCGCACCAAATTTACTTTGTTGGACATTAAACCACCAACACGTTTACGTACCGTGCGTAGTGAAGAAAATATTGCGGCCGTATCAGCTAGTGTGACAGAAGACCGCGAAATGTCGATTCGGCGCCGTTCCCAGCAGTTAGGCCTTTGTTACAGCACTACGTGGAAAATTTTGCGGAAGGATTTGGGCGTAAAGCCTTTTAAGATACAGCTGGTGCAAGAACTAAAGCCAGCCGACCTACCACAACGCCGAATTTTTGGTGAATGGGCTCTTGGAAAGCTGGCCGAGGATCCGCTTTTTTATCGAAAAATTGTGTTCAGCGATGAGGCTCATTTTTGGTTGAATGGGTACGTAAATAAGCATAATTGCCGTATTTGGAGTGAAGATCAGCCAGAAGCATTGCAACAGCTACCAATGCATCCCGAAAAAGCCACTGTTTGGTGCGGTTTATGGGCCGGCGGCATTATTGGGCCATATTTCTTCAAAGATGATGCGAATCGCAGCGTGAACGCTACCGAGCGATGATAACAAACTTTTTTTTGCCCGAAATGGAAGTTCTTGACTTGCATGATATGTGGTTTCAACAAGACGGTGCCACATGCCACACAGCACGCGAAACAATGGCGCAATTGCGAGGCGAGTTTGGTGAACAGTTAATTTCACGTTTCGGGCCGGTCAATTGGCCGCCTAGATCGTGCGATTTGACACCATTAGATTATTTTTTGTGGGGGTATGTCAAGGCTAATGTCTATAGGGACAAGCCCGCTTCGATTGACGCACTGGAAGCCAACATCCATGCATTCATTCGTGAGATACCGGCCGATATGTGTGAAAGAGTATGCCAAAATTGGACTCAGCGGATGGGCTACCTGAGACGCAGCCACGGTCAACATTTGCATGAAATTATCTTTAAACATTAAATTGCAAAGCTCAAACTATCGATTCAAATAAATATTTCATTCATTTTTTCGAATTTTTTGTGTTTTTTTTTTTAAAGTTCTTAACCTCTTAAAAAATCACCCGTTATATAAGAAACGAAGATCTTCACAGGGATCTCGGGATTCCTACGGTATAGGACGAAATAAAAAGTTTCGCGCGAAAACATAGAAATCGACTATTAGAACACGCTAATTCAACGATTATTGACATTCTTGACGAGTCGAATTTAGTACGCCGTCTGCGAAGAACAAAATCTTCCGACTTGGTGCGGTGAACAGAAAACCGCTTTAAAATCGGGGATTAAGCAGGAACTTTCACCGGAAAGTAACCTGCAACACGTTACTTAACTTCGTTAAAAATAAATTGCTAGATAAGTTTCAACTTAGTTGCAATCGGGAAGTGGAGGTGGCTTTAGTGTAGTAAGAATCTCACACTTCTATGAGAACGCGTTTTTCGGTCCTCATAGAGTCTGAATAGCAGGTTTTGCACCTACCCACGGGAAAATAAAAAAAAAAAAATAAAAAAATAATTTATGGGAAAGTTACAGACGGAAAAAACTCAAAACCTATTGTTTGTTAAAAAAAAATTCATAGAGTGGGTAAAGTTTTCAAAAAAAAACTAATAAGTACACCTTATGCTTGTCATGAAAATATTAGAGTTAAAAGAGATTAATTAAAAATATACCTATGAGCCTTACACTGACGATAACTGTAAGCAGAAAATTAAATTATAAGGCATAAAAATGATCATGAAAGTGGAATGGAAAATCTACACAGCCCTATATTTCAGTTAGAGGAGAGCAAAAACATCCAAGATTTTAGTGGGGGGGGGGGGCAACCTAAAGTAAAAAAAATATTTTTGGTACAGAAATCTTGCTTTAAAATGCTTTTAAAAGAAGAAAAATTGCCTAATGCAGGAAATATATTGTTTTCAGGGGAAAAATCACCCCTCTCTGCCCCCCCTTGCATACGCCACTATTATTCATAGTATATGCTGCTGATTTGAAATGAAATTTTTAGTTGATCTCCAACAAGACAACGAAATGCTTACGAAAACGAAGTGGAAAAATATCCATTGTCAGTTGCACAAATTGAAAAAATTAATACAATACTTTGATTTTCTTGATCCATGAAAGGTTGGTACATTATGGGGCTAGCCGTTTTGTTTTTTTCCATACAAATTGTATGGAAAAAATTGGGGAAAAACTTTGCAATTTTATAACTTCCTAACCATTGAATTAAATAAAAAGTTAAATTTAGTGGCGTAACAGCTCATGGAGAAGCAGGGCCTAGTGACTAACAACTCTCAACCATTCCTGTGTGCGTATTTTTGGCAGGAATGGAGGGGACCTACAATTTTTTGCCGAGTCCGAACGGCTAGATGAGAAGCACTTAATCATGACAAAAATACTCTTGGAGAATTTGTCAGTTCCTCGCAAGAGGCAGTACCTCGGAAAAAAACATTTCTTTTTTTAGGTGGCAGCGGCTGGAAATCGAACCCAGACCTTTGGCATGACAGTCTTACGCACTAACCATCATGCAACGAGGAACCTAACCATTGAACCTGGAAGAAATTGGTTGACATTTTTTAATAGAAAATTATTGTATGATCTAAACAAGGTCCTTATCAAAACTTAGATAGGGGCTTCCGTGTTCCGTCTAGAAGATATTCGGTGCTAAAATCAAACTGGTTGAGATTTCACTATCTTTTGAATAAACTACGCTGAACATTTGACTTTTAGTTAGTAACATAAAATATTCCCGTTAAAAAATCAAAAAACTAATTTAATGTAGATCCAAGTGATGTTGGTGTGATTTTGGGTATTTATTTGAACTGATTTACATATATTTTTGAGGAGCTCCAAAACTCCATGTTTCAGTTATTATAGAATAATTATATAAGATTTGTTGAATTTATTCTCAAAGGCCTTAAGACCACAAAATCTCCCGGATTTGACGGAATAAAAAATCTCTTTTTAAAGAATCTTCCTAAAATAGGTATAAGATACCTCAGAAATTTATTTAACAATTGTTTCAAAAAAGGATACTTTCCCAAAGAGTGGAAAATGGCAAAAGTCATTCCTATTCATAAGCCAGGTAAAAATTTTAGTGACCCTTCTAGCTACAGACCAATTAGTTTGTTGAGTTCATTAAGCAAATGTTTAGAAAAACTTATAAAAAACAAACTAATTTTGCATGTAGATGAATATGATATCTTGCCACCAGAACAATTTGGCTTTAGAAGGTATCATAGTACAACTAACCAAATTGACAGAATAACAAAGTATGTTAAAAATAATTTGTCTTCGGGAAAGAGTACAGGAATGGTGCTTTTGGACGTGGAAAAAGCTTTTGACACAGTCTGGCATGAGGGCTTGATTCATAAACTCGTCACCTTGAATTTTCCGTTGTATATTGTAAAAATTATATTGTCTTTTCTGTCAAATCGAGCATTTAAAGTCTGTGTTAACAACTGGTACTCCGAAGAAAACAATATCATTTCAGGTGCACCCCAAGGGTCAGTTCTAGGTCCATTGTTATATAACATATATACTTTTGATTTCCCTAAACTCCATAATTGTGAAACTGCAATATTTGCTGATGACACATGCGTTTATTCATCAGATTCAATTGGTTTTTGCATTGAAACCAATTTGCAATCTGCTCTGAGTACTATACAAATTTATTTCAACAATTGGAAAATAAAGATAAATGCATCAAAGACACAGGCTCTTTTTTTTACGAAAAAAAGGAAACCTTGTTTACTGCCTTTAAATAGTCTCCAATTGAACGGGGTACAAATTGAGTGGAAATCAAGTGCAAAGTACCTTGGGGTACACTTGGATAAAACATTGACCTTTAACTTTCACATACAGCAAACGTTAAATAAACTTAATATTGTGATAAGAACACTTTATCCATTTATCAATCGGAAGTCTAAAATGAGTGTAGAAAACAAATTAATGATATTTAAGGCTATATTCCAAAGCATAATCTTGTATGGTTCGCCTGTCTGGGGAAAATGCGCTAAGACCCATGTACAAAAATTACAAATAATGCAAAATAAGATTTTAAAAATTATGCTTAATTTTCCGTGGCACTTTTCTACTGAAGAACTCCATAGAATTACAAACATTGATAGGGTTCCAGTAAGAATTTCGAAGTTACAAGACCGTTATATTTTATCGTGCAATAGTTCGGATAACTATTTAATTTCAAATTTAGCTGCTTAAGGTGTTAGTAATATTAATTTTTTTCACTTCCTTTATTACTGAATGTAAATATGTTACATATATTTAACTGTTTGTTATTTATTTGCATATATATTTATATTTATCAATTTATTTATTCATTTGTTTATTTATTCAATTATTAATTTTTTTATTTATTTATTTATTTGTTCAATTGTTCATTAATTTATTTAATTGTTCGTTCATGTTTCATTATTTGTTATTTATTTATTAATTTATTTATTTATTAACCTATTTGTTCATCTGTTCATTGGTTCATTAATTTATTTAATTGTTCATTCGTATTTGATTATTTGTTATTTATTATTAGTTTGTTTATCTACTTATTTATTTATTTATTTATTTATTTATTTATTTATTTATTCATTTATTTGTTTATTTTTTTATTTGTTTATTTATTCATTTATTTATTTATTTATTTATTTATTTATTTATTTATTTACTTATTTATTTAATTATTTATTTATTTATTTATTTATTTTTTTTTTTCTTTATTTTTCTGTGATACAAATATATGTAAACAACATCTTAAGGCAGTTTTCTGCTCCCCACTTCTCTCTTCCTATATGAAAACATTTCAAATGTAAATTTAATGAAGGTTTTTTTTTAGTAACTTTTCCTTCAAAATGTAATAAATCTGTGATATAAATTGAATGCTTATTATAATATTTTCAGTAGTAAGGTAGGATATAAGACACCATATCTCTGTAAATTGTGCAATCTAGGTTTAAATGAAAAAATTATAAGAATTTCAGTTACAATAAATAAATATCAAATATAAGATTTGTGTCTTGAGTCCTAAATATTATCGAATGTCTGTACTTTTGTAACAGAGATTAATTTCCATTGTTCACTCCAGCGTTCACTTTCTGACTTTTTTTCTTTCAAGGAACACAATTGTAATCAGTTTTTTTAGTTTTGTCTTCACTTTTGATAGCAAAACTGTTCAAAACGGTGTTCTCATTAGACGGATTTTACGCTTCAGTATACATATCTCGCTCCCACTCCATCAGTTAAATGAGATAACAAAGCGACATTTAGTTTGTCAAATGAGTCATTTCTACTTTTCTTTCAAATTTTTATTTATGTATTTAACTAACAAACAATGTTTATTTGGAAATGTTTTCAACGTTTGGCTTTATTTCCCATTTGATAAAAAAAAAGTTAATTTATTAAGTTGGGATTTTTTTTCAAGAAAAAGTGCTTTTTTGCATCTACTTGGGAAAAATAGTTTATTTTTGTTGGGAATTTTTGTAGCCTTTTTTAAATTCCGTTGCTCGTATGATTTCTACTCCCTTTGTCTACCTTTACTATTTTTGAATAGCAAAAACTTGTAAATATATGGTTTAACATAACAAGTATACTGCTATAATGTTGTCGAGGCCCAATTTTTTTCGTTTGTGATCCCGGTGTTCCGAGAGGTACTAAATTTTTGGATTTGAAATGCCCAGGAAGTCTAATATCGGGTTTTTCAATAAGAGCGCTACAATTTTTTTTAAATAAAACAAAAACGGTTTTGGATATCAATGAAATTCCTTATTCCTGTGAAAGAACGTTCAATGCCATTATGTATGGAACTCGATTTCTTTTGCATGGTCACCACGGGCACGCTTGCAGGAGTCCAGACGCTGAACCCAATTTTCGACGGTTTTCAAGCATAAATAGGCCGATACTGCTGCAATTTCACGTTCGATATTCGTACAAAGTTCATCAATCGTCACTGGCTTGTTGGCAGACCATAGATTTGACGTAGCCTCACAGAAAATAGTCTAACGGCGTCAAATCGCACGACCGAGGTGGCCAAGCGACTGGACCATTTCGTGAGATAACACGTTGTCCAACCTTGGTTTCCCATAAACTGATTGTGACATTCACTGTGTGGCTTGTGGTGTCGTCCTGTTGGAATCACATGTCCTCCAAGTCCATATCATCCAATTGGGGCCAAAAATATTCGGTTATCATTGAACGGTAGCGATCGTGATCACGGAAGATCATCACGGAAGAAGTACGTTCCAATGACGCCGCCGGCCCATAAACCACACCAAACCGTAATTTTTTCGGGATGCAATGATGACTCATGGAGTACGTGTGGTTTGCTGCCTGACCAATACTGCATATTTTGTTTATTGACGAAGCCATTCAGCCAGAAATGAGCCTCATCGCTGAAGATGATTTTCCAATGAAAATCCGAATCATTTTCAAGTTGTTACTCAGCCCAATTCACGAACATACGACGCTTCTGGTGGTCAAGCAGCTTCAGTTCTTGCGTCAATTTAATCTTGTAAGGATGTAGGCCAAGATTTTTTTGCAAAATTCGCCACAACGACGTCACAGAGATACCCAATGCTTGAGAACGACGTGTGAGAGACACATTTGGAGTTTCTGTAACTGAAGCCTCAGCGGCAGCAATATTCTCGACACTACGGACATTTCTTTGTCTCAATGGCACGGGAACATTTTGTACTGGGCCTTTGGATTCAAATTTTTTCACTAGACGCTCAATTGTTGATCTGCTAGGATGATTATGACGACTATAAATTGAACGTAGCGCTCTTAACGTTGATGCCACTGACTCCGAATTTCGGTAGTAAATTTTAATAATTTCGACTCGTTGTTGGCTCGTATATCTTTCCATCATGAAATGGCAAACCTTACTGAAGAGAAATGTCAAAAGAGCGGCAAGAAATATGGCGTCGTTTGCTGTCCCTGTCGGTCTACTTTTGTAGCGTCCCTGTTGAAAAAGCCTTTATAAGGAAAAAATCCTTTAGTTTTCTCTTAGGCCATAAGCCCATTCTTCAATATTCTTTTAAAAAAGTTTTTTAGATTAATAGGTATCATGTTTCAAGAAAATTTATAGTAATGTTTTCAAAATATGAAATGGTAATTTTTTTTTATTAAAAGAATATTTTTTTAATTTTTGGTGGGTTTGTAATGATGCATTACAAAACTGCACAACAACAACGAAAACACGAACAAATTACATGCGTTCTTTCACTACACCGAGCATTGAGTTCACACTCACTTCAACATAGCCAAAACCCGGTGAGGATATAATTCACACTTGGTTGTTACCAAAAGGTTGCCTAGTAGAACCAAATAAGACCAACAAAAGGCAAGCAGAAGGAAGCAGAGGCGAGCAAGAGAAGCAAAAGAAGCAGAAGCAAGCAGAAGCAAGCAGAAGCAAGCAGAAGTAAACAGAAGCAGGGAACTAGACCGCGCATATAAATACGCCTAAGCTCTTGGAGTAGGAGCCAGTCGGACTTCGATCGTCGGTAAGCAAGGATCAGTGGTAAGTAATTTGGATATTAACAGAGGCTTCCCCCCACCAGTGGTAAGGGGCTTCTTGTGAAGTATTCAAGTTTAATCGCATTGTACCAGTTTCGACTGTGATTAACCCACGCTAAGTGGCGATTAGGCGATTTACCTGTTTTACGGTGATTTACCAGTTTCGACTGTGATTTACTAGTTTCGACTGTGATTTACCCACGACAAGTGGCGATTTACCCGTTTTACAGTGATTTACCAGTTTCGACTGTGATTTACCGGTTTCGACTGTGATTTACCCACGACAAGTGGCGATTTAGCCGTTTAACGGTGATTTACCAGTTTCGACTGCGATTTACCAGTTTCGACTGTGATTTACCCACGATAAGTGGCAATTTACCCGTTTTGCGGCGATTACGACCGAATCGACGGAAGAGACGAGTTTCAACCGTGCCCCACGCCACCAGCTGGCCGACACCTATCGCGAAGACTACACCGGACTCGTAACGCAGGCCGAGATTTCGGTGGGAAGAGCTACTACGAAAACCGGAATTATACAAGAAGAACTTAACAAGTTATATGAAATAAATTCAACCCCAGATTGTGAAACAAAATAAAAGAAAATAACAAATAAAGACAAAGACCTATTGATGTTAAATTTCGGTGTTTTATTTAACTAACCCTGGACACCGTGAGCATACCCCAGCTGGAAAATCTAAAACACCCTCACAGGTTTCATTACTATTTAAACTCCATACAAACTTCTGAATAAAAAAAGTTCAAATCAGTAATATCTTCAATTTCTTAGCGACCATTGCTAAACCATTTATCAAAAAATGAATTTTTGACTTGAAGGAAGCATTAAGGTAGTTTACTTTAGTTCTATTTTGAATTTTTTTTAAGAATAATCTGTGAAAAATTTTTTTCGGGAATTCAAAACAAAGTTGCCTGTCAGTTATTTTTGGTCCTAATAAAAATGAAACAAGAAGTTTCAATGTATAATATTTAAAGTCCTGGGTACCAAATCTAAAAAAAGTTGATGCAACTGAACTGAACAGTAGGACAGAATAAGATCCATTTCTTCAACTTCCTTGCCATCGTTATATCAGGTTTGATCAATATTTCAAATTTGATTATTTTTTTTATGAATACAATTAAAAAAAACCTTTTTTGGAGAAAACATTAATATTTTTATTTATCAAGGATGCATATTTTTAAAAAAACTTTTTTAATTTTTCAAGGTTTTCATCAAACATTAAATTTAAGTATTTTAGTAGAAGTTTTTATTTAAGTTTTTTCTTACAATAATATCCCTTTGACTATATCGAAATCATTACTTATAACCAAATTCGAAAAAGAAAAACTCAACAACAAAATCGGCATATTGTAAAAAAAAAAAGAGAAAAGATAAGCTCTTACAGATCCTTTTAACTTTCGCCTGGCCATTTCTTATAATATTCTACCACCAATTCTTCCATTTTCCTCACCACATTTCTAAAGTATCCTTAAGCGTAATTTATTCTACATTTTTATGCAAATACCTCAAATATCCCTTCGAACATTTACACACACCCGTTTCAACTGAAACAGAAACCCATAAGCGGATTGGCCAAAAAGAAGACGTATGGCTATTTAATGATTTTCGATAACATCTCACCCCATTTTGTGCCGACCGTAGTGTTCTCCTTCCGATTCAAAAGAACTGTGGAGGCGAATAGAATGAAAATTTTTCTTTAGAATTGCAAAAAGAAAAAAATTATTTATATATATCTTCTTTTTTTGCGTTTGCCTCTAGAGCTCGTAAATTTCTCACCCTAGTTAACCAACCCGCTCATCCCCCACAAAATTCGTATCAAAGTTCCGACAAAAAGAACAAAACAAAAAATAAATTTGAAGCCCTAACGCAGGAATAGACAAAAAAAAATAAAACTTAGAAAAAGAAATAAACGCCGAACGAAAATTCTTGCACGAAGAAAGCCATACCCTAGGAGCGACAAGGACGTCGAGGACGACATGACTACACTATGATGGTAGCTTTGTTTGAGTAACACGAAATGGTACGTAAAGTAGAGGGTGGCGTTGCGCTATAGCATGAGGGATTACATTGGGTGATTTATATGGGATTCCGAAGAGTTATGGCCAGAATGTGTCGGCAATTTTTATTGGACATTTTAAAAAGCGAGTAAGATGTTCTTTCTAAGACTTTTTCGGCTTGGTCCTGGAAATATTTATTATTACATTATATCAGCATCGCAGAGCTTTGCAAAGAACGCAACCCACCTCGTCATCATACCATTTCTCGCCGTATTGAAGTTCCAGATGGGTACCTACAAATAGTTGGAATGAGGGTGGTGTTGAGTTTGAAACAAATTTTCGATACGAAAGTTGCTTCTTTGTTTAAAGATGTTTATTTGGAGCGCTTTAATATATTAAGCCTGTACAGAGAAATTTTGTTTCTTTAAAAACAAGAAAATTAAATGAAATGTTAATATTATTATTTATAAGGTGTAGAGAATTTTATAAACAAAAATTAATAAAATAGATTTTACGAGAACTATGATTGTACTTAGCTGAAGTTAAAATAATGTTTAAAATCGACAAATCCAACATTTAAGGGAGTACAATTTTTCTAGTTCCTTGTAGTAGGTGTTTTTTTTTGGAGAGCTGTATCTTTGGTTAGACCCAAGTTCCCGTATTGATGTCAAAAAAATTCTACCTGGAACCTTATTTATTCATTTTTTTTTTTTAAATTTTGTATTTATATATTTATTTTAATATCTATATTCAGTATTCACACATACATAGGTTGGAACTTTGCGTACGGCAAATTACACATTTTTAAAAAAGTTGAACTCGAGATTTTCATCAAACTTGTTAAACACAACGATAGCGATAATAGTTAAATAGATCTCAAAACTCTCTCCATCCGTTTTTGTTTTTGTACAAAGCCAACGCGGTGCCAATTTTTTGTATTAATGATTCCTTTTACACGATGATTCTTTGTGGTTGACTGTTTTCGAATTTTCATGAGTGCGAAGGAGACAAAACATCTGACTTCACCTTCGCACTTTTTGAATTCTGAAAAGAGTCAAACGCAAGGAATCATCGCGTAATAGAAGACAACGGATCAACAGATTTTTCTAAAAACAAAATGCACGATTGGATCGCACGTACTTGCTCTTTTGCTCAAGTTGCTTGGAAGTAAGACGTTTTAAAATATGAAATTATTTATTAACACACTCAGAGAAAAAAGTCAGGTAGATAATTAACCTGGGCCTTGTTAAATTTACAAGATGCATAATCCCATATAAAGTTACAGACATTTCAGAAATTTACCTGATTTTAATAACCTTATATTAAGTGTTAAATTAGCCTGGTGGCCTATATTACCATATTCAAGTTGATTTAAGAATATGAACTGTTATTTTAATACTAAACTCTGGTAAACAAGAAATTTTGTCAAGAATATAGCGCTAATTTTACCTGAGATCAAGTTTTTTTAACACTCCTTGTTATAGATTTCTATTCTACCCCGAATCAGGTTGAAGTAACATTTTATATGGTTATTTTTACAATTTTTACCTGTTGAATTTAACTTGCCAGTTGATTTTTAAGTGACACCAGTGTTGAAACACACTCACAAGGCATGGTTAAAGAAACACTGCTAGGTTATTTCAACGTGACACCAATGTAAAAACACATACAAACACAAGCCAACCAAACAAGGTCAGTTTCAACTTGATGATATTTGGCACAAGTTTTTTATTTATCGAAGTGGCCCAGGGGATGCGTACTATCTCCATGTGTTATAGGTTCCCAGTTCAAAAATAAGTAAGTATCACAAAGTGTTTTTGAAATAAAATTATATACATAGTAATAAATTTCCATACTTTCAGAATAATGCAAAATGAATTGGACGGTGGTAAACAATGTTAGAGATTGGACCTACAAGCATGGATCCAAGACATAATAATTACCAGATACAGGGTTGAATTCAAGATTGAATCATGTAAAATTAACTTGATCTTCATGTTAAATTAACAGGACGTTGAACATTGTATTCATGTTTTTGAACTAGATTTTCATGTAAAGTTAACTAGATTTACAGGTAAAAATAGCAAGATTCTCAGGTAAAATTTACAGTTTTACTTTTTTAAGGCAGTGTTGAATTTACCTGAAACCAACGTTGATTTAACACGACATTAAAATCATGTATCAGGTTGAGCCGTTAACCTGATCTATCGCAGTTGAAAATAACAACCTGAAAATCAGGTATATTTAATCAGAAATTGGCTGGTTATACCAGCCAGGTTAAATAGTACAGAAAGGCCTCCGAATACAAAAAAATAAAATGGTACCAACGTGAAAACATTTCATGAACAATAAAATGAAGATTCAAAAGAGTCTTTATAAATATTTCATATTAACGGGTGTTTTTTTTAAGGGAAGAGGGGAGAGGGAGAAATTTTGGTGAAGCAATCTGAAAAATTACATCAGTACAACCTAGGCAAACGGCTCATGTTCTTAAGGTAGTTTAAAATGCTAAATCAAATGACACCAAAATTAAGTAAATACAACCTCCGAGAAAAATGTAAGCATCATTTTTATATTATGATGAGTGTATTTTCAGTATAAAGCTGAATATTACCAAAGCCCCAATTGGAAATAATGGTCCAATGGTGGAACTTGGCATCAATGGTTTATTTATCATTTAAAACATTAATCAGAAGAATTGACCATTATATTTAATTGCGTTTGCCTTGGTTTTTATGTCATTTGATTCAACATTACAAATTACCTTTAAAACATGTGTCATAAGCCTAGGTTGCAAAGGTTAATTTTTCAATTCGATACACCAAAACTTCCCCCTATCTATCCCTTAAAAAGACACCCTTCCATGTGAAATATTTATATAGACTATTTTTTTTTGTTTTATTTGGGAGACGGATACAATCCCGAAATTCTGAAACCCGAAAACCTAAAAATCCAGAATCACGAAGACCCAGAATGACGAAAACCTAAAATCCCGAGAACCCAGAATCCCGAAAGCCAAAATGCCGAAAATCCAAAATCCCACAAACTCAAAATCAAGAAAGGCCAAAATGCCGAAACAAAATTTAAAAAAAAGGGTAAATAATAAAAATATAGAAAATATAGAAAAATATCAGTATCGGCAAAGTTTTGTAGATCTGCTCTTAAAGACTTAAAATCAAATAAATTTAATAAACTAATAGCAAAGTAAGGAAGTTCTTATATATCTTATATATTCTTATAATCACTAACTGTACACAGGAAATCTTGAAATGAAAAATTTTTCATTTAATATAATTTTTCGAGGTTATTGGTTTTCGGGTTCTGGGCTTTCTGATTTGGGTTTTCGGGATTCTAGGCTTTCGGTATTCTGGGTATTCGGGATTCTGGGTTTCTGTATTCTGGGTTTTCGGGATTCTGGGTTTTTGGGATTCTGGGTTTTCGGGATTCTGAATTTTCGGGATTTTGGTTTTTCGAGATTTTTGTTTTTGGGATTCTGACCCAACTTGTTTTATTTATCCTTTTTTACCTGTACTGCATAGACAAAATAATAAGAATATAAAAACATTGAAATTGTTCTTTTAATAATGGTATAAGCCACTAAAAATAGTTAAGAGCTCAAAAACAAGTATGCCATTTGATTACTTGAAAAAAATGAATATCGATACCTTTCCGTAAGAATGTATTAAGCGACATATCAAAAAAATAAGAGGTATTGAAATAAACCCCTGGATTAGTTTTTTATGTGTGCCTGTGCATCTAAGGATATACAAAAATTGGAAAGTAATTTTCAACTCAAAGTCCCTTTAAAAATCTGTTTATTACTTCAAAATACACTAATAAATAATTAAAAAAGAGGCTTCCAATTGTTAAAATGCCGCTTAATATATTCTTACGGGAAGGTATCGATATTATGCAAAACAAAAATTTAAAATTACTGCATCGGTTTTCTAAAAACAAATTTGTATCTACCTATTGAATTTTGGTAACATTTTTAATAAAAAGTCTTGGTATTCCAATTTTAGCATGTACAAATTTATAATCATAGTTTTAAAAACATCAATCCTTTTTTGAAACATTGAATTTTCAAAAAAAAAAATGTAGGTAAAAAGGTTTTTTTATAATACAAATTCTATATACTACTGAAATAAATCAGCAAAGAAGAAGACTTTGCATTAAAGATTGGATTCAAAATAGCTTTTTATGGGCTTTAGTCCTACAATTTGGCGTTTCGTCCGGCTAACTCACTTGATTAATTGGTTTCAAAATTTAAAGAAGATCTCATCTTTGATTTAGCCTGTACATCCAGATATAAACAGACAGACAGACAGAATTTTGCCACCCACTTTGTTTTGGTGTTCCTTATCATCGTAATGTCATGATTGATTGTTGTCTCGAATTTTTTTTTACGAATCCAAAACTTACCCTTCAACAGGGTTGTAAATGAATGCAATCCTTATAAATGTGTCATTCTAAAATATTGCAACCCTTACAATTTCTTTTTTAAGAACACGACTTAAAAAAATGAAGTCGCTATTTGTTTTTCGTTTGTATTATTGCAATTTTTTGTTTTACAATCTTTTGTCGCCATCAACTGGTTGCAATCTTTTAAGACTTCATTCATTCTTTGAATTATTTTGAAGTATTTGGCATCCTTTGAATTCTTTGCATTGTTTTGAAGTCTTCTTTTGGATTCTTTGAATATTTGCATTCATTTAAAATCTTTTTCATTCTATTGAATTCTTTAGAATTCATTGCATTTGTTTGCTTTTTTGAATGCGTTTGGGGGAATAAAGTCACTTTAGATCCACACTTTCGTTGTTATCATATTTAGGGTTTAAGCCCCAAAAATTAAGCTGTTGGAGCATTGCCCTTGCAATATAACCCCAAATAACTTTCAGCAAAAAATAAAATATCCTATTTACATATGTTGGCACCGTTGTATAACACCAGGTCCAGGTTGGAATAACAGTGTTCGTACTCCGACTATGAAGTTCTGTGTAATCCAAGGCAGCGTCTAAGACACTGCCTCTCAGACACCCAAATTTTTTCCATTTTAGGATTTTCAGGTTCTAGTCTTCACAATATCCCTGAATCTTGTAGAAATCACGCTGCAAAAGAGTTTCTAAGTATGTACGTAAATGCGAGAATAGAGTCGAGTTGACTGCTTCTTGCTCAACACAATTTTTAATGTCAAAGGTTGTGGCATCAGAAGTCACAATGCCACTTTTGATAATAAACTATCTACCGTTGAGCATAATCATAAAGGATTATGTACAATAGTGGTTTAGTAGGTCCAAATCTGGTCAATTTGATGTACCTTCTTTCCTTAATAAGTTAGCTATGCATTTTCAAATTAAATATATTTAAGAAAAAACAAATTTGAATTTCGTTTTGTACATAAATAGGATACTCAATAACTATGTACCAATATATGTATACAAATGTTGATATCCCCCACACGTATTTATGTTAACTCGGATAGCTTATAGCTAAAATAAAAATAAAAATAAAAATACACCTAATTATTAGATTGAAAATTTAAGTACCACACTTAACTTTAACCCAATTATATACCGCATTTTTGAACTAACGCAGTTTTTTTATATAATTCAAACCAACAGCACAACAACACAAAAAAAAACGACAAAAACTTTACAAAGAGATCTCGTAAATCTTGACATGGTGACAGAATTTATTCAAATCAGGCAGTCAGATCGCTGCCTACGTTCCTTTAATACCTACACAGCTTGTTGTTAAAGTTTATAGCCCTCAAAATAAACTTTAGCCATCAAAAGAAACACAAAGCACTTAATCATCGTAGATTAAATATTCCCAGCACACATTTCGCCATCACTTGTTGTCACAAGGAATAAGAATAGTAGCACTTTTCAACAAAACTAAATTACTTATATGAGTTTCTTTCTTCTATTATTCTATGCAAAGGTTCGGCAGGAGAGGGGAGGGGAGGGTGATATGATGATGGTGACTTGGACAAACTTAACGAAAACATTTTACAACACAAAAGACTCATAAATCCATCGAGGGATATTCATTTAGAAAATTTGTTTCAATTAATTTTCTTCGTGGCATACGAAAAAAAAAAGTTATTGCAAAAACAATTCTATATAGGTATGCACTGTATTGTGGAAGTTCATTTGAATCATTAAGAATCCATAAAGTTAATGTGTGCAAGTAAGCTGCTGCCGCTCCTCCTGATGGTGTAGTACTGATGCCACAGTAAAAAAAAAAACACACACAGATATATCTTAAGGACAAACTCTTAACTTTGTCAAAGATTATACAAGATGTATTTCGCCAAGTAATCATTTGAATGGAAAAATATGTTACTAGCTATAGTTAGCTAAAGGAACCTTACAGCAATTAAAACAATTAATTATTGAGGATCAAACATCGAATATTATAATTCAGCCAGTCAAAAATTTTCTTCTGTCCTGTGAAGTAAGCAAAACAATTATTTAAAATTGAATAAAAAATGAGAGTTCCCGGTAGTAAACAAACAGTTCTAGAATGTTTCATACTTTTTTCAATAGTTCTGGTGAATAAAGTATTAAAATTAAAAAAAGGTTTTTTTTTTGTTAACTTCACGCAAGGACTTTTTTGAGAAAAAGAGTTGCGAGTAAGTTTTCAACTTCAAATTAAGAGTTCTAGAGTTCATGATAGGTTTATAGAAAGAGTTCTGCAAAATTGAAAAAGTTAAGGCAAATTCAGGTGTCCATTTACTTAGAACCACAAATTTTCAAATTAAAAAAAAAAAAAAACAAAAAGGAGTTCTTATTAGAGTTCCCGATAACAGGAAAAGAGTTCTGAACATTTTCTTATAACTTTTTTTTCTATTTTTTTTTTTTAAGAATTTTGAGTTGCTCAAGCGTTTCTGGTTTGTTTGCATAAACCTTATTTTTCAGATATACGCACAAAGATCCGGAGCAGTCAAATCAGGTGACCGTGGAGTCCAATCAACATCACCATTTCTTGAAATAACTTGCAGTAGAAAGAGTACTCGCAGTAATTCCATTATAATCCTGGCTGCAAGCGATGTGGCACTGTATTGTTGATACCACATGTTAGTCAAGCCCAAAGCATGTAGTTGTGGGTTAAAAAGTTCTCATAGTTGTTCTTTGAAGACCAAGCTCCTGAGCACGGCATCGAATTGAGGTTGATGAATTGTTTTGAACACTTCCTAGAGCAGTAGTAATGTTTTCAGCCGATCTTGCATACGTTGTGGTCCATGCGTGGGCTTATCACCTACAGACCCTCTTTCTTCGAAATCATTCACTACACGATAAATATTGGGTTTTGTTGTTTCTCCCAAAAGCTTCACGTAACTTTCTCATCGTCACAGTTAATTGTTGATTTTGATAAAATGTCTTAACGATTAAAATACGTTGGGTTATCGAATATTTTGCCACGAGTCTACTTCACGACTGCCAAATATAAACTGTCAAGACTAATGTTTACCAAAACGGCGGAAACCCTGTACATACACAAATGGCTTAGGTACCTTCCACAAATTTTTGGTGGAGATACTCGTATTTCTTTATTATACAAAGTGAACGACAAATACATGTATATTGAAAATTGTGACGTTTTAAGCTAAGGAAATTGCGATTTTCTGTCATTCTGATCTCAATTGATCGCAATTTAATATGATTGATTTATTTCAACACTATTTCTATTCTATTTTTTGAAACTGAATGATCGCACGACTAATAATCACAAGTGCTTTCCTACTAAAAATTTATTCAATTTCATTTGATCTAACGGGTGATTTTTTAAGAGGCTTAGAACTTTACAAAAAAAAAAAACACAAAAAATTCGAAAAAATGAATGAAATATTTATTTCAATCGATAGTTTGAACCTTGCAATTTAATGTTTAAAGATAATTTCATGCAAATGTTGACCGCGGCTGCGTCTCAGGTAGCCCATCCGCTGAGTCCAATTTTGGCATACTCTTTCACACATATCGGCCGGTATCCCACGAATGAATGCATGGATGTTGGCTTCCAGTGCGTCAATCGAAGCGGGCTTATCCCTAAAGACATTAGCCTTGACATATCCCCACAAAAAATAATCTAATGGTGTCAAATCGCACGATCTAGGCGGCCAATTGACCGGCCCGAAACGTGAAATTAACTGTTCACCAAACTCGCCTCGAAATTGCGCCATTGTTTCGCGTGCTGTGTGGCATGTGGCACCGTCTTGTTGAAACCACATATCATGCAAGTCAAGAACTTCCATTTCGGGCAAAAAAAAGTTTGTTATCATCGCTCGGTAGCGTTCACCATTGACAGTAACGCTGCGATTCGCATCATCTTTGAAGAAATATGGCCCAATAATGCCACCGGCCCATAAACCGCACCAAACAGTGGCTTTTTCGGGATGCATTGGTAGCTGTTGCAATGCTTCTGGCTGATCTTCACTCCAAATGCGGCAATTATGCTTATTTACGTACCCATTCAACCAAAAATCAGCCTCATCGCTGAACACAATTTTTCGATAAAAAAGCGGATCCTCGGCCAGCTTTCCAAGAGCCCATTCACCAAAAATTCGGCGTTGTGGTAGGTCAGCTGGCTTTAGTTCTTGCACCAGCTGTATCTTAAAAGGCTTTACGCCCAAATCCTTCCGCAAAATTTTCCACGTAGTGCTGTAACAAAGGCCTAACTGCTGGGAACGGCGCCGAATCGACATTTCGCGGTCTTCTGTCACACTAGCTGATACGGCCGCAATATTTTCTTCACTACGCAAAGTACGTAAACGTGTTGGTGGTTTAATGTCCAACAAAGTAAATTTGGTGCGAAATTTGGTCACAATCTTCCGAATAGACTGCTCAGAAGGTCGAGAATGCCGACCATAAAATGGAAGCAGCGCGCGATGAACATTTCGAACCGAGCACGAATTTTGATAGTAAAATTCAATAATTTGCAAGCGTTGTTCATTTGTAAGACGATCCATGGTTAAATTGCAACCCAAACAGAAGCTGTTTGACAGTGACACAAGGTACTAAACACACGTCAGCTGTCAAAACTAGTGTTGCCAAAACCAAACCAGCTAAAAAATCACCCGTTATTAAATTTTGCGACAGAAAAAACCCACAAAAATCAAAACTGGTTTAATTTTTTTTTAAGAAGCATATGTGTGTTTTGACATGTGTATAAAACCTGTGTCTCTTTTTTTGCGACTTAATAGCTATGCAATTGAAAATCAAAAGAGCGTCCTTGAATATTTGAGTTGCGACTTCAAATTTTAAGTCGCACAATTCAAAATCACAAGTATGAGCACAAACACATTAAGTGCACTAGAATTATTAATAATTTTGACAGTCACACTACCAGAAAATGAAACAAATTTTTGGCCTTTTAGGCTGAAAATGCTTCTGCTAGACGACTAAAAAAGTGATTGGGGCTTAGTAGGATTTTTTGATGTCGTGAACTCTCATTCAAATTAAAACTCATGTGTTTTATTTTTGTGATTGAATAATCGAGCAAATGAAAATCGCAATTATGTTCCTAGCCTTAATCGTATAAGGAACACCACTTGCGATTTTCCCTCGCAGCAACTAAAATAAAATGCACTACTGGGTCGAACGTTCTTGCTCTTATGTGCAAGACGCTGACGGTTTAAGAACATTATAATGCAAAGACTTTGAAAGAAATTGTTTAAAAGAAAATTATAAATTATAAAAGAAAAATGTTTGAAAGCATAAAATACGATATTTAAAAAGCTTAAACAACATCTTTGAGATAAAACGCCATTTTAATTCTTGATTGAATATGATTTTATGGGTACAAAATATTTATAATTTAATTCTGTATATATCAAATTCTTTAAACATTTTTAAAGAAAATTTTTAGTATGCAAATCATAAGTATTTACTTACATACTTGCATATAAAAATAAAATTTGAAAAAAATTGTCAACCCTTTTTTGAGATATCAAATTTTCAAAAAAAAATTGAAACTTTTCTTAAACATTCAAAATCTTTTTTTATATGCAACATTTTTAATCTTATTGGAAATTTGTGTAGGGTAAAATCGGGAGATATGGCACCCGTTTTTAGTTTCGTTTTTAACTCAAAAAATAAAGATTGTTTTTATTTTAAAGTTTGGTATGCGTCTTCGTTAATTAATTTTAAAACACAAGAAATAGTTTGATTACGAAAGCTTATATAAAAAACATATTTTTAAAAAATATTAAAATATCTTAGATATGTTAAAGAATGGGGGGTGATATGGATAATATGGAACTCTACTTTTTGTATGGGTTATTGCCAGACTCAATGCAGTATTAAGTCAAATACAATGAGAAAAGTCAAATAATACACTTTTTTGACTCGAATGTTAAAGAAAGCATTCCTAGAAAGTCAATTAAAAATTAACTCAATGCAATTGTGGGCGAAATGGCATCCTTGCAATATATACTAATTTTAAGGGGTGCCATATTTCCCTTTTGATATTACCACTGTTTATTCCAAATAACTCAAAAAATGTTTATAGTGACAAATACAAAAAATAAACACGCATCACTCTTCGCTTTTTCGTAAGAGCAAACACCTGGTGCCAAATACTCCCGTTGCTGAACTTTGTTAAGTTATGCACGAGAAAAAAAATTACAAAAATTTAGTCATTATTTTTTATTTTCGGTTGTGGTTTTAAAATTAAGGGCGCTATTTCCGTTTAAACTGAATCAAATGAGAGCCTGATTTATTAATATTTTTGTTTTAAAATAAAGTAATTAAGTAGGAAATATTTAAAGGGTGCCATATCTCCCGTGGTGCCATATTACCCCACTTTACTCTATATTAACTATTAATAGTTGCTATATGAAAATTTTAATATATTTTGGTAGTATATTGCACCAATTAAAGTATACGGAAAAAGTTTAATAAAAATCGTGGTAGATAGGCGTTTTTAAGAAAAAAAGTATTTTCTTATTATTAATAGTTTTTCATGAAAGTTGAATTTTTCTTAAATACTCTACAAAGTGTAAGAACAAAAAACCATTAAACCTAAGTTGATTTTCCCAAAAAAAATTTTGAAAATGTTTTGAAAATCCAAGAAATATTTTCTTGAAAATTTTAGTAAGAAAAACAATTGGCATTGTTAAGAAGCCTTTGTATAAAAAAAATTATTGAAATGAAATTAACCATCACTTTGAAGAAAATCGAAAATAAAAACATCGTTCTTTGGGAGGTACCTATGATTAATAATCATTTAAAAAAACGAATTCCCATTCAAAGGTAGCTCTTACCAAACGAAATTTATCGAATATTTTTTAGAAAAGTTGTGGAGCCATTTTTGAGAAAAATCAGATTTTGTAAAAATGCTAAGGAAAATTGTTTTGCAGGGACCGTTATTTTTAATCTAAAAAAATTTAAAAAATGTGTGGGCAGAGTCACCAAAAACCGCTTTGAACCAAGATTTAACAAAATCGATCTAGCCATTTAGGCTGTAGCCGAATGGGCAGACAGACAGACAGACAGATAGACAGATAAACAGCCAGAGTTTTTGCATCCACTTTTTTAGTGTTCTCTACCATCGTAATGTCATATTTGATTCTTATATCGATTTTTGTTTGTCCATACAAGTAAAAGTTGGAACTTACATAGTAGGAATTTTTTGTTTTCATGTGCGTTCATTCACATTAAAACCAATGAGATCTATTCTTTGCGACTAAATAATCGTGTGACAGAAAATTAAATTCGCAAGCGCGTTCCTAGCCTTAAGCCAAGGACGTACGCAGGATTTTGGTTAGGGGGTGGCAAACTCATTCTGGACTTCAGTTATAGGGGAGGGGGAAACTTCTTTAAAAAAATAGTTTTGGTACAGAAATTTTATATACTTCAAAAAACTTTCAAAAGAACACTATTGCCTTATATATGAAATATATTGTCATGAGCGTTCCTATCTGGCCCCTTTGCTTAAGCCGTTTTTTAAAACTCATGTTTTCCAATTCTTACGACTGAATTGTTGTACGATCGAAGTCGCTAATGCAGTTTTGACCTTATTTGAAAAATATGTTTCGTGACTCATTTTAATGTAATCATCATTTGTCTTAAGAATTCAGTTTTGCGAGATTTGTATCTTGTTTTATAATCCTTGCTGCCAAGGAGCTACTTTATTGAATCCAAAAAGCAGAAGTTAGATAATACTACAATACTACTTTACAATATTTGCTGCGCTTTCTTTTATTGCAATCAGAACTAATTCAAAGCTGGTAAAATTCACCATTACTAACTACCCTTAATGCATTAAGAAGAGATCTTACAAAACTGCACTTGAACATTAAAATATCCTAAATAAGAAAATGCATAAATACATATCTACAAATAGCTTATATATGTTTAGTACGAGTCTATACCTTCTGCTATATAAATACTGGAACTATAAATTAATAAACCCTTGCATGTATAATAAACTGTCTTCGGAAGTTATTTACGGGTACCGCTTAAAGCAGCACAAAAACTTTCCCAAAAGAAGTTCTCGGTCTTGGTCGTCCTTGGGTGATGGTGGTAGTCCTGTTGCACTTTATTTAGTGCACGAACTGATTACATTTCTCTCGCCAAAGTTAACTTGGCAAAGAAGTTTTCTTCTTAAGCGAGAGAAAACATGAAACAAAAAACACAAGAGGGATGCAAAGTTTCCTTGCAGACCACACACATTCATAGGTACAATAGTTAAGGTTGCACTTCTCGGACCAAAAAACAGTCTTCGCACGTCTATGTAGCTCCTCTTCGCCAGGATCGTGTGTCTTATTACGCACTTAAATCTGCCACTTTCTTAGGTGTCAAGTTGCACAGAGAGCAATGTGAGATTTTAGTATTTTGTGTGTGCTGCACTATAAGCTTAACTGTTCTAGGTTTTCGCCGCTTCTTGAGGTGGGTGTCATTTGTAATGTTTCGTTTAATTAATATCGCTTTGGAAAAAAAAAAATAAAAAAGAATAAAACTAATTTACCTTCCGAGAAGTTAACAACCTCGAAGTGGTCCTTGTACTAACTACCTACGTTCTACCTCCTTTTTTATTTTGCACTTCTATACCGAGACCGACAGCCGATTGACCACTTTTGGCGTTGGCGACCCTCATGGCTTGAGGTTTGAGTCACAGTTGATGGTCGTCATTGGCTGGAATAAAATAGGGTTATTTCTGGGGCCTGCAAAATTTATTATGCTAGATGTGCTCTCGTTTGTTGGCGCATTTCACATATTTTTAATTTACTGTTTTTTTCTTTTGTGAGAACTTAAAACGGTGCTTTGATCTAGCATTAGATATTTATAAATGATGTATACCGCATACAGGATCAGTCTAGATGTTAACCTCACAAAAATAACATACTTTAAATTCTAGTGGAATAACATTGTACATATGTTGCTGTAGACGCTTTGTTCTAAAAGATTTTTATTTGCGATATAATCCATCATAGAGATGAAAAATGTTTAATGTTTTCCTGAAATATTGATGAGCTGAATACTTTAAGATATGAAATTGTTTAATATTACAAACTTATAGCTAGTACATAATATTTTCCAAAAACCATTCAGGATTTTGTGTTTACTTGAGTGGTTCTTGGAAACTTCATTGCTCTCTATTTTCTTATAAGGAGTAACTATAGAGGGTTTGACCTATGAGAACAGCTGTTCAAAATTGCAAGCAATATTTATTGTATGTATCGGGTTTTTCAATAAGAGCGCTACAATTTTTTTTTTTTAAATAAAACAAAAACGGTTTTGGATATCAATGAAATTCTTTATTCCTGTGAAAGTGCGTTCGATTTCGTTATGTATGAAACTCGATTTTTTTGCATGGCCAACACGGGCACGCTAGCAGAAGTCCAGACGCTGAACCCGATTTTCGACGGTTTTCAAGCATAAATCGGCCGATACTGCTGCAATTTCACGTTCGATATTCGTACGAAGTTCATCAATCGTCGCTAGCTTGTTGGCATAGACCATAGACTTGACGTAGCCCCACAAGAAATAGTTTAACGGCGTCAAATCGCAAGACCGAGACGGCCAAGCGACTGACCATTTCGTGACATAACACGTTCTCCAAACTTGGTTTCCAATAAATTGATTGTGACATTCGCTGTGTGGCTTGTGGCACCAGCCATCCTGTTGGAACCACATGTCCTCCAAGTCCATATCATCCAATTGGGGCCAAAAATATTCGGTTATCATTGAACGGTAGCGATCCCCATTCACAGTAACGTGCTGGTCTTGATCATTACGGAAGAAGTACGGCCCAATGACGCCGCCGGCCCATGAACCACACCAAACTGAAATTTTTTCGGGATGCAATGATGACTCATGGAGTACGTGTGGATTGCTGCCTGACCAATACCGCATATTTTGTTTACTGACGAAGCCATTCAGCCAGAAATAAGCCTCATCGCTGGAGATGATTTTTCGATGAAAATCCGAATCATTTTCAAGTTGTTGCTCAGCCCAATTCACGAACATACGACGCTTCTGGTGGTCAAGCGGCTTCAGTTCTTGCGTCAATTTAATTTTGTAAGGATGTAGGCCTAAATTTTTTTTGCAAAATTCACCACAACAACTTCACAGAGTTGCACAATGCTTGAGAACGACGTGTGAGAGACATATTTGGGCTTTCTGCAACTGAAGCCTCACCGGCAGCAATATTCTCGACATGACGGGCACTTCTTTGCCTCACTGGCACGGCAACATTTTGTACTGTGCCTGTAGATTCAAATTTTTCCACTAGACGCTCAATTGTTGATCTGCTAGGACGATTATGACGACCATAAATTGGACGTAGCGCTCTTAACGTTAAGGCCACTGACTCCGAGTTTCGGTAGTAAATTTTAATAATTTCGACTCGTTGTTGGCTGGTATGTCTTTCCATCATAAAATGGCAAACCTTACTGAAGAGAAATGTCAAAAGAGCGACAAGAAATATGGCGTCGTTTACTGTCCCTGTCGGTCTACTTTTGTAGCGTCCCTGTTAAAAAATCCTTTGCTTAATATGTGCATCATCAAAATAATTTAGTAGTTTTGGAGAAATTTTTAAACAAACATAAAATAAAAAAATTGATATAGGTACTCACCTAGAAGCCCTGCGCATCAGGGTTGCTATGTCTTGAACAAGTTCGATAACCCAATTTAGAAATGTTTGTAACCCAATATCGGAGCCGAAAAAGCTGTCCAAATAATATTCCAAAACAATAAAAAAAAGTGTTCTCATAACTTCAATCAAAATTTATTTTTATTTAAAGAACAACGAAAAATAAAATAAATTTTTTGCTCACAAAGCAGAAAATTAAAGTTCAATGCGTAGACAAAATTTAAATGTTCACAAAAGATTTCCACCTATTCTTTGGATAATATTGATTAATATTCAAGGCAAAAAATGTTTGCTTGTGCTTAAGTTACCCGTTAAGTCATTAATTTATCCTTAATTAATAAACTAAAAATGGAAAACAATTATTTTTGCATACAAAAATGGAAACTATTCGGTGAATAAAAAGTGATGTGAAATTGTGGAATACTTAAAGAGAATATTTAGGAGGAGAAAAGTGTTTTATTTATGATTTATTAATACGAACAAAAATATTGCCCAAAATAAGATTTGGGCTATTAGTAGCCCAATTATGATTGGGCTGTCATACGGAAATTGTTGTCAGCAATTTCGGAAAAAATAGCCCAATTTCCGATAAATAGTCCAATCTGGCAAGCCTGCTGCGCATGCCTAGCAGACTGTTACATAAGGATGACAAATCCTACAATTCCAAACATATAAGGTACTCTCATATCGGTCCAAATGATAACCTCCTTTTTTAAAGTCAGTTGCAAGCTGCACCGACCATCTCTTCAGTGACATATGACTTATAGGAGCAGCAAATATTATTTTTGCCCTAGGCGGTAAAAAAGCTGGAGAGAGCCCTGGTAAACATGCAAACGGAAAAAAATTGCCCTGCTAAAATTAAACATATTTTTATTTTCCAGCATTAACTATGAATATCAATCTAATTGTTTATCCTTGAATCAAATGCTTGACAAGAAAAAATTAGTTTATAACCTCATCGTTGTGGCGGTGTCTCTATGGTGTTGGATGGTCCACAATATAACAAAAAATCTCAGAAATAATTTGTTAGATTCACTTCACGAAAAAGATCTCGTAACTCACTTTTTGTGTATATGGTGTCTGTTATATGGGGTTGGTACATGGCAGAGAGGTGTGACAGCTAAGACCTATGACCATAAGAACTTAAAAGGAATTCCATAACCGACGGACAGACAGACAGACAGACGGACGATATAAATGCATACTGATAATCTGATTTGAAGGTTTCGCTTTCGTTACACACACACTCTCCTCGATATGTGAGATGATGAGGCAACCAAAGAAGAATCTTATAATTCCACAATCGGGTATCAAAAATGAGATCTTAAAAAAAAAAAAGAAAACCATAAGGTTTTTATTCTCTTATATCATTTTTTTCAGCGATTTTTTTATTTCATTATAATTTTTTTTAAGAAAAATACTTTTTACAAAAAAAAAATGAAAAAAAAGGTTTTAAGTTGATGTAAACATTGTTAAGAAAAGTTGCCATCATAAATCTTCGACTGAGATGTTATTCAAAAAAGTCTCTGATTTATTATACCTATATGAATTTTTTGATTCCAGTTTTATTGTACTCTTTCAAGCTATGTCTTGCAGTGAGCGCATACACAAAATAACAACTACAACTTAAAAAAAAAGACATGAATAAGCTGACATGGCAGAATAACATACACAATTTCAAAATATGAATCAAATGAAAAAATTGAGAAAAACCGAAAGAGAACTATGGAAAGATTCGGATTTAGAGACAGTGCATTGCATAAATATTTATGTACCTATACATTAGAAAGGAACAAGGGATGCAAATAAGAGAGTATAAAGAAAGTAAGACTACCTCTATACTACCTCATTGTCTTTTCCGCAAAATTTAATGCTAAAACTGGTATATTAAGCCTAGTTTACAGTTCCGGTGTGCAAAAAAAAAATCTATGCAAAAATTCTCGCATGTCAAAAATAATTGAAGTGAAGTGCAAAATAAAAGGTTGGTATGATTGGTTTAGTTTCATGCAAAAAGAAACCATTACTGTGATGAAATGTCATGCAAAACAATTGGACCGGCAATTATTTTGCATGCGAAAAAAAAGTGTGGTGAATGAAATATTTTATTTTTTTTTTTTTGATTGGTCGGTTTAAACTTCCAAAAAAAAATATGTAGGTATTCACCCCAAGGCATTATTTGCATGCAAATGGTTTTTGCATCCAAAAATTAATATTTTTTATTTTTAGGCCTATTATGTATTGATTTAAGTTAAGTTATTGACTCAATGAGTGGTTTAGACGAAGGCAAACATTTTTTGCCTTGAATTTTATACATTTTTTTAGAATAGATGAAAAATTGTTTTGAAAATTTCAATTTTTTTCGCATGTGAACTGCTAACAGGGTGTAAAAGCCTAGTTAACAGTTTCCATGCACAAACAAAAATCTATGCAAATATTATGCAAGTCCATAATTGAGGTGAAGTTCAAAATTAAAATTGGTCATGACTGGTTTAGTTTCATGCAAAAAAACCATTGCTGTCATGAAATGTCATGCAAAACAAATGGACCAGCAATGGTTTTGTATGCGAAAAAAAGTGTAGTGTGGTGGTTTTTTTGGATAGTCGGTTTGCACTTCCAAAAAAAATATGTAGGTATTCACCTCAAGGCATTATTTGCATGCAAATGGTTTTGCATCCAAAAATAAATATTTTTCATTTTTTTACGCCTATAATTTATTAATTTATGGTAAATTGATGACTCAGTGGATGTTTTAATTTAAGGCAAACTTTTTTTGTCTTGAATATTATACAATTTGGGGCACAGAATAGATGGAAAATTGATTTGAAAATTTTGACTTTGTTTTGCATGGGAATTGTTAACTGGGCTTAAAAGCCTAGCTTACAGTTTCCTTGCGCAAACAAAAATCTATGCAAATATTCTCGCATGTCCAAAATAATTGAGGCTAAATGCAAAATCAATTGTTGTCATGATTGGTTTACAGTTTCATGCAAATAAAATAATCCCGTTTTTGTCTTGAAATGTCATGGAAAACAATATGTGGAGATACAAAGACTTAGAAAACTTTTGATAGAACAAACAATTTTTTGGTTTATTTGGTGGGGGAAATTGTCACTTCCGGTGCATTTTTTCATTATGCCCAATCTTATACCTGTCTCATGATACTTTCGCCAAATGTCTTGTCAAATTAGAACCTAAGACTGTCCCTAATGTAACATAAATAGATTTCCAAAGACTTTTATTGGTTGCTATCGCAAGACCAACTATATCTTATAAAAAGAGATTTTTAAGTGTTTAAGTCTTCCAAAAAACACTGGAGAGGGTGGAAAAATGAAACGGAAATCTCAACTATCTGACGTCTAATCAAAAAAAACTTGAAAAAAACTTATCCAACCAGCATGTATGCAAATTGCATGTCTTAAGCTTTGTCGCGAAAGGTGATGGACGTGTTCGCTAGTGACTCCAGAAAATAAATTATTTAGAACTTTTTTGGTCCATAAGTTAAAAAAATCATCCTGAAAAAAATTTAAGTTTAGATGAAACAAGTGTTTGTCATAAAAAAAAAAAATAATTCAAAACGAGTCAGCTATAAAAATGCCACACTATGCGTTTTCTCTATACTCTACTTCATCATTGCATCAGCAAAACTTAAATAAAAAAAAAAACAAGCTCAAAAAAAAAAACAAGACAAGACCCAGGGTGTGTCACATCTTTTTGTTTGGAACATTTGTCAGAAATTAATCATGTTCTTGTTTGGAACATTTTGATAAATCTACCTGGCACTCTACAGGTAATAAAATTTACGAAAATCTCACTCCGACCACCATCGACCACTATACAATCTGAGTTTTTTTTTTTGTTGTTTATTTTTGTTTTCTTCTTCGAAACGTGAGGTGCGATGAGACACCAAAGATACACACATTAATAAGTGATCTTGCGACCAAGTCCTCCCCGAGCCCTCAGACTCGCATAGTACCAGAAGTATTAGCCTTTTGGGTCTTTTGGTCATCCTGTTCCAAGCCGGCAACCATTTGTCAGCCGTGTCAAGCGGCTGCTAGCTAACTTCAAAACCGGCAGGTGGTATGGTGGAAGGTTGTGCTGGTTGGTTGGTGGTGGAGCACTTGTGATTAATAAGCGTTCACTTGAAAACAAAAAAGAAAATACAAAAACCGAAATAAAACTCCCAAACAGAAAATGGCATGGAGATAAATGTTCTTGGTATTTTGGTGGTGGCAAGTGGTCTACACCTTTTCTTATAAGAATGAAGGATTATACTTTCGCACACACTTGCATGTGAGTGCAAGAGTGAGTAAATATAAACATTAACACAAGTTCATGCCGTGTCCTTTGAGCTAATTGAATAAGAGTGTTCCTAAGGTGTGTCCTACACTTATACGATGTCGTTAATCATCTTAATAACATCACTTAACAACAAAATATACTCCTTTTCAGTACTTTGTCAGTTCTAAAGTTGAACGCTTGGGGTCTTTAAATGAATTTATATTAAGTACTCGTACATACTTTAAGAGGTTTTGGAATAGAAGCAGAACAATAATGTATTATGATAAGTTGCTTTTATAATTTCAAATCTTGGAAAAAGTACAGGTATGTCAAATTTCTATTTTCTAAGATTCTGGAAAGGTAAGGTAAAAATATGTAACTGCCTTAAAAAAAGCTTATTTTTTGGTAAGGTTATAATACGCACATACTTTAATAGATAATTAATTATTTTATGATAATATTTCCTATAATAGTATGGTGTTATCAAAATACTTGTCAAAATTTTATCAACGAATCAAAAATGCTACATTAACAGCACTGACATTGAATTTGTAGCTAAGAAAATTTCCTAATTTTTGATGGGTGTGAAGACCATTGCCATTTTCAATATTCCAAATACATTATGTTGTGCTTTTTTGTGCTCAAAATTATTAAACGCGAATTTCAATTTTACGATGGCGAAACTTCAATCCGCGAACTCAATGGATTTCAATAAATCCAACCAAACGAAATAATTAAGTAAAATAATTAAAAAGTACCGATTGCACGAAATATGCGTGAGCCGTGATAAGACAACGACACAGATGATGCACTGTCAAACGATGGGTGCGTTTAATAATTCACACAACTGACAACACATTTAGTGCTGCCATCTAGTTGCTCAGCAATGGGTTGGGTTCAGTAATAAAACCAATCTTACTAATAAAAAATGCGATTAATAAAAATAACTAAAAAACAGTAACAAAAGTTTAAGTATGAGTACAGGTTGTACAGGGTGGAGCACGAATCATGCTACAAAAATAAAACGTAATAACTTTTTTTCTGTGTGAGTAATCGGCTTATTTTTTTTTTTTATTTTGTAGGTTACTATTTAGATTTATAAAAATGGATGCTTGGGATACGGAGAAAAGAATTTGGATAGTGCAACGGTACCATGCTTTGCAGTCCGTCATTTCCGTCCAAAGGGAATTTAGGCGGGAGTTTGGCGGTAATCCCCCGAGTAGATGGACCATTATGAGGTTTGTAAACATGTTTGCCGAATCTGGAAGCATCGCACGAAGGCCGTACCATCGAGATGCCAATGTTCCGGTTCAGGATACAATCGCAGCAGTAGCATCTGCAATACAGGCCAATCCGAGCGTTTCGACCCGAAACTTATCGGGGCAAATTGGAGTTAGTAGACGGTCATTACAGCTGATACTTCATGACGATTTAAACTTGTTTCCGTACAAAGGCCAAATTACTAGCAAGTTAAACCCTCAGGATTTGCCTGTTCGCCTGGAATTTTGCCAAAAATTGATATCAATGGCCGAAGAAGACAACACATTGATCAATTGTTTGTTCATGTCTGATGAGGCCCATTTTGATCTTAACGGCAATGTAAACAAGCAAAATTGCCGTATATGGAATGAGTCTAATCCAGAAATGCTCCATGAGATGGAACTGCACCCAGAACGAGTCACTGTGTGGTGCGCAGTTTCATCAAGGTGTATTGTCAGGCCGTACTTCTTTGAAGAAAACGGTGTAACCGTTACTGTTAATGGGACCGTTATTTAAAGATTTTGAAGGAGTTTTTTTACCCAGAACTGCGCCGAAGACGTATACCATTCAACAGCGTTTGGTTTCAGCAAGATGAAGCAACTGCATATATAGCCAGACCAGTTATGGCGGAGCTAAACAAAAAATTCGCAAACAAATTAATTTCTAGGAACTCCACTCTTCGCTGGCCCCCAAGGTCACCTGACCTGACTGCACCAGACTTCTTTTTATGGGGTTATGTCAAGCAAGAGGTGTATAAAACGAAGCCCAGGAATTTAACTGAATTAAAGCAGTCCATAACGACAATAATTGAGGCGATCTCAACTTCAACTCTTCAGGCCGCAATGAATAATTTTTTGATCAGGTGCCGCATATGCGTGGGAGAGCGTTGAGGTCATTTGCGGTCTATAATCTTTAAAAACAACTAACTATTTAAAATAAAATTTAATTTTCTAACCAATAAAAAAAAAATGAAATACATCGATTAAAAAAAAAGTTATTTGAATTTCTTATTGTAGCACAATTGGTGCGCCACCCTGTACTTGTACTTAAAGTTGGCGCCAGGAATTCGATTAAGAAATAAGAATTAGTGAATTCCAAAACTAATTTTTAAACAAAGAGAAGAATATAAAACAAGCAGAAGAACCAAAAATAAAACATACAATTTATGTGCCCAGAAGAAGACTTCAATTATTTTTATTTGGGATACCTTTGATCCATAACCCAGGGATTAAAACCCAATTTTTTCCAAGATAAAAATATATATAAAACAGTAAGTTTAAAGGGTCTACGGTGAATTGTAAAGCGGAAAGCAAAAAGAAAGAAAAGGGAAGTAAAAATGGGCTTTTAACGAGGAAAAACCGCCCAACTAACAAAATTGCTTCGCATTTGAGACATTAAAGTGTTATATGTTTCTATAGCGCTCCATTTAGCCCTCTGACAGAAAGTAAATAATTTATTGGACTATAACTGAATCCTTAAATATTTTCTGGTGCAAATTATATCAGCTTAATAGAAGTTATGTATCAATGTTTCTTTAATCTATCTATAATGCTCTTATGAAATAACCAAGGCACTATCGCTTCAATAGTTATCCCATAAAATTCTTATACAATCTTTATGTTAGTCTTTGTTTCTATATTGCTTGTATTAGTGAATATGGCGTCGGTCGCCAAGCTATAATCGGCCACTTTATATTTTATATTCAATTAAGCATACGATCACATATATTTATTATTATTGTCAATGTTTAAGGTTGGTATTAATTAATTTATCAATTATACCTCTATTTATTTAATAAGCATTATTATGTGTTTGTTATAGCCATACCAATCTATTATTTAATATTTTTCTTAAACAAAGTTTTTTCTTATTAATGCATGCTTCTTGTATCATACGAGATAATTCAAGATAAAAGTGATTCTAATTTAATGCATTGATTTGTATATCTGAGAGTGGTGGAGCGGTAAGCGAGTAAGACCATTGGTTCGGAGGGTCACGGAATTGATTCCTGGTTCTAGCAACAAATTTTTTTTTATTTAATTTAGTGTGAACTTCTTTAAGGCTGTTATAATTAACTCCTCAAAGGTACAATAGGAGTAAAAAGGGCGCCTTTTTCACTCTATGGAGTTTAATGCAATGCTTATATGCATAGGTTGAATGAAAACAAAAAGCACCTATGGAGGAATATAGAAGCGAAATTGTTAGTTGGGCGTGTCCCACAATTAATAGAGATAAAATTCAAACTTAAACGCTAACTAACTTATCGGAATTGATACGAAACCAAACTTTAAACCAACAAAAAAAAAAAACACTGTACTTATCTTTCCAATATATATGCGGATTTCCTACCCGCCTTTTTCCTGCTATCACCTCGAAATTTCTTCAGTTTCCTCAAAACTACTTTTCGACCTCGTATCAATTCCTTATACTTTTTTTTTCAAAATTCCTCGAAACTCAAACAAAAAATAAATAACTTTCAATTTCAAAAATATAACTTTTTGCTTGTAAAGTCCTCCAAAGAGTGATCTTTCCATGATAAACTTATTGTCCACCTCGACCATTCCAGTCTCTCACAAATTCATAGAATCAGCCAATCGTTTTCAAAATCTTCAGTGACGGGATCTCGGCTTCCTGGAAAGCTACGTACTCACACACATTCAATGATTCAGCAAGTTGTTGGATGTCTTTCCAAAACTTGGCGGATCCAAATGGCCAAGTTCAGACCCCTTGCAACTAACTTTTTCGAGAAAATTTAAAAGAACTCAAATCGAGAAAAAGTTTCTTCTGGGAATTCTCTAAAATAATTGCGAGTGATTCGATGCACGAAGAAATCCGTTCAAAACTAATACCTCGAGGTGAGAGCGGAACAAATTTTTTTAAATCATGAGATCTAATCAGTTCGTTTTTTTCGCGTGCCAATTCCGATGAATCAATTTCATTACTATTTAAAAGAGTAAAGTTTATAGAATTCTAACTCAAGTGAACAACCCATTTTTCTGACAAAAATATTAAGCTACTTTACGTTACGTTAAGTTAGACAGATAATAATGTTGGCCTGTTAAAATAAAAGTAAGAGTCCGCCTGATGCGCTTACTTCTTCAGCTCACCCGCTGGTGCTTCGAGAAGAGACCGTCCGTCTTCTTCATAAGTTAACTCGCTGGTTTTGAAACCAACTGTTTCACCCAGTAATTTGGAAACTCGTTTTTGTTACTTTTCCAAAATACTTTAAGAGGGTCTCTGGCTGATGGACGCTAGGCATCTACTGACTCTACAAGTATTTTGGAGTCGCAACGGAAAAGGAAAGGCTAAAAATGGATAATGATTAAGAATAGGCAGGTGTAAATTGTTGTGGTAAATTTTACCGCAACAATATTAGCCAATTCACATTTTAACAAAAAAACGGATAGTTTTGAAAAATTAAGAAAAAACTGAATCTTACCCCCATTTACCTATTAAAAATTTTAACCCCGAACCAAATTTACGAATTTTTTTAGGAAATGTTTAAGGCGTCAAAACAAAGCTTTCCACCAAAATTCAGCTCTGTCGGAATTTTTTCAAAGTGAAAGTCTAATGTATTTATTATTTATTTAATGTGTTATTTATTTAATTTTAATAAAATGTGTCCAGTACCTACTGCCCCAAAAGCCATATTCGAATATGGTAGATAAAGTAAATAAAAGCACCCTTATATCCTCAAATCGGGCATAGTCTGTGATAGCCCTCGCCTCCCTGTTATAATGGGCTTAGGCAAAGAAAAAATCCTATAAGAAGGGTGTCTATTTTCCCCCGGTCACGTGAGAGGGGGTAATTTGCTAAAAAGTTGATTGAAAATGAAAAAATAAATATTTAAAAAAGGGGAGCATTTAACATGCCACACCTTAGCCAAGAATCTATTCAGTAATAATGCTTTTTAAATAAAGTTTTTACTCTAAATAGTGTTCGAAAAATAATTTTCAAACTCAAAAAAAAGGCATTATTTTTTAAAGTTTAAACTATTTTTTTTTTTTAAAAGCTATGCACACCAAAAAAATTTTTTTAAGAAAAACATTTTTTGGTGTTGAGTTTTGTAATTTTTCCTACTTAGGGTTTTGCATACCTACAATTTTCAGCTAGCTATCTATTTCTATACTAAATTCAATTTTAAACAAAAAGTTTGAGGTATAAAATTGTCAAATTCAGCTTAGTTTCTGAGTTGTACCAAAATTAATGAAAAGTGGACAGTCATACCAATCTCTTCAAAACGCTTGGGTTGATTTAGAAGCATTTTCGGTTTTAAGTAAAATATATTTTTAGTAATACGATTCTACCCAAAAAAAATTATCAGTCATAGGCCAACAACAGACGTTTGACCGTAAATAACTTTTAACGCAAGCTAGATGTGGACTTTTGCGTGAGCATTCCTTATGGAAAAAAAGATAATATTTTAATTTAAAACTTTCAACTTGGAATTTTCCCCAAGTGGAAATGCATTTTTCTTCGGTACTTCCCAAACAAAAATTAATAAAAAAAGGAGTTTTTGTAGTTAACAATTTGTTCGAAGACTAGATGACATAAAACCATCTGGTTTTCAGTGTTCAATTAAAATAATAAGAAACCAAAAGGTAGTTAATATTTCATAATTTTAATGAAAATAGTATACAATCTTTTTGAAGAAGCAATATCCTTCTGTTATTGGTCACTCGTGTGAAAAATGTGTTTTGATACTTTTTGTAGATTATATTGCAATCTATTCACTGAACATATATTGTTTTTTTAAGATCACATCGTAATTTAAGAGTTAAGAGCAAAAATCTGGATTTTTGGATTTATGGCCAATTTCTTACTAAAACGTATATCTTTAAAATTATCACTAATTATCAGAAAATAGATTAATTTTTTCCTAGAAAGGGTAACATAGTAAACAAATTTTGCATACAAATTCTTTCAAATCATAAATAATAATAAATGAAAGTTATTTTGTTGGGCTAATATATACTGCTATTGAAGAAGTCTTACAGACAATGAAGTCCATTAATGCTTCATTACAGATTGTTTAAGATTTGTTTTTTTTTTATTATAAACTTAAAAAACCATTAAGATTATACATTAAAAAGCAAAATAAGAAAACTTGGTTTACTATATAAAAAAAAACATTTGTAGATATATATATCTATTCTAGGAACACAAAGAAAAAAATATATAAACAAAATTAAAGGGGTAAACGATTAACCCCTTTAAGTAAGTCCATGTATATGTTCATAAAATAGCGAAATGTATTTCCCACTCGTATATGCGGCACGTCCATAAAGATAACCCAAACGAACATTCTTCACTCCCACATTAACCCTTCTTCCGTTGCTGTTGAAGCCATCGTAATTCGGGTGTGTTACCCTCTTAATTGTATAATTTCGTTTGCCAGCAATTATTTGATAACAATTTACCTCCGCAATTGGAATGACCAGCAAGCAGACACCAAAACCAACTCGAGGTCCTTCATAACAAATCTTCGCACCGAATCCGCCATCCATACTCGCCACCAAACTATCGCTGCCATAGTAGAGAAGGTTGACCATTCTACAAAACTAAACCTTCTTTTAGTTTAGCCTTGGGTATATACATACATCAGGACAGTTGTATAGAAAAATACTCCACACATGAAAGAAGGTCCTTTGACCATACCGAAGCATGCAGCATAGTCGTCGTAGATTTACCTACCTTTGCGATTGTCTCCATATGTGTGAAGCTTGACCCTCAAACCAAAAGTTCTGTTTACATCCTTCAGGAAGTTACTTTTAATTTTTTATTTCCTGGCTTTCCCGCAGTTAACTGCTGCGAGAACGTCAGAGTATAATCTTCATTGCTCCAAACCCTTACCACCCTTTTAGTAGATTTTGAACTTTGGTCCTGTGGGTAGCAAGTGGAATAGTAGCAACCGGTTCAACCTTAATATTTCGTCCTTCACTGGATGTTTCATTCTTCTTCTTTCTTTTTTTTAATTGTCTGCCCTTGTTCTGTGTTTAAAGTTGCAAAGGATGTCGTTGTTCTTAGGTTCTTTTTTGATCCTTTTTGATAATTTTTTTTTTTTTTTGTAAAAAAGTTTCCCGTTGTTCGGGACTAACTTTAATTCGCCCGTTAGATTTATGGGCTGGACTCCTGATCTGAATATAAATCAAAAAGTTCACCTCTCGATATGCATAAAAAAAGGACACAGAATAGCGCGGAGACGGTTCAACGCCTGTTGTGTGTCATTGGGTCCGCCCTTCAAGTTCGATATACCTACCTTACCTTTACCACCTCGATGGAGTAGAGAAAATTACCCACACCTCTTGCACATAGCATCCTTGGAAGAAATACACTTCGAATTACAACAAAAAATGTATCTGTCATCTCAAAAATACTTTGGTAATAAATCAATGAATACTCTCCGAAGGACGACATTTTTAAGGATGAGAGAGAAGGAGCCGGCATAAAAGGGGAAATGATCAACGTGGTGGGTATCTTAGAGGCGATGGTATTTACCAATTTCCTGACACACAATAAACAACAATTATTGTGTCCTTTCGTAGGGAAACTTGATCATGACAAATACTCTCTCCGCCATCACTGCATTGAGACGGCCTGAACCAGCAATTCTCCCAAGAGTCCGAAGAAGAAGAAATAAAAAAAAATAAAATATAAAAGCAGAAAACTTAAAACTGAGAAAGATGAATGAGTTACTGGTTCTGAGAATGTTTGGTATATAGGTAATAGCCAGGGGCGGACTTAAATCTGGCTTTTTTTTTTATTCGATTTTTCCCTGTTAGCTTTGTACTCTTCGAACTGCTTGGAAGAAAATATTTGCATTCAAACCTTGTTTCGTGGGATGAAATGGCAAAAAAGTAAAAGTAAACGCAGTTTAAATTAAGATTGATCCAGTATCTAAATCTGCAAAATCATTGACAGTTCAATTTTCAAAGATAAAACTTACTGCTTGCAAAAGACGATTTTGGATTTAAATATCATATCCTCTGCATCGACGACACTATCGACTCCTAGAAACCCGTCAAGTCCCATTGAAACCATTTCATGAGTCTTTTGGGGCCATATAAAGTTTTTAAAGTATAGTCCGGCACTGGTTGCTTGCAAAGTGAAGGAGGAGCAGGGAAATCTTTGAAACGAAAAGCCAACGTAAAACTATTTTAATGGCTTTTCTCAGCTTGGCGGCCGTTAAATGTGATATTAATTAATTGGACACTTAAATTAATGACATTTTCAGCCGGGGTGTTTCCTTCTTTTATTTTATAGTTTTTTTTGTTGTACCTACTACACATACAAGACACTGAGGCAATTTTTGATTAATTGACACCGCAAGTGAGCCACTGAGTGAATGAATGTTAGAGTGAGTATGTTGTGCTTTTTGCAATGTTATTTTACCCCTGATGTTATTGCAGGGAAAAATTAAATTATTGTGTAGGTATAGAATGTTCTTTTTCTTACGGTTCGGTCAACTGGTACCTACTTTAAGTTCATGTAAAGGTATTTTATGGCGCGTGTTTTAGTTGTTGCAGCATATAGGGACTCAACAAAAAAAGAACCAGCATGTTGAGAACTTGTAAAAAAGACACATCCTTGAGACATTGCACTACATTTTTGAACTTTTTGAAAAGATTTATTATTAAAAAAAGCATATACTTATGTACGTTATTGCAAAGGAAATACAATTAAACTCCGAAAGACAAAACGTATTTGAGTTCATATTGGAGCATGTTCTGCACACACCGTCTAATTTGGCTCTTGAGTTAGATCAATATTATATTTCCACAAAATATTTCAAATAAGTTATTTCTATGCAGATAAAACACGGTCATTAGTAAATCCTCCAAGAGTTAACTTGTCACGAATTAGTGCTTCTCATCTAGCCGTTCAGACTCGCCAAAAATTGTAGGTACCCTCTATTCCTGCCAAAAACACGCATACTGGAATGGTTGAGAGTTGGAAGTCACTACGCCCTTGTTCTCTATGAGCTGTTGTGCCACCAAATTTATTTATTTACTATGATCAAATTAATATTATCATAGAAAACATAAATTGGTGTGCTTTTCTAGCCAACGGAGATATTAAGATAAAGCTTCTAGATTCAAATGTCAATTATACTCTATTTGTGATCGTTTTGTTCCCAAAAAGGTTTAAATCTCAACCATAACTCCACCAAGGTATGACAAAATATTGATAAACTTAAGGAATAATAAAAACAAAGCACATCGCAAATGGAGTTCTTCTGGTAACATAGAAGATTTTGAGACATTTGAGGGGTTACATCAGAATTTCTGTGATTATGACAAAATTTGCTACGATACCTAAATATAGCTATATCTTTGAAACTGGTTGAATCATAAAATCAAATCCTCGTCATTTTTATAAATTTATTAAATATAAATATAAATATAAAAAAAAAAATGAAAATGCACTTTGAAGATAAAAACTACTCTGACTCAAATGAAATATGTGAATTTTTGGCATCATTTTTGAATCAGCTTAGGAAAAATGAACCAATAAGCTTCTTCAATGACGAATTCAATCACATGACAGGCAACGTTGTAAACCTTTCTAAAATTACAATTAGACTTGAAGAATTGTTACTTGCATTAAAAAATTTAGATATCAAGAAAGGTGCTGGACCTGATAATATTAACCTGCTTTTTTTGAAAAGGACTGCAGAAACGTTTGGTAATACCCCTTTCGAAACTATGAGTATTTAATGAATCCTTTGAATGTGGTGTTTTTCCTGAAATATGGCGTGAATTTTATTTAGTTCCAATTTTTAAAAGTGGTGACAGATCGGATTAAAAAAAATTACAGAGGAATTGCAATGATCGGTCACTCCAAAAGCTTTTGGAAAAATTATATCTGATAGATTGTATGTAGGATTGAGGCCAGTGTTAAGTGAACATCAACACGGTTTTTTTAAGGGGAGGTCTACTAAAACCAATCTTTGTGACTACACTTCTTTAATTTTAACTGAAATGAAAAATAGATACAAAGTTGGCGCAATTTATACCGATTTCAGTAAGGCTTTTGACAGAATTGACATTGGATTATTAACTTTTAAGTTACGGAAAATTCTAGTATAAGGTAGTTTATTAAAGCAAATTTTTTCGTATTTATCAGACAGAAAGCAGTATGTACAATTTTGTAATCTTTCTTCTTCTGCAAAAAATGTTACTCCGGGCGTTCTTTTTTTATTTATTTATGATTTGGCTGAATTGTTTGAATATTGCTGATTTCTATTATTTACAGATGATCTCAAGATATTTAATATAGTTAACAATGTGAGTGATGGGCTCAAAATGTAAAAAGATATTAATAACGGGTGATTTTTTAGCTGGTTTGGTTTTGGCAACACTGGTTTTGACAGCTGACGTGTGTTTAGTACCTTGTGTCACTGTCAAACAGCTTCAGTTTGGTTTGCAATTTAACCATGGATCGTCTTACAAATAAACAACGCTTGCAAATTATTGAATTTTACTATCAAAATTCGTGCTCGGTTCGAAATGTTCATCGCGCGCTGCTTCCATTTTATGGTCGGCATTCTCGACCTTCTGAGCAGTCTATTCGGAAGATTGTGACCAAATTTCGCACCAAATCTACTTTGTTGGACATTAAACCACCAACACGTTTACGTACTGTGCGTAGTGAAGAAAATATTGCGGCTGTATCAGCTAGTGTGACAGAAGACCGCGAAATGTCGATTCGGCGCCGTTCCCAGCAGTTAGGCCTTTGTTACAGCACTACGTGGAAAATTTTGCGGAAGGATTTGGGCGTAAAGCCTTTTAAGATACAGCTGGTGCAAGAACTGAAGCCCCAATGCATCCCGAAAAAGCCACTGTTTGGTGCGGTTTATGGGCCGGCGGCATTATTGGGCCATATTTCTTCAAAGATGATGCGAATCGCAGCGTTACTGTCAATGTTGAACGCTACCGAGCGATGATAACAAACTTTTTTTTTGCCCGAAATGGAAGTTCTTGACTTGCATGATATGTGGTTTCAACAAGACGGTGCCACATGCCACACAGCACGTGAAACAATGGCGCAATTGCGAGGCGAGTTTGGTGAACAGTTAATTTCACGTTTCGGGCCGATCAATTGGCCGCCTAGATCGTGCGATTTGACACCATTAGATTATTTTTTGTGGGGGTATGTCAAGGTTAATGTCTATAGGGACAAACCCGCTTCGATTGACGCACTGGAAGCCAACATCCATGCATTCATTCGTGAGATACCGGCCGATATGTGTGAAAGAGTATGCCAAAATTGGACTCAGCGGATGGGCTACCTGAGACGCAGCCGCGGTCAACATTTGCATGAAATTATCTTTAAACATTAAATTGCAAGATTCAAACTATCGATTCAAATAAATATTTCATTCATTTTTTCGAATTTTTTGTGTTTTTTTTTTAAAAAGTTCTAAACCTCTTAAAAAATCACCCGTTACTTTAGTCAAATGGTGAAATATTAATGGTATGTTGCAAGACCAATTTAGAATTTAGAGGCGATTATTGTCGTTTGCTTTAAGCGTATACTTTTTAAAGAAACTTTATATAATCAGTATTTTGTCGGCTTATAGTGTAAGGCAGCTAACTCCTATTTTGCATTTTTTACAAACAACTATTTTAAACAAAGTGTTCGCATTACTTGAATAAAACCAAAATTACATTAAATATTATTCAACACTCGTTATTGCCAAATTCAGTGAAATTGAAAGGATTTGATAGACTTTTGTATCTGTAGTAATTTTTTAAGTGATCTATAATGGTAAAAAAAATGTGGATTTAGCCCCTTCACACTCTAAGCCGACGATTTATGGTTCATGGAATTCGATGGGTATTCCCTGAAACATGAATTATGAAGATATTTCTAAAATATGTAATGTATTTGCAACTTTTTTTTTTCAATCCAACTTTGTGGCTGATGCCTCTAAATATAATGTTTTGACAACTTATTCGCAAAAAATTGATATTAGCTCGTTGTCTATTTCTGAGGAAGAGATTTACTTCTGAGGAAGAGATGAACAGTCTTGCTTCTTGATTGTAGTTTAAGCATGGGACCTAATAATATTGAAAATCTTTGTGCTGTATATTTAACCTGTCTCTTCAAAGTGGTGAATTTTTAGATGCCTGGAAATTTTATTATTTTACTCCCATCCATAAATCTAAGTCCAAACAATTTGTTCAACAACTGATTCCTGAGATTTTTGAATCCATTGTGAAAAGAAAATCTATGAGGTGGTGAAAAACCATATATCAATTTTCCAGCATGGTTTTGTCCACGGGCAATCTACTGCAACTAATTTAACTCTCTTTGTTAATTTTTGCTTAAAAAACATGCCCAACAAATGTCAAGCTGATATTGTTTACACAGATTTTTTAAAGGCGTTTCATAGAGTTAACCATCAAATTTCATTAAAAAAAAACTATCCTTTTTAGGTTTTCACTTCACGATTTTAAAATACTTCAGCAATTACTTACAATCGTTCTAAACAATCATTTCAAATTTATAATTTCTATGGTGTGCCACAGGGCAGTCATTTGGGACCCTTGCTGTTCCCGCTCTTTACCAATGATTTACCCGCAGTAATTAATTCTTCAAGATCTCTGATGTTCGCGGATGGTGTAAAAACTTTCAAATCTATTTAGTCAGTTGCTGATTGCTTAGATCCATGAAGGGGTATAAAAATGTTCATTTATGTCCTTTTCAAGGTCTGTCATGCCTCTAATATTTGAATATAAAAAAAAAAATAATATTTCACTGCAAAGGGTTATTAGCCAAAAGGATTTAGAAGTCATTATAGATTCTTATTTCTATCTTTTAATATACATATTGACTATGTGATATCAAGAGCAAATGCTATGTCTTGATTTGTGTTTAGGAACTCCCAAGATTTTCGTGATCCTTACATATTAAAATCCTTATTCGTAGCCTTGTGATAGTCAAGGTAGCTTAAGCTCAAAATCATATTGACATTGTAATTCACTTATACTTGTTCATAAAGATATAAATAAACAAATATTCGTAGCCTTTGTTCGACCCATTTTGGAATATTGTTGTCTTGATTTGATACGTAATAAAAAGATTCAAAAAAGATTTTCTAAACATGCAATTCGAAAAATGAACTGGTCTAATTCCATGCCATCTTATAATAGTAGGTGTTTATTAATTGATTTAAAGCCTCTTTCGTGTAGAAGAACTTACTGTTCTGTAATATAAACAAGAGATGTCATTACGGGACACATTCACACATTGACTGTCCCACTTTTTTAGAATTACTCGGTATAAATGCGCCTTTGAGAACCTTAAGACCTAGAAATAATGCTTTATTGCATATTCCTAGACATGCTTCAAACTACGGCCAAATGCTAATGACTGTGTAAATTTCAATAAATATGCAAATTTTTCCGAGCTTGATCGAAATAGAAATAGTTTTAAAACTATTATTATGGAAACCATTGTCTAAGGTTATGTTATAATATATCTTTATTTTTCTTTTATTGTATAAAATTTGAATATTGTATTGTTAATATTTTTGAGAAATTTTGTACTTAATCTTAGAGAGTAATGGTACTTATACACGAAAATAAATCACTAAATAAATAACCAAAGCAATATATTGTTCCTTAGTTCGTCGTCTTTTTGAGAACTGTAGCATCGTTTTGTCACCTTTATTTGATGTCGACGTTAAGAAATTAGAATGCTTACAAAAACAATTCCTTTTATTTGCACTAAAAAACTTCAATTGGAATCGCGTGACTTTTGTATAGTCACCATACGAAAGCCGTTTAAAACTAATAAATGTATTAAGTCTTGCAAACCGTAGGATACTTTCTGAAGCCCTCTAGCCTCTACGTTTATGATACAGGGTGGTGCACGAATCGTGCTACAAAAATAAAACGTAATAACTTTTTTTCTGTGTGAGTAATCGGCTTATTTTTTTTTTTATTTTGTAGGTTCCTATTTAGATTTATAAAAATGGATGCTTGGGATACGGAGAAAAGAATTTGGATAGTGCAACGGTACCATGCTTTGCAGTCCGTCATTTCCGTCTAAAGGGAATTTAGGCGGGAGTTTGGCGGTAATCCCCCGAGTAGATGGACCATTATGAGGTTTGTAAACATGTTTGCCGAATCTGGAAGCATCGCACGAAGGCCGTACCATCGAGATGCTAATGTTCGGGTTCAGGATACAGCAGTAGCATCTGCAATACAGGCCAATCCGAGCGTTTCGACCCGAAACTTATCGGGGCAAATTGGAGTTAGTAGACGGTCATTACAACGGATACTTCAAGACGATTTAAACTTGTTTCCGTACAAAGTCCAAATTACTAGCAAGTTAAACCCTCAGGATTTGCCTGTTCGCCTGGAATTTTGCCAAAAAATGATATCAATGGCCGAAGAAGACAACACATTGATCAATTGTTTGTTCATGTCTGATGAGGCCCATTTTGATCTTAACGGCAATGTAAACAAGCAAAATTGCCGTATATGGAATGAGTCTAATCCAGAAATGCTCCATGAGACGGAACTGCACCCAGAACGAGTCACTGTGAGGTGCGCAGTTTCATCAAGGTGTATTGTCGGGCCGTACTTCTTTGAAGAAAACGATGTAACCGTTACTGTCAATGGGGACCGTTATTTAAAGATGTTGAAGGAGTTTTTTTACCCAGAACTGCGCCGAAGACGTATACCATTCAACAGCGTTTGGTTTCAGCAAGATGGAGCAACTGCACATATAGCCAGACCAGTTATGGCGGAGCTAAGCAAAAAATTCGCAAACAAATTAATTTCTAGGAACTCCACTCTTCGCTGGCCCCCAAGGTCACCTGACCTGACTGCACCAGACTTCTTTTTATGAGGTTATGTCAAGCAAGAGGTGTATAAAACGAAGCCTAGGAATTTAACTGCATTAAAGCAGTCCATAATGACAATAATTGAGGCGATCCCAACTTCAACTCTTCAGGCCGCAATGAATAATTTTTTGATCAGGTGCCGCATATGCGTGGGAGAGCGTGGAGGTCATTTGCGGTCTATAATCTTTAAAAACAACTAATTATTTAAAATAAAATTTAATTTTCTAACCAATAAAAAAAAAAACAAATGAAATACATCGATTAAAAAAAAAGTTATTTGAATTTCTTATTGCAGCACAATTAGTGCACCACCCTGTACATGTGCTGTCTATTAAGTGTGTTATTTATTGAAAGGTTTTCGTCTTCAGAACGAAAAAATAAAAATATTTGTATTTCCTTCATATAATTTGTTCAATTGTTCAACCATGTGATCGTTTTCTATCACAAACAGACTATGATTTTCAAAACTCGATAACTATAAATGCTTATGAGTAAATGGTTAGATTTAGTTCAAAGTTTTTTGAAATTATAAATAGAATTGTCTATTGCTTGAAATTACTACTATATATGCACGTAAAGTCCCGTCGGAATATTTTGGGCCGTTTTAAAGATAATCTTGATGGTCAAACCAGACAGAGAGAAATTGTTTTTTTTTTATAATTTGCGCGCACTTAAGAAGTTTTGGCTTACCCTAAAAATGATGAGACACAGTACAAGGGCTCAGGAAAATAGGGAAAGACTCAAGGGGAGATACCGATGCACATTGGTTTTGAAGCTCCGAATATCAAAATAATAAGAAAAAACAGAGCCTGATGGTTAAGCATTCCAGATTTGTGTTACGACTAAAAAAAGATTCTCTATACATGACAGTACGCGTCCGAAGTTGAGAAGGGTAAACTGATAGACATTCTTAAAAACGCGAGTATTACGGTTAAATTGTTTAAGGGGAGGAATGGCTCTGGCTATTTCACTATAGAACGTTGCTTATAAAAACAGCGATAAAATAATGAGAGAAATGAAACATTGCGGCGATGTTTCAGAGTTGTTATTCTTTGAGTATAATAGCTAGATCTACCGACTATCATCTCTCTTTTTTGTATTCTATCCAAGAGATTCAAGTGAGTTGTAGGAGCACCTGCCCAAACTTACTCAAGCTTAGGTTGAATGAAGGCTTTATAGATTAAAGCCATATGCATATCAGAAGGGGAAAAGAATTTCTAATATCTTCGAAGAAAACCTAAACACTTTGCAGTGTTTTTGGCGATCTGTGATGCACACACCCAGAACTGAAAGCTGTTTAGTTTCTTCAATGCAATGCCGCTTATGGATATAGTGGCATTGAGAGTGGGTTCTGCTTCAGCGACTACAAACAGAATTATATTTTTGAAGCATTAAATTCTACACAGTTTTTAATTCTCCACTTTACAATGGTATCAGGATCCAAATTCAATGGGCTAATCATACGCTGCCGTTGGAGTTCCACATCCGAAGGGCAGGGATGTGAATTTAGGAACGAATAAGAAAAACTGAAGGTGCTATCGTCAGCAAAACTATTTAATGGATTACAAATTTCAGTAAATGATGAACTTATTCGTTTATTAGCAGCAAGTAATCACCTGAACTAAAATTTTTTTTTTCAATATAAAATGTGCCTTTTAAATTTTATCGAAAATTGTTCTAACGCGATATTGAAAAACTAGCGTAGGTACCTAGTTTGATTCAAAATTGAAATTATTTTCTAAAAACTGCGAGAAAAAAAAACTAAAAAACAATATACTGTAGTTTTCTAAGCAGAATCGAACGTAGCCGTGTATTTCTTTTAATTTTTTAATGAGCAACAACAAAAACATTTGCAAGTGCTACGAACTAATTATTATCTCTGAGACGGTTGTTAACTGAAAATATAAGCTTTGAGGTATAAATTCTATTAGTATTGTGTTCTGTTTATCTAAAATTACAGCTTAAAAGGATTATTTCCGGTTATATACTTACCTTTGAGTTTTTCGAACTTTAACAGATGCTCAATTGAGATTAGATCTGAGAACTGTGGAGGATGAGGAAACTAAGATTTTACACTATAAAGCAGCCCCTCTCTTTCTCCCAGTCATTGTTCTCTACCAGTATGAAATCAGGCTCTATAACTCAATTGTTTCCGCATTGACCTTTTATTTGTTTTAACTAAAATCAGCAAATTTTCGTGTTTTCCAAATTACCTACATTGCAAACATCATTTGCAACCATAACTCCCCGAACCAGGAAACAAAGATGAATTAAAATCTAAGCTCGGGATCTGGCACAGCTTCTTTCCCATACCTACCTTTTTTTTGATGTGAACTCATATTTCATATACATACCTTACCTGTACATATATATAGATAAACCATTAACTTCTGTCCTTGGCCTCACGAAAATGTGTTTCAAATCAAAAAATATACCCTACCCACTTACTTACCGACCTACTAATTATAACAACTCTTATTGTCACATTGTTTGTTCCATAATATAAAAAAAAAAACAATAGAATAAAACAACCTTTAGAATTCACAAAGTGTTAAAAGACCGTCAATTGCTTTATTGAAAATAGCGCCCGACCATCCCTTGCTTAAATATCCACAATCTATAAAAAAGAAGAAACCATGCCTACCACGTTATCCAAAATAACAGCGTAATCACCCCATTTGCTAAATTTGCGCTCGGTCTACTTGCCATAAAACTTGAGCACCATCAAAATTTCAAGTTCAGAAAATCCATAAAATCTCTCTCATAGCTCCCCAGTCGATTTAGATGCGACGCGACGCGACGCGACGCAAGATGCAAATAGATTTTCCGCAACTCAAGTCAAAGAGCACTCTCATAAATTCACTCTGTTTCCCCTTTGAGCCCAAGAATTACGACTCACTCAATGTCAACTCATAAATCTTCAATAAATTGTGAACGCCCATAAACAAACTCTCCTTGCTCAAATCTCTCTCAAGTTTATTATTCTCACCACTACAAGCTAAACTCAACCACGTGACATTTTGCTCAGATAGCTACTTTTGCATTCTTTTTTGTTTCCAATTATTTACAGAAGATTCTCTCATTCCCATTAAAATGATGGTATGAGATTCGCAGTACAGTTAAGGCGGAGACTTATTACCTACACACAATGCATTGCATCTCACTCGCACTTTATTGGGTGTCGTACTGCCTAAGGAACGACATATGGCACGCGAGTAATAAAGCATTGGTCGTGGCGGCCATAAACCATTGTGCGAAGAGGTGGGTCTTAATCGGCAGCCATGTGCGCAAGTGGGAAGGATAGCGGCCATAAAGCATTTTCTGTTCAGCTGGGCTTAGTGATTTATCAGAGCATTCAGCAGGTAGCTGGATGGGAGAGGAAATAAATAAAATTTGAATGTGTATGGGGGAGAGCTGTTTGTTGTTTTTGCTTTTCCTTTTTCAAATAGAAAGGCTCAGTAGCAGTGCGTGCTGAAGTATAAATTTCCCCAACTTGCTTAAGTATGATGTTTTAATGATGGGAAACGGGAAACCCCACATAGTAAAAGAGAGAGAGAGAGAGAAAGAGATTGAAAAATAGCAGCAGCAGCAGCTGATGTATTGTCGGCCATAAAGCATCCAAAGAGGATGTTTCTGCCATTACCCAGATGATAATGATGACGACTGAAATCGGTGAAAGTAAAATTGTGTTTTATCTCTTTTCATCTTCTTGGGTTGTTTTTGTTAGGTTGTTTGGCTTGTGGCAGTGTTGCCGAGGGCGATGGGAATGTAGAATTTTTCGTTCGTGTATTTTGAACATAAAATAAAAATACGAGCACGAAATAACATACAAATAAATTGGGTTTTTCCGACGGGGAAAATGTTTAGTTTCCTTTTTTGATTTAATAGAAAAATTAATTTTTTGAGATAACTGGATGCAGGAAGTTTATACAAATCAAATAATGGTGTCTTGTGGCATGAGTGGATGGAAATTGTGTTGAAATTCTTATAATTTTTTGTGTATTTGCATTAAATTTTATCACTCTTAGGTAGGTACGTATCTACCTATAACAGCTAAGAAGTCAGATGTAGGTACAAACCTCTCTAAAAAAAAACATTTAAAAATGAAAATCTCAAATCCTATTTCAAGGTTATTCAAATGGAAATAATTTCTAAATGAATGGATGGAATTCAATAATGTGCCTAATTAGTAGTTCATTAAAGATTAGGTTTTTCAAGCTTTTTCCTAATAAGCGGGATTCATCACTCAATAAGTTTCAACAGACGCATTTTATTTAATTACAAATAAAAACTTCGTTGACTGTAAGAAACTCGACTAATTTGACGACATCTTTTGAAGCTCCCCGGAGGAATAAAACAAGTCAATGTCTGTGCTTTATATTAAGTGGTTGTAAACATTGTTAAACATTATTAATTTATTTTTGATATAGTTAGGTATGTATCTGTCCAACACCCAATTTTAATTTTGTATTTCGAACATCCAACCTACGCACCTACCAAACTAGTTTCACTCAGAATCAATTTTACTTGTAATGTAGATTTTCCAAATTGTAGGTATCTACCAACTCAAATATAATTTTCTCCGATTAAGCTTTTTGCTTTATTAAATTTCATCTGTGCTGTGATAATTTTGTTCAAAATATGTAGGAAAAAATAGCTATAGAAGCAGTGAAAAACTAACTTGTAAATTTATTAGTGTATTTCCAACCTACCATGGGAAGTTTTTTAACTTCACGTTTTCAGCTCCATAGAATCGGAATCTATCATTCTTAGAGAGATATTCATACGTTCCATCGCTTTTTTTCGGTCACCACATCTCAAGAACGGATACTGCTATTGACTTCGGGTTAATTTTAATTTACGCATATTAACGTTATAAAGAATAGGTAAAAATATAAAGACAGATCAACACACAATTTTTTTAATTAAAAAAAAAATCCTGAAATTCGTTGAAAAATTTTTTTTTGGCTTCAATATATTAAGAATAAACAATTATATTGGTTCTGTGATAATTTTATTCTATACACTTATCTACAGTTAATAATTGATAACATTTTTGAAAATATTTAACGAATACTTTGTTTTTTTTTTTAAGCGAAGTAAACTACAAGAAACCTTACCAAAAATTGTCGATTTTTTTTCGGCTCAAATATCTTCAGAACAACTAATAATATTGACTTTGAGTTAATTTTGTTCTACGCCAGTAATTAAACAATAAGGGTATTCATACAATGGCTAAAAGTCTCTGTTAACGTAAATTAAAATAGTAAATCCGTGCAATTTTGAAACCAAATTGTAACAGACTTACAATGTTTAAAACCTTACTACAATAATGACAGCTTTATGCCGTTGTATGAAAATACCCTTAATTTTTGTATCTCTAATACCTCGAAGGCCAATCAATACCTGGTCCTTACTTGATTGCATATTGAACACCTGAAACCATTTTAGAAGATCTTTTTAAATAACATAACATATAACATATCTTCCGAGGACAGCAAGGGGAAGTTACCCAATGTGGGTCGTAATCAGATTCTTTTTTTTCAATGGTATGAATTGCCTCTTTCTGCTTATCAGATTGAAATTCATTAAGTTACAGGCACTCAAGATTAAAAGAGGCTAATAGTTCTAGCGAAAATATAAATATTTTAAGCTCGTATATACACTTTGAATATTTTTCAATTCACAATTATTCCCAAAGAGCTTGTGTGTTTCAATTCACAAATCAAGGAGCGCTTGTGAGTTAAATATTTCCAATTTGAAAACCCCAAAGTGTTTCCAATTAAATATTTTTCAATTCACAAATCAAAAAGAGCTTGCGCATTTTATTTTTTTTTTTCAATTCTCAAGACCTTTAATAGAGCTTATGGCTAGTGGTATTTTTAATATCTGGTGAAAAAATTTGTGTAACAAGAATCAAAAAAATTCAATAATTGATGTCACTGCTTGTTTCCTTAAATCCTGTCTTCATGGTACATCATCTTTTTATGGCCCATGAGACAGTTGCAATAAATAATGGGAATTTAATAAATATTGATTTAAATATAAATATTGAATCCAAAATCCACATTTTTGAAAATCCACAAATTTTAAATTGCCGGCGGGCACAAAATTCATGAACCAAAATCCCCAATCCAAAATCCACAAATCTAAAATCCAAAAACGCATAACACAAATTAATTTATCTAATGTTTGTCTATTTTGTTTTATGACTAAAAAATATTCTAAATTAGAAAAAACTATTTCAAAGCAATCACAAACGTGAAATGTAGAAAGTTAACTTCTTAAAATTCATTGGCTAAACCATTTTACTATGTTGATTTTGTAATTGTTGAAGATTTGTATTTTGTAAAAGTTGAATTTGTTATTTTAAATTAATTTAAATTTATACTTATGAACTATAGATTTTTGTTAAATGCGGAATCTGTGTTGATTTTGGTTTTATGGATTTTGGTCCTGTGAATTTTGGTTCGTGGATTTTGATTTGTGGATTTTGCTTTGAGTCTTTTGGATTTAGGGCTTAGGTACCCAACACTTAAATACTGGGGTTCTATAACCCCCTCCAATTATCAATACCTTAAAAAAGAAATGCATTTTACTACAAACATTTTTTTTAATATTTAATAAGTAAAGTTAGGTGTACCTATCAACTAAAAAATATTGTCGTTCAATGCTTTCTGTTTTTTTGTTCTATGCTATTTTGATACCTAGCAACAAAAACCACAATACTATAGTAGCTCAGGAAAATAAGACTCTCACTTGGATAGAATTCTGACCTAGAAATGTTGCTCATCGATTAATGAATTTTTAATAAAAATCTTGAATAAATTTTCTACGTAAATCTACGGAAAATATAGGGCTTTCCCGGACAAATTGTAACAAAAAAAAAATCCATTTGCATTAAGGTTCAATGACACATGCCAAAAGATATATCCAAAATTAGCAACAGTCCACCACCGGGAAATGGCTTATGTAAGTTTGAATGCACTTATGCATGTGCAGGGAGTTTTGCATACGATACAATTAATGATGAAAGGGTGTAGGTTGCACCGAAGAAAAAATCATTTTAAGGGGGGTCTTACAGCCCCCCGTTTGCGCAGGAGGGGTAATACAAAAAAAAAAACAATTACTTAAATTAGAAAAAAACATATTGAAAACATTGACAGCACGTACAATACGTTGCTATAGGTTTTTGTAAAGGCAGAAATGCATTCCTTAATTTTCTTACAAAATTAAGTTGTTTAAGAGAATAGTTTTTGAAAAAATAACCTTCAAACAGAAAATATTCAAAATTCTATGTTATTAAATACTGTTTTGTGGTTAATATTCAATACTTTAGTCAGTTTTTAGACGAACACTCAAATCAAATGGTTCAAGGACTCTTATTTTCTAAGATATAAACAAATACCTAAACCAACTAAGTGATACAAATTAGTTAAATATTAAAAAACATATTAAAACCTAATGACAGTACATACGATACTATGTTATAGCTGTTGGTAAAGTTAGAAATCTTTTCCTTAATGTTTTTTTTTTTTTTTTGAATAAAGTCTTTTAAGTGAATAGTTTTTAAGAACTAACCTTCAAATGCATAATTTTGAAAACGTAATAAAAAACTAATCGTTCTAACTGATTTTTTGTCCAAATTTTATGTAATTAAGTACTATTTTTGACTTTATTTTTCAATACTTTTGTCAATTTTTATTCAAAGCCAAATGGTCCTAAGGCTTTTTTTTCAAGATATAAGCAAAAAACTTAACTAACTTAGTACTCATAAAAACAAGAAAAAACTAAAAACAAGATTGTTAAAAAATAAGTACAATATTTCAGTTGAGAGTAGAAATGAAAATTTAAGGTTTTTTGTACATGAAAAAAACGGTGGTTTAAAGATTGATTTTTGAAAAAAAAACTAATATCCAGGTTCGAATCACCGTGAAAAATCATTATAAACAGATGTATCACAAGTCTGCTTTACAACGAAATATATTTTGTTTTATGCGATAGGGAAAAGGCTAAATACCAATGTTCCCTTAGGCTTATTTTGGCTAATTTTGGATATGTCTTAAGCACTAGTGGTCTGAGTCTATTGGCACAAAATTTTCTTTTGTTACAATTTGTCTGGGATCAAACCTAATATTTTCTTGACTAAATAAGAGGTTCTTGCACGATTTTTTCGTAGTCTATTAATTGTTTGAAAAGAAAGTACAGTAAGAAAAGTTAATTTTAAGTTAAGAACAAAATTAATTTTCTCTAAGCTTACCTTAAATAATGAGTAATTTAATTGAATTTAACTCCTGAGTTTCTTAAAAAAAATCTCAAATAGTTTTGATTAAACTTTGTATAAGTTCCCGTGATTTCTCAAATAATTTTGGTAAAATTGCTTTTTTGTTTTTTGGTAAAAATAACAAAATCTAAGCTGTTTTAAAGAGAAAAATATTATGTTAAGTACTTACATATGTATATTTTTGTTAAGTTTGAAAAATATGAACCAATATGTGGGTGATTTAAAAAATGGTGGAATTTTCGACGGTTTGGCTGATATTTAATAACTGTTCATGTATTCATACTATAAATTAAATAATTGTCCACATAGCCAAATAAAAAAAAAATCCCAAGGTCTAATTCTTAGTCCCCTGACGTGTTGCTTGCCTATTTTCGAAGGGAAAAATTCTCACAGTTCTCCTATTTAAGTTCTTAAACTAAAATTAACTTTCAATTACTGGCGTTAGATATCTCATATATCTTTTTATAAGGTAAATGAATATTTAGCACCATTGTTTTTTATTACAAAAAAAATCATTGAACTTTGTCCCTTGGATTTCTTTTCAGTCCCTTGATAGATTGAAACAGTCAAACACATCCTTAATTTTGAAAATTAGGAGAGTGAATCATTAAGTCTGGTAACAGTAAAATAATGTCTGTATCTTATGAACGTTTCCTATTTCAGTTTTTAATGAGACATTTGTTCAAGAGATCATGGATTATCCTTTCAGTTTCTCAGTCACCTTATGAGTGTGTACAGAAAATAAATAATTCTATGTAAGCAGGCATATATTTAAGCATCTTGATATAGACTTAGTAAAACCTTAATTATATATTTCTTTTTATTTAGTTCGAACAAAGTATTAACAAATTTTATTGCAAAAACTATGAAAATACTCAGTCCCCTGACCATTAATTACTGATTTTATTTCCTGAGGCCCTAAAAATGCTCATAGTTAATGCAGCTCAGTTGCACATACCTACTCTTATTTTCAAGAAACTTAGAAATTTAAGGATAAATTACACAGGGTGTTTTGCATAAATTGTATACAAACGCTTAAGAGCACAGATTCGGTCGGAACAAGAAAAAAAAAATTGTGTGGGAGGGGTTGTATGTCAACCCAATACGGCGAGGTATACGATTTTCTAAAAAATTTACTTAAAATAAAAAAAAAAAAACATTTTAAAAAATGTTCAGTTCCCTGGAACACCTGTTTTCAAAAAAGACTTTTAAATTGTTCTTGTGAGTTTTTTGACTGGCCGTTTTCAATTATGTTGAAAGGCGTTCCAAAGTTCCTATAATATAGTTAGTTTTTACGACTACTTGCTTTCAATAATGTTATGTCGATATTATCAACATTTTAATCCATTTTTTGTAGATTCACTCATGTATTCTTTGTTCTTTAAGCTAGCGAAGCAGGAATTTTTGATAGGTTCAAACTACGATGTTCAACTACGATGGTGTTTCATTTCAGAAGGATAGAGGTAAAAAACTTTAAAACTTTAAAGAGTTTACTTGTTCGCTTAAAATCATTCCCATCTTCAATTTATCGCATTCACAGTGTCAAATTTGTCAACTAAAAATTTTGATAGTCTCTAGGTACTTACTTGGTAAGTTGTTAGAAATTTCTTATCGAAAAAGGAAAGCCCGTTATATGCAGTAATTGCATGATTACTGAGTCCGATTGCATGCTTGCCAGCCAGGCATTTTCTTATTTCCCTTTATTCACTCAATATTTCTTTTAATGCGAAATCAACAATTAACATAAAGCGTTTTTATCTTTAGCTTTTGTTTGAAGTTGTTTTCAATTATTTTGTCAATAGTTCTTGTTTTGTGTGAAATAACGTTTCGCCGTTAAATTATTTCACAATTTGATATTACTTATATGTATAATTTTGCTGATAATGTAATATAATATTTGATTCTTATTTGCATCATCGACCTTTAAGACTTATCTTTTCTTCTTAACCACGGCTTAATATGTACAGTCAGTCACGAAAGTATACATTTAGTTTTAAAAAGTGCTAAACTAATATCCCTAGTTTAAATGCATTTGTTGCATTGAATAAGATCAAAGTATTTTTTTAAAACATTGTTTTTTGTAACTTTCTTATAAAAAATTATTGAAATTTTATTCAATACAACAAATAATTTAAACTAGGGATGCAAATTAAGCACATTTTAAAACTATATGTAGACTTTTGTGACTGACTGTATGTACCTACATTATCTTTTTCATTTGGTTATTCTTGTTATAATCATTGTAACCGAGGAATTAATGTTTCATTAGTCAATACACTGAAAAATGGAAAGAGTTCCTTAAAATATCTGTGGTAAGGGGGTGGTTTTTTGTGAAAGATTGTGCAGAATTTTAAACATAACACCTATGCAAAAACTTTGAAATTGAAAATTTTACAAAAAATTCTGAAAAAACAGATGGTGTATTGGACAAAAAAAAAAATACTAAAGTTATTCCCTACCTAAGACTTAAGGAAAATTCGATCTTTTTTCAATTTTCCTCTATGAGATTAAAAATAAGGATATAGATGTAGTCAAAAGAGATACCATTTGTAATACAATTTTAATTTTCTGCAATTTATTGCTAAAGTTATACAAATTCAACGTTTTATCGAGCATTTTAAATGTGTGTTCCCATAAAAAACTGCTTCATTTTGGGCCTGGTTAACGGTAACATTTTACAGAAGTTTTTTTTTTAAATTTATTTGGAAGGCACCAATTTAAATTCAACAATAACTTTTATAAGGACCACCTGCCAAATATGAACTGTCAAGACTAATGCTTAGCAGAATGGCGGCAAAACAAAGTGGTATACCTTCCCAGTGGGCAACCTGTACTTAAAGGTATACTACTTTGTTTTACCGCCATTCTGCTAAGCATTAATCTTGACAGTTCATATTTGGCAGTCGTGAAGTAGACTCGTGGCAAATTTACTATCGAAAATCCTTAAATCGTTAAAACATTTTATCAAAATCAGTCACCGATTACTGTGACGATGAGAAAGTTACGTGAAATTTTTGGGAGAAACAACGTGTCAACAAAACGCACTCTTTATCGTGTAGTGAATGATTTCGAAGAAAGAGGGTCTGTAGGTGATAGGCCCAAGCATGGACCACAACGTAGGTACTGCAAGATCGGCTGGAAACATTACTGCTGCTCAAGGAAATGTTCAAAACAATCCATCAATCTCAATTCGACGCCGTGCTCAGGAGCTTGGCCTTCAAAGAACAACTTTGAAAACTTTTTAACGCCACAACTGCATGCTTTGGGCTTGATTAATGTGTAGTATCAACAAGACAGTGCCACATCGCATACAGCCAGTATTACAATGGAATTACTGCAATTATTGAAAGTCGGAATAAAAAAGCTAATAATCGTTCAGAGATGAAAAATTTTAGCAGTATTTCTCAACGCAACTTCTACAGAATTCTGAATAAAATAAAAATAAAAGAAATAATATTGTTTTTACTGAGCAAACTTTTTGCTTTTTTGAGGATAAAGTTGCAAGTCCAATTTCAACCTTAGCAAGACCGTAATGTCACTTTACGTATATTAAAAAATAAACTACCCTTATCTAGTAAATTTTATAAGTATATTAAAACAGTTAATTTCTTGAAAATTAATTATTTTAAACTATAAAAGTAGTACTTAATTATATTTATTACCTTTCAAAAATCTAAATAAAAAAGAATTTGCTATCACCTCCTTATCACAACAAAAATGTTCCATATAATGGAAAAAAAAATTGGATATCAATGGGAACTTATTGTTTTACTATCAGACTTACCTACTACCTAACCTATTAAGCAATTTATTTATCTATAAGGTCCAATTCGAAGGCTCAATAAACGTCTATTTATTCTACCTGTAATACTTACCTACCAATACAATTTTAATTTAAGTTTCCCGCCATTCTGGTCATTCAATGAAATATTTTAAACCTATTCATTGTTATTTCTATGAATGACCTTCCAAGAATTATAATTATTCACATACCTAAATGTAAATAGATGCCACTGCTTCAGTACCAAATATAAACAGCGGTGGCATTCAATTTTACGAATATCAAATATAAACAAAAATATTCTAAAATAAAAATGTTTTATAGTTCACAAAAAAAAAAAAAAAAAAAAATCAAAACAAAACATAGTGCGCTGATTACAATTTTCCAGGAATCATAAATTACTTAATTAAAAAAAAAAAATATTGCAACTGTTCGAACACATTAAAGTGTATTGTATAGGCTTACGGCACCTACAACAACTGTAGGCCAAACAAACATGTTTATAAACATTCAACACATTCACCGAGTGTTTACAATCAACACCAGCCAAATAATAGACCACAATGTTTATGTTGCTCTAAGCGCCAGAAGGTGGTCCATCGCAACCGGTGAATAAATTAAACTTTTATTGAAAATCATAATAAACAAACGGAAATGTTAGAGAATTTTAGGTTTGTTTACCAAAATATACTAAAATTCCCAAGATGTTATAGAAATGGTATGTGCTCGGAGTGTGTTATTATTTTTGTATGTTGCAAACAAAAATTTCATGACTAAGTAGAATTAGATAAAGGTTCCTATTTATCTACTCTCAATTTCTTGTAGGAAAGTAAGATTTGGGCATATTTTATTTCAAGTAATAATAGAACTTAGAATGGGGTTATGTTATAATATTTGAAGGACAAACATACCGACTGTACCCATTTGTTTTGGATATTCAGAAAGGGTATTCTATTCCTAGGTGTTAATTTGAATAGCATATTTGATAGATATTATTACTATAAATAGTAAAATGAAAGTGGTCCAATATCCAGGAAATCAAAATCTCCAATAATAGCCCAGTCGGATTAGACAAAAAAAATGAACTGAAATGCAAAAAAAATTCGACTTATTCCATTGCGTTAGCTGCCATCTTGAATTTAACGAAAGTCGGTTTTTGGGAAATAACTCGCCTATTTTCAACTTTTGAGCCAAAAATTAACTTAACAAAAGTTAAGTTGTTCAAAATTTAATTATCTACAAATTTGGTTATAATCTTTTTTTGACTACGATTGATATTTTTCGACTAAATCAAAAAAAACCTATTTTAAAATTTTGTTCTCGTTTAAACGCATAATAAACATTTTTCAAGTAAAACAAAAAAGTTATATATTTTTGTTGACTCATTAGAACAACTTTTTTTAAGTTAATTTTTATTCAAAAGTTGAAAATAGGCGAGTTATTTCCCAAAAACCGATTTTCGTTAAATTCAAGATGACAGCTAACGCAATGGAGTAAGGAAGTCGAAAACTTTTTTTAAACTCTTAATAATCCCCTCTACCGATTAAAATAAAAAAAGACCCTATCTAATTTTTTGCATTTAAAATGCTATCCCTGCAATAACGAAATCCCGAAAATAAAGATTTTTTAACCTCGCAATTACAAATTCTGGCTTTAAGCAATCTTGAATTTACATTTTGCATCGAAAAATTTTTGTTTCAACACAAAACCTTCCAAAAAATTAAAATCTCACGCGAACGAATTCGAGCTCGGTTTATAGTCTAGTCCGGTTGAAGTATGTCGTAGAGAAAAAATTATATATGCATTTATTCATAAATTAAGTAGCTACTTAAGTTCTTACATAAGTGTGTCCGAGTGCTTACGTCGGAGAAACAAAATTTTTGTTTATTAAACTTTTATAGATTTGCACTGCAAATATTTAAAAAAAAACAACATTTCAAATTTTTTTGTATGAAATTTTTATGAAATGTTAGTGTTTCTTAAAAAGTAAAAGATCAGTTTGTGCTTTGGCCAAAAACTAATTTACTATTTTATATTTCAATTTAACTGTGTTATTTTGTACTTAGTTTGTGCTTTCATATACATACATACCTATATGCCGAAGAGATACAAAAAATGCAACTTTTACAAACAATTTCGAGAAGCCTGAAGTAAGCCACACCATTTTGATTTTCAATGAAAAAGTTGTAATGTATTCTGCTCAACTTGTGCTACCTTGTGACATAAATATTTATTAAAAAAAAAAACATTCAAATCTTATACGCATAAAAATGTATTGGAGATAAGAAAATAAATTCTATATTTGCTAATTCATCCGTAAAATTTGCGAATATTTTTTTTCTTCTGGCTCGCCAACATATTGGCCATCTGATTCTAACAAAATACCAGGCCTTATAGACTTTTTCGTAGTAAAAGGCATTACATGAAACCATATAAGTGTCGATGGTACTTACGATTTATCGTCAGATCATACTCCAGTAATATTATCACTGAGCGAAGCAAAAATAATAAAAAAAAAAAGAGACCCTAAGCTCCTGAATAAAAGAACAAACTGGAACGAATTCAGAGACAAACTTGAAAGTTTTATAAATCTAAGATCCCCTATGCAAACAATTGAACAGATTGATCATGAAGTAGAACAATTTATTGCTGATGTGCAACAGGCTGCAGAAGAAAGTACTCCAACAATTGCGAACTCAAGAGAAAAAGAAATAAAATATCCTGTCGAAATAAAGAAGCTGATCTTGGAGAAATGAAGAGCTCGAAGAAAATGGCAAGCTTCGAGATATCCAGGTGATAAGGCAGTTTTTAAAAAGACCACAGACACAAAACCCGCCAGTAAAATCTCAAGATAGTAAATGGATCGGAAACCCAAAACAAAAGGCTGATCTCTTCGCTGAACATCTCGCGAATGTTTTTAAGCCATTTCCAGCAAGCACAGCTACAGATCCATTACAGTTTGTTGATAGAAACGACGAATGTGAAATTCCTTTTGTCACGCTCAAAGAAGTAAGAAGTATGTGTCAACATAAGTTGTCTAATAAAAAATCACCACGGTACGATCTAATAACTGCTCAGGTTTTGAAAGAAATGCCTTCTATAGCCTTCAAAAAACTCCAATTTATAATAAATGCATGCCTTAAACAAAGATATGTGCCACATCATTGGAAAATTGCAGAAGTCATTCTTACACCTAATACCATTGTTACACCAACAGAAGTAACATCTTACAGACCTATTTCGCTTATACCAATCATGGCAAAAGTTTTCGAAAAGCTGCTCCTGAAAAGACTTAGCAATATAATAGAAGAAAGAAGATTTATTCCAAGCCATCAGTTTGGATTTAGAAATAAACATTCCACGATAGACCAAGTGCATCGGATTACGGATGTTGTGGAAAAGGCACTTGAAGAAAAACAAGCCTTTGACAAGGTTTGGCACTTGGGACTTGAGTACTAACTGCAAAGGGATCTTCCCAGGCAGTACTACGAAATACTGAAATCCTACGTTACGAACCGACTCTTTAGAGTACGGTACGACCAAAATTACTCGGAACTAAAGAAAATTGAAGCCGGTGTACCACAAGGAAGTGTCCTAGGACCAACCCTGTATCTGTTATATACAAAGGATATTCCAGTGGACATCAACGCTATCATGGCCACCTTTGCTGATGATACCGCAATATTGGTGCCAGATAAATCCGTTACGAAGGCTACACAAAAACTGCAAAATGCAGTCGATAAAGTTAGTGATTGGACGTAAAAATGGCGAATCAAACTAAATGAAACAAAATCGACGCATATAAACTTTACAAACAAAAAAATAAACAATGTTCCAATTCTTATAAACAGTACAACAGTACCTTACTCCAATACTGCCAAATACCTTGGAATGACTTTGGATGCAAAGCTTAAATGGAAAGAGCACATCAAAAAGAAAAAAGACGAACTAAACTTAAAGTACAGAAAAATGTACTGGTTACAAGGAAGGAACTCTGACCTATCTATCCAGAACAAACTAATGTTATATAAGCAAGTACTGAAACCCGTTTGGACATATGGCATCCAACTATGGGGCTGTACAAAAGAAAACAAATGCTGAACCCATCCAAAAATTCCAAAGCAAGGTCCTTCGTGGAATAAAAAATGCCCCTTGGTAGAAGTGGTTAAAAAACACGCTGTATCACACAATCAGCGACTGCAAAGTCATACCAACTCCCAAATGGAGACCGTCTTAAATGTACGAGACAATGTTCGGAGATTAAGAAGAACCAAGCCTCAAGAGCTGATGGTCTAAAAGCTATGGGAAAGTGTTATAACTTAAACTTTCCACAATGCGACTGATAAATTAAAAAAAAAAATCATTTGTCGATCTTTCATAGATTGGTCCTGATTCACGGGTGGTTTTAGTGCGGTAAGAGTCCCACACTTACAAGGCACAAGGCAGCACAAGTTGAGTTGACAATATCTACAGAATAACACAACAGCAAAAATAGCAGCTAACTTCATGCTATAGGCGTTCGAAATGTTTATTTTTCGTCATAATAGTTGCAACTCTATGCTATTTTTACTTGCGAAACATACAGGTACTATAATATGGCTAGTTATTTATAAATGTCTGTCTGTTTCTTTGTCTGTCTCTGTCTGTCTGTCCATCTTTATGTCTGTCTATCTTTCCGTCTGTGTGTCTGTCTGTCTGTTTATCTTTCTATCTGTCTGTCTGTTTGGCTACAGCCTAGATGGCTGGATTGATTTTCTTAAAACTTAGTAAAGAATGGTTTTGTTAGTTCTTCCCACACGTTTTTTTAATTTTTTTAGAACTAAAAATAATGGTACCTACCTGCCATACAATTTTTTCAGGAATTTTACAAAAAAATTTCAATAACAGCTCCACATAGCATTTCTTAAAAAAAAATCAATAAATTTCTTTCAGTAAAACGTACCTTTGGATGGGAAACTATTTTTCAAAAAGTGGTTATTAATGGTATTTACAGAAAAAAATTTACGTTAAGGTTTTTAAATGTTAAAAATCCAATAAGGAAAATATTTTTTCTTAAAAAAGGCTCATACAGCTTTTAATAATCTTTTTCTTACTAAAACGATATACTAGGTACCAAAAACCTGTCAAATTTACACTAGGTAATCAAAGAGTTGTTTTTAATTTTGAATTTTTTCAGTATCGGCTTAACAGATTAAAATTTAGTTTTTACATATCTACAAATTCAAATAACATTAAAATATATTGCACATAAAAATTTTCAAAAAAAATAATTTTGAGTTTAATATTTTGTTTTTGAAGATTCGATATTTCAAAAACGGGTTAGCAATATTTTATTTTTATTTTATTTTTGTACATACAAAAATAAACAATACTTACGATTTGCATACTAAAAATATTCCTTAAAAAATGTTTTAAATGGGGCCTACTTTACGCTTAAAAATGGGTACCCTCGGAAAGTCTTTAGTACGATTGTTTTTTTTTTAAACAAGTTACAGCACTACTTTTTTTCTCAAATCAAAAATGGTGGTGTTAAATTGCCTTTTTTGAGGAGAAAGAAAACACCTGAATATATTTACGGTTTGGTGTGATTTTTGCTCTCAGTACGGCATTGATTTGTAGAAAACAATAAATTTCTTACAAGGAGAGTAATGATTATGCTTCCTTTCTATTTTGTTTTGTGTTCAGTTTTAATCTTACTCTAATTATCCTCTCAAAGTCAATGGAATTTTGTAGTGTTAAATCGTGTCTTTCAAAAGACATCTTCATTAACACTACAAAACCTAATAACAATAATGGAAACAAAAGTAAACTCCTTCACCTCAAGATTTCCATGTACTTTTACCATGTCATTGTTAAACTTCACACTCCTTTCATTATTTAAGGTATATATACCTACCCTACCTATTATAGTAGGTAGGTATGCAAAATATAATCCAGTTCTAGTTAAACAAAAAAAAAAAAAAAACTGAAAAGAAAACTCCTACAATGCTGTGATGGCGTACTAATAATAAAGTTGAACAAAAGGGGTTGCTCCTTAGTCCAATTACACCAAATTACTTTATTACATCCGTAATTGTGTGACCATACCACTAAGTTCGCCGCAGGATGCTCTACAAGTGGTTGTCGGGTGCTCGGCGTGCTTGGTTTTATATCCCTGTGTCTAAATGCGTCGTTTTCTCGATATTCGCCATTTATATAGCCTGGAACACCTCACACTTATACTAACCGAATCCAAAAGAGTGCCGCTTACTAACCAAACAGCACTCAATGACTTCGTGGCTACGGGATCACTTCCTATGAAAGTAGAGTAGACGGTAGACGTTTCCTATATACGATATAGCTGTACATATTCATTTATAGAAGAGCATCATCCTTTGCCTTTGTCGTTGCCGGTAATGAGTGCATTGACAAACTTTTGTGATTAGGTGTTAGCCCGGCAATGATTGTTATAATCATCATTATTGCTATTATTATGTACCCAAGTAGGTAGGTATAGGTATTTCTGTGTGTATTTGTTTGGATGTTAACACCGGGATGGTAATCGTGATGGCATCCAATGGCTTAAGGGTAAAAATTGTTGCTTCATGTGATTATAGGTAAGTTTTATGGTTGAGAGTGGTAGGTTAGGGTTGTGTTATAACTATGAATATCTCTTTATTTTTTGAGGTTTTAAAGAATGTATTTATAAAGTGCTTGATGGCTAACAAATTGTTAAGATTGGTCTTGATTTGTTTTTAAATGGCGATAACACACGTTAGCTGTTGATATGCAGATAACATAAACTTACCGTTTTCGAGATATTTTTTCAAAACTTTAAACTATCCCGACGTCACTATCCTATTATTGTTTTGTTCTAAATTTTTCAAATGGAAAGAAATGACTTTTTTTACTATTTTTTTGTATTTTTGTTGAAAGAACTTCTTCTATTTATCTTCTTCTATTAATCTTACCTGTTTTTCAGAGATCCAATCTACTTAGTTGATGCAAAAGGGAAGTTTGTGGAGGTCCTTTTCAGATGTTTGAGTTGTACTCGAGCTTTGGGTGGGTGTATGATTTGCAATATGTTGGTAGCCAGACCAGGAGGAGTAAAAACCTTACTGCAATACTAAAAAAAAACTTAAAAAAAAAACAATATTTTAATAATTTTAAGAAAAATAGTAATATTCTTAAGCAAAACAACTATAAAAATATGACCCGAGAAATACCTAACAAACTGAAAACTTTTGAGTTGCGTCAATTCTAATGCTTATTTTACTAAGATATTTTTGTTTTTAGATAAAAAAGGATGTTTTCCCCCTTATTCATCTACAACAAAAAAAATAACTTAATCGGGTGACATCCCCAAAAAAATTTAATCCAACGAGTTAAATCCCTAAAGGCATAGGGGTCCCATCGAAAAAATCCCCCATATTATGTTTCCCAAAATCTATAAATCTCTAAAAATCTGACAAAATACACAATCTAAAGTAAACTATTGTCTCAGAAAACTGTTTCTTGATGACTTTTTCGGTTATAACCCCATTGGGGTTGTTATTTTGTGAAGAGCCACAAGTACAACCCAAACTTTAAGCTCTGCTCGTTCGTCGATTTTTAGTTGTTTTTTTCGCTTAGTGGCCGTTTTTGGGGTTTGCTCCAAATACACTATTTACTCTTAATTAAGGGATACCTATTAAGATTTGTACGTCATCGCTCCCACAAAGCAATAAGGGATTCTTATGAAAAATAAATAAATAAATTTGGTGGCACAACATAGAGAACCAGGGGCTAGTAACTTACAACTCTCAACCATTCCTGTGTGCTTGTTGCTAGCAGGAATGGAGGGGACCTATAATTTTTTACCGATTGCGAATGGCTAGATGAGAAGCACTTTTTAAGGACAAGTATACTCTTGAAGGATTTGTCAGTTCCTCGCAAGAGAAACCAGAACCCAGACTTTCGGCATGACAGTCCAACGCACTAGTCATCATGCCCCGAGGTACAATAAAAGGAAATAAAACAAAGGTTTTTTACGAAAAGAAGGTCTTTCTCCCCCGTTTTAGCAGGAAGGACAGTTTTCTAAAATTGATAGTTAACATCAGGGTTCGAAAAATATCTCTCACGAATCATAAAGTACGGATCTTTATCATTCTTTTCTGATTTTCTTACGACCCATACAAAAATATAGTTCCTGAACCATGATATTTTCGATCAATAAAATATATAGTTATTTAACTAAAAAATTATACATATAATTTTTTTGTCTGTATCTCTAGTTTCTGAGAGATCTAAATATGGCTCTCTCATAATAAGGATCGGAAAAGACCCGTAAATCAAAATATTCCTTATCAAGGATCCATTCAGTACGGTTGTAAAGTGATTTATTTTTAAAATTAATTTTTGTTGAAATTATATTATGATGGAAGAAGTGAAAGCTAGTAAATCATCGAGATCAAGTTCGCCCCAAACTTGTCAAGCCATTCATTGCCATATTCTGTTGAAGGATGGCTATGATGTCGAGGCATTAAAAACCTCTAAGAAATCCGAAATCACAGTGAGTGATTTTGGGTCAGTTCGTTGACATTAGGATATTTTTAAAACAGGGTGGTTTAAAAAAATGTTAATATTTGGCAACTTCGTTATTTCTTGAACGATATCTTTGCAATTGACACAACAAAGATTGGGTCAAGACATTCGTTGACAAACTTAAGAAAAGACTAAAGGCTTTAATATTTATTCAAAATTTGTAAAGATATCTTTCGTTGGTAGTTTTGGACTGAATGTTTTTTTTTTTTTGATACAATGACAAATTTCACATTGGTAAAAGTATTCGAACTCAAGATTTTGATGATTGACATGATGATGATTGTAAGGAATATTTTTATTTAATTCTTTTTATTTTCAACTTCTTTATTTATTTAATATTACCTTTTGTTTTGCTCTATTAAAGTTCTATAAAACGCATTTTTTGTTTTTATTGTTCTTGCCGATATAGTTCTTAATTTCATTTGAATTGGATGAACGGAGTAAAAATTAAACCAACGATTTGATACAATTGGTATATGAAACCAATTTGTCATAATTTCATCTGACTGTAACATAAAAAAAAAACACAAAAAAAGTGTTGTATTGAATTTTTTAAGAAAAATAAGAGGTTATATTAAATAAAAAATAATTAAGAAGACAAAAAAAAAACAATTTGTAAAAATCTACACTTTTTATTTTATAAATGTTACAGCTATTTCGGTGGCACAGCACCTTCTTCAGACAAAGATTTCAAACTAACAACCAGTTAAAAGTGTAGATTTTGACCATTATTAAATATAGATTTACATCAAGTGTCCACCACCTCGATTAAAAATTTAAATAAAGAATATTATTAGAAAAAATATGATTTTTGTAAGAATTTCAATATTGGGGTCAAAACAGACCCCAGTCAGACTATTTCCAGAAAAAATTCGAAGAAAATTCTGTAAAATTAAGTAAAATCTAAAATATACAAAATTAATTGAAAATTGAAAAATAAAGTTATGAGTGTTTAATCATCCCCTCCGAACTAACATTTTAGCTTCGTTTCGGCCTAGCTGAATTGGCTTTCTTATTTCTGTAGAACATCTGTAAACTTTCTTTAAACATAAAAAGGTGAACATTATCGAAGTTCTAAAGTTAGTTTTTGACGGACGGTTAACGAAGTTTAAACGAGCCATATTCGAAATATTAATGAAGCTTAGGTTTTCACAGATAGCTTCAGAAAGGTTTCTATAAAGAAAAAGATAAATTGACATTTTCTTTTGTGGTTTGTGTCTAAGATATCACATGTCAAAGTGACTCGTGTCTAAAATTTCACATGTCCAAGCAAAGAATTCGATAAAACTTCTTGGAAATTTTAACAGAAACCTTTTTAGAGACTGACTGACAGCAACTGCAATAAAATAAATTTATAGAATCTTTATAGAGTCATAGCTTGATGTTCCTTTTTTAAATCAATTTGCAGAGGTCTATTCGATAATAGATGATAACCTCGTTTAATTTTCTATATCTAGCTTTCAAACAATTTTAAAGAAGCAGTTATTGAAATCATGACTTCTATAATAAATTTATTGTAGATAAAAGCTGTACAGAAGCCTTATACATATAAAGAAGATAAAGATTTTGTGACCTTTTTTCCAAATGTGTTTTGCCCATGTACAACAGTTGAGCTCATCAGTTAGATGCTGTGGTACTCTTACAATACAAATAATATACCTAACGTACACTTTAAGGATCATAAACAAAATTTAACTTTTCAGTGATATAAATGACGCATTACTGTTCAGTAGGAAGACAACCACCAAACTTGAAATGAAGAAGTTTCTTTTAAATGATTAACTCAGCGAAAATAAAGGTATAACAAACAAATTTCTGGTCTATTAGATCTGTTTTCCAGGTTGTTTTTAATTCAACTCGGTAAATCAGGTTAACTGCCTAACCAGATACCTCATTTTAATGTCGTGTTAAATCAACGTAGGTTGCAGGTAATATCTGAATGACATCATGTAAATTTGATATTGTCTTGAAATAGTATAACTGTAAATTCTACCTGAAAACCTAGCCAATTTTAAGTGTAAATGTAGTTAGCTTTATATGAAAATCTAGTTGAAAAACATGAATAAAATGTTGAATGTCCTGTAAATTTAACAATAAAAGATTTAGTAGCTTAACATGATTCAATGTTAAATAAATTCTGTATCCGGTAGCTATAATGTCTTGGATCCATGCGTATAGGTCTCCTACTGCTTACAATCCTTTTAATTATTCTGAAAGTTTAGATACGAGTATACTTACTAAGTTTTGAATTGGGAACCTTCCTCACATGGAGATAGCACGCATCTCCTGGGCCACTTCACTGCACAAGAAACTTGTGCCAAATATCAATAAGTTGAAACTGATTTTCTTTGGATGGCTTGGGTGCGTGTTTCAATCCTGGAAAAATGCTACTTTAACAATGATGGCATGTGTATGTACTGTGACACTGGTGTCATATTGAAATGAACTGGCAGAATGTTTTTTTAATATGAGACCAGATTAAATTCAACAGGTTAACATTGTAAAAATAAACATATAAAACGTTACTTTTAGCTGTTTTATGGTAAAATAGAAATTTATAATACACAGTGTTAAAAAAAACACGATCTCAGCTAAAATTTGCGCTATATTCTTGTCAAAGTTTCTTCTTTACCAGAATGTAGAGTTAACATAACAATGTTATCTGCTTAAATTATTTTGAATATGGTAAATATAAGCCAGCAGGCTAATTTAGCACTGAATAAATGATTATTTAAATCAGGTAAATTTCTGAAATGTCTATAACTTGGTATGGGATTGTGCACCTTGTAAATTTAACAGGGCCCAGGTTAATTATTTACCTGACTTCTCTCTCTCTGAGTGTAGTTTAGCTTTCACCTTTTTTAACCACCAATGTTTTTAAAAGTAAATTTCAAACGATGTCGAACTCCAGTCTCAACTTCCTCAGCAAGAGCAGTCTGAATGTAATTAAAAAATGTGTATGCCAAAGTCATGAGCATAAAATTTAATTACGACATTGAACTAGAAGCCAAAAATAGAATTTCATTAATTTTTAAACTCCATGCGACTTAATTAACATCAATTACCAGGTCCATTATCTGTTTCTCAACCCAATGACCAATATAATAATGACACCCATCTGCATACACATTTCCTACAATAATTCGAATTAATAAAAACCATCCGAAACAGGCGCGTTGACCTACAACAACACAACACATCGATATGCATGCTGGCGCCAGCACTTAAATGATGCAAAACAATATACATACAATAAATATATAATTCTACTATAACTAAATAAAAATTGTAAACCAAAAACATACAAACATTAATAATTTTTTTTTAACTCAGTTAAATGTATATTATATAAATTGCATAGCGCCACTTCTTGCTATATTCTGTGCCACTGTTTGAATGCCGCGGAGCGGTGCGCGGCTGCCTCTTTGGCTTGGTCGCGCTTCCGCGCCAACAAATTTATGGGAATTTTATTAAGTGACTGTTTTAACAAATTACAATGAGATAAAAATCAATTTGTCGTGCCATGCATTTTGCCAATATTCAACTCGACCGCCAATGCTTCTGCCACTGCTGCTCTATCCCCACAGTGCAGTGGTGGCGCGCACAACAAAATATTCATATCTATAATCACCATGGTTATATTCTTCCTATACAAATCCATGCCACATGCCATATGCAACAATGAGGAGCAGCAAAAGCAACAGCAGAATAGCTGAGGCGGAGTGGCAGGAGAAGGAGCAGGAGTGGAATATGGCCCACTCTGAGTAGTGAAGTTATAGTTTATGCGAGCGACGGGCACCCTCGCTTGCCCTGAACCTAGCAGCGACAGTGAGAGAAAGAGATTTACCGGGCTTACCTGTGTTCGGAGTTTACCTGCGATATCACGTAGAGGCCATGGAAATACCAAAACCAGAGGCACAATTCGTATACAAGCCGCGAAATAAGCGAAGCCAGGAACAAAAACGAACAAAAACACAAAAATGAATACAAAAAAATTACGAATCCGAAATTGGAATCGATTTTGCATAAAATGATTGATGTACTTCGCAGTGATTGAACAGCGCCACTTTTATTTATTCGCTGTGATGTGGTAAATTATTACTGCGGATGGTGTTGCGAATCACAACTGACTTGACTTGGCCAGACAGATGATGCAAGTAGGTATAGGTATATGGCATATACGTTATGTGTGTAGGTAGATGTTTTTTGTTTTAAGTTTTAACTTGCTCTATAGGACATGTATTGGTTTCGTTTTTGAAAAAAAAATGAGGCTATGTTGAAAGAAATATAAAAAATAAATTATCAAAGTTGTGCCTGCCGGCGCGGCGCAGGTTTAAAAGTCCATAAGCCAATAGCGCATACTGAGCTCCCTTGGGTGGGTTAGAAGTTCATAAATGCATTATGGACTAATAACTCACTATAAAGTGGGCCAAGACCCCAGAGAGAAGTGGGTCGAAAGTTCATAGTTTTTTTTTCAGAGAGTGGGTCAAAAGTCCATACTTTAGTCAAAAAAAAAGCAAAAGAAACTTTGTATACAACCAACCTCCCACCTACCCCAAATCCTATAGTGAGTCCAAGCTTTTCCACATCAGCAAAGTGTCCCAAATTTACAAAATTGTCTCGAAAAGTGCCACAAAAACTTAAAATTTTAAAACTACAGAAAAAAAGAATTAACACTAAACTAGCAACAAACAAAAGGTGTGACCCTTTACTTTAAATCTTTGTAATTTTCAGTCCAAACTGCTGTCAATCAGGTTTATTTTGATCAGACTTGTAATAACGATATTGTGAAAGACGAAAAAGTGCGTCTCCCTTATCTGTCTGTGGTTTTTTATTTTTATTCTACAAAGGTATTACAAATTTTTATTTTTTCTCAAAAACAGCTCAACAATTTTTCCTTAAAAAATTCAATAAATTTTCTACCTACTAGTAAAGAGTACGTTTAAACAGGAAACAATTTTTAAAAAATGGTTATTAATTGTATCTATCAAAGAACATTTTTCTTATTATCGATTTTCTTCAAATTGTTCGACTGATTTCAATAAATTTTTTATACTGAAGCTTCTAAAAAAATATAAATAGTTTTCTTTTAACCAAAATTTTCAAAAAGAATTATTCCAGTTTTTTTAGACAAAATATTACTTTAATGAAAAAAAACGGTACCTTCCATACAAATGTTAAAAAACCATTCGAAAACATTTTTTTCTTAATAACAGAACATACGATTTTAATAAAAATGTTTCTGTCTGCTAAAATGAGTGTCATTTGCAATCAAAATTATAAATATTTGCAATTATTATTAGTATATGCACCTCTGATGGAACATTTTTTTGTTTTCAATTTTTTCACTATTGGCTAAGCGAATTTAGATTAAATACAGGGTGTCCGCCGTGATGGTATACTACTTTGTTTGTTTTGCAGTAATTCCATTATAATCCTGGCTGTATGCGATGTGGCACGGTCTTGTTGATACCACATATTAATCAAGCCCAAAGCATGCAGTTGTGGCGTTAAAATGTTTTCAATCATAACACGATATCACTCCCCCTCTTTTTTGTCGAAATTATTCACTACACGATAAATAGTGCGTTTTGTTGGCACGTTGTTTCTCCCAAAAATTTCATGTAACATTCTCATCGTCACAGTAATCTATGATTGATTTTGATAAAATTATCGAATATTTGTCCAAAGTAAATTTGCCATTCACGACTGCCAAATATGAACTGTCAAGACTAATGTTTACCAAAATGGCGGCAAAACAAAGTAGTATACCTTCCCGGCAGACACCCTGTACAAAATTAGTCTCAATTCGGCTAAGCGAATTAGCTTAGACGATAGCTTAGCTAGATACAGGGTGGCGCACCAATTGTGCTACAATAAGAAATTCAAATAACTTATTTCTTAATCGATGTATTTCCTTTAATTTTTTTATTGGTTAGAAAATTAAATTTTATTTTAAATAGTTAGTTATTTTTAAAGATTATAGACCGCAAATGACCTCCACGCTCTCCCACGCATATGCGGCACCTGATCAAAAAATTATTCATTGCGGCCTGAAGAGTTGAAGTTGGGATCGCCTCAATTATTGTCGTTATGGACTGCTTTAATTCAGTTAAATTCCTGGGCTTCGTTTTATACACCTCTTGCTTGACATAACCCCATAAAAAGAAGTCTGGTGCAGTCAGGTCAGGTGACCTTGGGGCCAGCGAAGAGTGAAGTTCCAAGAAATTAATTTGTTTGTGAATTTTTTGTTTAGCTCCGCCATAACTGGTCTGGCTATATGTGCAGTTGCTCTATCTTGCTGAAACCAAACGCTGTTGAATGGTATACGTCTTCGGCGCAGTTCTGGGTAAAAAAACTCCTTCAACATCTTTAAATAACGGTCCCCATTGACAGTAACGGTTACACCGTTTTCTTCAAAGAAGTACGGCCCGACAATACACCTTGATGAAACTACGCACCACACAGTGACTCGTTCTGGGTGCAGTTCCATCTCATGGAGCATTTCCGGATTAAACTCATTCCATATACGGCAATTTTGCTTGCTTGTTTACATTGCCGTTAAGATCAAAATGGGCCTCATCAGACATGAACAAACAATTGATCAATGTGTTGTCTTCTTCGGCCATTGATATCATTTTTTGGCAAAATTCCAGGCGAACGGCAAATCCTGAGGGTTTAACTTGCTAGTAATTTGGACTTTGTACGGAAACAAGTTTAAATCGTCATGAAATATCCGTTGTAATGACCGTCTACTAACTCCAATTTGCCCCGATATGTTTCGGGTCGAAACGCTCGGATTGGCCTGCATTGCAGATGCTACTGCTGCGATTGTATCCTGAACCCGAACATTGGCATCTCGATGGTACGGCCTTCGTGCGATGCTTCCAGATTCGGCAAACATGTTTACAAACCTCATAATGGTCCATCTACTCGGGGGATTACCGCCAAACTCCCGCCTAAATTTCCTTTGGACGGAAATGACGGACTGCAAAGCATGGTACCGTTGCACTATCCAAATTCTTTTCTCCGTATCCCAAGCATCCATTTTTATAAATCTAAATAGTAACCTACAAAATAAAAAAAAATAAGCCGATTACTCACACAGAAAAAAAGTTATTACGTTTTATTTTTGTAGCACGATTCGTGCGCCACCCTGTATTAGTAAATGATATTAAATGATATTGAATATCAAAATTTTCACAAAAAAGTTTTTGAATTTTGAAAAAATGTTTCAAATTTTTACTTGCAATATAGGTACTGTATATATATTAGGTAAGTTTTGGATTCGTAAAAAAAAAAATTAGATAGCAATCAAACATGACATTTCGATGACAGAGAACACCAATAAAGTGGGAGGCACAATTCTGTCTGTCTGTCTGTCTCTTCGTTTATAGCCTAAACGGCCCCATCGATTTTCTTCAATCATGGTGCATAGTGGTTTTTGGTGAATATGCCCATACGTTTTTTTTTTTTTTTAGAATCAAAAATAACGGTAACTGCCATACAATTTTTTTTAGCGATTGTACATAGGATCGTATATTTCTCAAGAACGGATCGACAACTTTTCTTAATAAAATCAATGAATAACTTTTAATAAAAGCTTTCTTTGCGTGGAAAACCATTTTTCAAAAAATGGTTATTAATGGTACCTCGCCAAAGAACCATTTTTCTAATTTTCGATTTTCTTCTAAATGGTATGACTGATTTCAATACTTTTTTTATGCAGAGGCTTTCCAAAACCACTAATATTTTTGTATAATTAAATCAAACACGAATTTTTTCTAAAGAAAGTGTTTCACTTTTTACCTTTCATAGAACGTGTTTTCCTTATTTTGAATTTTCTTACTATCTTAGATTAATTTTAATATACAAATTTCAGATAAGGTTAATGATATTGCATATTAAAATTTTCAAAAATAGTTGCAATTTTTTTTTGAAAATTCGATATTTCAAAAATGGGTTGACAAATTTTAGTTTTATATGTATCCTCAGTGCCTAGAAGATAAGAGCATTTACGTGTGACCTAGTCGTGCACTTTATTTCTTAAAAATTCGATATCTCAAGAAGAAAGTTGACAATTTTTGTTGAAATTTTGTATTTTAACAGCGGTTTTAAATTTTTTTGTTCATACAGTCATATTCAGTTTAGAACTAAGACGGCGTTTCTATATTTTCACCTCAAGCTGTCAAAGAAGTTGTTTAAGCGTTAAGATATCGTCTTACATGCTTCTAAACATTTTTTCTCATAAATTCCTTATTTTATATACGATTTTCTTAAACCTTCAGCGCCTTGAAAATAGGAGCAATTACGTAAATAAAAGGTATTAATTTTAATAACTAAAATCATTTCATTTATTTATTTTATTTATAACCCAGTCAAATTAGTCAAAAAAGGGCATGAAATCGCATTTTTCGATGGTTAACAATTTTTGTGTGTAATATGTTTGTGTACGAGTCATCACTATAAAAACGAATTTTCGAGATTTTCGGGCTTTGAGAAGAGCCGTGATTTTGAAAAAGATATTGCTTTCTTATTATTGGTTTATTCTTACAGAAAAACAAATATGCAATTTGTAGTTAATGAATAAATGAAATTTCCCACAAATATTATTTGAAAGTGTTTCGGCACAATCACTACAAATGGTGCTATGGAGTTTTCAAAGAGGCTAAAATTTATTTTATTTATCGTATTTTGTAAGATTTTTAGTTTCCTCCCTTTTTATAGTGCAATAACTCTTTAACCTTCACGCATAAAGCAAAATCAATTAGATTTAGAGAGACATAAATACAGTACGGAAATTTGAATGGAGTATGGCGAAAAATTCTTGTTATAGGGAAATCCGATTTAGAGAAAGTTCGACTTAGGGTAATTCGACTGAAGTTCCATGTAATCGGAAGCCAATTAAATTATTTACAAGATTGATGGCCCTAAGCTTGATGGCGAAGGAATTATTGCTCTATTAAGATGGATAAATCTAAAAATCTTAGAAAATACGAAATTTTAGCCTTTTTTAGAAGCTGAATAGCGCCATTTGTAGTGGTTGTGTAAAAATACCTTCCGACTAATATTTGTAGGAAACTTTGTTAACTATACAAATTTGGATACTTATTTTTCCGTTAGAATAAACCAATAATAAGTTGTAGGCTAAAATCTGAATAAGTGCATACTTTTTGTGGTTTTCCAGGATTTTGAAGGGGCGAATGGGGCGTGGTTGTGGAAGATTGGAATTTTCATCTACCAACTATACCAAATAACATATCAAAAATTTAGAACTACCCGACTTTTTGTAGGCTTTAGCTCCATTTACTGGATGATTAGTTATATTTCTATTCTTCTCCGAACGTGAGCGCTCCCCCCTGGAACTATAAGTGCAAGTTAAAGCAACCTACTATTGCATTTCATTTAATTTATATCGACATTGGAATTGACCGGTTGACATTTTTATAAACTCAATTGGAGAGAAATTAAAAAATAAATAAAGGTTTGGTCTCTCAATCTCTTGGGTTGGCATTTTTTTTTTTGTTGTCGGCGAAAAAAAAATAAACGAAAAAGAGAATATAACAGAACATAATTTATAGATTTATCGTTTAAGTAATGATTTCGACTCTCACTTCTGACAATGTGTGCCTGCCAAGCATTTAAAATATTCCCTGTACGGAATATGGGTTCTCGAGGAATTACAACAACAAAAATCATTCTCCATTTGCAACCTCCATAATAATTTTGTAAAAAATGCAAAAATTGGTTTCGATGAACCAAATGATTTATGTCCTTCAAAAAAAAAAAATACAAAAATAATAAACAAATGAAGAATTATTTTGATATAATTGGTTTTGGTTTATTCTCTGCTCTCAGGGTTAGTTGGACAATGGACTGAGTTATGTGCTCTGTGACATTGGGTTATAATAATTTATTAATTCTCAAAAATTTTAAACGTTTAAAATGTTTGGAATAATCAAAGCTGGAGATGCCACATTGTGGCTCAAATGAAGACACTCTTTTAAGATTAAGGTGATTTTATACATAACTTTTTAATCGTCATTTAAATAATCAGCCCAGATAATATAGGCTTTTAGCTACAGCGAAAAAAATTAGTTGTTCGCACAAATAGTAGAATTATTAAAGATAAAACAAAACTATAAATTTTTAATTTTCAAATTTTTATTTGGTAGAGTAAAAACACAATGAACAGTTAGGTGGTGATGACTTAATGCAACTAAAAAATTATAATTGATCTGCCAAAAGGTTTGCTTAAGGCAAAACCAAAAAATGGCATTGAATGTAATGAATTCTCAGCGCGTGAGGCAAGACCTTGAACTTTAGTTATAGATCATATTTCGTCTGGTCCACGCTGCTGAGGGAGTTGGATGGAAATTGAATTGTAGGAAAGGTATGAAAATGGAAATTCGAGTAATTAAATTGACAAAAAATAATAAAAATATATTTGGTGCCTTTGTGGGAAGTGATAGCAAATCATTTCCCACCGCGTCAGCTTTTAATTCAAAGCCGTATGATAAAACATTGGTCGGGTTAATTTTTTCTTACATTTGATTTTATTCTATTTTTAACAATAGTTACAAATTTTAAACGCAACTATCTCTATTTTGGTACAGAGAACGCACATCAAAAAGTCCATTATCAAAGTGTGTACACATCAGAACTGATGCAAGATCAAATGTAAAAAGGCATTGACATATGACCTTTAAACGGTAAACGCGATGGAGAGCTAATTGACACAAATAAACTTGTAATTAATGTAATTATCTTCAACAAATTAAGGCTGGCGATTGTAAAATGACGAAAATGTTCATTTTAGGCATATAAATACCTATAAACCCTCTAAAAATATTTTTTTCTTACTACTATCTTACTTACAATAAAGATTTTGAAAACTGTGGGCCAAAAGAACGCTGCGCCTCAAAAATCGATTTTTACAAATTTGATTTATGTTTTAGATAGATGTTTTTTTGAACTCAATGACAACCCTTTAACTTTTTTTGACCACCCCTAGAAATATTTTTTTTTTATTTTTGAAATTTTTACTTCGATTCTTTTTTTATGATGGATTTCCTTTTAATTTTTGGAAATTTGAAAAATAGCCATTGCGAATAACTCTATTATCTTAAATGACCACCCATTAAAATTCCTCTTACCAAGCCAAAAATATTTTTTTTTAATTTTGAACGATGACCATCGTGGAAAACTCTATTATCTAAGAGAAACCGGTACATAAATATGTACATATTTGAATTTTAGGATTTTCTAAGAATTCAAAATATATCTGCTCAGCAACACTAAGTCGTTTCCAGTTAAAGTGTCTTTTTGGAAAACCCCTTGAGATGATCTATGGCATTTTAGATAAAAAGTTGATGGTTGCATACATACATACATACATTTACATAGGTCCTATGTAGGTATGAATGATTAAGAAGCCAAGACGAAGCTCCCTTCAAAATTCAGTTATGTCAGAATTATTGCCTAGTTGTGTCATTTTTTTGTCAAGTTCCCCTGGACAACTAGTAGTTATTTCAATTAGAAACGAAATAGTCGCACGTTGCAGATGCAGTTGTGTTAGTTGGTAAAATTAGAATTAACAAAGGTTGGAAAACTATTTCAAAGTCATTTGGAAACGAAATAAGTACATCTAAAAATATTTAATCGATTTTGTAATAGCTATAGTCTAGTAATTTCGAGACGGCTCCCTGAAATTACGGCCAAATTTTTGCATACAATGTTATGGCTTTTTTCCTAGTAAAAGAAACCCAAAAAGTTTGGCGTGAATTCAGGAATTTTTGGTTATTTTTTCCAGACCCTACTTGGCCTTTTTCTTTTTAGAATAATTAAAAAAAAACAAAAATTTTTCATGTTGGAAAAAACCCCAACAATTAGTTTTGGGCTTTTTTTCCAAACAAATCAAGAAAAACGCCTGAAAAGCCGGCCGGCGTTTTCCGCGCACATCTTGCTGGCCAACTTCATACTTTTTGGGATTATTTTTCAAATAAATTTTGGAAATAAGTCCAGAAAAAGCTGTGTTTTTATTTTTTGGGCATAATTTCTTTTTAACGAAATACCAGACCTTATAGACTTTTTCGTAGTAAAAGGCATTAAACGAAACCATATACGTGTCGAAGGTTATTACGATTTATCGTCAGATCATACTCCAGCAATATTATCACTGAGCAAAGCAGAAATAGTAAAAAAAAGTAATCCTAAGCTCGTGAATATTAGAACAAACTGGAACGAATCCAGAGATAAACTTGAAAGTTTTATAAACCTAAGATCCCCTATGCAAACAATTGAACAGATTGATCATGAAGTAGAACAATTTATTGCTGATGTGCAACAGGCTGCAGAAGAAAGTACTCCAACAATTTCGAACTCAAGAGAAAAAGAAATAAAATATTCTGTCGAAATAAAGGAGCTGATCTTGGAGAAAAGAAGAGCTCGAAGAAAATGGCAAGCTACGAGATTTCCAGGTGATAAGGCAGTTTTTAACCGTCTTAACAATGAACTAAAGAAAAGAATCTGTGAATTTAAAAGTGAATCACTTAGTAGATTCCTGAATAGTCTGACGGCGGATTCTTCTACGGAAAACTCCTTATGGAAAGCAGCTAAGCGCCAAAAAAGACCACAGGCACAAAACCCTCCAGTAAAATCTGAAGATGGTAAATGGATTGGAAACCCAAAACAAAAGACTGATCTCTTCGCTGAACATCTCGCAAATGTTTTTAAGCCATTTTCAGCAAGTACAGCTACAGATCCATTACAGTTTGTTGATAGAAACGACGAATGTGAAATTCCTTTTGTCACGCTCAAAGAAGTAAGAAGTATGTGTCAACATAAGTTGTCTAACAAAAAATCACCACGGTACGATCTAATAACTGCTCAGGTTTTTAAAGAAATGCCTTCAATAGCCTTCAAAAAACTCCATTTTATAATAAATGCATGCCTTCAACTAAGATATGTGCCACATCATTGGAAAATTGCAGAAGTCATTGTTATACCTAAAAAAGGTAAGCCACCAGCAGAAGTAACATCTTACAGACCTATATCGCTTATACCAATCATGGCAAAAGTTTTCGAAAAGCTGCTTCTGAAAAGACTAAGCAAAATAATAGAAGAAAGAAGACTTATTCCGAGCCATCTGTTTGCATTTAGAAATTAACATTCCACGATAGACCAAGTGCATCGGATAACGGATGTTGTGGAAAAGGCACTTCAAGAAAAACAAGTATGCTCGGCTATATTCTTAGATGTTGCTCAAGCCTTTGATAAGGTTTGGCACTTGGGACTTGAGTACAAACTGCAAAGGGATCTTCCCAGGCAGTACTACGAAATACTGAAATCCTACGTTACGAACCGACTCTTTAGAGTACGGTACGACCAAAATTACTCGGAACTTAAGAAAATTGAAGCCGGTGTACCACAAGGAAGTGTCCTAGGACCAACCCTGTATCTGTTATATACAAGGGATATTCTATATTGCTGAAAAAAATGGTTTTAAACTAAATTAATAAATAAAGGACATTCTTGTAGTTCTTTTGTCTTTTTTAATCATACTATCCTCAGCGATATCATTTAATTATTTTACCATTAACATGTATATCTACCTCTTCAATGACTGGCAACATGATTTAGCTTTTTCTTAAATTACAAAAGCAAGTTACCAGTTCTCGTTTTATTTAATGCTAATACCTGACGTTAATGTGTTTTTGTTTTAATCATACCATTCCTACACATACTCGTATTATTTTTTCCATTGACAGTAAAACTGTTTCTCGATAGCTTCTAAAGTAAAGTAGGTAATAAAAAATTGAATATACAATATTTGGGTATACCTACCTATAATGCATTTTTTGTATGATCTGGATCTCATTAGGGTTTTTTGCAACTATAGTAAAAAAATGTTTATGAAAATCTGCTGACCACTGTCCGAGTTCCGACAGTGCACTGCACGCTTCCAAAAAAAAAACGCACCATCCCAACTGTCATAAATCATAAATATCCATAACAATATAACAAAAGACAGAATTATAGTTCGTCCTCTGTCATAAATTAAAAACGCACTTCTATTTGGATATGCTTGTCTCCAGACGGAAAATAAACTTCAATCTATAAACAGATTTTTCTTAAACAAAAACCTACAAATATAAACTTCTACCTAAAGCAATAAATATTAAAAAAAAAATATATTCAAATTCATCTTAAAACTCATGCTGGGCCGAAGGGAAATAATTTGCTTTAGAATTATTCTTCGGAAACTAATTAGACCGATGGACGGGACCTGCCACCAAAGTAGCAGTTCAGCTTCCGAAAAGAACCATCAATATTATGAAAATATCGTGTATAGGTACCTATACATGTCTTCTCAATGGCTGACGAAGACGATAAATTTGACAGCCAACGTCCCAACACATGAAGTTCATTTAATATTTATTTACCTGCTACATTCAATATGAAAATAATAATAACTCAATTTATTAAAGTGTAAGAAATACCTCTTCATACTCGTATACAAATATATATGCACTCCCGCACCCGAACTCACACTCACTCTGTATAGCTATAAAAATCATTAGAGTTTGATGTGAATGAATTTTTAGTAGCACACACATTCCAGTTATGATATCGTCAATCGTGAATTGAATTTAACTCCATCAGCTTCAGCATCTCGCCATCATAGGCTCACTAAAGTGTGGCAACTTTTTATAGGCTTCGTAATGGAATTCTAATTGAAATGATTGCAAAGGAAAAAAAAAACGAGAGTGCGAAGAGTGACGATGCCGACGGCTCTGATGTCGCTCGTAGGTTGTGATGTGGAATATAAAACAAACGTTTCCCATCGCTACCACCACCGGCAAGTTTATGAGGAGTTTTATGTCCGATTTATGTCGTGTAAACGATACCATAATCGTAAAAATATCAAAACAAATCGTAAAATTCGACAATCAATGTTAAGCATCGAACGAGGAAGATAGATAAGAAAGAATTTCTTGCCGCACAGCACCGCTCCGTACCACATAATTGGAGTGTATACGAATATGAATATATCTACCCAGGACATTTTTAGATATTAATTTAATTGGTTAAAGGCTGAAAGAGGAAGCGTCACATTTTAGAATTGTTTTTTTTTTTTTTTTGTTTATGATGGAGTTTTATTTTAATGAATTGATAATAATAATAATATTGTAGGTTGTTGTTGTAAAGAATTGAATGGGTTTGTATAGACACAAACGAGGTGGGAGTAGGTATCTGATTTTTTGTGAAATATACAAAATTTGGATTTCATTGATTTTTGTTTTTCAAATTTTTTAGATAATACAAGTTTTGAGACATCAAATTTCATGTGAGATCAAATTTAACCATGTAATTTTAACGAAATTACATAAATACATAAATAAGTCATTTTTTATTTGCTGACACTTGATTTTGGTACGAGGTGATGTGAAAAAACAAAGCGAGAAAATCAGAATAAGCCGAGTTTTGTGTTTGTATTTTACTGGGCTAAAAAACCTATACGGCAATACGGTATTGAATTATTAATAACGTGACTCCCCTATCCCCCTGGCCAAAAGGGTTAATTCTAAGTATTTTCTTATTAAAACTTTATTAAAAATTTATTTTGAAAAAAAATACAGGGTGGCGCACCAATTGTGCTACAATAAGAAATTCAAATAATTTTTTTTTTAATCGATGTATTTCATTTATTTTTTTTTTTATTGGTTAGAAAATTAAATTTTATTTTAAATAGTTAGTTGTTTTTAAAGATTATAGACCGCAAATGAACTCCACGCTATCCCACGCATATGCGGCACCTGATCAAAAAAATATTCATTGCGGCCTGAAGAGTTGAAGTTGGGATCGCCTCAATTATTGTCGTTATGGACTGCTTTAATTCAGTTAAATTCCTGGGCTTCGTTTTATACACCTCTTGCTTGACATAACCCCATAAAAAGAAGTCTGGTGCAGTCAGGTCAGGTGACCTTGGGGGCCAGCGAACAGTGGAGTTCCTAGAAATTAATTTGTTTGCGAATTTTTTGTTTAGCTCCGCCGTAACTGGTCTGGCTATATGTGCAGTTGCTCCATCTTGCTGAAACCAAACGCTGTTGAATGGTATACGTCTTCGGCGCAGTTCTGGGTGAAAAAACTCCTTCAACATCTTTAAATAACGGTCCCCATTGACAGTAACGGTTACACCGTTTTCTTCAAAGAAGTACGGCCCGACAATATACCTTGATGAAACTGCGCACCACACAGTGACTCGTTCTGGGTGCAGTTCCGTCTCATGGAGCATTTCTGGATTAGATTCATTCCATATACGGCAATTTTGCTTGTTTACATTGCCGTTAAGATCAAAATGAGCCTCATCAGACATGAACAAACAATTGATCAATGTGTTGTCTTCTTCGGCCATTGATATCCTTTTTTGGCAAAATTCCAGGCGAACAGGCAAATCCTGAGGGTTTAACTTGCTAATAATTTGGACTTTGTACGGAAACAAGTTTAAATCGTCATGAAGTATCCGTTGTAATGACCGTCTACTAACTCCAATTTGCCCCGATAAGTTTCGGGTCGAAACGCTCGGAATGGCCTGTATTGCAGATGCTACTGCTGCGATTGTATCCTGAATATCGATGGTACGGCCTTCGTGCGATGCTTCCATATTCGGCAAACATGTTTACAAACCTCATAATGGTCCATCTACTCGGGGGATTACCGCCAAACTCCCGCCTAAATTCCCTTTGGACGGAAATGACGGACTGCAAAGCATGGTACCGTTGCACTATCCAAATTCTTTTCTCCGTATCCCAAGCATCCATTTTTATAAATGTAAATAGTAACCTACAAAATAAAAAAAAAATAAGCCGATTGCACACACAGAAACAAAGTTATTACGTTTTATTTTTGTAGCACGATTCGTGCGCCACCCTGTATTTAAGGAATTTTATGTCTAACTAGAACCGTTAAGAATTGATAGCATCCCAACTAACATACTCTCGAGAGCTTAGCTCCCATTTTCTCAAAAAAAACTCCCATAATGCTTTTTCAGATCTTATTGCTACACTTAAGACTTGATCTCTCATAATGACACATTAATTTGTCTCATAGTATTTTTATTAAATGATTTAAGCATTTTCTTGCACCAAATCACTCTAATCTTATACCTAGAACAATTATTACTCCTGTATGTAAATTGAAAGTCTTATAATAATTTTGTCTTCAAAGTTAAACTTTAAACGTCATTTTTAAGTCTTTAAAATCTCTTAACAAGAGCTAATAAAGTAACAACTACAAAACTCTAACTATAGGATTCATATGAGATGTTGCACTGACAGCAGCTTTATTTGATTCATACAACAGTCGTTCTTTTTTTTTAACGTTTTGTACATTGTTTTCTGGCGTTCAGTTTTCTATGGGTTGGGCTATCTGAAGGAAACATTGAATGCTGATGCCGATTACTATTACTACTATACTATACTATTATTACTGTTTTTAATTTAGTGACGATTGTGAACTTTCGGTGATAGACTTTTTTTTATTTTATTTCGGTGTAAGTTAAGGTTTTTCTGACAAAATTACGCTTGAAAATTTGACTAAAATATTCATGTAACGGCGTAAGCCCATTGTAAACATTTTAATTTTTTAAACTTCGTAAGTCTGTCACAATTTGTATGGAAAATTAGAGAGATTTACGGAGCTTAAAATTTTACTACGTCTATAGTTTTGTTGCGGAAAGTTAATTTTTTGATATTCTTTGTTCATTTATTCCAAATTTATTGTTCAGAAAAGTTAATGCATAAAATTTAATATTTCGAACTTTGAGATTTCATCTTTTTTTTAAACATCAACAATAATTCACATTCTTAAGAAAAAAGGGAACGCATCATCGATTTGTTCCTGGTTCGTTTAATAGATGTCAAAATAAAGTCGCATAAAAGCATCAGACTTCTCATAAAAAAGTGTTTATTTACATACCAACATAAATGGACAACACTCCCATAAAAATGTCTTTTTAAGAGTTAAAAGTATCTATACGACAGCAGCCATTTTTAAATTTGAACGAAGTGTTTTTTGTATAGTTTGAGGGTTACCGTGTTATGAAATTAAATTTAGAAATAATTTATTTGGTTTCCTATTATGATGAATCTATTTAAGGTATATTTACGTATATACGTGTATTGATATTGATGTTTATTTCGTTCAACATCAAATGCAAAAGAAGTATTTTTACAAGTATATTCGTAATGTGAAATTTTGTATTTCAATACTGTGCTTAAGTTCTTTGTCTCTTACCCTGAGGCCACACGAGCCAGTACTGGCTAGCCAGTCGCAATACACTCACGCTTTTTTACCGACACATACAAGCATGAGCAACTGGCTCGTCAACTGGCTTGCTTTTTTCGTAGCCAGTTGGGAAGCCAGTAAAGCAGCCAATTACAGGGTTCGGCAGTACTTTTTCGGAGCAGATTTGGAAAAAAAGTCTTAAAACTAAAATTGACTCGCATTTTATTTCACAAAATATTAATAAAATAAGAATCGGGGAGTCAAAGTTTTATAAATTTGCTAATGCTCTTTTTATTCACTCGTTTAGTGCAGTTGGATTTAAACTGCATTCCGGTGGTCAGTTTTAGTTATTAAATCCAGATAAATACTGAATTTTATATTATGCACTTTTCTTGACATTTTAATTTCAAGAAGTGATATCAAACCTAAGATTTTTCAACAGAGTTTAACCAAAAATTTGTTATAATTTTCATGCATTGTTTTTGGAAAATGAATTGGCTTACTCAAGATTCACATGCCTCGCCGTGGTCGTCGAAACGTAGTTACCATTATCATGGTCATTAAGCTCGTCTCGCTATGATCTCGCCATGCCCATTTACACGGGAATGGGTCTCGCTATGGTCTCGCCATAACATTTACACGCTGTCCTTTGCATTGAGCATGTTTTGCCATCATCTCGCTTGGGTCTCGCCATAGCCTCCCCAAAGTTTTTTTAAATTGAATTTTTCAAAGTGATTAAAATAAGCTATAGGCCTCGTTCAGTGTGTTTTTGGGTCCTCTTACCATTCGAGAAGAGAACCAAAAAATTGGAGAATAAATTGATTAAGCGGTGAGAAGGCTTTTCCAAACCAAAGTGAATAAATTGTCTAGTGAATTCCCATCGCGTCAGTGTACTTGCTCTCATTTAACGCCATGGAAAGAAATTCTGACAAGTAAAATTTTAATTTTCTTTCTGATGGTTTTGCGTTGGTTTGGGAGAGCTTTTACAGAAACAAGTAAAGGCTCTCCAGAACCAACGCAAAACATTCGTAACGTTCTGTTCTTTGGCTACCTTCTATTTTTTTCACTGAAATCGGAGTAGATTTATTCCATTTGGATTAACATCCGAACCCTGGCCAGTATAGAAGCCAGTACAGCATGCGACCTACGTCACAGCCAATAAACGAATAGGAACTTGACAGTCAATGTATGTATCCAATTGGCTAGCCAGTACTGGCTCGTGTGGCCCCGGGGTTAGGAGCATCATCAAATTGAAATAATGACATTTATTTACAGAGCATCAGAAATTCGCACTGTATAGTGACAAAATTGAAAGTCAGTAATCATTGACAGTTTCGTTATAAGAACGTGAAACAAATATTTAAAAATATAAATTCTAACTTATTATTTTTTCATTAAAACGTCTCTTAACCTCTTGTAAATTCTTAGATTACAAAAAACAGGCATACAAGATAAGACCATCAATTCGGCATATTATACGCTATTACATCTTTTTCGTCATATACCATGAATAAGTACCATAAATAATGTCAGCATAAAAAGTACTATTCTTGTTCAAAGCAAACATCAAGGTAACCCTTTTTTCAATTCAAAATAAAATTAAAATAATTTAAATATCAATTATTTTGAAAGTGCTTCGTTATTTTTTGAAGTAAAATGTGTAAGTTAGTACAAAAAGTTTCAATCGCACTAAGATTTAACTCCACATTTGTGACAAACTATAATTATACTAACGTCACCATGAAATGAAAATATAAATTCACACATTAATTTTTCAACATGAGACAATGACGATGACACATACAGACATAAATACTTCGTACCAAGTTTCCGAAGGAAGTATACAAATGTGAAAGATAAGTATCTGTTTTCTTTTTATTAAACGCATACTCTTTCTCTTTTCATCAACTCCTACAAGAAGTGACGCATTCTCCTAACAAGAAGTGACGCATTCTCCTAACAAGATTAATGAAGCATTTGTCATCCCATAGGAACAATAAAAATGTTTCTATAAGAGGAAATTAACTCCCATAAGTGGGCCATTTAAGGCTTCTAACATTTTCATAAGGATGTAGGAGTACTCTCCTAGAATTAATATAACTCCCGAAATAAAGTCTCACAAGCCTCTAGGAAACTCTTATAAGAGGAAAATTGTTACTTCGGATCCTACCATTTTTTTGATATGAAACCGCATTACTTTATAGCAAGTAAAAATAATGTGAAAAGAGTGGCCCTATGAATCAACTCCCGACATAATTAACTCATACAAGCCTAAATAAAATAAATCTCACCAAATTAGTTGGTGGGACCTAGTTTTCATAAATTCTGTAGTTTGTTTAGTGGGGACTTAGTTCAATATGAATTAAGTTCCACTGAACTAACTGCCCATCTTGCAAAAAAGAAGGTGGGAATCAGTTCATTTTTATTTTTTCGGTGAAACAACATAGTAGGCAAAATTGTATAGTATTTAGTTTCGAAAAAGGAATATACTTACCATAATTAATTATTAAAGAGTGACAAAAAGTGATGGATCAGTGTTAGGAGGGAAAAAAGCAGAAAAAATCAAAAAAATAAATATTTTTAAATTTTTGTCTAAATTGCACATAGCTTTTTTTGGGTCAAAAATAGAGTCAAATATGCCATATGCCATATTTAAAAGTATTTTTTTTTAATTGGCAGAGCTATAGCTACCCATTTAAACATTAACATTTCTTATGATTTAATATGTATCAGTGTCTAAGGGCCAATTTTTCCATGCGAAATCATCTTAGTCTCGGGGTTTAACCTGAGTTAACCTCAGAAATTTGTCCTTTAGTCAATTTTAATTCTCAATAAAACCTTATCTTGTGAGCTAACTCAGAGGTGCAGGGAAACAATTCCACGGGCATCTGCTCCACATGGGAGTTTATTCCATCATAAGTGGGAACCTGTTTCACTTTCCAAAGTGCAATGTATTCTCACTAAGAGACGGAATTTATTGCACTTTTTAGTGAGAAAGATCTCCACTTGGAAAGTAGAGTTGTTGCCCACTTCGTATAAGAATCAACTCCACTTCTTTTTCTATGATTCGTTTTTAGGAGGTATTTTTTTTTTAACATATAGTTTTTTTAAATCTAGATTCTTTTAATGCAAAAGAAACTTTGCATAACACCCAACCCCGCACCCACCACAAACCCTTTAATGAGCCCAAGCAGGGGGACTGCATACCTCACTATTTTTCCGCCATAATGCTGGCGTATTTCTGTAAATAAACAATGACATTTTCTATATTTATGAATCAATAATATCCCAAATTCCAAATTTTGGATGGGAAAAAATTCCGCAAAATTTTGAGTGTAGTTAGTTCCCTCTCTCGTGGTGATAATGAATTGCACTTTGAAAAGTGGAATAGATTCCTACTTATGATGGAATAAACTCCCATGTGGAGCAGATACCTGTGGAGTTATTTCCCTGCACCAAGTCAGACACTAATTTGAGTGCCTTTTCTCTTCGACGCCATCATCGCAATCTCGATTTCGATAGTTCACAGTATCGCATATCGAATTGTATAGTTAGATTTTTGACATCTAAAAGATTAACTTAATTCTCAATTAAAAGACAATTTTTGAGTTAGATCGGGGTTATTAAATTTTCAAGATTAGCTAGTTCAGAGGTAACTCTGTACTAAATAACTATACAGGCCTAAGTTATACAAACAGTGAAAACGTTAAAAAAAATGCCTAGGTGCTACCAACACTGGTAACTTCCCATTGGTGCCTAGAGAAATTTGAGGCCCGATGTTATTTTATTTTTAAAAAATCGCCAATTCAAGATATTTGAAAACGTTCTAAGATGTCTTATATGCAATGAAGTGAAGATTAGTGAGCAGAATTAAATTAACCCAAGGCCAATAACATTGCTTGTTCTCAAGATATTTGAGAAGAAAAACTTCTTTAAAAATTTTTGGTAAGGTTTCTTGTAGTTTTTTCACTTAAAAAAAAAACAGTGTGTGTTGAATTATTTTACAAAAGCAATCAAATATATATTATGAACTAGTGTATAGAATTAAATTAACCCAAAGCCAATACCATTCAGTGTGATCTCAGGATATTTGGGTGAACAAATTTCAACGATTTTTGGTTCACTTTTTTTTTTAACTATATTTCGAAATTTTTTGCAAGTCCTATCAATTATTAATTATAAACTAATCAAATCAACCTAAAGCCAACATCATTGTTTGTTCTCAAGATATTCGAGAAAAACCACTTTTTCCAAAAAATTTCAGCTACTTTTTTTATTAAAAAAAAAGCTATAAGCTTATACGTTTTTAAATTTTTATAAATTCTTAAACACTTTAATATGCGTAGAATAAAATTAACCCGAAGTCACTGGCATGATTTGTTCTTGAGATATTCGAGACTAAAGAAACTTAACAAGGGTTTTTTTTAAATTGCTTAAGTAAAAACAACTGATCATTGAATTTTTTTTAAAAGTCCTTTCTGCACGTATTAAAACATTTATCTATAGAAAAAAATTATTTGAAGTTGATATCTTTATTCGTTCTTGATCTATGTTGAACGAAATAAAGCGAAGGAACGTACGAACATACGATCGTACGGACGTACGTACAGACACAGGCATCTCTCTTAAAATTATGGATTCTGATTCTACTGGGCTCAAAGCGTGAAAATGCGTCCAAATTTTCGATTCAACAAATCGGACCAATTACAATAACTTTCAATAGGAAGTTGACAAGGTTTTGGAGCTTCTTAGGTTAGACATGCTTGGAATGGGCTCATATCGGGTTTTGCCATAAGAGCTACAAAAGTTTTTTTTAATTAAACAAAAACGGTTTTGGATATCAATGAAATTCTTTATTCCTGTGAAAGTACGTTCGTTGCCATTATGTATGGAACTCGATTTCTTTTGCATGGCCACTACGGGCACGCTTGTCGAAGTCCAGACGCTGAACCCAATTTTCCACGGTTTTCAAGCATAAATCGGCCAATACTGCTGCAATTTCACGTTCGTACGAAGTTCATCAATCGTCGCTGACTTGTTGGCATAGACCATAGACTTGACGTAGCCCCACATGAAATAGTCTAACGACACCGGCGTCAAATCGCACGACCCAGGCGGCCAAGCGACTGCTATTTCGTGAGATAAAACGTTCTCCAAACTTGGTTTCCAATAAATTGATTGTGACATTCGCTGTGTGTCTTGTGGCGCCGTCATGTTGGAACCAATTGTCCTCTAAGTCCATATCATCCAATTAGGGCCAAAAATATTCGGTTATCATTGAACGGTAGTGATCCCCATTCACAGTAACGTGCCGGTCTTGATCATCACGGAAGAAGTACGGCCTAATGACGCCGCTGGCCCATAAACCACACCAAACCGTAATTTTTTCGGGATGCCATGATGACTCATGGAGTACGGGTGGATTGCTGCCTGAGCAATACCGCATATTTTGTTTATTGACGAAGCCATTCAGCCAGAAATGAGCCTCATCGCTGAAGATGATTTTTCGATGAAAATCCGAATCATTTTCAAGTTGTTGCTCAGCCCAATTCACGAACATACATACATACACGAAGCGGCTTCAGTTCTTGCGTTAATTTAATCTTGTAAGGGTGTAGGCCAAGATCTATTCGCAAAATTCGCCACAACAACGTCACAGAGATGCCCAATGCTTGAGAACGACGTGTGAGAGACACATTTGGGGTTTCTGCAACTGAAGCCTCAGCGGTAGCAATATTCCCGACACTACGAGCACTTCTTTGTCTCACTGGCACGGCACGAGAACATTTTGTACTGTGCCTGTGGATTCAAATTTTTCCACTAGACGCTCAATTGTTGATCTGCTAGGACGATTATGACGTCCACGGCGCTCTTAACGTTGAGGCCACTGACTCCGAATTTCGGTAGTAAATTTTAATAATATATATCTTTCCATCATGAAATGGCGAACCTTAGTGAAGAGAAATGTCAAAAGTGCGGCAGGAAATATGGCGTCGTTTGCTGTTCCTGTCGCTCTACTTTTGTAGCGTCCCTTTTGAAAAACCCACATTCGACTATAATAGTTTTAAAATAAATTAGAAGCTATCCTCTTTAAAGTGTTAAAACATTTTTTTTCATAGCCTTTAATTAGAATTTTTGAAACTTTTAATTTTGGTAGTTACAGTCGTCTATAGAAAATGAATGGAATTTCATCCTATGTTCTAATTATTTTGACTTCACATTTGCACTTCATCTGAAATCAACTTAGTTCCTAGAAATTCCATTCTAAAAAATAGGGTAAAATCTTATAACGACTTAAAATTTTGAAAATCGATAATTACTAGAATTAAAAAATAGGCAAAGTATCTTAAGTCATATTTTACTCTATAGCTCCCAAAATATTAACAATATTGCTTTATGGTAAGTTTTAAAAAAAGTTAATAAAATTAAAGCTAAAATAAAATTAAGTTTAATTTTTACCATTTTTGATAAAAAATACGGTAATTGACTTTTTCCAATAACTATAACAAATAACTTTAATCAGAAATTTTCAGTTCTGGAAGTGCATTTTTGTATTCACCTAACTCCCTACGATCCAGAATTACATAATGAATGAAATACGCAAAAACTTATAATAGAAGGACTTCCATCTGGATGATGTTATAAGATTTGCATGCAGCAACAATTTACAGTATTGAGTTTGGTGATGAGGATGACTAATTGAATATCTACGTAAGCCAAAACCAAAGTAACAATTATTCAAGTTTGCTTTTGGCATTCCAATTGCATTTGCAGTCGTACATATTTTTTTACTTGTATTAATTTTAGAAGCTGAAAGGTATAGAATTATTAGCTATTGATATGAAATAAACATTGAACGTGTGTCCAAAGTCTACTTTATTGTGAACGAATTGTTTTCAAAAGTCATTAAGGCAATTTCGGTCGTGATGGGTTTCATAACTTTTTGGGGGGAAGAAAATTTGTCATTTAAGTCACGTGCGGTGGGCAAGAGATTAGAATGGTTTCAAATTTAGCATGAATCCGCCCCCGATATTGTGTTATGTATATCCATATGTACGAAACTAACTAAAGGATATAACCTAAGGGTGCACACGTTATACATCAGGCATTCTCTCCGGTTCGGTTGTGGGATATCATGCTTCGTATTATATAGGATATGGTGACTATCACCAAGAGATAGATGTCTTCAATGGGATATCAGTTGACACGTTATCCAATATGGGACGGGATGTTCTCATATCGAGAAGGGAATATAGTGTATCTACCTACCTACACATTATTTTATGTATGCCCAAAGATAAAAACCTCCATTGGTGATATATTACCAAATTAGGGACTGTTTTTGAGAGTGCTCCGGCTGCCATGTGGAAATGATATATTTATGGTTTTATTTTTGGGTAAATTTGTTACCCTTGTCGTTGTTGTTTTTGAGTATAAATAAACTATAAAGCATAAAGGTATACCTAAATCTTAAAGTGAGTCTTAAAAATGGGTCATTCATATATACTATAGTAGGTATAGGTGTGATGATGAAAACACTTTCAAAATGAACTTCAAAGAAATACTTCTTTAGGGTTATAATAAATTATTATTTTCCATCAAACTTATTTTTGAAAGTGAAAGGATTCAATGGGGAACGATAAAGATATCGATGTTGTTTGGATTCATTTTCTATAAATATCTACCAACACCTTGTAGCTATGAGTCAGAATAGTTTCCAAACTTTAAATATTTTAAGAACTTTAGTTCATAATTTATTTCAAAACTTAGATACATACTTATTCATTTAAAATGGCTTTTAAGTGGTTTTTTGTAAAATTATTTAGAAGAGGTAACTAAGCGGTATGTTTATGTCGCCACATATTTGATTTATAAAAAAAGACATATTCTATGCCATCCATCTTAGATCATAAAATAAAACATTTTGACTTGGGTGATTTTCATTGTCTTTCTATGCAAAATTTAATATTTTTGGCAAACTTCATGAGTAATTTATTTTCCCGTGGGTAGGTGCAAAATCTGCATGAGGCTCTATGAGGACCGAAAAATGCGTGATCATAGTTGTGTGAGACTCTTACAACCCTAAATTCACCTCCACTTCCCGATTATAACTAAGTTGAAACTTATTTAGCAATTTTATTTTTAACGAAGTTAAATAACGTGTTGCAGGTTACTTATCGATGAAAGTTCCTGCCTATTCCAAGATTGTAAAGCGGTTTTCTGTTCGCCGCACCAAGTCGGAAGATTTTGTTCTTCACAGACGGCGGTGGTAATATATTTACTTTTTTATATGTAAAGTCTACCTGGACTGAACTCTGTTCATTGAGCGCTATTTGACATGTTTTTATCCACTCATTGGCATTATTAGGAGCATTTTGTAATTTAATTGTAGCTTCGCTAATCGTTTTTCCTACTGCTAGTATTGCAGTATCATCAGCAAACGTGGCTACGATAGTGTCTTCTGTTTGAGGTATATCGCGTATGAATAAAAGATACAGAACGGGACCTAATACACTCCCTTGTGGTACTCCAGCCACCATTTCTTTGAAATAAGAATAATCATTTCCGTATCTTACACGAAAAAGTCTGTTACCATAAATATCCGTTTAGAATGTTATAAAGTCCTTCAAGCAGAACTTGTCTTAATTAGAATTTGAGGCCTTCGTGCCACACCTTGTCAAATGCCTGCGACATGTCCAAAAAACTGTCGGACAGATTTTCTTTTCTTCAAGAGCTCTCTGAATTACGTCATTAATTCTATGCAATTGATCAATTGTCGAATGATGTCCTCTAAATCTGAACTAATGTTCTGGTATTAATTGTTTCTTTTCCATTATCGGCTGCAGGCACAGGAGTAGTATTCTTTCAAAAACTTTTGATTTAATAGGAAGAAGCGAAATCGGCCTGTAAGACTTCTTTTCGTGAGATGGTTTGCAAGGTTTCAAAACCATTATAGCTTCTGAAACTTTCCTTTGATAGTTCGGAACATATTCTAACCTTAGAGCGGCATTTATTATGTAAAGAAGGCCAAAAAATCCTGTACGGGGGAGCATTTTTAAAATTTCTGCCATAGTTAAATCATATCCTGGAGCTTTATTGGACTTAAGCTTTCTTTATTTCTCTTTTTAAATGTAGCATTTCTTGTTATGTAGCTTTCATTTAAGGTAAAATTCGTATTAATATTTTCATTGAGTTCTTGTCCATCGAACGGCTTAAAGGTTTCCTCTAAGTAATCAGCGGAAACCATCGTTTTTTCATTGTCAATTTTAGTCCATTCATTTTGGCGTGTCTTAATCGGGGGCACTGGAAGCTTTAGTTTTTTTTTTTTTGTTGTTTCTATAGCTTTCCAGAGAGAGTATTTGGATTCTTTCCCCGCTGTCAAGCCTTCAAGGTAATTTTCAACTTCAAGGTTTTTGAAAACTGATATCGCCGTTTGTAGCATATTACTCAAGCGATTTAAATGAGCACTATGTAGAGGAGCACGGGTTCGCTGCCATTTTTTACGTGCTTCTCATTTCTCTTTCACTTCAAGTACATCCTTTATTTCCTGAAGATATTTTATATATTTATAGCAATGCACCACCAACAACTAAGTTTGGGCTTACTGTCGTAAATTTACTCTTTTCAATTTTGTAAAAAGGAGGGCAATATATGGAAAAGACATTAAAAGGAATATTTTTAGTTTTAACCTGTTCAGTATACTCAACTGCATTGATTACGCCTCTACTTTCAGGCCTATTGAGTGTTCAACGCACTCTTTTATAAATGATTTGATGGATTAACAGCTTGGTAGTCATGAATTTTAAGATTTGATTCCTTTTCAGCATGCGTTTCTGACATAATGTCGATATAATTTCCTGCATTAAACATCTCTCATTCTCCAAGTTTTTGCCATAATCCGTTGGCATTCCACCTAAAAATTTTAAACTTGTCCACAATATATTTTTTTGAAAGAGGTCGAAAACAAGGTAGGGTAGTTAAATAAATTAATAATTAAAAAAAAAATCATTTTTCACTGGCAGCGCAAACTATACTCAAATGGCTTGAAATTCTATGATACTCGTATGTAATCCAAGGAGCTTATCTAGGGAGGGTTGAAAACCAATTTTGGCTTCCACGATTACCTTTGAAGTTGCACTCATGTTTTTTGATGCATTGTATAATCACCAACGCCCTATCTGTGGACTACGAGATTTTAACTTTTTGAATTGCCTTTAATGAAGCTTTTGACGCCTATACTTCTGTTTTTGCTATCATTCACACCCAAAATATGCTATCGGCTATTAGTCTATTATTTCCGAAACACAAGCAGATAGATAGAATTGTGCCATCCACTTTGTTCGTGTTCCCTATTTTCGTAATGTCATGTTGATATCCTGAGAAAAAAACCAGGTATAATTAACCAATTTCTGGTTTATTATACCTGATTTTCAAGTTGTTATTTTTCAACTCGGTAGATCAGGTTAACTGCTTGACTGAAGGATTTGGGGTATAAGTGCACTGCGACCTTTAAGATCTATTGTGTCCCCGTCTAGAGCTGGATGAGGTTTCTCATACTACACCACGTCCTCCAAATTTGTTTCCTTGAGGAACTTGAGATTTGGAGTGTTTTTAGAGAGGGTAGTTCACTTTCCTCTATCTGGTAATTTTCCAGATACCTGTGTCTTTATTATTTTATGCTTGTTCCTTTATTGTGAGACCCAAGTAGCAGTTTGGTCTGTCTTAGCGTAAGGTTAACTGCTTACTCAAATGTCGTGTTAAATCAACGTAGGTTTCAAGTAATATCTGCATGACTTCGTGTAAATTTAACACTGCCAATTATACCTGAAAATCTTGCTAATTTTACTTGTAAATCTAGTTAACTTTCAATGAAAATCTTTTTTAAAAAACATGGATGAAATATTCAATGTCCTGAAGATCTAGTTAATTTAACATGATTCAACGTTGAATCAACTCTGTATATCCGGTAATTATTACGTCTTGGATCAAATTAATTTTGCATTGCTTTAAAAGTATAGAAATTAATTTACTATAAATTTTATTTTATATTTAAAAAAAAAATAGTTTTGAACTAGGAACATCTAACGCATAGGGATAGCACGCATCCCCTGGGCCACTTCGCTGCATACAAAACTTGTGTCAAATATTAATAAGTTGACACTGATTGATTTTGTTTATGGATGGCTTGTGTGTATGTGCTTTAACACTGTTAACAAGTTGAAACAAACTGACAGAGTATTTCATTAACGATGGCCCGTGGGTGTGTTTCAACATTGGTAGAGTGCTACTTTAACAGGCAGCCAGGTTCAATTCAAATAATTTTATTTGGATGGTATGTGTGTGTGTGTTTTAAGACTAGTGGCACGTTGAAATTAACAGACAGAGGGTTTCTTTCATATGAGGCCAGGTTAAATTCAACAGGTAAAAATTGTAAAACTAACCATATAAAATGTTACTTCCACCTGATTTGTGGTAAAATAGAAGTTCAAAACATGCAGTGTTAAAAAAAACACGATATCAGTTAAAATTAGCGCTATATTCTTGTCATAATGTCTTGTTTACCAGAATTAAGTGTTAAATAACATTGCACCTTCTTAAATCAACTTAAATATGGTAATATAGGCCACCAGGTTGATTTAGCACTTAATATAAAGTTATTAAAATCAGGTTAATTTCTGAAATGTCTGGTAGGGATTATTCAATTTTTTATATGGGATTATGCACATTTATATAAACTTAGGAGGACAACTATCTCAAAAATAAAAATAAACAATCTGAGAAAAGTTGTTTCTAGAGAACTTATTAATTGCTTAACAGTTAGGTGTGCAGCAAATTTAATGAAAACAAAAACTAAAATTAAAAAATTAAGGCAATAAGTAATCAATAAGGTCTCAACCACCAATTTTTTTCGAGTTACTTATCTTCATTTTTGATAAAGTTGTCCTACTAAATTCCTTATGAAGTTTGCAGGAAACGAATTTTTTCGCAAACCAAAAGAACAATAGCTTATTTTGTTTGACTAACTTATTCGCGATTGATAAGCAACTTATGATGTTAAATTTTTTGACGCAGAATAGTGTTGTCACCTTGAGATTTTAATACAAATTTAAACTTGTATGGAATATTTTTTAAGGCCAAGTAAAAATTACAAGCCGTAAAGATTCATTTTCTTTAAAATTAGTAAAAGTTTTAACGCGAAGAAGAACTTGCTTCAAGCTTTTAATTTATAGAAAAGTTTATTTTAATTGCTTATAATATTTTATATAGTCTAGGTTCCATCCAAACCAAGGCTTGAGAATGTCTCGTTTTTAGTGCATGCATATATCTTCGTTCCATGTTTTTTTGTGTTTTTTTGTATTTTTTTTTGTAATGCAGATACTTCCCATAACATCCTCCTGGATACCAATCTAGAATGTCCTGATGGAATCTCAATTCCACGGCTCACTGTTAATTTGAATTCTATCACCGAACTTCGTATTTAATCCTTTTTTGCTGCAATTCTCTTGTATTCTCCTGATGATGATGGTACGTAGATACAACATGTCCACTTTTGCATGTGGAGCAAGTCTGGTTTCAACTGAAAAGGATAATTTATACAAATGTGTACATATATGCATAGGTCTTTATATCTATCGATATATGTAGGTAGGTATGTACATGCTCCATAGCTGGAGGAGACATTATTGCATTCCGAAAATTTCGAATGCCACATCTGTGACATCATCCGCACACGAAATACTGATGCACTGCACATAGAGTCAGAGTGTGACTGACTAACCAACTGGCTCTGGCCAGAAGTTTGAATATTCTGCATTTGCTGCATCTTATCCTGATACCATGGAACCCGCAAGCCAGTTTTGCATACAAAATCCTCCTCTATACAACATCGGTCGATGATGGTGGGTCCTGGGTCCTGGTCGGTCACAATGTGCCCGAACCAGCTAGCAGGCCACTCAAAACTCACTTTGCATCCTTACCACTACTCTCTATGTAGTCCGTTTGCCCCGTCCTCGTGTCGCTGCCATCATACTAGAGAGCCAAAAGTAAGGATGTATCTGCATGTGCATACGAAAATGCAGCCATGATTTATGATCTGAAACAATATTGAGCGTACGAAAATTTATGGAGTGCTCTGTAAAAAATATTATTTTGTCAGTTTTTCCCGTGTCTGTCCAAAATACCAAAAAAGACTGAATAAAAGATACAAAAATAAAAATTATAAAAAAAAAATACCCTGCAGCGGCCGGCGGCTCTTATTTTTTTTAACCTTGTTTCCTTTGTTTTTACACATTTTTTGTTGATGTTCTTGAATTTCTTTCGAGAGCGGGCGGACTCAGGGTATTCGTTGGATTCTAATTTTTTTTTTGCTTTTTTGTTGCCTTAAAGTTATCCAACCTACATGATTATGGGTAGAGATATATTGATTGAAGAAAAGATGAATGGATTGGATACAAGTTTAGTCTGTTGTACCTTTATTCTTCATATCACTTGGCTTGAAGCAGTGTTTTTTTTTTCCTAACTCCTGACTGAACGGACCATCCAGCTCTGCGTTTCAAAATGAACTCGAGTACCTATACCTACCTATTTATATACTTGCGAAGGATGTCAAAAAAGCGTTATGTCTTATTTGTGCAGAATTCTTTCTTTCCGATTTAGCTTTTTGGAAGATTTATGAGAGAATTTTTTACTTATTGATGTTTTTATTTCGTTCATGGAATTTATTATCGCAAAATGTGGAGAGATAAGATGTAGTTAGACATAGCGTCTGAACTTTCGTGAAGATTAAAGGCTTACAATTAAGGTAAAGGGAAAAAACAACAAATTTTTCAGAAAACAATGAATAATTTCTGCAAAAGAATTTTTAATTATTATATGTCATTATGCAGTTTGACCTGATAATTAGTGCGTTGGACTGTCACGGTGGACGTTTTTAAGGTCAGCCTTAAAAAAAATTGTATATATTAATGTGTGATCCAAGAATCTATCGGGTAGTATTTTGTTGTCATGAAAAAGTGCCTCTCATCTAGGCCGTTCCTGTTTTCAGTCGCTTACAATCATGACATAGGGTCATATCGAAAACCATGTTTTTTAAATTTGCCTTCACAAGTTCGACAAGGAAAAAGTTGATATCTTTCAGACCTTGTGACCACTTGGAATCACACTTTTTTTTTTGTATGGTGAAGTTTTAGAGGGTAATCTATGGTAGATTGCGTGACTGCCAAAGATTCGACACTCATTCACTGTAAAGACTCCTAGTGCTCCTACGCAGAAAATGTTCGCAAAAAAAACTCTCTTCACTAATGAGGAAATCCTTACCGTTGAAGAATCGATTAGTAATCAGAACGACTAAGTGCATCTTCAGAGATCCAGGGAAGCATCTGAACTCATTTCGAGGGTTGAAAGAAACTCCTATCCAATGGTATGGTTTGGAGTGAGATATGATGGTGTTACTGACCTTCACTTTGTGAGAAAGGAGTGAAAACATCAGTGAAAGTTAATCAAACAACTGTTTTGAAAACTTTGTTAAGCCTTTAAACCAAATATAATTCGCCAAAGAGCAGTCGGCATTCCAAAACAAGATTCTTCTCCAACTCACATGGAAAAACAACAAGAGTGGCTCAAAACAATGTTACCAGCTTCATTTCAAAGGATGATTGCGCAATCAACATGTCCGGACCTGAACCAATTAAATTGAAAGCTGTGTTCTATTCAAGACGAAATAGCCTGCTCTGCTCAACATTGAAAAATTGATACACACGAGTGAGCCGTTGTTTATGCAGTGCACAATTTATAAGGTAATAGATGCTGCAATTGATGGTCGTTTCTTATAGAAAATGGTGGTCATTTCGAATGATTTCTTTCTATAAAATATAGCTAATAGCTTCACCAACAACTTTTGTTTCTTATTAATTTTTTCGTGAATCGGTATTTAAGAGTAGACTAGGTACTTTGAATGGCTATCAACCACCTAGAAAAAAGAACCCGTGGTATGACGAAGAATGCGCAGTATTGAAGCTGGGGACGGAAAATGCACGAATGCAAATGCTGCAATGGAAAACAAGAGCAGCAAGAGAGGAGTGAGGAGTACCGTGAAAAGAGAAGGAAAGAGAAGAAAACCCTGCGTAGAAAGAAAAGAGCATCCGCAGCCTCTCAGCTCAGGTATCTCGAGGAGTCTAGCACTGCCACCAACACACGCCGGTTCTACAAAATAGCCAAGCAACTGGCATGGTGTTATAAAACCGGCACGCAAGCTCTTCGAAACAGCGAAGGGAACCTAGTCAACGAAGCACAGGGAATTGTTGGCGTGCTTAAGCAGCATTTTCAACAGCTGCTCAATGGGCATTCTGTAGAGGAAGCGACAGGAGAACAAAGAAACATGAGACCAGTCAATGAAGATCCAGTCCCAGCGCCCAGTACTGAAGAGATTAAGAAAGCCATCCACAAGCTTAAGAACAACAAATCCGCCGGCTCGGATGGCCTATACCTGCGGAACTCTTCAAGTATGGAGGAGATGCCCTGGTAGGGTGCATACACCAGCTCATCAACCAAGTATGGGAGGAGGAAAGTATGCCCGACGACTGGTCAATTAGCTCCATATGCCCAATCTACAAAAAAGGCAATCCTATGTAATGCAAAAACTACAGAGGTATATCCCTGCTTAATGTTGCATACAAGATCCTATACAACGTACTATGTGAGCGTCTTAAACCTTTCTGCAACACTATGATCGGCACGTACCAGTGTGGCTTCAGGCCAGGCAGATCAACGATAGACCAAATCTTCACATTGAGGCAAATCCTGGAAAAGACCAACGAATTTCAAGTCGAGACCCACCATCTTTTCATCGATTTCAAAGCCGCATATGATAGAATTAGTCGCCAAGAACTTCTATTGGCGATGTCGGAACTCGGGATCCCGAAAAAACTGATCCAGCTATACCGCATGACGCTACAAAATACGCGGTGCAACGTGCAAATGGGTAACAGCTCATCCAAACTATTCCCGACATGTACAGGGTTCAGACAAAGAGATGCCCTATCATGTGACTTCTTCAACCTAGCCCTGGAGCAGATAGTTCACAAGAGTGGTGTTAACCTGGAAGGTACTATCTTCAACAGGTCTTCGCAACTGCTTGGCTATGCGGACGACATCGACATCATCGGCCGCTCCAAGCAAGCTGTACTATAAGCATTCACAGCTATTGATGAACAGGCGAAACGCGTTGGTCTTGAAGCGAATGAGGACAAAACAAAGTATATGCTATCAACAAAAAAATCTTCATCTGTCCATCGCCTAGGACAAAACGTCACTGTTGGTAGCAGTAATTTCGAGGTAGTCAAGGAGTTCACCTACCTCGGAACAAACATCAACCCCACGAATGACACCATAGTGGAAATCCGACGAAGAATTACCCTAGCGAACCGGTTCTACTTCGGTTTGGCCAAACACATGGGTTCAAAGCTCCTCTCCCAGAAGACAAAGTGCACGCTATACAAAACGCTAATTTTACCAGCTCTACTCTACGTCGCCGAGTGCTGGACGATAAGTAAAAAAGGGGAATTGATACTGGGCACTTTCGAGAAAAAAATTCTTCAGCGGATATTTGGTCCAATAAGCGAGGAGGGCGAATGGAGGAGAAGATTTAATCGTGAATTATACGAGCTGTACCAAGATGTGAATGTAGTCCAAAGAGCCAAAGCACGCCGACTACACTGGTTCGGCCACATCGAGCGAATGGACAACAATGCTCCAGCCAAAAAAATCTTCGAATCCCAGCCCCCAGGTTCGAGACGACCAGGAAGACCGAACCTCCGCTACAGGGATCAGGCGGTTTCCGACGCAAGAACGATTGGTCTCGATGACTGGAGGGAGCGTGCGAGGGACCGCAACCGATGGAAGACCGCAATATCTTAGGCAGAGACCTTCCATGGATCGGGAGCCGGATAAGTAAGTAAGTAAGGTACTTTAAATGATTTTCATCAACCAAAAACTAGAATAAAATCGTTAATTATTAAAATGTATAACAATGGACCTAGATTACTGCCTGTTACTTCATAAAGTGTGCTAAAATGGATGTAAAATGATGATCGTTAATCATCTAAAATTGATTACATATTCTCCATTGATCAAACAAAAATCAATTCGATATAGGAAACCATTGTTCTTAAGTGATAAAGTGAGAAGCACTTTTTCACAACCAGATACAGAATGAAAATAAGACTGTCGAGAGCACCTGACCTCTGAGGGCCTTAATCTCCCGGCGAGACCTATCTCACCTGCGGAGTTGATTGTGTCAACAAAACACGTTATTCTCAGTCCCGTCTCCATTGATAATACAGTGACGTTCAAGACATCAAAGGCTCGCTAGACCTCCCAACTAACAATTCCGCTTCTATATTCCTCCATGGATGCTTTCCGTTTTCATTCAACCTATGCATATAAGCTTTGCATAAAACTCCATAGAGTGAAAAGGCGACCTTTTCTCACTCCTATTGTACCTTTGTGGAGTTAATTATAACAGTCTTAAAGAAGTTCACATTAAATTAAATAAAAAAAAACGTGTTGCTAGAACCAGGAATCGAACCCGTGTCCCTCTGAACCAATTGTCTTACGCGCTAACCGCTCCAACAATCTCTGATATACAGTTTAATGCATTAAATTGGAACCACTTTTATCTAGAATTGCCTCGTATGAGACAAGAAGCATTAATAAGAAAAAACTTTCTTCAAGAAAATATAAAATAATAGATTAGTATGGCTATAACAAACACATATTTTTAATTAAATAAATGGAAATATAATAGATTAATTGATTAATTAATACCAACTTTAAGCATTGTCAACAATAAGAAATATATGTGCTCAGGTGCTAAATTGAATATAAATTATAAAATGGCCGATTTGAGCTTGGCGTCACCATATTCACTAATACAAGCAATATAGAAATAAAGACTAACATAAAGATTGCATAATAATTTTACGGGATGACTATTCAAGTGAAAGTATTATGGTTACTCCATAAGAGCATTATATAGAGATTAAAGAAACATTAGTACATCGCTTCTATCAAGCTGATATAATTTGCACCAGAAAATATTTAAGGATTCAGTAATGCTCCAATAAGGTATTTACTTTCTGTCAGAGGGCTAAATGGAGCGCTTTAGAAACAAATAACACTTTAATGTCTGAAATGAGAAGCAATTTTGTTAGTTTGGCTATTATTCGAGAAGCATCTCCATATCATCAATTTACTGGTTAAAAAGGATAACTTCCAATTTAACTTGATTAGCGGGATATCAAGTCTATCTTCGTTTGATATTTTTCTATCTATCGAGAATTGTAAGCAACTAAACCGGCCGTTGGTTGACAGAAAACCACAACCACCACCACCCACCCCGACCCCGAGAGTGCCTAAATAAAATCACAAAGCAAAATTGAGCTAATAATTAGCGAATCTTCTTTGTGATCCCGTGGTACACTGATTTCAGATGACTGAGCAAAGGTGAACTGTTGAGAATTATGGAAATCTTTAGATAACCAGTAATTCAATATGTGCAGTTAAATTCTTTCGAATAAAATCGCAAAAACGGTTCTTTGCTTTATGTCTATCAAACCCGCCGTAAAGCAGGGACGATAACCCTTGGTCTATGGAAAATGCTATCAGGTTTATAAATGGTATGATTTCTGTTACACACCTCATGACCTATTGTGATTCGCCGCATCAGTATCATAAGGAAGTTTGCAAGTGTTAGTATCAGGTGGATAAATTTCTCAGTCTTCCGAAAACAAGTCCGTAATGATCTGGGTATTACCTCATTGACCTCCACAAGCATTCCTCCTTAATCTATCGATGCGTTACCCAGGTGCTACGTCGTGGAAGAACACAGTTCAGACAAATTCAGAACGCGTAAAATGATCAGACTGCTGGTTTTTCCGAAGAAGATCCAACGAGCTTACCGAAATTACCAAATTCAGCATCTACAACAAGATACAGATAAAGAATAGGTTTTACATGGACACCTGCCAATTGAGGCCTAATTCCATGGTATGGCCTACCATACCTGACGGTCCAATTCAGAACTGGCTATCCTCGTTAACCCGCAAGCATCCAACAATGAGACACTTGCTTTAGCATGAAGGTTCTATCATCCAAGTACAAGTGAAAGAACCCCCATTACATGCCATGCACCACCATTGGAAGCGTGTTAAGTCAACTTCCAAAAATTTTGCCCTGCAGTAGCAATATCACCTTGGTGAAGTTTTGGTTATCTAATCAAAAGTGGTACAAACACTAATGATTCACCGTGAATTTGGCACAACCACAGCCACTACGGCACTCCTCCCCAAAGGAGCCAGCCCATATCACAAGAGGGCTGTGCTGAATTAGCAGGGAACACTTCTTATGAACCCGAAGTGCCTTTGATTAACTGATTTCAGTTCTGCTGTGTAAAGGTGAACAATCACTAAAGTTATGGAAATGTTAATAACCAATAACTGGCCATGCGCAGCCTTGCTCACTACGAACAACGACTGCAGTTTGTTTGATTAGTCTTCGCTTTGTTCCGTAGAATCTGCAGAAATCAGGAAAGATATTCTTTGCATAAATTGAACGGCTATGGGCCTAACAGTTCGCTTATGCCCCATAGCCTATTGTGCTTCGCTGCAACTGATCCAATAGGACCTTTCGCCAAAGTATAGTTCAGGTGATAGTAGTATTTTCAGTCAAGTGAACAAGTTCATCCTGATCTGGGTAATATCTATCTTCATTGTATGCTTTTAGCTACTAGTTCCATCTTCACGGCTGCATTACCAGATACCACCACGAGGAGGTGCACAATTCAGCACTTTTGAACCACTTTTGATAATCAGAGTCAATTGGTCCTTCCGGAGAAGGTCCAAAGAGTTCCGAACATCACCGTGACTCAATTCGGTATCTACAACAAGATACAGTAGGAACTTTTGAAAAAAATTTCTAGCAGAAGATTGGAATCAGTCTCTAGATTATGAATGAGAGTGCATTTGTGATATAGTTTGGACGTCACACCCATGCTGGGTACCCAAGGCAATAATTATCTTAATTCAATAAGCAGTTCAACCCAGTTTAAATTATTCATGTTAGAAAAACCTTTTCCATAGTGTTATTGAGGATCAGCTACGCAGTTGGTAGTGGAAATCCAATCTTTTTTAACTCTCCTCAAAAGAAATAAAGCATGTAATACCAGCAGAATTCCTTACAGCCAGTCACAATGGCTAGTATTCTACATTCGTTGATGAAGGCTCTTCGGAAAAAATAAAATATATCCCAGAAACAACAGGAAGGACAGTGTGATTGTAAGTCAAAGAAAGATTACATTATGAATTGTAACAATTGGGGAGATATGTATTTCAGTTTTGTCCATTTGTCCAAAACTATGTTCATCATTCTCGAGCGAATAAAAGTTGGAATCAAGTCTACACCTAAGAGGTATCCAGCTGGTTTCTGTAGTGGCTAGTTATGTGTCAACCATACTAAAACCATCAATATCACACTGAACTCATATATCCCAAAATAACTTTATTGAAACATCGCTTCCCAACTAACAATTTAGCTTGTATTAGGTAAAATTTTTCCAATTTGGCAAGTAATAGCTTGTATAGAGCTTGTATAAGGCAATCTGGAGCAAGCCAAGAATTTTTCACCTGAAATTTAAACAAATAGCTGCTATAAGGCCTTTAAATATGAGCTACACAAGCTCTATACAAGGCTCATAAATATAAGTTATAAATGGCTTGTATAAGGCCTTCCAAACTTTTTTACTGAAAATGTTAAAAATAATAGCTGCGACAAATCATTGCCAACAACTTTATAAGGCTTGCTTGTAAAGGCCTAAAACAAATTAAAATAATCAGTGAGGATCAACAATTGTGTCTTGGAAAATATTGTGCTTATAAAAAAATCAGATTAAAATAAATAAGAACTGTAAGTACCCATTGAACATCGTAAAACAGAAAAGAAGTGCTTACAGTAACATTGAACTTTTTAGCAAAACTTAAAAATGAATAACTCATGGCAAAAATTTAAAAGATCTGGAACCTACCAAAGACAAGTGAGAGAAAACAGAGAAGCAATTCTTAAAACAGCCAGAGAACATTCAAGAATTTTTGAAGAACAAAGAACAGATATTAGATTGCCACAGCTATTTTTTGACTGTCCCCTCTGCGTGAACGTGAAGTATATGGTATCCACTTATTCACTTTTGATTATATTTTCCTCAACAGCAAATTGGCATAGTGGTAGAGTGCTAGACTGGAACGAGGAAGGAATCGAATTCAAATCCCAGGTAAAAAAAAAAACTTTTCATTTTTATAACTAAACTAACATTTGACTCATAACAGAATACAGAAAAAAAGGAAGCTGACTGAGGAGACAAAAATACAATAAAAGAAAATGCAATAAAAAATACAACATCAGAGAAATAAAATAAAAACCGATAAAAAAATATTTTTTTTATTTCAGAATCAGCTTTGCTAAAAAAAATTTTTTTTCTCGATGGATTACTTATGCAAAACAAATTTGGGTAAGGCCTTGTAACGGGTGATTTTTTAAGAGGCTTAGAACTTTAAAAAAAAAAAAACACAAAAAATTCGAAAAAATGAATGAAATATTTATTTGAATCGATAGTTTGAACCTTGCAATTTAATGTTTGAAGATAATTTCATGCAAATGTTGACCGCGGCTGCGTCTCAGGTAGCCCATCCGCTGAGTCCAATTTTGGCATACTCTTTCACACATATCGGCCGGTATCTCACGAATGAATGCATGGATGTTGGCTTCCAGTGCGTCAATCGAAGCGGGCTTGTCCCTATAGACATTAGCCTTGACATACCCCCACAAAAAATAATCTAATGGTGTCAAATCGCACGATCTAGGCGGCCAATTGACCGGCCCGAAACGTGAAATTAACTGTTCACCAAACTCGCCTCGCAATTGCGCCATTGTTTCGCGTGCTGTGTGGCATGTGGCACCGTCTTGTTGAAACCACATATCATGCAAGTCAAGAACTTCCATTTCGGGCAAAAAAAAGTTTGTTATCATCGCTCGGTAGCGTTCACCATTGACAGTAACGCTGCGATTCGCATCATCTTTGAAGAAATATGGCCCAATAATGCCGCCGGCCCATAAACCGCACCAAACAGTGGCTTTTTCGGGATGCATTGGTAGCTGTTGCAATGCTTCTGGCTGATCTTCACTCCAAATGCGGCAATTATGCTTATTTACGTACCCATTCAACCAAAAATGAGCCCCATCGCTGAACACAATTTTTCGATAAAAAAGCGGATCCTCGGCCAGCTTTCCAAGAGCCCATTCACCCAAAATTCGGCGTTGTGGTAGGTCGGCTGGCTTTAGTTCTTGCACCAGCTGTATCTTAAAAGGCTTTACGCCCAAATCCTTCCGCAAAATTTTCCACGTAGTGCTGTAACAAAGGCCTAACTGCTGGGAACGGCGCCGAATCGACATTTCGCGGTCTTCTGTCACACTAGCTGATACGGCCGCAATATTTTCTTCACTACGCACAGTACGTAAACGTGTTGGTGGTTTAATGTCCAACAAAGTAAATTTGGTGCGAAATTTGGTCACAATCTTCCGAATAGACTGCTCAGAAGGTCGAGAATGCCGACCATAAAATGGAAGCAGCGCGCGATGAACATTTCGAACCGAGCACGAATTTTGATAGTAAAATTCAATAATTTGCAAGCGTTGTTCATTTGTAAGACGATCAATGGTTAAATTGCAAACCAAACTGAAGCTGTTTGACAGTGACACAAGGTACTAAACACACGTCAGCTGTCAAATCCAGTGTTGCCAAAACCAAACCAGCTAAAAAATCACCCGTTATAAACATCCAAGGCAAGCTATTGGCAATAGCTGTCAAAATGGCTTTCGTAAAGCCTTTTATAAACATCCAAGGCAAGCTATAGCTTGTTCAGCCAAGCTAATAGCAATTCATGAACAGCTATTTGCTGCTATAAGACCTGTCAACAAAAGTCTTATGCCAGTTAATTAGCTTGGGTAAATGCGCCAAAATGGCTTGCATAAGGCCTTTTACTATTTCTATAGCAGTCTGAAAATAGCTTGTATAGAACCTTATACAAGTTAAATTGTTAGTTGGGTTGACACTACTTTACAAAAATTATCTATCAAACGAAGCTTTCTATCTCCCTTCCACTTTTCTAAGAAATAAAAAAGCTTATCAGTACTTCTAAGCGCGCCGTCGAGGCTATTCTAAGTAGTTCTATATATCTTTTTCTGAAATGCAAACATCTCTACAAATATTTATTGGAATATAAACTAAGATTAAGTTTTAGCATAAATGTCTAAAAATTAAATGAAAACAGATGTCAGCTTTCATAAAACTAAAAACAAACTACTAGCAGTTGGAATATTTTTCGGTTGAGTGAAATGTTTGTACCCAAGTTTATATTTTTATAAATTAAAAAAATAAAATGATAAGAACAAAATTTAAATATTTTGTATTCAATCTGTAACTTAGTGATTGAATGAACATAGCTGATAACAGCTTTAAGCAGTAGCGGATCTAGGATTTGGCTGTGGGGGGCTTAATATTCCCTAAGACACATCTTTACAAATTCTGCAGGTGGAATTGGTGTGCTTCAGCTGCAATTTTGAAAAAAGCTCTTTAGCAACTTTCTCAATAACGACACATCGTACAAAAAAGTTGTTACAATATTTTTATAGGATATTTAAATAATGGCTTTTCAAAGGATTTATACATACACGAGGACGATATTTATTCAATTAAATTCGGTTTTTTTACCACCTTGGGCGGTTTTGGGTTTGGAATAAATGGCGAATATGAAGGTACATTACATTTATTAGTCTCATTCTCATTTTTTTCTCTCAATTACCTTGGGGCTTTAAAAATTAACACAGCTTACATAAAACATTGCTCAGTCCCGAAAATTCTTTTAGTTTCCCTAGCGAAATACGACAAACCTAAAAAGGTTCAAAGAACAGCGATCGTTGGTAGCACAGGTGCTCTTCGATCTTGCCCAACGGATGCCTTAAGTGTTTTTGTGCACCTTTTACCACTTGATCTGCACATTAGGTATGTAGTATCTTGTATTGCATTAAGACTCAAAGAATCAAATTGTTGGGTTGCCAAGCCCTATGGCCACATCAATATCACAAATTTGATTCCAACTGAAATATTTTCAACTCCTACTGACTACTGCACGCCTACAATGAAACTCAGTAAAGATTTTAAAGTCTTATTCCCATCAAGAAAAGACTGGACAACTATCTATACTGTTGGCTCAAAGATGGAGTGTGGTGTTGGTTCAGGAATCTTTTCTGAATCTCTTAATATCTCAAGGCCCTTTCGTCTACCCGATTATTCTAGTGTGTTTCAAGCTGAATTACTTGCAATTAGGGAGGAGTAATACAGCTATCCTCACAGATAGTCAGGCAGCTGTCAAAGCCATTGATTTGGCTATATCATCCTCTAAACTGGTCCAGCAATGCCAGCAGGAGCTTGCAACCCTTAATATTAACCTCAAGGTCACCCTTATTTAGGTTTCTGGCCATAGGGGCATTAAGGGAAATGAACGGGCAGATGAACTGGCCAGGCAAGGATCAGCCCTTCACAACTCACTTGCGGAAAGAGTCAACATCCCCCTAGGAGTTGTGAAGGACAATTCTCTGTCAGTCTTCCTTAGTGAATCCAATCTAAGGTGGAATAGCTTGACCGAATTGAAAATATCCAGAAAGATCTGGCCCACCTATAATAAATCTCGAACAATTGATCTGCTATGTAGACCCAGGCGAGTCATAGCTAGGGTCATTGCAACCTGTACTGGACATTGGCCAGTAGGGGAACATGCAGCGAGACTGGGTATTCCCTACAATACTCACTGCCGTAGCTGCAATGATCAGCAAGAAAAGGAAACAGTCCTTCACTTTCTCTGTAAAAGTCCTGCTCTGGCTAGAATGAGAGCACATTCATTTGTAGTGGCACTTTTTGACGACCTCAACGAACTTTCTAAAATGAAAATCAAAAACTTGATTTCCTTTCTTAACGCGACGAAATGGATATAAGACAAAATCGGTTGCTTCTGTATCATGTTCCCCTCCAGACCCCAAGACCGTGAGCAATCGGAATACAGGCCTCTGCTGGGTTTCATGATGCTCAATGACAGCGATCATCGGTTGGATCCTTCGCGCTGCAGTCATTCTGCTTTCTGCAGAGCTCAGCATATCGCAGCTGGCTTTGGGCGAGATGCGATCCAATCGACTGAGTGTCTTAAGTCCCGCCTCTTGACGTTGGTGCTAGCCGAAAATATACTAAAACCATATTCCAAATCCGTTTTAATTCAAATCAAAGAACTCTGAGTTCATGGTGGATGCTGATCCCCACTGGAAAACTCCGGTCATGCCGAGTGGGCATACGGAGGCCCAGTTGGAGATCTCGCATTCAATCAGGAATCTGGAAGACCCCCCAAGGTATCAAGTTAAACGAGTTATGGTATCAAAGCGGCGCAGTTCAACGCTAATTGGGTACTGGGTGAGTGTTACGCCCGTGCCACCATTTCTACCTACCTACCTTCCTTCCCTAGGGTTTGGAAAAACGCAGCTCGCATGTAAATTTTCTAGTCTCAATCTTATTTTTATTTGTCCAACTATCATCAGAATCAGCCATAGAATTGGGGAGGAAGCTTCAGCCCCTACAGTACCCCACCTGGATCCGCCACTGGCTATTCACCTACAGCAGACTATAAACACTCAAAGAAATAAAACGAACAAGTCTTATCATAAACCCCTAGCCGCATCAGCAAAGCAAAAATTATGTTTCAAAAGTCATACACATTAAAGAAGTGGGAGGGATTATTATTAATAAACTTTGGGATTAATAGATTTGTCATCGTTTGAAAACTTTTGTTTAATTTAATTGTTTTATTAAAGATTTGATGAATTTCAAAAACATCTGATAAACTTATTTTTAATAATTTAATCGTTTGAGGTGGAAAAGTTCAATAAGTAGGATTTGGAACTTATCACCACATCATTATTTCATGAGCTTAGTATAAAAGCTGCAATTTCAAATACAATAAATTTCAGTGTTCATTTAAGTTTTGTGAATTAAAGAAGTTGATTGGGGAATAGTAACTTAATTTATAATGAAAGTTAGAATATTGTGTTTTGTCTTTGTTGGAGTGATAACAGCTAGTGTAAGACTATTTTTTTGCCCAAAATCTAGTGTCACAAAAATTAAGTTTCTAAATAATTCAACAGGTTTGCAATGCTGCACCGTTGAATTCAAATGAACAAGAAGCTTGGGCTTTTCTTCAAAGAGCTAGTTCAAAAGTGTTCAACTATTCCCACCAATTGAGTCAAGATATATTTGTTAATAAAGTCAGCAACGTCACAGCACTCGAGGATGCTTTGAAACCAATTTTAAAAACAACTAAACTATTGGTTGAAGTTGTAAATGAAGCAAAACAATTTGATGAATCGAAATTTACTGATCCTGAATTGAAATATATATTTAAAAATTTTCGAAGATCTGCCGGTATAGCAGTACTTAAAGAAGATGAATACCTTCAAATGTTGAGATCTTTGACTATGCTGGAAGAATTAGCAAGTGACCATGATATCCCTGTATACCGCAACAAAAGCATTCAGTTAGCCTATTTCCCGGATATTCAAAATATTTTCGCAAAAAGCGATGATCCTGTTGAACTTAAATACTATTGGAAAACATGGAGAGAAAATAATGGAGCTTGGGCTGCGGAACATTTTGTCAATTTCACTAAGGGGTTAAAAGAAGCAGCTAAATTGAACGGTAAGTCTATATACGAAGTATATATTTTCAATGATTTATCATCACTTACTTTGGAAATTATTCCGCCGTTAAGATGCTTCTTATAGGCACTCGTTCAGTTATTACTAGCCCAGTAAAAAATAATATTTGGAAAGAAAATGTGTCTGTTTAAGTGGGGCGACTGAATTTATAATTCATTTTAACTTTTTACTAGTTCTTACATTATATTATATTAATATACTATTTTTAACTCCAAATTGATACGCGAAATTTCAGTGATTTTGAAGCAAAAAATGAGCATATTTCAAAGATGACCAATTTTAGCTATATTTTTTTTTATCCGATGGAAATCTTTAAAAGACACTCGGTAAGAATCGGTACCGAGTAGTGTGGGACTTTTACATTGGCGGATACAAGGGGGGGTCATGGGGGTCATGACCCCCCCCTGGGGCTTTTCCCAGATATAAAATATTAGACAGATGAATCCAATCATAAACAAAAAATTTTACTGCTCAAAGGATATAATCCGCCTTCAAAGAGTTAAAACACAAAAATCAAAGTATAAAATACATATCGTGGGCCTTCTGTCAAAACAAATTTCAAATTTGAAAAATTGCTTAGAAGACACAAAACACCGATTTAAAAAGTAATAAAATGGAATTTTAAGATAATGAAAGGTTTTAAAACTGGTTGATAGAGCCAAAAGAAACCATGACACAGTTCCTAACCATTGATATTCGAATTCAGTAATTATTGTTGACTAAAAGTACATTAAGTAGTACCTCGTGGCGTAATGGTTAGTGCGTAGGACTGTCATGCCAAAGGTCTGGGTTCGATTCCCGGCCACTGCCACCTAAAAACAGAAATGTTTTTTTCCGAGGTACTGCCTCTTGTGAGGGACTGACAAATCCTCCAAGAGTATACTTGTCATGAATAAGTGCTTCTCATTAGCCGTTCGGACTCGGCAAAAAATTGTAGGTCCCCTCCATTCCTGCCAACAACACGCACACAGGAATGGTTGAGAGTTGTAAGTCACTAGGCCTTGGTTCTTCACGAGCTGTTGTGCCACCAAATTTATTTAATTTATTTAAAAGTACATTAAAATGTCATTTAAGGACTTGATAGGTTTTAACAGAAAGCCGACGATATGTACATCGTTCGTGAAAAGTTTAAAAAATAATTCTTCTGCCAGAAAAACAATAAAAGTTTTCATTTCAAGAATAATACAGAACTCTACTTTTTGTTTTACCGTACAAATAATTTGAAATTGATTTGATGATTTTGTGAACATTTCTGACACCGTACACCGAATCAGATGACAAATTTCATGGCATCCCGTATATGTACTCTTCGAAAGGGAACTGGTCATTTAAGGGCAGGTAGCAACAGTAGATAATTTTTCAGACATAGAATTTTCAAAATGTAATACTGAACCATGAAAGAACTTTGAAAATTCATTTAAAAAATGTATGTCACCAATGAATCTAGGTGACCTTTAATAACAATTTAGTGACCTTTGAAAAGAAATATTTGATTCATAGGATAACCTTAATAAGGTACCTTAAAATTTTGTTCAGAGACCTGGAATGACTTTAAAAAAAAAACTTTAAAATCCCATTAGAACAAATCCACAACCAATTAATGTAGCTAGTTGACCCTATCAACGGCCTTTTGAATTGGGCACAAATTACAAAACCGTGCCAATGAAAAACTCGCATTCGAGATCTTGCAAATAAAAACCCCGCTAATTACGTGACAACTCAATTTTCGAGATTTCAATTTTCGAGATTTTGGTTGACACATTTGCAAGATTGTAAGATGAGAATGCTATGTTTTATTTTTACTTAGTGTGAGATATCATTTTTCAAGATCTATAAATAATGCAGTTTCGATATTTTAGATTTTGGTATCTTGCAAACTTCTCACAGTGAAGTGCGAAAAATTGGGCGGTACTTAGAAAAACTTTTACAGTTGATTCAAAATTTTCAACTCAACAAATTTATAAAATTAAACTTTTTGGACTTTTTACTGATCGCATACATTCTTTGCAAATATCCTAAATGACATATCGCTTGCTTAATCTCAAAATCAAGGTCTAGCAACCATTAGGCAACTAAGTCGTAAATTGCGATCAATTTTTAGTTTCTAGCACTATGAAGTAACTTTAAGCATTGAGCAACTCGGAGACATGAGTGGTAGCAAGCCTTTTTTTATGGAAAAACTACTCGTACCTCATTTTACTTCGTTTTTCCAAGACTGTAATTGCTTACGCTTTCCCACTAACTTGGGTGCACCATTTTGGGAATACAAAGTTTTTTATTTTGTAATTTCGACGTTTCATGAATTTGTTTTGTTCGGGGGATGTCATTAAGGAAATTGGTACGTATAACAAAAGTAGCTTCTAGTTGCCAGGCAAAAGATCAAAATAGATCTTGTAGAATAAATACGATCTTAATGTAAATGAGTTAAGATTTTTAGGGCAAAAATTAACTTTTCCTAAACAATATTTTTAGTATCTAGTGGCATGATGGTTCTGGCTTCAATTCCCTAATTAATTAATTTATTTAAAAAAAATATTTTCAATAGAAATAAAATGTACGACTGTATTGCAGGTACTTGGTCTGATGTTCAAGTTGCCTGTAATTAAGAACTTTTAAAATATGCCAGTAATTACATATATAAAGAATATACAAATATATAAAATAAGGGCATTTAAATTGTTCTTTTAATTGTTTAACAACTGTTCAAATAGCTTAAAGCCTAGCACGCAGATCAAGCTAAAATTCCGCTCCCATACAAAATTCTCTCCAAAATTTAGCCATGCTAAAATTTAGCCAAGCATTTTAGGCGAGAGGTACGCAGCTCCAACTTAAAAAATTAAATTTTTGTTTCTTACTGTACGGCACTTAACTGTCAAAATTTAGCGCGTGAAATAATTGTTCAGCACATAAATTCTCGAGCTTAATTGCGGCAGGTTCTTTTATTTATTTAAATTTACGTGACCTTTACATTTTGAAAATGAAAATTAAGTACGAAAAATATTCATGGACAAATGATTTATCAATGCCGAAGAAAAAAATCCATTCTTGTTGATTATTTTCCCTTGAAATATAAAAATTAAATTCTTTGAAATTTTTGAATAAAATTTCTTTTCAAGAAGATCTGTTTTTTGTGATGTATTCTCCACTAAAATTTTATGTCAAAATTTAGCTAGGATTTAAGCTGGTGTTTGGAGAGGAAAGTGGGAGCGAAATTTTAGCTCGATCTGCGTACTAGGCTTAGAGCTTAAAACCAATTTGTAACTTGAAGAAATATAAATATAAATTAAATAATAATTAATTTTAAAATACATTTATAAACTAGTTTCAAAACAATTCATCAACGCGTTCTTGAAATATTGAATTTTCAAAACAAAAATTAATATCTTCTTTAAAGGCCAACATTTACTCTTCTATTTTGATATGCAATATTATTGAGACTTTTATGGAGCTTTTGCATGCAAATTTTGATTGAATTTCTTTGAACAAATCGAAATTCAAAAACCCTTAAATGGCAGGTATCGTTATTAACAGTTTTTCGGATTTTTTTTTCCAGAATCTACTGTTTTTTTATCAAATTCGTTGAAGCCGTTTTTCAGATAAATAAGCTTTTTCTTAATGGTTGTATAGCAAGTACCGTAATTTTAAAAGGTAAAAAATATTCCCTCCGAAGAATTAAAAAAAAAAATTATATAAAAATTTGAAGAAAAGCGCTTCAGTGGTTTAGGCTGTAGCTGTAGGCTGTCAAGGAATAGACAGACAAACAACCAGAAGAATTGTGCAACCCACTTTGCTCGAATACAAAACTTGCCTTAAATCGTAAGTAAAAAGAATTTTTGGGTGCAATACTTTATTGAAATTTTAAGAAACGTGACCCCCCCCTGGGGCAAAGTCTGGATCCGCCCTTGGACTCTTACCGCACTAAAACCACCGGTGAATCAGGACCAATCTATGAAAGATCGACAAATGATTTTTTTTTTCTTAATTTATCAGTCGCATTGTGGGAAGTTTAAGTTATAACACTTTCCATAGCTTTTAGACCATCAGCTCATGAGGCTTGGTTCTTTTTAATCTCCGAACATTGTCTCGTACATTTAAGACGGTCTCCATTTCGGAGTTGGTATGACTTTGCAGTCGCTGATTGTGTGATACAGCGTGTTTTTTAACCACTTCTGTAACCATTTCAATTTGAAGGTCACGATGTAGATCGCTATTTCTTATATACCAAGGGACATTTATAATTCCGCGAAGGGCCGTGCTTTGGAATTTTTGGATGGGTTCAGCATTTGTTTTCTTTGTACAGCCCCATAGTTGGATGCCATATGTCCAAACGGGTTTCAGTACTTGCTTATATAACATTAGTTTGTTCGGGATAGATAGGTCAGAGTTCGTTCCTAGTAACCAGTAAAATTTTCTGTACTTCAAGTTTAGTTCGTCTCTTTTTTTTTTATGTGCTTTTTCCATTTAAGCCTTGCATCCAAAATCATTTCAAGGTATTTGGCAGTATTGGAGTCAGGTACTACTGTACTGTTTATAAGAACCGGAACATTGTTTATTTTTTTGTTTGTAAAGTTCATATGCGTCGATTTTGTTTCATTTAGTTTGATTCGACATTTTTGCGTCCAATCACTAACTTTATCGACTTTATTTTGCAGTTTTTGTGTAGCCTTCGTAACGGATTTATCTGGCACCAATATTGCGGTATCATCAGCAAAGGTGGCCATGATAGCGTTGATGTCCACTGGAATATCCCTTGTATATAACAGATACAACGTTGGTCCTAGAACACTTCCTTGTGGTACACCGGCTTCAATTTTCTTTAGTTCCGAGTAATTTTGGTCGTACCGTACTCTAAAGAGTCGGTTCGTAACGTAGGATTTCAGTATTTCGTAGTACTGCCTGGGAAGATCCCTTTGCAGTTTGTACTCAAGTCCCAAGTGCCAAACCATGTCAAAGGCTTGAGCAACATCTAAGAATATAGCCGAGCATACTTGTTTTTCTTCAAGTGCCTCTTCCACAACATCCGTAATTCGATGCACTTGGTCTATCGTGGAATGTTTATTTCTAAATCCAAACTGATGGCTCGGAATTAGTCTTCTTTCTTCTATTATTTTGCTTAGTCTTTTCAGAAGCAGTTTTTCGAAAACTTTTGCCGTGATTGGTATAAGCGAAATAGGTCTGTAAGATGTTACTTCTGTTGGTGGCTTACCTTGTTTAGGTATAACAATGACTTCTGCAATTTTCCAATGATGTGGCACATATCTTAGTTTAAGGCATGCATTTATTATAAATTGGAGTTTTTTGAAGGCTGTAGAAGGCATTTCTTTCAAAACCTGAGCAGTTATTAGATCGTACCCTGGTGATTTTTTGTTAGACAACTTATGTTGACACATACTTCTTACTTCTTTGAGCGTGACAAAAGGAATTTCACATTCGTCGTTTCTATCAACAAACTGTAATGGATCTGTAGCTGTGCTTGCTGGAAATGGCTTAAAAACATTCGCGAGATGTTCAGCGAAGAGATCAGCCTTTTGTTTTGGGTTTCCGATCCATTTACCATCTTGAGATTTTACTGGCGGGTTTTGTGCCTGTGGTCTTTTTTGGCGCTTAGCTGCTTTCCATAAGGAGTATTCCGTAGAAGCATCTGCCGTCAGACTATTCAGGAATCTACTAAGTGAATCACTTTTAAATTCCCAGATTCTTTTCTTAAGTTCATTGTTAAGACGGTTAAAAACTGCCTTATCACCTGGAAATCTCGTAGCTTGCCATTTTCTTCGAGCTCTTCTTTTCTCCAAGATCAGCTCCATTATTTCGACAGAATATTTTATTTCTTTTTCTCTTGAGTTCGAAATTGTTGGAGTACTTTCTTCTGCAGCCTGTTGCACATCAGCAATAAATTGTTCTACTTCATGATCAATCTGTTCAATTGTTTGCATAGGGGATCTTAGGTCTATAAAACTTTCAAGTTTATCTCTGGATTCGTTCCAGTTTGTTCTAATATTCACGAGCTTAGGATTACTTTTCTCTATTATTTCTGCTTCGCTCAGTGATAATATTACTGGAGTATGATCTGACGATAAATCGTAATTACCATCGACACTTATATGGTTTCGTTTAATACCTTTTACTGCGAAAAAGTCTATAAGGTCTGGTATTTTGTTGGAATCAGATGGCCAATATGTTGGCGAGCCAGAAGAATAAAATTCGCAGTTGTATTTGCGGCCTGCTTGATATAGCCGTTTGCCTTTCGTTGTTATGAGCCTAGATCCCCATTGGGTGTTTTTAGCATTGAAGTCGCCACCAACAAGGAAGTTATGTCAGTATATAGATGCTATCTTAAACTCTTTCTTTTTTATACCAATACTAATTATTGTTACTTGCATGTTTTCATAAGTAAACTTAGGTTCTTCATAGTGTGTTAAGCCCTTTCTTATTAGTATTGCTGATCCTCCCCTATCTTTGTCAGCTGGGTGTTGTAATGACGCATTACAAAGCTGCACAATAACGACGAAAACACGAACAAATTACATGCGTTCTTTCACTACACCGAGCATTGATTTCACACTCAGTTCAACATAGCCAAATCTCGGTGACATTAATTTGCAAAGGTTATTTCGTCATTCGCGAGGATGTAATTCACACTTGGTTGTTACCAAAAGGTTGCCTAGTAGAACCCAATAAGACCAACAAAAGAAGAAGAAAAAGGAAGCAAAAAGTAGGAAAAATAACCGACCGCGCATATAAATACGCCTAAACTCGTGGAGTAGGAGCCAGTCGGACTTCGATCGTCGGTAAGCAAGGACCAGTGGTAAGTAATTTGGATATTAACAGAGGCTTCCCCCCACCAGTGGTAAGGGGCTTCTTGTGAAGTATTCAAGTTTCATTGATTTACCAGTTTCGACTGTGTTTTACCAGTTTCGACTGTGTTTTACCAGTTTCGGCTGTGTTTTACCCACGCTAAGTGGTGATTGACCCGTTTTGCGGTGATTTACCAGTTTCGACTGTGTTTTACCAGTTTCGGCTGTGTTTTACCCACGATAAGTGGTGATTGACCCGTTTTACGGTGATTTACCAGTTTCGACTGGGTTTTACCAGTTTCGGCTGTGATTTATCAGGTTTGGCTGTGATTTACCCACGATAAGTGGCGATTTACCTGTTTCACGGCGATTACGCCAGTTACGACTGGATCGACGGAATAGACGTGGTTCAACCGTGCCCCACGCCACCAGCTGGCCAACACTTATCGCGAAGGCTACACCGGACCCATAACGCAGGCCGAGATTTCGGTGGGAAGAGCTACTACGAAGACCGTAATTATACATGAAGAATCTAACAAGTCATATGAAATAAATTCAACCCCAGATTGTGAAACAAAATAAAAGCAAATACCAAATAAAGACAAAGACCTATTTGATGTTAAATTTCGGTGTTTTATTTAACTGACCCTGGACACCGTGAGCATACCCCGGCTGGAAAACCTAAAACACCCTCACAGTGTGGAGCGTGATAACACGTGTATAGTTAGATAATTTACTATCACGATTTTGTTCTATAGCGAAGTGAGTTTTGGACACCAAGCAAATGTCTATATGCTCTATGTCTAAAAAGATGTTTAGTTCTGATACATGTTGTAAAAGACCGTTTGCATTCCATGTTGCGATTTTGAGTGTTCTGTCTATCATTGTTTTTTAAGAGCGACTTCTTCGCTTAGCTGTTTTATGTTTAAATCTTGTTTGTCAATCCTTTTCAGGATAAGTTCAAGCATTTCTTTAATAGATGTTTCTTCGTTCTTCCGCACATTTTTAGCAATCTGGGAATAGGATTTATTTTCATCACTTTTGCTTAGTGCAATTGCTTTTGGCGGTTGATTTTTAGTTTTGTTTTCAACAGCTACTTTGTTGCTTTCAACTATTGCTTTTGTGTTTGTTGGGTTTCTTAGCTTGTTCCCAGTTTTGTTTTTTCTTTTTGTGTCTTGGAATTTTTTGGCAACTGGACATCCTCTGTAACTTGCAGGATGGTTGCCTTAACAGTTAACACATTTCACTTTCTGCTCTCTGCCCATTGGACAGTTTTTAGTTGCATGCTTGCCTTCGCATTTAACACAAGCAAACTCACGATTGCACTATTTTTGTGAATACCCAAAGGCTTGACAGCGTTTACATTGTGGAACAATTTTTGACTTTCGCAGTGGTTCAGTTTTGACAACTATGCCCATAATTGGTTTTATACTGTAAATCTTATTAAGACTTTCTTTATGTTCAAAGGTGAATTATCTAATGTTTTTTTTTTTTACAGTTTGTTATTTTCCTCTATTGGGCTTATAAAAACAAATTAAATTTTAGAAACAATATGTTTACTGGAAATTGCTTTTGTGTGAATTTTAAAATCAGTACCATTTTAAAGCCTATATGAATATTCCTTGTAATTTTTTTTTAAATTTTTAGTGGGCATTATTACCTACTACTCTCCAATTTTCGTCTAAAAAGTGGGTGTAGTAAAAAATTTTGTATTTAAAGTTTTTTTTTTTAAATAAAACAAAAAAAGTTTTGGATATCAATGAAATTCTTTATTCCTGTGAAAGTACATTTGATGCCATTATGTATGAAACTCGATTTCTTTTGCATGGCCACCACGGGCACGCTTGCAGAAGTCCAGACGCTGAACCCAATTTTCGAAGGTTTTCAAGCATAAATCATCCGATACTGCTGCAATTTCACGTTCGATATTCATACGAAGTTCATCAATCGTCGCTGGCTTGTTGACCAAAGACCATAGACTTGACGTAGTCCCACAGGAAATAGTCTAACGGCGTCAAATCGCACGACCGAGGCGGCCAAGTGACTGGACCATTTCGTGAGATAACCCCGTTCTCCAAACTTGGTTTCAAATAAATTGATTGTGACATTCGCTGTGTGGCTTGTGGCGCCGGCCGTCCTGTTGGAACTACATGTCCTCCAAGATATTATCCAAAAATATTCGACTATCATTGAATGGTAGCGATCCCCATTCACAGTAACGTGCCGGTCTTGATCATCACGGAAGAAGTACGGCCCAATGACGCCGCCGGCCCATAAACCACACCAAACCGTAATTTTTTCGGGATGCAATGATGACTCATGGAGTACGTGTGAATTGCTGCCTGACCAATACCGCATATTTTGTTTATTGACGAAGCCATTCAGCCAGAAATGTGCCTCATCGATAAAGATGATATTTCGATGAAAATCCGAATCATTTTCAAGTTGTTGCTCAGCCCAATTCATACGAACATACGACGCTCTGGTGGTCAAGCGGCTTCAGTTCTTGCGTCAATTAAATCTTGTAAGGATGTATGCCAAGATTTTTGTGCAAAATTCGTCACAACGACGTCACAGAGATGCCCAACGCTTAAGAGCGACGTGTGAGAGACACATTTAGACTTTCTGCAACTGAAGCCTCAGCGGCAGCAATATTCTCGACACTACGGGCACTTCTTTGTCTCGCTGGCACGGGAATATTTTGTACTGTGCCTGTGGATTCAAATTTTTCCACTAGACGCTCAATTGTTGATCTGTTAGGTCGATTATGACGACCATAAATTGGACGTACCGCTCTTAACGTTGAGGCCACTGACTCCGAATTTCGGTAGTAAATTTTAATAATTTCGACTAGTTGTTGGCTCGTATATCTTTCCAGCATGTAATGGCAAACCTTACTGAAGAGAAATGTCAACAGAGCGGCAAGAAATATGACGTCGTTTGCTGTCCCTGTCGCTCTACTTTTGTAACGTTGAAAAACCCTTTACTAAAAGTATCTATCGTTATTCATCAAGTTGACAGTTTAAATATCTTATAATGAGGACTCGTATTTGCCAAAATTGAATTCTTGAAATTTGTGAAAAATAAAAGTTACTATTTTTCTATAAGAGCAGATGACAGAAAGAGCTTAAGGAAAAACATTTTTTTTTTCACCAAAAACAGCGTCTCCGTCAAATGCCTCTTGTAATTACCACCAATTTCTGAATGAGGCTTGTTTTCTTTTTTAATCATCGCATTTATTTTGTTAATCATCATCAATGGAAATTCATGTTCAATTATGAAAATTACGAGGTTGGTTTGAATATTTTTGTATACCATATTAAGCCTTGGGGTTCGCGTTCCAAGTTTGGTTTGTGACGTTTTTTTCAGAAAAAAAGTTCTAGAAAATTATCTGAGTCCCTGTGATGGAAAAAAGACAAAAAATGTTAGAAAAAATAAATTTCGTTCATTGGCTATTCATCTCAAGTCGAAAATATGATTTGAAAAAGAGTTGTAAGGATTCACTAAAGCAATATATTGCTCACTTGTTTGATCTTTGTTAGAGTACTGTTGTGTTGTATGGTCACCGTTTTATGTTGTTGATGTTAAGAAACTCGAATCTGTCCAAAAACAATTTTTGTTGTTTGCATTGAGAGGTCTTGGGGGAAAACCCTGATTGTTTTGTGTTGCCTCGTTATTCTCATCGTTTGAATCTTATAAATATGAGTAGTCTTTCTAATCGTAGGGAGTTGTCCGAAGCTTTATATGCATTTGATATTTAAAAAAAGTAATATTGACTCATCATTTGTATGTTCAAAAATATCCCTAAATCCAAACGAAATTCTTAAAGGAATCTAAATCAAAGACTAATTATACATCTCACGAAGCTTTTAATCGGTGCTCAAAGACTTTTAATAAGTATTCAGAATTTTTTACCTCTATTGTAAGTAGGGATACTTTCAGGAATGAAATAATTCAGAAAATGATGTTTAATGACTCTTCATGATATATTGAAATTATAACTATCTCCATTAGACTATTAGTTATTGTAAGTAATAATTGTACTTATTTATTATTTATGATTTGTTATTTATTTGTCTTTGTATTTTCTTACAAAAAGCAATTGTTTCAAACTTTATATATTTATTTTTATATTTATCTTTAACTTTGTTATTAATTTTATAATTTTTGTTTTTGTTGTCTTGTTTTGGCAAAAATAAACTAAACTAAACTACAAAAAAACTAAACATTCAAATATGCACTGGGGTTCGCGCGAACTCCAATCCGTAAGCTAGGGTAAACCTATTATTAGGGCAATTGGTTTTGTTTTCATACAAATTGGTCAAAAAACTATTTTTTTGCAAAAAGCGCCCCCATTAGTGGGCGTAGAAAAAAGTTTTGTGTAGAAAAATTATTACAAATTTTACTATCTATAACTTTTCAAGGAACACAACCCTTATTTAAATCAAGTTGTGAGTGTGACTATTCAAAAGACCTTTTTTTTAAAAAGTGGGCAGAAAGTTTCTTTATTCTTGTTATTCATTTATCATGCCTAAGAAATTTTACCTGAATCGGTTGACTGCTTCAGATTTTATAAGCTTTAGGCCAACAACTTGAACCACTGTGTGGGGGACGTCAAGACAAAAGGTTTTGTTGATTCCATCATCGTAATATTAGATTCAGTTTAATCCTAGAAATTTTTGTTTGACATGAAATCATTATATCAGTCATTTCCTTAAAATTGGCTGTTTTTATTAGCTAAAGAAATTTTGGAAAATTTTACCATCAGCTTATGGCATTTTTCAGGAATGGCATTGGTATTTTAAGGTAGGGCATTGTCCCATAATGCACTACCATAGCTATAGCCCTGAATGCGCTCTGTAACCGGATGACTGTGATGGGAAAGGTCGGTTAAAAGTCTCTGGATCTTTGGCACCTCATGTATGGGAAATTTGATATTTGAGAATGCCATCTAATTGGTCAGTAATTGGTCAACTAGTCCTAGAAATTGGTCAGTCCATAACTTGTAATAAAGCCTTAATGTTTCTCAAGGTCACGCGCGATTTCTGGCATCTCATTTAAGGGAAATTTACAAAAAAAAAGTATACCATCCGAAAGATCTCTATATCGTGATAATAGGTCAACTATTCACACTAATTTGTCAGCCATAGTTTTTTTTCTATGAATTTTCAAAATTCGTTTCAAGGTCACAAAAAAAGCTCTTGGCACGTCATTTGGGTCATTCCAAAAGATTAAGTATGCCATTTGAAAGGCCACTTGATGGTCATAAAAAGTCAGCTATTTTCAGTAGTTGGTCAACCATACTTATTTTTAGATGAATTTTTAATGAATTAAATAAAATTCAAGGTCATTATTATTTTTGGCAACTCATTTTGGGTCATTGCGATTTTCTTGCATCTCATTTGCAAAAAATGTTAACCATCTGAAAGATCTAAAGATCACTATAAAAGATACGCTTGTTTCAGTATTTGGTCAGCCATAGATTCCTTTTAGCGAATTCTTAAAAGTTTTCAAGGTCAAAGCTCCTCATTTAGTCAACCAGATATTGGTTAAACTTTATCTGAATGGCATCAAGGTCGTTGCATACGCCGATGACATTGTGTTAATGGCCTCGGGAAGATTTGTCCAAACCTTATGCGACCTCCTACAATTAGCCCTCAACAAGCTCAGTAATTGGGCCAGTAGTTGCGGACTTAGTGTTAACCCTCAAAAGACAGAATTGGTGTTGTTTACAAGGAAACACAAAATTCCCAACATAAACCCGCCAACCATCAACGGAACTCCACTTCAAGTTTCGGATACCGCCAAATACCTTGGTGTTGTACTTGACCGTAAATTGAACTGGAAAAAGAATATTAAAGAAAGAGAGAAAAAAGCCTCAGTAGCATTCTATACGTGCAGTCGAATTTTTGGTAGAAGATGGGGTCCCAGCCCTAGAACCATTCATTGGATGTACACAGTCATTATAAGGCCAATCCTAACGTACGCATGTATGGTCTGGTGGCCAGCCTTAGATAAGGAGACCAATCTAAAAACCATGACTAAAATTCAAAGACTAGCGTGTATCGGCACAACCAGTGCTATAAGAACCACACCAACGGCCACCCTAGAAACTTTCCTTTCACTTGCCCCACTCGATCTGTTTACGAAAGAGTTGGCGGCAAAAAGTGCCTTACGACTTCAACAATGTAATAATTGGAAAAGGGGCCTCTTCGGTCACAGAACTGTAATGAATTTTACAGATATTGACATTCAAACAGACTATGTTTCGCCGCACATTGATTTAAACCCAGTAAACATGACAGATATCCCCACCAGGGAACTCTGGAACGAAAACAGGGTCATAAATGCAAATCATGTTTCGGTCTTCACCGTCGGCTCCAAAACCTTTGAGGGTGTTGGGTCAGGCATCCATTCAGATAACCCACCCATAAATAGATCAATGAAGCTTCCAATCTTTTGCAGTGTATTCCAAGCGGAATGGTGCTGGCAGTTTGTATGGCCGCGAAGCATCTTGCCTAACGTGAATTAGTCAACAATAATATTGACATTTTTATAGATAGCCAGGCGGCAATTAAAGCCATTTCCTCAATCACCATAAAGTCCAAACTGATCGATTGTTGCCAAAGTGAGTTAAGAGTACTCAACGCAACGAACACAGTTACCCTAAAATGGGTCGCAGGACATAGGGATATTCACAGAAATGAAATGGCAGATGAACTGGCCAAAAGCGGATCATCTCTTGATCCGAGCCTAATCGTAGCCTCGGTGCTCATGCCACTGGAGGAAGAAAAAAGTAGAATACACCACTGTTTCTTGGAAGCTGCAAATGTCAGATGGTCATCTATCGACACCTGTCGGGTTTCAAGGAACCTTTGGCCGAACATTTCGAAGAAAAAAACTGAACACCTACTCAAGCTAGGCAGGCCTCAATTATCACTCATAGTTGGCGTCCTAACGGGGCATAACTCTATGGGAACCCATATGAAAAGAATGGGCATCAGCTCATCTGACTTATGTAGAGGGTGTCATGATGAAGAGGCGGAAGAGGGCTCCCTTCACTTCTTATGTGAATGCCCCAGCCTAGCTAGAACCAGGAAAGCAGCCCTAGGAGAATATTTCTTCGATGAACTGGGCGACATCTCTGTATTGCCACTGAAAAACATCCTAAAATTCATTCAGAACTCAGGATGGTTCAGGGAGGCCCCCTACAACTAATACTCCTCATCAAACCCCTCCCTATCCCTCTTCACCACCCACCTTTCACTCTGGGGAGCGCAATGGATCCACCGAGATCCGAGTGAGATGATGCGGCCCGCCGCACAGTGCGGCGACTGGTGGAAAAAAAAAAAAAAAAAAAAAAAAAAAAAATTGTAACAAGTATGCCAAATGCAATATATTAGTCTAAATGAATGATCTCACTGTTAGTTTAGAATAAATTTCAATTTACTGTTGTGCGAGATCCTCAGAAGATCGACAAAATTAAAAAAACTAATGAGAGTCAAATTTGTAGGTACGGGTTGAGAGAGCGTTTAGAGGAGAAATTGAAAACACATGCATTTTTTTGCTATGCTCACATTTTGCAGAGAAAATATAGTTATTCTAACTGCATTTTTTTTTTTTATGCACATATTAAAATTTTATGAGGGGCCAAAGCAAAGCTTTTTTTTACGTGGTTAATGCTGTTTTTGATAAGCTATATGTTTTGTGTGGGGCCTTATGGGAAAAAAGTGTTTTCATTAAAATAAAGAATACTATTTTATCTTTCAAAAAAAGTAAGTTCCTTCTGCGGCAAGCTGCGGTTTTTCTTGCAACAAGTGTTTTTCTACGAGCATTTTTTACAGAATGTGCTCAAACAGGGATCTTTTCGATGCTTGGTTTTCCAACTCAACTGAACGTGTGCCTTGTGTTTTGGAGTTAATGAAGGTGAAATTGAATTTGCAATCAACGTTAGTGCCTGAAGATGAAGAAACCTTAGGAAGACATGCAGCAACAACTTGCTCGGAATTTAATAAACGTTGGCAAAATTGCCACCGAAAACGCGATCGGTTTCTTACAAAGAATAAAGATTGGCTTGAAAGTGTTCACTCCTTCCCCCATTGCATTAAAGCTTTAAAAAGTGCATCGAGCAGCCAAGACACCAGTTTTAAGCGTGGAAGACCGAGTGTTGCAACAAGACTAAAAAAAAAAAAAGTTGATGACTTAGTAAGGGCAAGATCGCTCGAAGAGTTAAGGTACGCCTCAGATTTGGCTGCTTTAAATACAAGCATTAACTCAAACCCAGAGCAACAGAAACAGTGTTTGTCACCGGGAGAAGCCCTTTCATTGTATCTGGATCTTGATCTAACCGAGCGAAAATATGAAATATTGCGAAAAACCATAAATGCTCTACACAAGGACTGTTTTCCAAGTATTTATGCTCTACGGCAAACTAAGGCCAGTATTCTCCCAAATCGTCCTGGATCAATATTAAATTGTAGGCCTGTAAAATTCTTGTTCCAAAAGGAGTGTTCTGATCTCGTAAGACGTGAGGAAACCATTATGCAAGAAAAAATAATGAGCCTTATTGACCATACCGAAATCATTGCAGGTCAAAGTTGCAATATTTCATTCGAATTTCATATGACCATGGTTGATGGAAGTGTATGTAATGTTTTGTCTGGAACAAATTCGTCATCTAAATGCTATATTTGTGGAGCACTTCCTAGTGAAATGAACACGGCCAAATGTTTTGACAAACAACCGAACGCAGAAAACTATCGTTTCGGTCTTTCTACTCTCCATCTTTGGATAAGGTCTTTTGAATGTATGTTGCACATTTCTTATAGACTTTCCTTCAAAAAATGGAGAGTCCAAGGAGAGGAAAATAAAACTCTTTTCCAGATAGAGAAAAAACGCATTCAGACCGAGTTCAGAACAAAAATGGGACTAAATGTTGACAAACCGAAACAAGGCTTTGGTTCCTAAAACGATGGCAACACTGCTCGAAAATTCTTTTCTGATCCTCAAAAAAGTTCGGAAATATCCAAAATAGACCAAACTTTGATTCAAAAATTAAGTATTATTTTACGAGTGATGGCAACAGGAGCTGAAATTAATTTTGATATTTTTGATACTCTCATCTGTGAAGCTCGAACACTTTATTTAGACTTGTACGCTTGGTATCATATGCCTTGTACATTGCACAAGCTATTTTTTCACAGTGTAGATGTGATGAAAAGCTTTCACATACCCATCGGACAATTGTCTGAGGAAGCTCTTGAAGGCTTACACAAAACCTTTAGAAAAACTAGACTACATCATTCCAGAAAATCCTCAAGGGCCAACAACTGCAAAGACGTTTTAAATCATTTACTGCTGTTGTCGGACCCATATATTTCTTCCCAAAGAAAAATTCAAAGAAAGCCCAAAATATATGACTCCACAATTAAAAAATATTTAGTTGATTTTGATGACGATGAGATTTTTCAATCATCATCTTCAGATGAAAATTGAAAATCAATTAGTTCTTATTTATAACAGATTAAAATATGATATTAACTTAAAAAAAAACAATATAATAACAAAAAAAAAAACAAAATAACTATAAATTTTAAAAACCAAAACAAAATTTAGTTTAATTTATCTTACAAGTGGTTTATAAGAAATAAACTATATAAAATGTGGGCGTGGCAGTGGGCGGATATTTTTGAAACTTTTTTTTATTTCTTAACTCACCTAGAAAATCAAATTCCTGAAATTTTATTTAAATCGTTCAAGCCGTTTTTAAGATATTAATCATATCCAAAAAGTGGGCGTGTCAGGGGGCGTGAAAATATCGTTATATTTTGTAAAATTTCTATTTAATTATATTTACAAACATTTTTTTTTGCAAAGTCAATTTAGTTTTGGAAAATTGATTTTTGTCCACCATCCCCATACAATCGACGCACTGTGCGCCGTATCATCACCCCTTCTAACCTAACCTAACCTAAGCTCCTCATTTATGGGAAATTTGGAAAAATTGAAACCCATCTGAAAGATCTCTAGATCTATATGAAATGTCAGCTAGTTATAGTAATTGGTCAGCCATTTATTTTTTAAATTAATTTTTAAGTTTCTGTTCAAGGTCTTTGCGATTTTTGGCACCTCATTTATGGAGAATTTGCAAAAAAATAATACCACAAGAAAGCCTTAATGCCTTTATAAAAGGTCAGCCAGTTTCAGTAATAGGTCAGCTATATATTCTTTTTACGATTACTTAAATTTTGTTTTCAAGGTCACAAACTTTTTTTGGCATGATGATAAAAATTCATAACAACAAATCTATGGCTGACCGATTTCTAAAACTAACTGACCTTTTATTATGATCTAGTAACCTATTGGAGAGCATAATTTTTTTTTGAAACTACCCAAATGAGGTGCCAAAAATCGTTCGTGACCTTAAAAAAACAAACCTTAAAAAATTTTAAAAAGAATCTATAGCTGACCAAATACTGAAACAAGCTGATTTGTAAAGTTATCTTAAGATCTTTCAGATGATTAACAATTTTTGCAAATGAGATGCCAAAAATCGCAATTGAATTTTTTTTTAAATTCATTGAAAATTCATTAAAAAATATGTATGGTTGACCAATTACTGAAAATAGCTGACTTTTTATGACCATGAAGTGGACTTTCTAATGCTATACCTCATTTTTTGGAATGACCCTAGTGAGGTGCCAAGAGTTGTTTGTGACCTTGAAACTAATTTTGAAAATTCACAGAAAAAAAAATGGCTGACCAATTACTGTAAATAGTTGACCTATTATCACGATTTAGAGATTTTAAGGATGGTATACTTTTTTTTGTAAATTTCCCTTACGTACCAGAAATCACGCGTGACCTTGAGAAATTTGAATCCTTTATTACAAGTTATATAAGGCTGACCAATTTTAGGGACTATTTGACCATTTTTGACCAATTACTGACCAATTAGATTGCATTCTCAAATATCAGAGTTCCGATTGTGAGGTGCCAAAGGTCCAGAGTCTGGTTTGAAAAGCCGAAAATAGTAAGAAAAACATATATCTACCTATTTTATTAATTATTAAGATAGGTGTTGACGCAAAATTTAAAAATACAAGTTTGAAAATTAAGTAAGAATTACCTCAGCTACCTGTGTGTAGAGCAATTTTTTTTTCTTCCAGTGCTGTCTTTTATAGTGCGTTGTTTTTTTAAATCCGATTTATGTCCTGCGAGTTCATTTTTATCATCACACACAACATCATGAACAGGAGAACGGACATGGAAAACGTTAGCCCCCTACAAACACTTGTTAGATAAAAGATATGCTATTGACATTATGTACAAGTAAATGCATAGTTACATATTTTTAGGCATTTATGTTACTTGCTAGTCTAACCAAAAAGTGAAGAATTCAATTTAATCTTTGATAAAAATTTGCCTTCTATTTTGTACAATTTAAAATTAAATTTGTTCTACGTTTTCTTATCGATACAAATCGATATCTTCTTTGATGAATGACGAAACGTCGTAATCATAAAAAAAGAAATTGTTTTTTTTTTACCTATTTACCAGAAGCCCAAGAACAAACCAACAAATAAAAGTTATCTCTGCTGACATTTCATAACATTTTTCTCTTAGTCAAAAAATTATAAAAAAAAAATAGTTATTTAAATTTAATATTCTTTCAGGTATCACACCATTGGAATTTTGGCTTGATGAATACAAGATCACCGAAATGGAAAACGTAATGATGCAAATCGAACCGTTATACCTTCAACTTCACGGATTTATTCGCAACCAATTGCATACAAAATATGGTGATTTAATTATCAAACCAAATCAACCGATTCCGCATCATCTATTCGAACAAGTATTGGCTCAAGCCTGGACCCCTGGAAGTATCATAGAAGGCATGTTTCCACACAAGAATCTGCCACCATATGATGAAATTCTCAAGCAAAATAACTTTGACACTTTGAAAATGTTCAAAACAGCAGATCGTTTTTATCAGTCGTTAGGTCTGAATCCAGTACCCGATGAATATTGGGGTACTAATTTTAAGATGGACTCAGAAGAGGACTTAGGTGATTGTAAGCCATTCATTTTTGATGCCTTACCCGATGTTTACATGCGATACTGCCAGAAAATGGACTTTAGGAAATTCCTGCAAGCTCATGGTTACATGGGTGAAATATATTATTCCAGGGAAAAAGTCGATCTTCCGGCTTACTACTTGGATTCTTATAATCTGCAGTACCCTGTGGGTGAAGCAGTTGTTCTGTCAGCCTCGACGCCAAAACATTTAGACAATATTGGATTGGTAACCGAGTACAGATTCACCGAAGAGGTTAAAATGAATCGTCTATTGAGGATGGTAAGTAGGATGGCTACGTTATTTATGATCTTTGTTTTTATCAAACCAATTCCTAGGGTATCCATACTTTGCTTAATGTACCAGTGTACTTTGTCCATACTAAAGTAATGGCTGACTTATTTTCCGGATCAGTCGATATCACCCAGCTTAATAAACATTATTGGAAATTGATGGAAAAATATGTCGGAGTAGAACCTCCAATTAATAGAGACACGGATGCATATGACTTTCCTTTCAAATTTTACACCGATTTAGTGGAAAATAAACAAGCAACGTAAGAATCTATTTTTTTTTTACAATAAATGAATAAAACTAATAGTGAAATAATGTACTCGTACATAACTGTTTTGAAGGAAATTCATGACAGAAATTCTGGGATATCAATTTTATGAAAAATTTTGTGAGATTAGTGGACAATATTCCAGATCAACTCAATCGCAAATGATCAACAACTGTGATTTCTATGGAAGCAAGAGGGTCGGCGATGCACTGAAGTATTTTAATACATTAAATGATTACTATTTGTTTTATTATTTATTCGTGTTTTTTTTTTTAGAAAAATGATGCGGCTTGGATCTTCAAAACCAATGCGTGAAGTAATGGCTACAATTTTGCATGAGAATCCAACTGTAAATGCTGAAAGTCTTATAGAATATTATGCTCCGATGAAGGCTTGGTTGATTAAAATGAATCGTCAAGAAAATGTCAATGTTGGTTGGAGGCATTCCAAAAAAAGTTTGTAGTATTAATTTTTGTATGATAACTCAAGTAAAATTATAATTTTTAAATTTCAGAGGTTACAACTGTAACGAGTTATGAGGAAGAAGATGAATAAATATAAAAATACTTAAGTAAAAATATGTTTTTTATTTTAAGTCTAGAATCTCTAACTTCTACGTAAAAATACAATACCAGGACGCTCATTCCGTTAATAATTACCACCTGAAAATAACGCTTCGCCAATTATCTTGCCTGGTTTTTGCGGTCTTAAAAACCGAAAATAATGACTATCGTTTGAGCTTTAATAGTTTGACAATAAAATACTTGCTTCACGTTAGTCGATAATCATCAAATGATAACTAATTAGGAACCGTTATTGCATTAGTTTTCAAGCTTACATAACAAGAATTTACGCCGCAAGATTTCGATCTAGGAAAACTCAACTATCAAAAATTAGTACTGACCTTAGTTTAAAAAACTTTGAATGGCATTAAAAAAACAATAAGTATGAAGTGTCTGAAATATTAGGGGGCAAGTGGCTCTTCTGGGGTATGTCACTTGCTACCTTTTTTAACTTGCAATATTCAAAGGTAAATACAGGGTGGCGCACCAATTGTGCTACAATAAGAAATTCAAATAACTTTTTTATTAATCGATGTATTTCATTTTTTTTTTTTTTAATTGGTTAGAAATTTAAATTTTATTTTAAATAGTTAGTTGTTTTTAAAGATTATAGACCGCAAATGACCTCCACGCTCTCCCACGCATATGCGGCACCTGATCAAAAAATTATTCATTGCGGCCTGAAGAGCTGAAGTTGGGATCGCCTCAATTATTGTCGTTATGGATTGCTTTAATTCAGTTAAATTCCTGGGCTTCGTTTTATTCACCTCTTGCTTGACATAACCCCATAAAAAGAAGTCTGGTGCAGTCAGGTCAGGTGACCTTGGGGGCCCGCGAAGAGTGAAGTTCCAAGAAATTAATTTGTTTGCGAATTTTTTGTTTAGCTCCGCCATAACTGGTCTGGCTATATGTGCAGTTGCTCCATCTTGCTGAAACCAAACGCTGTTGAATGGTATACGTCTTCGGCGCAGTTCTGGGTAGAAAAACTCCTTCAACATCTTTAAATAACGGTCCCCATTGACAGTAACGGTTACACCGTTTTCTTCAAAGAAGTACGGCCCGACAATATACCTTGATGAAACTGCGCACCACACAGTGACTCGTTCTGGGTGCAGTTCCGTCTCATGGAGCATTTCTGGATTAGACTCAATCCATATACGGCAATTTTGCTTGTTTACATTGCCGTTAAGATCAAAATGGGCCTCATCAGACATGAACAAACAATTGATCAATGTGTTGTCTTCTTCGGCCATTGATATCATTTTTTGGCAAAATTCCAGGCGAACAGGCAAATCCTGAGGGTTTAACTTTCTAGTAATTTGGACTTTGTACGGAAACAAGTTTAAATCGTCATGAAGTATCCGTTGTAATGACCGTCTACTAACTCCAATTTGCCCCGATAAGTTTCGGGTCGAAACGCTCGGATTGGCCTGTATTGCAGATGCTACTGCTGCGATTGTATCCTGAACCCGAACATTGGCATCTCGATGGTACGGCCTTCGTGCGATGCTTCCAGATTCGGCAAACATGTTTACAAACCTCATAATGGTCCATCTACTCGGGGGATTACCGCCAAACTCCCGCCTAAATTCCCTTTGGACGGAAATGACGCACTGCAAAGCATGGTACCGTTGCACTATCCAAATTCTTTTCTCCGTATCCCAAGCATCCATTTTTATAAATCTAAATAGTAACCTACAAAATAAAAAAAAAATAAGCCGATTACTCACACAGAAAAAAAGTTATTACGTTTTATTTTTGTAGCACGATTCGTGCGCCACCCTGTATTATATGGCATGGCAAGTTGTGGATTCGACGAATCCGATTCGTGAAAAAAACTAGAGATAACAATCAAACATGAAATTATGATAATAGATGGCTCTACAGTCCAACCAGGGCCAGCCTGAGCTAAATTAGCGTCCTGTGCAAGTTTCGTCTTTGGCACCCCTCAATTGTAGCTGTTGGTGGAAGAAGTCATTTCCTCAGCTCTTAAGGGGCACATTTCGCAATACGATTTTTCAACGAGGTATCCCCAAAAAGCGAACGAGGTATCCGGAAGAGGCTACCAAAATCTTTGCAGAGATTTTGTGATGTACGTTTTTTTACTGTGATATGTGTTAATAGGAAGGTATGCATCGGCTTACTTATATTTTTTGAGTACAAGATATACAGGGTGTTTTTTAAAAGTGTGGTATGGAGCCTATCTGCGTAGTCAAGCGATGATTTTTTTTTTTGTGTAAATTCATTTTTATTTTTCAATTATCTTAGAACTGTCTTAAAGCTAGACAAAAATTCATAAAAACTAGCCTACTTATCAATATCTTAAAACTAACTTACTGGCCCCAGTCGGGCGCTCTAAGTTAAACTGGAATAACTTAATGCTAATGCCTTTCGACCTAAGAGCTATCTTAATACTAAATCCAGGTCGGTTTTATTTTTTACCGAGAAGAATTTCACAAAAAAACTCGGTATCTCTGTCTTTATTTTTTTTGGTTTTATATAAAACTTACAAACTACATAAAACTAAATTAAAGCTAATTAAAACTAATTAAAACTACTTAAAGCTACTTAAAATTATTTACAACTAATTATAAACTAATTACAACCTACTTATAAGCTACTTACAGACAACTTACAAACTAGAACAGCCACAGCAAGCATTTTCCGGTTTTATGATTTTTTGTATTTTTGTGGATTTTATAATTTTTTTGTGTTTTTGTATGTTTTTTTTTTTTTTTTTTTTTTGAGCCACCCTGACTGTCCTTACTTAAAACTTACTACCTAAATCTATGTAAGTCGGCCATACAAAAGAGAAAATAGCAAGGTCAACTATTAAATGTCTGAAGGAACTTCATCTTCGTTTTTCAACCACCAGAACTGGTTCTCCTGCTTTACCCTATCTCTTCGGTCCCGTTCGGACACAGTCCTACTGAACCGCAGGTGCTCAGCTCCGTCTTGTGCGAGGACGTCTCGATTGTAATGGAGCCGCCGATCTACAGTTCTACGGCCGACGTGGTAGATTAGCGGAACCGCCGCTCTATCCTGGATCAGCCATCGACTGTCTAGGTGGATGAATGCATCGGGCGGAATAAAGCCGCTTAGACGCACACTCTCGTAGTATTCGTTATTGGGGTAATAAGCCCCGAAAATTAAGCTGTTAGACGAGGACATCGCTCTTGCAATGTGACCTCGAATAAGCTTCAGCAAGAAATTATCTATACTGTTTATGTTGGCCCCGTTGTATAGAGCAAGGTTGGAATAGTAGTGTTTGTACTCCGACTCTGGTGTTCTGTGCAATCCAAGGCAGCGTCGTAGACACTGCCTTTAAACACCCGAATCTTTTCCATTTGAGATGGGGCAACGTTGAACCAAACCGGGCACCCTAGGCAATCATGGGCCGGATAAGGGCCATGTAGCAAATCACCTCCACCCTGCTGTCAAGCCGGCTGCTATAAAACAACCGTTTTGTCAGGGCAAAAGCTCCCCTAGCCCTGGCCAGAGCAGCATTTATATGTCTGTCGAAATACAAATACTGATCCATCCAGATGCCAAGGTACTTTACTACACTTTTACTCGCCAGTGGATGTCCATTTGGCCCTACGATCACCAGCTTGCGCCAGTTCTTTCTCGTATCCCTTGTGGCTCTAAGCAATGGAGTCCTAAACAAGATAGTTTCTGATTTCTGACAGTTGATTTTCAACTTCCAGTCATCGCAATATCGCTGAATTTTCTCGAAGTCACGCTGCAAAAGAATCCTGATGACCTCGACTTTTGGAGCTCTTCTGTACGCAATTAGATCGTTGGCATACGCAATTGCCTGAGTTAGACTACTTATCAGATCGCTGGTGTAAATGCTGAATAGAATCGGTGAGTTGACCGCTCCCTGCTGAAGACCTTTTTTAATATTAAAGGTTGTGGCAGGAGTTACATTGCCACTCTTGACAACAAACTTTTTGCCATTGAGCATATCATAAAGCATATACAATAGTGGCTTACTAATGCCAAGTCTGGTCAGCTTTAGATAAAGACCCTCTAACCATACGGTGTCGAAAGCATTCTCCAAATCAACCAGACAGGCACCCGTACACTGCTTCTTAGATTTGTTCCATTGGACATCAGAAACGAGTTTCGACGCGGCATGAATGGTGTCATGTCCCGCCTTTAAACCGAACTGATTGTCCGGTATGATATTATTGTCCTCTGCCCACTTAGACAGAGCTCTATCGATAACTTTTTCGAATACCTTGCTGATACTCGGAAGAAGACTTATCGACCGGAGATTCGCCGGATTGGAGTTGTCTTTCCCTTTTTCGGGAGAGGATGCACCACAGCTGTCTTCCACCGCACTGGATAATATGCATTATTCAGAGCGTTGTTAAACAGAGTGGTATAAATGTCTACTGCTTCTTGAGGTAAATGTCGAAGTACAATGTTGGATATGCCATCGACACCTGCTGACTTCTTCTTCTTTAATGAATCGAAGATGAGCTGGAGCTCCATGTTCGTAATTAACAGGGAACTGGGCCCATTTCGCTCGGCGATTATGGCGTTTGCCAAATGATCTTCATTGAACCCGGTGAAACCAAGGTTCTCTGATCGCCATTGCGTGATGTCATTTCGAAGGTAGAAGTGATGGAGCAAGGCTCTGTTTTCCAGGTCGTGATTGAGGCGAATGCACGCATTCACCTTGTACACTTGCTGGAAAGCAGCCTCCACGGCCTCCACTTTCTCCTGCGGATCTTCGACAATATAGAGGTCATCGTCCAAGACGGCGTCCTCTGGATTAATTCCTGCTGTCAGAAGTACGTCTCTGTTGTCTGTCGTTCTTTGAAGCTTGAGACACGGAAGATCGTTCTGATCATTCCTTCTAAATATCTTGTTAATTTGCGGAAACATGCTCGGGTCGCTAGCATTAACGGCCCGAATTTTGTTGTCCCAATACAAATTAATTGACAACCGATAGTTTTCTTTAATTAGTTGGTTGATGTTCTTGATCGACGACTTCAGTGTCCTAATCTCCAAGTCGTGAGGGTCAGTAAACCGTCGGTACAAGAGTTTGAGTCTTGTTAGCAGTCCACTTTTTTGTCTGTGTAATGCGTCAATGGTCGCATTTCGGTACATGTCTGTTGCGTCCCGTTGTTTGTATTTCGGTATTGTTCTGTTGATTGTTCGTTTGATTGTCTCATCCATTTGTTCTAGGTATTGGTCTATTTCGTTATTTGTCAAATTCCTGTCATTTGGTGGGGATATGTTGTTCGATCTAATTTCGCTCGTTAAGGCATTGGTAAAGCGTGGCCAGCGCACCTTACTGTAATTGTAAGTGTGCACAGGTACATACTCCTCCAACTCCACGAGCTATTTCGGAAGCTGTATTACGGCAGCGAGTCCACAGTGGTCACTGTCGTACTCGATCGTTCGTAAACATTTTCTTGGTCTTTGACCCACAGTGTCAGTATTTGTCAGCCTTGCGTCTATTAGCAATAAATCCAGATAGGCACCGCTTCTTGGAAACGATGGCCGATCCGTAGCCTGCAGTTCTATACGATATTCAGCGTTATACTGACTCATCCATTTAAAAAGATGAATACCTCTCGGATTCTGTACTTGATTTCCCCAATCTAAGTGTTTGGCATTCAAATCACCGGCCATGAGAAAGTAATTTTCGTCCAAGCTCAAGTGTAGACCTTCGAAAAGTTTTTCAAGCTCTGTCAAAAAAGCGACTTCACACAACCCTACACAAAATAGTCCAGCGTTGTTAAATCGCACGATCTAACAACGGCCCAAGATGCGAGATAATACGCTCACACAGAATTTCCTTCAATAAATTGATTGTTTCGCGATGCTTGGCGCTACCCGAACCATTTTATTTTTGTAATAAATTTGCACGATTTTCAAAAGTTGTTCAGGAGTAAGTCTATTCATTATGAAATGGCATACCTAACTAAGCATAAATCAATTTAATAATTTTTTTAATATTTCTTATTCGGCTTAATACAAGCTAATTCTTAATCTCACTTAAAACTAAGAACTTAAACTAAGGTAAGTGTGGAGGAGGGCGATTCAGAAGACGGAGTTTTAGGTATGGAGTACTAAGGTTAAAGTCAAAAGAGTTCATGTTCAGATTAACACTTCGCACCATTCGAGAGATAGGTCCGTTTGAGCCATAGGAGGTCCTGTGGGTGGGAAGATAAAAAAGTCGAAGATTTCGAGAACGAGGGTTAGTGTTAAAGGAGATAGAGTTGTAGAGTGAAATGCAGTCAACGGAACCAGAAAATAATCGACGAATGAAGAGAATGTCTGATATTTCTCTACGTTCTTTCAAAGAATTCAAGTTGACTAGCTTAAGGCGGTCTAGATAGGGAGGCAGGATCAGGGGATTGGTCCATGCAAGGCCTCAAAGAGCAAAGCGAAGGAAGCGACGCTGGACGCTCTCGATTCTGGAAATGTGTATAAGTTGATAAGGGGACCAAACTTGAGAAGCGTATTCGAGGAGTGGGCGAACAAATGATATGTATTGGGATCGAGTCACATAAGGGTTAGAGAATTCCTTTGACCATCTTTTGACGAAGCCGAGGGCTAAATTTGCCTTGAGAATGATATCATCTACATGGGAGAGAAAATTAAGTTCCGGGTCAAGTATTAAGCCAAGATCAAGGTATGGGTTGATCATGAAGGAGGTAAAGACGGGGAGGAGATTTAATACGCTTACGCGTAAAAGTGATTGATTGGCATTTGCCAACATTGAGCTCCAAGCAATTTTTAAGACACCAAATTGAAAAACTGTCAAGGTCCTGTTGAATAAGGGAAGAGTCATGTGTCGACGAAATAATCTTGAAAAACTTGGTATTATCAGCGTACAGTGAAATAGAAGACCTTTTCAATATCGTTAATAGCAATAATGAACAAAAGTGGGCCTAGGTGGCTGCCTTGGGGAACACCGGAGGTAGCTAAGAAAGAGCAAGAGGTGGCGGTTCTAAAACGAACGCTGTAATAACGATTATCTAGATAAGAGCCCAACTAACATACTCTCGAGAGCTTAGCACTAATTTTCTCAAAAAAACGCCCATAGTACTTTTTTAGATCTTATTGCTAAACTTAAGACTGGATCTTTCATAATGAAACATAAATTTTTCTCATAGTGTTTTCATTAAATGATTTAAGCATTTTTTTGCATCAAATCACTCTAATATTATACCTAGAACAATTATGACTCCTGTATGTAAATTGAAAGTCTTATAATAATTCTGTTTTCAAATTTAAACTTTAAACGTCATTTTTAAGTCTTTAAAATCTCTTAACAAGAGCTAATAAAGTAAGAACTACAAAACTCTAACTATAGGATTCATATGAGATGTTGCACTGACAGCAGCTTTATTCGATTCATACAACAGTCGTTCTTTTTTTTAACGTTTTGTATGACATTGTTTTCTGGCGTTCAGTTTTCTATGGGTCTGGCTACCTGAAGGAAGCATTGAATGCTGATGCCGATTACTATTTAAAATGTTTTTAATTTTGTGACGAATGTGAACTTTCGGTGATAGACTTTCTTTTTATTTTATTTCGGTGTAATATAAGGTTTTTCTGACAAAATTACGCTTGAAAATTTGACTAAAATATTCATGTAATGGCGTAAGCCCATTGTAAACATTTTAATTTTTTAAACTTCGTAAGTCTGTCACAATTTGTATGGAAAATTAGAGAGATTTACGGAGCTTAAAATTTTACTACGTCTATAGTTTTGTTGCGGAAAGTTAATTTTTTGATATTCTTTGTTCATTTATTCCAAATTTATTGTTCAGAAAAGTTAATGCATAAAATTTAATATTTCGAACTTTGAGATTTCATCTTTTTTTTAAACATCAACAATAATTTACATTCTTAAGAAAAAAGGGAACGCATCACCGATTTGTTCTTGGTTCGTTTGATAGATGTCAAAATAAAGTCGCATAGAAGCATCAGACTTCTCATAAAAAAGTGTTTATTTACATACCAACATAAATGGACAACACTCTCATAAAAATGTCCTTTTGAGAGTTAAAAGTATCGATACGACAGCAGCCATATTTAAATTTGAACGAAGTGTTTTTTGTATAGTTTGAGGGTAACCGTGATATGAAATTAAGTTTTGAAATAATTTATTGGTTTTCCATTATGATGAATCTAATTACGGTATATTTACGTTTATACGTGTATTGATATTGATGTTTATTTTGTTTAGCATTAAATGCAAAAGAAGTTTTTTTACAAGTTTATTCGTAATGTGAAGTTTTGTATTTTAATACTGTGCTTAAGTTCTTTGTCTCTTAGGAGCATCATCAAATAAAAATAATTACATTTATTTACGGAGCATCAGAAATTCACACTGTATAGTGACAAAATTGAAAGTCAGTAATCATTGACAGTTTCGTTATAAGAAACGTGAAACAAATATTTAAAAATATAAATTCTAACTTATTATTTTTTCATTAAAACGTCTCTTAACCTCTTGTAAATTCTTAGATTACAAAAAACAGGCATACAAGAATAAGACCATCAATTCGACATATTATCCGCTATTACATCTTTTCCGTCATATACCATGAATAAGTACCATAAATAATGTCAGCATAAAAAGTACTATTCTTGTTCAAAGCAAACATCAAGGTAACCCTTTTTCCAATTCAAAATAAAATTAAAATAATTTAAATATCAATTATTTTGAAAGCGCTTCGTTATTTTTCGAAGTAAAATGTGTAAGTTAGTATAAAAAAATTCAATCGCACTAAGATTTAACTCCACATATGTGACAAACCAAAATTATACTAACGTCACCATGAAATGAAAATTTAAATTCACACATCAATTTTTCAACATGAGACAATGACGGTGACACATACAGACATAAATACTTCGTACCGTAGGAAGTATACAAATGTGAAAGATAAGTATCTGTTTTTTTTTTTAACTATGCGCATACTCTTTCTCTTTTCATCAACTCCCACAAGAAGTGACGCATTCTCCTAACAAGATTAATGGAGCATTTGTCATCCCATAGGAACAGTAAAAATGTTTCTATAAGAGGAAATTAACTCCTATGAGTGGGCCATTTAAGGCTTCTTAGATTTTCATAAGGATGTAGAAGTACTCTCCTAGAGTTAATATAACTCCCGAAATAAAGTCTCACAAGCCTCTAGGAAACTCTTATGAGAGGAAAATTGTTACTTGGGTATGCAGGACAAAGTGTCCAGAAAGTTATCACAACAAGAGGCTGTCCTCAGGGAGGGGTCTTATCACCCTTACTGTGGAGTCTCGTGGTAGATGAATTATTGGAAAGTCTTTCTTCCCAAGGCATACGTTGCATCGGTTTCGCCGACGACATTGTTATAACAGCCTAAGGGAAGTTCGAGGAAACTCTCTGTGATATTATCCAGAGAGGACTTAATATAACAAGGAAATGGTGTCTATCTGTGTGACTGAACATAAACCCCACAAAAACAACGATAGTTCCATTTACTAAGAAAAAACTTCTACCACGCATGAAACCAATCCCGTTGGCTGGTGAAGAAATCGACATCCAGAAGGAAGTTAAATATCTAGGTATAACATTAGACTGTAAACTTCTCTGGAACAAACATGTCGAAATAGGGAAAGCCACAAAAGCTCTCATGATATGCAAGAGACTTGCAGGTAAATCATGGGGCTGTAAACCAAACATCCTTAGATGGATGTACACCATGATGATAAGACCCATCATTACCTATGGGGCGGTTGCATGGCACAAAAGAGCCGAACTTACAACAACTAGGAAATCACTAGAAAAGGTAAAGAGGCTAGCATGCATCTGCATTACTGGAGCAATGAGAACATGCCCTACAGCAGCAATGGAAGTCATTCTTCACTTGACCCCACTACACGTGGCCCTAGAAAGCGCTGCTAAGGGAGCCATCATGAGATTTGCAAGAGAGGGAACTGGGACAGGGAAAATCATTAGTCTCAGACAAAGAGACTCGATTTGTAAGTCAACAGAATCGAACCTTCTTGATATCCCAAGAGATGGTATGATTAAGAAGTATAACTTTGAAAAAAAATTTCATGTGGAATTAAGTAGCAAAAAAGAGTGGGTGGATGAAACCGTAAACTACACTCTTAAAGCAAACGCCATCAAGTGGTACACTGATGGATCGAAAACTTCGGAAGGGACTGGTGCTGGAATTTATGGGCCTAGAACCAAACTTCCAATACCGATGGGACAGTCTACAAGCATTTTTCAGGCAGAAATTAATGCCATAGGAAAATGTGCCGAAAGAAATCTCGAAAGAAAATATAAAACCAAAATATTGCAATCATGTCGGATAGCCAGGCCGCACTCAAAGCATTCAGCTCATATAGCATCAGCTCTAAACTGGTATGGGAGTGTGTAGGCAGGCTAAACGAACTGGGCAAACATAACTCTGTCACACTCTATTGGGTCCCTGGCCACGTTGGCATACAAGGCAATGAAGAGGCAGACTCCTTAGCAAAAATAGGGGCAATGACACCCATTACGGGACCAGAGCCTTATTGTGGAATAGGAGAAAACGTGATTAAACATAAAACAGAAGAGGAGGTGAAAAGATCAAAAATCTGGAACGAACTCCCAAAGCTAAGACAGGCCAAACTTCTGCTTGGGCATCACAACAAAGAACGATTCCAGTCCTGTATGAGCTTAAACAGGAACAAACTTAGAATAATAACGGGTCTCCTCACAGGCCACTGTAAGCTTAGGAGACACCTCCACATTCTTGGCTTAGAGAACAGCGCCGCGTGCAGATTCTGCAATGCTCATGAGGAGACACCGGACCATATATTAGGCAGATGTGATGCACTCGTGCATCAAAGACACAGGTATCTGGGAAATCACCAGATAGAGGAGAGCGAACTACACTCCCTAAAAACACTCCAAATACTCAAGTTCCTCAAGGAAACAAACTTGGAGAACGTGCTGTAGTATGAGCAACCTCATCCAGCTCGAGACGGGGGCACAATAGATCTTAATGGTCGCAGTGCACTTATACCCCAAATCCTTCATTCATTCATACTCTAAGTTCCATAGAAACCGAGAAAATTGCATTTATGTTTTTCAATACACTTTTTTAAAATGGAGGAAAACACAACATTTTCTACCAGCCAGACTGCTCTTACGCAAATCTAAAGAGTTACAGCGAACATAATTTAAAATCCATACACACAAAAATGAATTTTCGAAAACGTTGCTGTCTCTTAGACAAAATATGTGTATACTCTTAAGAAATTCCAAGAACCAAGTTGGTGACAGATTTAATAATTAATAAAACCAGCGAAACAAAGCTAAAAACCAAGAAACAAAAAATTTAATTTCTTTTCATAAACAATAATAATTGCCCGCTTCAGGATAATTCTTTAATAAATTTGTCAAATTATTAACCTTAAAGACTTAAACTTTACTTTTAAATATTCTTATCACTTGGGGTGACCATAAGTTCAGTTAGTTGGAAGTTTGCAGTTTTGTATTTTCCAACTTATCACCTCCCCTATTAGAAATAAGAGTATAAAAGACAGCTTTTTCTTATGCAATTCATTTTAGTATTCATTTGTGTTTTGTAAGTTCAGGAAGTTGAATTGGAAAAAATTTAAGTTAAACAATGAAATCTAGAATATTGTGTTTTTTGTTTTTTGCAGTGATAACAGCATGGGTAGGACTTTTAATATGTGCATTTTGGATAGAAAACATTTAAATGTTTTTTTTGTATTACTCAATAGGTTTGTAATGCTACGCCAGTGTCGTTAAATACTGATGAGCAAGAAGCTAGAAACTTCGCCCACAATGCTAGTTTAAAATTGTTCAACATCTACGATGAACTGAGCCATGAAATATTTGAATCTAATGAGGAAATTGACACTACAAAAATGGAAGAATTAAGTAGAAAAATAGCTAAGCAAAAACGCGAAATTTTGAATGCATCAAAACAATTTCACGACGAGAATTTTACTGATCCTGAGTTAAAGTATGCCTTTAAAAAACTTCGAGATTCAATCGGAGAAAACATACTTGATGATGATAAATCAGTTGGTATGTTTTTGTGTAAGAAATATCTCAGAGATTTAGCAAGTGAGAAAACTATCCCTGCTTACCATAATAAGAGCATTGAATTATCATTTTCTCCGGACCTTCAAGACATTTTCGCAAAAAGAAACGATCCAGAAGAATTGAAATATTATTGGCTCACATTTAGAGATATAAATGGAGATTATGGTGCTGGAACTATTGAGGATTTGATTGAAGTTAGAAAAGAAGTTGCTAAAATAAAGGGTAAGTCTTTGATATAGAGTTCAAGTTATAAGATCGGCTATAATAGAGTTTTCCTCCAAACTGTACCTACTTGATGCGACTTAGGTATACCATTTATGGACCATAATTTGTGCACGTTTATGTTTGTAGTCAATACTACCTGGTGATAAATTACGAAGACATTTTGTAGATAGTCTCTTTTGTTTAATACATTTTACATTACTCTTAGAGCCACGCGGGATGGTTCAAAAATCCAATAATTTGCTGTAGCTTTCGATGTTAATACAATAGTCGTATGTTAGTACTCTGAATTGAATGGTCGACATTGCCCTCCACTCTTTCAAGAAATGTTCTTACTTGCGATATACTCGTAGGTACCTACTATAGGGCAAGTTTTGTATTCGTGCAAAAAAATAAAAAAATTAAACGGATTTTTAATTTTCGATTTTCTCATTAACAGCCTAAACGATTTTAGTAAAATTAATAATAAGAAGTTCTTTTAAAATTTAAATGATATTGCATATCAAAATTTTGAAAAAATAAATTTTTGATTTTAAAAATAATATTATTTTTTTTTTGAAAATTCAATATTTCAAAAATGGGCTAGTGAATTTTTTGAAACTAGGTTTAAAAATATATTTTAATACATACTCAAACTTAGCATACCAAAACTTTTTTAAAAATGTTATTGAAATTTTCAATTTTTAAGAAAACCACTCCAACGATTTTAATTTTTTTTTTTTTTATTAAATTTATATTTATTCAAGTAATCAAATGGCATACTTGTTTTTGAGCTACTACTTGTTTACACAATTAAAAAAACGATTTAAATGATTTTTCTATACTTTAATAATTTTTTTATAATTATTGTACTTTCATATTTTAAAATTTCTTAATTCCAAGCAACTTAAACATAAGAGCAAGTACGGGCGATCCAGTCGTACTTTTTTTTTTTTTTTTAGGTACCTTCCTGTAGCTATCACAATTTAATTTTCGAAAAAAGTGTTTAAGAAAATATAATGCCCTTAATTTTTTTATATGAAAACAGCTATATATAACAATTTAGTAATTTATTGAATAGTTGGGAAATGAGGGCAAGAGTTTTTACTGTCGAATATTTTTGTTTGGCTCATAAGCATGCCTAAAACACGTGTTTTTGGAAGAATGGTCAAGCTTTTCAATATTTTTGGTATAACTCCAATCACTAAGCCCGATTTGACAATTTTACATCTTAAAATTTTTGTTAAAAATTAAATTTTCTATCGAAAAATTGTATAAGGAAATTTAGGCAGGTAAAGTTAGCAAAAAAACAACATGTAAAAAAAATGAAAAATCAAAGGTTTTTAATTTCTTTTTTCTAAATTGGACATACCTTTTTTTTAAGCTAGGATTGGATCAAGACATGCTAGGCCAAATAAAGTAGAGACTAAATGCTTTAATATGGTATGATCAAAAATTAATTTCTATTCAAAATTAGCAAACATTCAAATTTAACCATTTCTTATAGTCTTATAACTTTTGGCAGTTTTGTCCCCAATGCCTTTTTTTAGTACAAAGAAAAAAAAATTAAAAATCTTGTTTTTTGGGTTCATTTTTTCCTCTTAAATTTTCTTATACAAATTTTCAAATCATCAGCCTCGATAGAAAATTTAATTTTGAACAAAAAATTTTAAGGATAGAATTGTCAAATTCACCTTTGTTTCGGAATTATACCGAAAATATTTATATTTAAAAAAAAAAACCAGTTCGAACATTCCAATTTTTACCCTTTGGAACACATTTACCTAAGAAACCGATAGATAACGTAAAATTCTATTAAAAAACTAAATCATCAATTAATTTTAATTTAGTAGGCATTTGTTTTTAAAAATCTAAAGTAATTTTCAGCCTGAATTGAACTTTTTGAAAAAGTCTCATATTAAAAAACTGATTGATTGATCCTCTTTTAGGCAAACTTATTTAATAATATCCCTGTTAATCACTCCCAACAAAATGGTATCAATTTTTACAGTGTTTTATTTTTAAATTCTAGCAATTATTAATATACATATTTTTTAGAAAACAACAGCAACATACGTTGCACACAAGTTTCATAGTAAAATTTTAACATATAATTATCAATCAGCGCATATTCACATTTTAGTGATTTCCAACGTAAATTTCTAAAAAAATAATAAATTATCGACTCAGCTCCATTTTGGCTACTAGTTGAAATATTTATATTACTTTGATTTTCAAAAATTAAGTATTTATGTAAAGATTTTTTCCCTTAAGTGAAGTTTTATGCTTAAGTGCCAGACGCCTTTTCGGCGCGCGCTGACCCATTGACTATCACTGTGTGTTGGAATCGTTCAGACATAACATCCTGCCCACAACTCCACCATAACCCTTTATGGCTTCTCCATCTGACTAAGTTAAAAGCATTCTACAGAATTGCTCAGATCGTAGAGCAGCCTTTTCTGATGCCGTACTGTCTTTCTGATAGATCTCTGCTGAATATACTGCACCGGTGAGTCACGATCTCAGCATCTTCTCCTGGAGCTTTCCTGTGGTGTCCTAAATACACAGAGGTGTGTACGCAGATGAGGAATCCGGGTCGCCTTTTCCTTTTGCTTATGAGTACCAACTCCTAAGAAAGACCCATTCCTCAAGGCAGCTGTTGAACATATTCAGCAATAACCTGAGTCATGTTCGGACACCTATCTCTTTTTTCCGCCAGTAAACAAAATCCTTTGGTACTACTCCTTTTGGGCTTCGAAACTTCGCAACCAAACCGTATGAGTTGCATCGTGCCTCCAACTTTTGTTTCCACGGATCTCCTTACTTTAAGAACAACTACTTTTCTATCTTCGATCACTGATCACCATATGAGAGCTGGAGCTTGATTCCGATTTGGAGATCGTTGATTTCCAAGCAGGTCAAATATGATGTACTGATTGTCGCTGTCCATAAAGCCCTCAATGTCTTTCCAGTTCTTATCTTTGCACATCTACATCTGCAAAGATGCATCTGGAGGGTTACGTCTGGAATTGTGCCTTCACAGTTAGGCCTCCTTTAAGTGGGGGTGTTTCCTTAGTTCCTGAGTTGGACTTCCTCCAATCTTGTTTGTCGCAAAGATTTGACAATGGTGTCAGTGTCATGTGGGTTGGCATGATTTTCGAATTTTCCACAGTATGACGCTGTCGGTTTGATCAGAATTACTTCGAATTGGAACTTTCGGTGTCTTCTTCTTTTCTGTTTGTCTCTGTCTTCAGATATTTTTTTAACTCTTTCCTTATTGGTGAGCTTAAGTTTCACTGGCACTTTCCTTTGTTTGCTTCTTAAGGACTTCTGCAAAGCTGTCTTTTTCGGTGTTTAGAGCTAGAGTGTTCGTAGTTTTCATTTCCAGTGCCTTAGCTGCATTATCATTGTTATTTTCTTTTTTGTTAAGTGGTGCTCTCTTATTTGGAGCTGGCATTTTATGTCCAGATATTGTTCGTGTTGTCTCAGCTGACTTCTTGGGCCCATTTGATTTCTGATGGTAGTATTATCTTAACAGTTTGTTGTGGCAATGCGCTTTCCATCGTGGAGACTTTCACTTCATCTTGCCGGGATATTCCTCTAGGGCTGCAGTTCTATTTTTGATATCCAGAATGATATTCATTTGCTTTGCACAGGCATTCTTCATCGTTTTCATGATCTCTCTTAATTCCTGCAGCTCCTTAAAGAGTATGTCCTTCGGGTTTTAATCGATCATTTATGGGATGGTAAAACCAACTGGTATAGATTTAAAAAGATATGGAGGACAACGTTGAACTAAGAGCATCATTACAAACAACCCTTGAGTATAAGGACTCAGTAGACCTTATCAAAGGGAAATGCATCGCTATAAAGATATAAAATATCCTCAGGAAATAAAAGATTTGGTGAAAGAAAAACGAAAAGCACCTTAGAAATGGCAGCGAACACGTGCTCCTCAACACAACACAATGCTAAAAACGGCGATATCAGATTTCAAGACCCTTGGAATTACTTTGAAGGCTAGACAGTGGGGAAAAAATCCAACTACTCACTTTGGAAATATATAAAACAACGATAAAACGAAAGCTTCAAGTTCCCCCGATTTAGAAAAGCCTACACGAATTGGAATATAGGGACAAAGAAAAAGCGATGGTATTCGCCGATTAATTGGATTAAACTCTTAAGTAGTTCGATGGGCAAGAACTCAACGAAAATATTAATATGAATTCTACGTCAAATGAAGGCTACATTACACTTCTTCTTATAATATCAAAAGTTTTTGAAAGACAACTAATCCTGCGCCTGCAGCCGATTATAGAAGAGAAACAATTAATACCTTAACATCAGTTCAGATTTAGAAGCAATCATTCGACAATTGATCAGGTGCATAGAATTATTGACGTAATTGAGAGAATTCTTGAAGAAAAGAAAATCTGTTCGACAGTCTTTTTTGGACTTCTAGAAATCGTTTTACAAGGTGTGGCACGAAGGCCTCTAATAAAAATTAAGACAGGTTCTGCTTGAAGGACTTTATAACATTCTAAACGGATATTTATGATAACAGACTTCTTCGTGTAAGACACGGAGATGAATGTTCTAATTTCAATGAAATAGTGGCGAAGGATACCACAAGAAGGTGTATTAGGTCCAGTTCTGTACCTTTTATTTACACGCGATATATTTCAAACAGAAGACAATATCATAGCAACGTTGGCTGATGATTCTGCAATACTAGCTGTAGAAAACACGATTAGCAAAGCTACAATTAAGTGACAAAACGCTCTTAATAATGTTAATGAGAGGACAAATACACAGTGAATGGCGCTCAATAAACAAGAATCAGTCACATTCCATGTGGAATTCACGTATAAAAAAAAGTAAATAAATTACCTGTCTTTCTAAATACCGCTCTTGTTTCATTTGTCAATGAGGCAAAGTATCTGGGAATGCCTCTAGACGCGAAATTAAAATGGAAACCACACGTGAAAAAGAAATGCGAAGAACTAAAACTTAAATTACAAGATGTGGACTGGCTACTCGGTAAATATTTAAAGCTTAGTATTAAAAATAAGTTGATTTTATACAGGCAGGTACTGAAACCTGTTTGGACTTATGGTATACAACTTTGGGGTTGTAGCTTATTGTGATACAAACGTTTGAAAATAAATTGCTTAGGTCTTCTCTACTGGTTTTTGGAATTCTACGGTTTGGTACGAAATAAAAAGTTTCGCGTGAAAACATAGAAATCGGTTATGAGAACACGCTAATTCAACGATTATTGAGAAAAAAATAGTTTTCTTTGGTCTCTTTTATAGTTTCAAGCTGTCCTGAAACCTTTACCAAGAAGGCGCTCGCAATTGCTTAGTGGAAGATATCTCGCTCTGCTGGAGGTTGTCCTGTAGGCGTTCATTTGTAGCTTAGTCTTCTGCGTGGGCCAAGGGTGTATGGATTCTATTTCAGTTTTTTTTTTTAGTTTTACGGTCGCTGGAAGATGAACTCCAGAACGCCAGAGATCCGACGCCCTCCACCGTGACGTTTCAATTCTGCACTTCTGTTTCCAAATTTGGTTTGAATTCCGTGGGCCAACAAAACAACTATGTTTCCTTCACATAGTTGTTCTGTTGGTACACGAGTGATATTTTATTTCCCACTTACCCTGCATTTCTCCCGAGCGTAATATATTATTTTCGCGTTTTAGATTTTTTTCTCATATTTTTTTAATTATTTAAAGAACAACTATTTTTGTTTCAGAAATCACACCGTTGAAGTTTTTCCTTAAAGAATATAATATCACCGAAATGGAAAACGTAATGAAACAAATCGAACCGTTATATATTCAATTACACGGATTTATTCGCAAGCAATTGCAGAAGAAATATGGTGATGAGGTTGTGAAACCAAATGATCCTATTCCTCATCATCTATTCGAACAGGTATTAGCTCAAGTCTGGACTTCTGAAAGTATTCTTGAAGAAATGTATCCACATAAAAATCTGCCCCAGTATGTTGAAATTCTTAAGCAAAACAACTATGACACTTTGAAAATGTTCAAAATGGCCGATCAGTTTTTTAAGTCCTTGGGGTTCGATTCTGTCCCTGATGAATATTGGGGTACTAATTTTAAAATGAACCCATACGAGGACAAAGGTGATTGTAATCTAATTTTTACGTATAAGTCACCAAACGTTCAAATGCGTTTTTGTCAGAAAATTAATTCAAAGAATTTTTTGCAAACTTATATGTTTATGGGCGCATTCAACTATGCTAGAGAGAAAATTGATCTTCCGGCCTACTACTTTGATTCTTATGACCTTCAGTATCCTGTTGGCGAAGCAGTCGTTATATCAGCCTTGACAATAAAACATTTAGATAATATTGGCCTAGTTACCGATTTAGCATTCAACGACGAGCTTCAAATCAATATTCTATTGAGAAGGGTAAGAAAGAAAAACCTTATAGCAATGATCTTTTTCCTTATCAAACTAACTGTTTTATATTTTAAGGGTATCTATGCTTTGCTTAAATTAAGAGTTCGCTTTGTTCATACTAAAGTAATGGCTGATTTATATTCTGGATCAGTCAATATGACGGATATTAATAAACATTATTGGAAACTGATGGAAAAATATGTTGGAGCATCACGACCATCGCCAGTTGATCCTTATAACCCAGGATATGACTTTTCTTCCCAATTTTACACTGAATTCAGTGATGGCAGTCTACCAAGGTGAGATTCTCATAATTATTTGATACTACAGGTACAGGGTACTCGTACTTAAGCTCCATAGATATAACAGAAAATACTATTAAACACAAATTTATATCATTTTTATACAATATTGTGTGATAAACATAAATATGCATATGTTCACATGTAGATACAAAAAAGGAGCCATCAGTAGTTTAATCAACCAATATTTGGATTTTAGAAGAAGAAGAAAATGGCTTGCAGAAAAATGTGTTTGAAAAAGATATCAATTTTGTTTGCACTGGATGCCATATTTATGTTACTCTTTAGTTGTGCTTTAATGTTACTGTTAAATACTGAAATATAGAAAATCTAGAGTTTAATGGTAAAACTAAGAATTTTTCCTCCACATTGGTAAGGGACCGAAATGTTTTGTTTTCATAATGCATTTCGAACTCATTCGGCAGTTTTCTTGGAAAACAGTAATTTTTCGCAGGTTTTAAAGGGTTTAAACTTACCCAAATGAGGAGCTCTGTGTGGTTCACACAATTTCATTGCTCTGTTTAAGCCAAGCAGGTGATAATGCCCACAATTTTTCAAAGCATTTTTTACAAAATATATTATGAAAACAAAACATTTCAAACTATTCTAGAATTTCTTTGGGATCTTACAGTAAAACGTATAAATTAAAAAGAACGTTATAATAAAATGATAATTAATAAATTCACTTGCCCTTTCTCTGTAGAAAATTCATGGCAGATATTCTGGGATATCAATTTTATGAAAAATTTTGTGAAATCAGTGGACAATACTCCAGATCAATTAAATCGGAACCACTCAACAACTGTGACTTCTTTGGAAGCAAGAAAGTTGGAGATGCACTGAAGTAAGTGTTCCTTTATTGTTTTTCTTTGTATTCATTGTTTTTTTTTTTTTTAGAAAAATGATGCGACTTGGATCCTCAAAACCTATGCGTGAAGTACTGGCAACGATTTTCCCTGAGAACCCAACTGTAAATGCTGAAAGTCTTATCGAATATTACGCTCCTATCAAAACTTGGTTGATTGAAACGAATCGTAAAAACAATGTTACTATTGGTTGGAGTCATTCCGATGTGGTTAAGGTTTGTTGACATTATTCTAAGCTTTTGTGGCTACTTACACTTATTCAATAAATATATGAAAACAAAAAATCATACTATTTTCCAGAATTTATAGAAATTTCAACTGTGAAGACCAACCAGGTCCTGGCCGATGATTAATACAACATTATAGCTTTTATTTATGATATAATAAATTAATACATAATGTATGTATTTTGTAACCTTGAATTAAAAATAAATACATGCTTATGAGCATGTACAAATAAATCAAGAAGAGTTGTTTTTGAAGCGATCCTTCAGGTTCTCTAAGGACATTTCTGGGAATTTTCTTTCATGATTGTTGTTGTTGTTCCTTGTTAGTGTAGTATCACAGATAAAATCAGATACAAATTGTCTGCTTGGTCTTTTTCCCATGACGCAACGCGATGAGTTGCTTTATTTCCACCCATGTTCAGCTTTTTACATAATCCCGAACGCCAAAATTCCGAATAGTAAAAAATGAAAATCCCAGTTACCATAATTACGAATATCTAGAATTCCAAAAAATTCAAGATTTCAAGAAGTTAAAATCCCAAATGGACACAATCCCAAATTTACACAATCCCAAATGCACCAATCCCGAATGAACAAAATTCCGAATGTCAAGACTCCCAAAAAAAAAAACACAAGCTGGGTTTTTAATACCAAGAATAATATAAGGTGATTTGGCATTCAGCATATTCTTTATTCGGGATTCTATGTTCTTCGAGATTCTGGGTCTGGCATTTGGGATTTCAGCCATTCGGTATTTTCATTATCCAAGATTTTTATTCGAAATGTTGTCATTAGAGAAAAGCTCTCATTACCTATTTTACTCAGGCAAGATGTTGAAAAAATTTCATAAATTAAGTATAGCAAAAAACTCTTATTAAAACGTTTTTTCTTATATTTCTCAAAATCTTTTGCACCTAAGAATTACAGTAATCTTTTTTTTCTGTAGAATTCTATAAGCCATAGTAAAAACTCACTTTTATTAAGATATTTTCAAAGAACGGAACTTTGTTCCTTTTATACAGAACAAAATCAAAAGTCTATTATTTCAAGGTAAATAAATTTACAGAATTCGTTAAAGCTCATTTTTTTGACTAAATTAGTGTCTACCTTCAAATTTCATTGGCGTAATTATGATTTTGGCCTGGTGGTGGCAAAACAATTTTTTTTAACAAGCAAATTGTGGGGTAGTTTTGATTTTCGGAGGTTCTAAATTCGAATATGAAGTTTGAGACTGAAATTTTGTGACGCAATATAGAAGAAAAGGTTTTTGTTTCCCCAGACACAACACAAATTGTACAAAAACTGTTTTCCATCGCCGACTAATGCAATTTTAATAAATTGTTTGACTTAATTTCCTACACTACAAGTTTTTCCAAGATTTTCTCTTGATTTATTAATTGCACGAAAAAAGCTATGTGTTAATCTTTCTTGTGCGTAGAATGACATTATCATTTTTTTCAAAAAAATTGTTGGTTTTCGAGAAATAAATAAAAAAATTATTTTAATACAAAAGTTTCACATGTGCAAATTTTGAAGACACTTCACACACTCAGAACGTTTTTTTTTTAACGTGCAATTAACATTTACTGAAGTAGATGAAGATGATGGTGAACCTGGAAACGCTGACACCCCCACAATTCTGGATCTAAATTTGGTACTTTCCTAAAATAAAAACGTCAAAGGAAATTCACGAGGTAGAAAGAAGAGGTTATTGGAAGATTTTAACCAAGACAACTTAAAAATAAACCAAAATTTTAGTCTTCTAATTTTTATATAACCTTATAATTTAACTATTTTTTACTAAAATAGAATTTAAAAATTAAATTCTTAAGTTTTGGTACTATTTTGGTGGAAAATTTCTTCGTCAACAACGTTATTCCTAATTTTCAGGGAAACCATGATTTTTTGGCTATGTTTATTCTTAGCCCTGTTACTTTTTGCCAGCTTTCACCAGCCATGACATTTAAATTCTTATTAAGCTATTAACTTCAATTAAATAACTTATTGCCATAACACTGTGTGACAAAAAAAATTGAATCGCATAGTTGAAAACGGGCAGTCAAAAAAAAAAACAATTCTATGGCCATTTTGTTGGAAATACAGGGTGTCCGCCGGGAAGGTATACTACTTCGTTTGTTTATAATTTTTGATTAAATGAAAGAAAATATATCTTGTATTGATAAATGTTTTATTATTTACTGTCGGCAATTATGTATGGAATACAATATCAGGTAAATGTTCGCCTCTGTTAGTCTCACAAATGCGAGTCCTATTGAGCACATTTTTCATTACATTCTCACACATTTCACGCGATATTTCATTAGTTTCATCACCAATATTTTGTTAGCGTTTCTGGTTTGTTTGCATAAACCATGCTTTTCAGATATCCCCACAAAAAGAAGTCCGGAGCAGAGATGAGTATTTACTTCATATGTAGCAGATCTACTTCATTAATTTATTTTTATGTATCTGCTACGTAGCAACCTATTTCTACTTCGTTTCACAAAATTTTTTCTAACGCACAAAATTTCATTTCGGATGTGTTGTATTGATTCATTTTTTGTTAATCAAAAAAGTCACTTTCAAGATCTGAATGCACTCATCCCGAAAATCTGCTACATTCATTGTGAATTTGCCTTTATGTTTTTTGAAATTTATCATGAGAAAAGAGAATAGATATGTACATAGATAGATATATCTATCGCACTTCATCCATAAAGCACAAATTCGTAAATAATATGAAGTTAGATGCAGTGTGAAATTGAAATTTGGCAGCAACATCACAAAAATGGAAAAGTATCTAATTAAACAAAAAAAAAAAGTAAGTATGAAAGAAAAACAAAATTTTACCAAAGTAAATTCTTAAAAACTTTTTACTTAAAGAAATGAACCTTCCCAAGCTCAACCAGCACCAACAGCACAACAACCTTCGCAACCATCAACATTATCATTGCCACCACCGTCACCGTCGCCATTGCCACCACCGTCACCATCACCATTGCCACCACCATCTTCGTTGCCACCACCGCCACCGTCGGCGTCGTCATCACATACGCCAAAAGCTACAACGTTACCTGCTCCCGAAGAAACACAAGGTCCCAGTAAAACCAGGTATTTCCAAAAATATAAATCAACCTGGGAAATTGGTCGTCCATGGCTGAAAAACAAATTGGGTTTGGCTTATTGTAAGCTATGCAAAAAAACATTATCCAATAATTTTAGTCTTTTTGACCGTCATTTGTCGGCACCGCTTCATAAAAAGCGACTGGAAGAAGATCAGGTAACATTCGATATACGCAATATTATAACTAAAAACTTTGAAAGCAGCACATCGACAAAAAAATTGATATGTGAACTAAAATGCGTATTTTATGTGGCAAAAAATTCTCTTCCTATTTCCACAATGGAAACGTTGCCTTTACTTTTGAAATCGATGTGTAATGAACCCCACGTTCAATTACTAAAATGTGGAAGACTTAAGGCACAGTCCATGATTAAACAGGTGATCGCTCCATTTGTTCTACAAGAAACTTGTTCCATATTACGAACAAGAAAATTTTCAATTATTTGTGATGAAACAACAGATATCTCTACGCAAACATGTTTAGTGTTATTAGTTCGTTTTTATGATCAAAGTACATCTAAGATAGTTGATAAACTTTTAACTTATATAAGACTGAAGCAGTCCAATGCCGAAAATATATTTAATGAAATTGTTAGTTTTTTGAAGGGAAACCAGATTCCTTTGGAAAATCTTATCGGCCTGGCCACAGACAACGCTTCTGTGATGAGGGGAGAGCTCACGGGGGTAAAAACTCGACTTCAGACATTAAAAAAAGATATATTTTATTTAGGCTGTGCCTGTCATTCGCTGCATTTATGTGCATCAGCCGCAATAAAGAAAATTGAATACCAAATTGAGACATTCTTACAAGATGTTTATTTTTATTTTGCTCATAGCTCTAAAAGGCAAACTGAATTTTGTGAATTTCAAGAAGCTTTCGGCCTTGAGATACATAAAATTTTACGCCTGAGTAAGACTAGGTGGTTGGAGCTCCATATGGCTGTTGACCGCATATTAGAGCAGTGGTTGGCGCTCATTAACTATTTCCATCTAATAGTTTTTGAAAAAAAAAGGTAAAACACAAACGATTTCAAAAGCTGACAAAATTTTAAACAATTTAAATAATCCAGAAATTAAGTTTTCACTTTTATTTTTGTCCTATATTTTGGAAATTATTAACAATTTTAATAAAGCTTTTCAATCTGAAAAGACACAGATACACATTTTGCGGAAACGTGTGCTCATGGTCTTTAAAACCGTCTTATCAAATTTTGTTAGGGCAGAACTACTCGACGACTCTTCAATACAATTCGTGGAATATAAAGAAAAATCCAATTATTTAGATTTAAAACAAATGTTTTTTGGATTAAAGTCAGCTTTGTATGAGGAAGAGTTAAACAAGAATCAAAATATGGACACGGAGGTAGATTTATTTCAGACGAAAATGTATTTAGTTTCATTTTATGTTGAATTGTGCGATCAACTAAAACTTCGGTTTGATTTAACTGACAAAAAGTTAGAATTGTAAGAACTTTTGGATCCAAGAGTAATACAAACTGAAATATATCCGACAATCCTTCCACTTTTGAATGGCTTTCCTTACTATGATAATAATATAACAAACATAGAATCTCTGAACTCCGAATTTAGAACGCTTATGTTTACTAAAAGTATCAAAATGAACGACGACGAAGACGTTGTTGAGTTTTGGTCGAGTTTATACTCCCAGAAAAATATATTAGAAGAAGATATTTTTAGGGTGTTGCCCTACTATATGCTTACACTAGCTAGTTTACCGCATAGCAGTGCAGCAGCCGAAAGACGATTTTCAGATTTCAATAACGTCAAAACAAAAAAAAGAAATAAACTAGACATAAGTACCGCTTCTTCCCTTTTACTAATAAGAGAGTTTGTGGCTGGGCTGGAAGATTTTGAACCTCCCAAGGAATTATTACGTTATTTTTCAAAGTTTAAATATGTTCAGGAGGGCTATGTATTAAGAACCGATTAAAATTCTTATCACATTTATATACTTTATAATATCTTATGAATTTGTGTTGTGTTTCCCTTAGAGGAGAATCTAATTTAATATAAAACAGAATGTTCCTATTTATTTTAATATAATAATGTGTAAGTACCTACATATGTAAATACTATGTACATTAAACTACCTAATTTATGAATTTGTGAGACTTATTCTAGTCAATGTATGTTTTCGTTATATGAATATAAAATAAAATGAAAATAAATTTGTTTTGTTTGTATATTTTTTTTTTTCATTATCTGCTACATATTTTCCAAATCTACTTCGTTTTTTTGGGCAATTTGTTTCACTTTTCGGGCTTAGCATTATCATCCCTGGTCCGGAGCATTCAAATCAGGCGACCGTGGAGGCCAATCGACATCACCATTTCTTAAAATAACTTGTGGTGGAAAGAGGTCTTGCAGTAATTCCATTGTAATCCTGGCTGTATGCGATGTGGCACAGTCTTGTTGATACCACATGTTAATCAAGCTCAAATTATAATGTTAAAAAATTTTAAATCGTTCATTTTTTTTTATTTTTTCACACTAATCGATGATTGATTTTGATAAAATGTTTTAACGATTAAAACATATTGGTTTATCAATTTTTTTTCCATAATAAATTTGCCACGAATCTACTTCACGACTGCCAAACATGAACTGTCAAGACTAATGTTTACCAAAATGGCGGCAAAACAAAGTAGTATACTCGTAGCTTCCCAGCAGACACACTGTATAATGCCCTTAAATTGTTAAAATTTTTAAAAAGCGTTGAAGAAGTGATAACGTAAACTGAATTTTGCTGTTTTTACAAAAAAATTATAATAACAAAAATTCATACAAAACTGCAAAATACGTCAAATGACGCAGAATTTTATTAAGGAGACAAAAGACCTTTCTTTACAATAATTCCTTGAAGTTGCTAAAAATTTTAGTTAACGTTGAAGAAACTAAATTTTTAAAAATATTTCTTATAGTTTCTTATTGTTGACATAAGCAAAATTATTAATTTCTTTTGTTTATGAATAAATTTTACATTATCAAAAGCTTTCTAAGAGTGTCTTACGAAGACTTTTGAAAATTTTGTAGAATTTTTTGGGTTAACAAAAATATAACGGTACATTTTTATAATTTTCAAATCATAGAAAAATAAATATTTTCTTAGATTGCATAACAATTTTATTTATATAGCTAGTACCGATAAGTTAGTCGAATTTCTATATAAATTAAGAAAACATTTATTTTGTATAACTTTAGATAAGTGTTTTTTGCTTATATGATGCTTTTAGCGGTACTTAATGAAACAAAATGCTATATTTATTATTTAATAATCTTATTTAACATCATTTGAAACATTTTAGAAGTTTATACCACGCACCATTTGGAATTTTTTTAATTTAATCCATATAGCAGCATGGTAAAAAATATCTTATATCAAACAAAAAACCAAAAAAAAAAAACTTCAACGATGCATTTCCGAAACTTCAAACATATTCCAAATAATGTAGAATTGTATTAAAATTAAGAAAATATAGTTTTTTTTTTATAAAGAACAGTTAAGTTTGAAAAATTTGAATTGAATGCTGAAATAGGGAAAATAATGCCAATTTTGAATAATTTTTATCATTGAAATTGAATAATAATAATAATACTTAAATATATTTTTGTTATATTTCTTATTTTTTTCCCGTGTTTTGAAATATTTTTCAGGTTGTCCCTAAATATGTTTCTGAAGGCCATAAAAAACACAAAATTTGAGTTGAAATCAAATTTCTTATCAATATTTTATTTGCTTATATGTTAGTTCTCGGTTTCTTTAGTTACATTGGTTAATTCTTTAAATTATTATGCTAAAATATTTATTAATTTAATTAAAATAATATCGTTACACATAGTTTTCATCTACTTCGTGCATATGGTCTTCTATCTTCTTCGTCCTGGTGTTACTGCATGATATTCCCTGGCAAGTTCCACACATTACCATACACCACAGTACACATATTAATGGTAATATATTGCGCATGTTTTCAAAAACCGGTAGTCAGATAATAAACAGAAAAAAAAAACAAAGAAATTCTCAGAGACCTTGTCAAATTTGAAGTTGATGCATTAAATGCCTCAATTTCAGTATTGAATATTCAGATTTCTGAATTCTGGCCAGAAGTTTGTAAAATACAGATATCTGAAAACATAGATTTAAAATTTGAAACGTGTTGAACATACCACCGTACACATTCAAGGAACTGACAGGGGTCTCTGAGATTTTGCGCATTCGCGAACCTGAAAGAAAAAGAAAACTAGGAAGGTATTACCTTTAATATGTGTACTGTGACCGTACAAAACATTCCTGATCGCTTACATTCGCATCTTGTTGTACATTGTATCTGAAGTTACAAGATATTAATTTAAGCAGATGTTCTGGAGCGGATGGCAGATCTGATGTAGCAGGAACTAATCCGCCTTTGACGGACTGCCATTCCCAAAAGAAATAACCACTTTAATGAAACAAAAATCTCAAAATAAAAAAAAAAAAAAAATCGCACTAAAATCCCGTTATTTTTTTCCCCAACACTCACATTTCGGGATGTTTCTGAAAAGTTGTATTATAATATTCACTACAGTATATGCAAGTTTGGGTTTTTTTGAGGAGACATATTTTTTGTAGAACTTTTATTAAAAATGGGTGCATTTAAAATCTACTCGAACACAGGTAAATATTTTTTTCCGTGTAATTCTAAAAATGAGGTTTTCTGAAAAATTGGTTCCCTTTTTATTTTTCATAGGTTAAGAGCCTAAGTTTAGTAATGAAAACATGCAAGTAACAACAGTTAGTATTGGTATAAAAAAGAAAGAGTTTAAGATAGCATCTATATACTGCCCTCCGAGGCGCTCTCCAACTGAAGAAGACTCTGCAGAACTCCTAAATTTGTTAGGACATAACTTCCTTGTTGGTGGCGACTTCAATGCTAAACACACCCAATGGGGATCTAGGCTCATAACAACGAAAGGCAAACGGCTATATCAAGCAGGCCGCAAATACAACTGCGAATTTTATTCTTCTGGCTCGCCAACATATTGGCCATCTGATTCTAACGAAATACCAGACCTTATAGACTTTTTCGTAGTAAAAGGAATTAAACGAAACCATATAAGTGTCGAAGGTAATTACGATTTATCGTCAGATCATACTCCAGTAATATTATCACTGAGCGAAGCAGAAATAATAGAGAAAAGTAATCCTAAGCTCGTGAACAAAAGAACAAACTGGAACGAATTCAGAGATAAACTTGAAAGTTTTATAAACCTAAGATCCCCTATGCAAACAATAGAACAGATTGATCACGAAGTAGAACAATTTATTGCTGATGTGCAACAGGCTGCAGAAGAAAGTACTCCAACAATTTCGAACTCAAGAGAAAAAGAAATTAAATATCCTGTCGAAATAAAGGAGCTGATCTTGGAGAAAAGAAGAGCTCGAAGAAAATGGCAAGCTACGAGATTTCCAGGTGATAAGGCAGTTTTTAACCATCTTAACAATGAACTAAAGAAATGAATATGTGTATTTCAAAGTGATTCACTTAGTAGATTCCTGAATAGTCTGACGGCGGATGCTTCTACGGAATACTCCTTATGGAAAGCAGCTAAGCGCCAAAAAAGACCACAGGCACAAAACCCGCCAGTAAAATCTCATGATGGTAAATGGATCGGAAACCCAAAACAAAAGGCTGATCTCTTCGCTGAACATCTCGCGAATGTTTTTAAGCCATTTCCAGCAAGCACAGCTACAGATCCATTACAGTTTGTTGATAGAAATGACGAATGTGAAATTCCTTTTGTCACGCTCAAGGAAGTAAGAAGTATGTGTCAACATAAGTTGTCTAATAAAAAATCACCAGGGTACGCTCCTCAGGTTTTGAAAGAAATGCCTTCTACAGCCTTCAAAAAACTCCAATTTATAATAAATGCATGCCTTAAACTAAGATATGTGCCACATCATTGGAAAATTGCAGAAGTCATTGTTATACCTAAACAAGGTAAGCCACCAACAGAAGTATCATCTTACAGACCTATTTCGCTTATACCAATCATGGCAAAAGTTTTCGAAAAGCTGCTTCTGAAAAGACTAAGCAAAATAATAGAAGAAAGAAGACTAATTCCGAGCCATCAGTTTGGATTTAGAAATAAACATTCCACGATAGACCAAGTGCATCGGATTACGGATGTTGTGGAAGAGGCACTTGAAGAAAAACAAGTATGCTCGGCTATATTCTTAGATGTTGCTCAAGCCTTTGACAAGGGTTTTCACTTGGGACTTGAGTACAAACTGCATAGGGATCTTCCCAGGCAGTACTACGAAATACTGAAATCCTACGTTAGGAACTGACTCTTTAGAGTACGGTATGACCAAAATTACTCGGAACTAAAGAAAATTGAAGCCAGTGTACCACAAGGAAGTATCCTAGGACCAACTCTTTTTCTGTCATATAAACTTTACAAACAAAAAAATAAACAATGTTCCGGTTCTTATAAACAGTACAGTAGTACTTGACTCCAATACTGCCAAATACCTTGAAATGATTTTGGATGCAAGGCTTAAATGGAAAAAGCACATCAAAAAAAAAAGAGACGAACTAAACTTGAAGTACAGAAAAAAGTACTGGTTACTAGGAAAGAACTCTGACCTATCTATTCAGAACAAACTCAAGTTATATAAGCAAGTACTGAAACCCGTTTGGACATATGACATCCAACTATGGGGCTGTACAAAGAAAAAAATGCTGAACCCATTCAAAAATTCCGAAGCAAGATCCTTCGCGAAATAATAAATGCCCCTTGGTATATAAGAGATAGTGATCTACATCGTGACCTTCAAATTGAAATGGTCACAGAAGTGGTTAAAAAACACGCTGTATTACACAATCAGCGACTGCAAAGTCATACCAACTCCGAAATGGAGACCGTCTTAAATGTACGAGACAATGTTCGGAGATTAAAAAGAACCAAGCCTCATGAGCTGATGGTCTAAAAGCTATGGAAAGTGTTATAACTTAAACTTCCCACAATGCGACTGATGAAAGAAAAATCATTTGTCGATCTTTCATAGATTGATCCTAGTTTACCGATGGTTTTAGTGCGGTAAGAGTCCCACACTACTCGGTACCGATTCTTACCGAGTGTCTTTTGAGGCTTTCCATCGGATAAAAAAGAAAAAACAATAAAAAAAAAATAGCGATTTTTTTTCAAAATTTTATTTTACATGCATTTTTTAAAATCTTTGACACATACAAAATTTTTTATTATGTTTTTCGTTTAAGACCCAACAATTACCATGCATTTGATGTATCAAACTAGTTTCTAAGTGAACTAAATCCAAAAATATAACCACTTTAAAGAAACAAAAATCTCAACAAAAAAATCGCACTTAGATCCCGTTATTTTTTTTTCCTCAACACTCACAGTTGGGGATGTTTCTGAAAAGTTGTATTATAGTGTCACTACAATATTATGGAAGTATGAAACCTATTAGCTAACAACATTTAGAAGTTTGTATGGAGCCATGGTTTTGTTTCCTGGGCTATAATTCCATTCTTGGTACAAAATAAGACGCAAAAAACATGTCAAATAATAGTGGCTACTCATTTAACTTTAGTCGCCTACAAACTTACAATCATAATAAAATGTGCGACTGGCACTGGATCCTACGTAACTTGCTCTTATGCTCAAATTGCTTGGAACTTAAAAACTTTTTAAAATATGCAAGTAATAACAGAAAAAGTATAAAAAATAATTTTTATCGTTCTTAAATCGTTGAATACCTTAGATCTAAAAAATAAGTGTGCCCAATTGATTACTTGAAAAAATATGAATTCATTGGGGTAATTTTCTTAGAAATTAATTTCTTATATATAAAAATTGAGTAACATTTACAAAAATACAAATTACATTTGCTAACTTAGTTTCAAAAAAATTGATTAGCCTGTTTTTAAAATATTAAATTTTCAAAAAAAATGTTTGCCTCTGATGGAAAATCACCGAAAACTCTTAAGTTAAAACTAAACGAAAATTTCTGCAGTGGTTTGATTCAGAGTCGGACAAGCTATACGTGCAAGCGGTGCAAATGCGCAGCGCGCTAAGTTCAATGGGCCCCTTGAGCAAGCATTAAAAAATCCACTTCCTCGAAACCACTACCTAAATAATTTTCACTTTTTTTAATAGCTTGCACAAATATTGATCAGACCAGATTATTCTGAATTTAAAGACAGATATAAATTTATATAAAGGGTGTTTTTTAGAAGTGTGGTTTTCAATCTGGGAATACTTTTTTTCGGAGTTGGTCATTTTGGCAGCTGTCACTTTAAAGTTTATCGCGATGACTTTCTTAACCCATCCACCAACGGTTCCCCTTGCCGTGGCTTCCTTCTTGCTGTAACAAATACTATTGACTCACCCCTTATTGCCGTATCTTCTTCCCCCAATCTAGATTATGTATCTATTAAGATAACACTTCCCCTTAAGTCGCTTTACGTTGTTTGTTGTTACATCTTACCATCACAACCAATCGAATCATATGAACTTGCTATTAGAACAATTGAACTCATAATTGATTTGTGTGATCCCCATGATGAGATCCTTCTTTTTGGCGACTTCAATCTTCCTTATTTAAAATGGAGTCCATCAGACGATCTTTCGTTCTTAATTGCTTCCAATCCCACAGCTGCCAAAGAATATGTCTTTCTAGATAGCCTTGCTGATTCAAGCCTTTGCCAAGTCAGCGGGATCACAAATTTCATGGATAGACAACTTGACCTTATTTTCACAACCGACCCCATTAACTCTTCTGTCTCAGCTAGCCCCCTTTCTCTTTCAACCATCGATATCTACCACCCTTCTCTTCTTCTCTCATTTTTTCACAACTCCCAATTACAATCCACTCCCACTACCGATCTTTATTCTCATGACTTCCATAAAGCAAACTTTCGTCTAATAAACGAATACCTTAAAAAAATCTCTTTTAATTTCGATAACTTAACTGAAAATGATGTCACTACTTTATTGTACACTGAAATATTTAATTCTATTGCCCTTTATGTTCCTTTTTCTCGCCACAAAACTTTGTCTTCTTCTCCACCTTGGTATAATCGTAAACTTCGTTGTCTGCGAAATAAGAGAAATAAGTTGTGGGAAATTTTGGTCCGCTCTCGTTCTCCTACTAACTATCTTGGTTCTTATCTACACTTTAATGAGCTATACAACTCCCTTTACCAACGCTATCTAATTACCACGCAATCCAACCTAATCAATGATCCTAAGTCATTTTTTCAGTTTGTCAACTATAAACGAAAATCAGATGGCTACCCTAACACTCTCTCTTTCAATAACGAATCCTAGGACTATCGCCAACCTTTTTGCTAAATTTTTGAAACCATCTTTTGCAGATGACTCCTTTGCACCTGATTCTGCATATTTCAATTACCTATCTACAAAACTTTTCTCTTGGACCGCTTCTCCCTCACACTGTGGATCCGTATCTCATCGAAACTAAATTAAATCAACTAAACGATGAATTTAATCCCGGTCCCGATGGTCTCCCTGCCATACTTCTAAAAAAATGTTCTTCCACCCTTTCTCTTCCTCTCTCAAAACTTTTTTGCCTTTCCCTAAATCTTGGTGAATTTCCTCAAATATGGAAATCATCTTTCATTATCCCTATACACAAAAAAGGTTCGAAGGGTGATGTTAACAATTATCGTCCAATTGCCAAGCTTTCTCCCATACCCAAACTCTTTGAAAGTGTTTTGTATGAAACGTTTAGCTTCCACTGCAAATCTCTCATCTCCCCCAGACAACATGGCTTTCTCAAATGCAGACCTACAACCACTAACCTTGTTGAATTTGTGTCTTTCACGCTATCAGCCATGGAAAAAGGTTACGAAGTCGATGTTATATCAACCGATTTTAGTTAGGCCTTTGATAAAATCTCCCATAAGCTAATACTTTTCAAATTGTCCTCTCTCGGCTTCGAATCTTCTTTGTACCTGCCTGTATAAAATCAACTTATTTTCAATACTAAGCTTTGCATATTTACCGAGTAGCGTAACGGATACAATTATTGGCACCCCTAAGGAAATTTCAACTTTGATCAACCACAACTTTTTTATCAGTAGAGCCATGATAATTGTTTGTATATGAAAGTATTATTTAATAAAATTTGCGTTTGGTAATTAAATTAAATATAAATTTTATTGTTTAAATTGAAGTTTTAAAGACAAATAAAAATAAGCTTACCAAAAACTACAATTATTTGCACCACGATATAATTATTGGCACCCAAAAAGAGTGCAATTAATGGCACAATTTTTGGTGGTAAAAATAAGATATTTTGATTTTTAACGTTTATTTTGCAATTTTTCAAACTATAATTTATAACAAATGCATGCTACAACTATTGGCGGCCTTAAAAGTATAGTTATTGGCAGTGCCAATTATTGAATCTACATAGGTTGTATTTATTGGCACCCCATGCCAATTATTGAACCTTAGTTTTTCTTGGATCTAATTATTGGCACCCACATAATTAATAAAACAATGAATATGTTATCAAAATAAATTAAAAAAATCTTATTTGAAGCATATATATAAAAAATAAAATAAGTTTTCATCAAAACATTTAGCCAAAAACTGCAAAAAAAACTCTCTCTATACTCTCTCGCATGAGCTTACACTTTTATTTAAAAAAGAAAATTTAAAGAAAATATGTTTAAACCAAAGATGTAGAAAAGTGATAAATATGTGCAATATCAAATAAAACAAAAAAATTACTTAATCGGACCAGGGGTTATTGAGAAAATCGCTATTAATAATAGGGTGGAAATAATTGGGTCAAAAATTTGGGGTGCCAATAATTGTATCCGTTACGCTAGATCGTTTCTTTTTGCGACAATGTCTTGAAGGTCCGGAGAAAATGATAATTCAATGCTCTTATTATGGTAAGCAGGGATATTTTATGTTTGGATATTTTGAATCTCGAAGTTTTTTAACAGCATAATTTAACTCAGAAACAGTAAAATTCTCGTGGAAAGAATTTGTTGATGTATTCCAAATTTCACGGTTTTGCTTAGCCATTTTTCTAATTATTTCTTCCATTTTTGTGTCACTTTCCTCATTAGATTCAAATATTTCATCATCATCATCAGAATTAAGCGACACTGGCGTAGCATTACAAACCTATTGAGTAATAAAAAAAAAATTTAAATGTTTTCTATCCAAAATGCTCGTATTAAAACTCTTACCCATGCTGTTATCACTGCAAAAAACAAAAAACACAATATTCTAGATTTCATTGTTTAACTTAAATTTTTTCCAATTCAACTTCCTGAACTTACAAAACACAAATGAATACTAAATGAATGGCATAAGAAAAAGCTGTCTTTTATACTCTTATTTCTAATAGGGGAGGTGATAAGTTGGAAAATACAAAACTGCAAACTTCCAACTAACTGAACTTATGGTCACCCCAAGTGATAAGAATATTTAAAAGTAAAGTTTAAGTCTTTAAGGTTAATAATTTGACAAATTTATTAAAGAATTATCCTGAAGCGGGCAATTATTATTGTTTATGAAAAGAAATTAAATTTGTTGTTTCTTGGTTTTTAGCTTTGTATCGCTGTTTTTATTAATTATTAAATCTGTCACCAACTTGGTTCTTGGAATTTCTTAAGAATGTAAACATATTTTGTCTAAGAGACAGCAACGTTTTCGAAAACTCATTTTTGTATGTATGGATTTTAAATTATGTTCGCTGTAACTCTTTAGATTTGCGTAAGAGCAGTCTGGCTGGTAGAAAATGTTGTGTTTTCCTCCATTTTAAAAAAGTGTATTGAAAAACATAAATGCAATTTTCTCGGTTTCTATGGAACTTAGAGTAAAAAGCTTTATTTCATTTTGTTGCTTAAAATATCTATCTCTTTCCAATGAAAAGTTATTTTCAAAAAAACTGTTACGACCCTATTATTGACACGACTCTAAACTAGTTTTAACGTAAAACTAGTTCTATAGGGGTTTCGAGTTTCAAGTTTTGAAGTTTTCGTCACAAACTATTTCGACACATTTATTATCTTAAACGATGGTGCGTAAAAGAACATTTCGCGAATAAGTTTCAAGAACTTTTTGGAAGAAGAAAACCATTGATTTCTTGCAGGCGCCCATACACATTGCGGAAATAGTCTGAATTAAAAGAGTTGGACTATTTGGCGTTTCATCAGTACTTCAAGATGATAAAGCGCACTTTTCAACGTGTTGTTAATTTATTGAAACCCAATGTGTCAACTAGGGTTTCCATTTTAGAAAATGGAAAAAGGGGGATTTTGTGTCCTTTTCGGAGGGACAAAGACTATTAACGAAGGACAGAAAATTCAATGATATTGCAGAACTTATAGCTGCACTCCTTCTAATTAAAAAGTTTTACGCAATCTGGGTTTCAAACACTGACTTACAACTTGCGTTGATTAAAAAGAGATTCCTTTGCATGTAGTTCGGCATGACATTCGCTGTCGGCCTGTCGATGAGAAGCAATTTGACGCATTTCTATGTTTGAAATGCATCTCGGCAGAATGTTTATTTTCTTTCGCGTTTTGATCCCTTACAGCTGGTGAGTTCTTCGTAGGAATTCCCTGTAATGGCTGAGGAAGCCTTTCGTTTTTGTACGCCTTTGAGGATATGTGTGGGGAAAAATGCATCTGACTAGAAAACGGACTCTTGGATAACGCTAATTATTTGAAAGAAATTCTTCAACTTGGTTGAGAGATTCAATGCTGTTAATTAATTTGTTGGATTTTTGTCTGTTTCCAGTCCAAAAATTTGACAGGATGTCTTTAGCCGTCAACAAATTACACCTGACCCAAAACCAGCCAAACCATCAAAATAAATACAGCTACTTCGATAAAACTAGTTTTATACATTCAAAGCGAGAAACTCGTTTCAAAACCTAAACAAGTTTTATCTCCAGATATGAAAGATATCAATTTTTTCTTAAAACTAGTTTTGACTAATTTGTATAGAACTCGAAACAAAACTAGTTTTACCTAAAACTAGTTTTTTTCTTGTTTTATAAATTCTCAATAATAGGGCTGTTAGATTTTGTTTAAAAAAAAAAACGGTTTTTAAATTTTATCTTTGCCTCTTGTTCGTCTAAGAAAAAGGACTAAATGCCTTTCTGTACCTGATTTCCTTCATTTTTGTGTAATCAGATCTTATGAGAAACAAAAAAATTTCAATGACAGTGTTGCCAACATACAAATAAAAAATTTTAATGAGTTTGTCATTCGTATGGTGCTGCAAAGAAATAACAGATTCTTGTTGAGGGATGTAAGACAAGTGTTTTTTTTTACTTGAGAAGGAGTTAAATATCGTTAACTTTTAGGAAGGAGCGGCGCTTTAAAAAAAAAACACTTAAAATGCAAACAAAAATTAAAATAAAACAACGGACAGCTTACAACAATGTCTTATAGCTCGTTTACTCTAAGTCCAATAGAAGATGCGAAAATTGTATTTATATTTTTCTACACACTTTTTCAAAATGGCGGACAACGCAACATTTCCTATCAGCCAAACTGGCTCTACGGCATTCTCAGGAGTTAGAAAAAACAAAGGTCAGCGGGCAAAACTGGCCCAGAACCAATAACAATGACCAAAATCCAAAATAAAGGTACGTTTTCATACATTCACTATCACTAGAGAGCTTATCCAAATTTGCTGAGTGGTCGGAGTAATTTAGGTTTGAATACGGTCACAGTGTGTTTCGTAATTTACTAAAAAACGATTTAAAACTGAAGATAATATTAAAAAATAACGGAAATTCTCTTAAAATGTCATGCTTTTACTTTTTGTAAGGCTAAGACTTCAATCTTTTACTTTCCCCAGCCAACTCTACGCTATTAAATGCTCCTATCAATTCTTTATTAACCCTACTATTGAATTGAATTAAATTGAATTGAATTGAATTGAGGCAATATGCTTCATGTCTTTTAGTAATTGAAAAAATAAATTCAAAAATACTTACTACTACTAATAATTGGTAATAGGGTGATTTGAAGAATATAAGTAGGAAATCAAGTTTTTGTTATTTTCAGTGTTCTCAAATAGTCTTGAATAGACCGAAAAATGAGAAGTATAAAAGAACAATTACATTCAAGGGTTTTTATTATTGAATATGTTTGCTTGGTACGTTACGAGTAAGGAAGGAGTTTTCTAGATTCATGTGGTATCACAATGGACCAACTTTGGTCTAAGTGTGTCAGTATTAACTCCTTGCAGCCACTTCTACCTGACCTAACCTAACCTTGTTTGGTACATATGCATGCTTAAAACCAAAAATGCTACGAAATTTACCCATGCGTCTCTGAGAGAATGGTCAATATTTTTGGTATAACTCTGAAACTTATGCAAATTTTACAATTTTACACCTTAAACTTTTTGTTAAAAAGGATGGATGGCTTTAAAAAATTTATAAAAAATTAAACATCACGAGAAGTTTTCAAAAGACATCATAGGAAAATCATAAAATAAAAGATTCTTGCACATAACTTTTTTTGAAGTAAAGATTCGGTCAAGACATGCATAGACAAAATAAAGCAAAGACAAAAGGTTGTAATAAGGCATGACCAGAAATTGACTTATATTCAAAATTCGCAGAGATACATTTAATATACGGATTCTAATAATTCCATTTTTAATAATTTTGTCAGTTTTGGCCCGAATACCCCTTTTTAGGTACAATATGAAAAATTTCACATTCGTTTAGCAAGATTTCGATGAAATATGACATTATGGTAACTTATAAAGAATATTTAAAAATCAGGTTAAATTTGTCATATGGTACCCGAAAATATGCTTTGGCAAAAACTGCGAAAAAATGGTAAAGTTTGAATGGCTGTATCAATGACAGTTGTCAATTTATATGTTTTTATAAACATAACAGCACTTTCACAATATCACTTTGTCGTATCACTGAGCGAAGCAGATATAATAGAATAAAGTTATCCTAAGCTCGTGAACAAAAGAACAAACTGGAACGAATTCAGAGATAAACTTTTATAAACCTAAAATCCCCTATGCAAACAATTGAACGGATTGATCATGAAGTAGAACAATTTATTGCTGATGTGCAACAGGCTGCAGAAGAAAGTACTCCAACAATTTCGAACTCAAGAGAAAAAGAAATAAAATATCCTGTCGAAATAAAGGAGCTGATCTTGGAGAAAAGAAGAGCTCGAAGAAAATGGCAAGCTACGAGATTTCCAGGTGATAAGACAGTTTTTAACCATCTTAACAATGAACTAAAGAAAAGAATCTGTGAATTTAAAAGTGATTCACTTAGTAGATTCCTGAATAGTCTGACGGCGGATGCTTCTACGGAATACTCCTTATGGAAAGCAGCTAAGCGCCAAAAAAGACCACAGGCACAAAACCCGCCAGTAAAATCTCAAGTTAGTAAATGGATCGGAAACCCAAAACAAAAGGCTGATCTCTTCGCTGAACATCTCGCGAATGTTTTTAAGCCATTTCCAGCAAGCACAGCTACAGATCCATTACAGTTTGTTGATAGAAACGACGAATGTGAAATTCCTTTTGTCACGCTCAAAGAAGTAAGGTAATATGTGTAAAATCACGAGGGTACTCTGCTCAGGTTTTGAAAGAAATGCCTTCTATAGCCTTCAAAAAACTCCAATTTATAATAAATGCATGCCTTAAACAAAGATATGTGCCACATCATTGGAAAAATGCAGAAGTCATTGTTATACCGAAACAAGGTAAGCCACCAACAGAAGTAACATCTTACAGACCTACATATTTCGCTTATACCAATTATGGCAAAAGTTTTCGAAAAACTGCTTCTGAAAAGACTAAGCAGAATAATAGAAGAAAGAAGACTAATTCCGAGCCATCAGTTTGGATTTAGAAATAAACATTCCACGATAGACCAAGTGCATCGGATTACGGATGTTGTGGAAGAGGCACTTGAAGAAAAACAAGTATGCTCGGCTATATTCTTAGATGTTGCTCAAGCCTTTGACAAGGTTTGGCACTTGGGACTTGAGTACAAACTGCAAAGGGATCTTCCCAGGCAGTACTACGAAATACTGAAATCCTACGTTACGAACCGACTCTTTAGAGTACGGTACGACCAAAATTACTCGGAACTAAAGAAAATTGAAGCCGGTGTACCACAAGGAAGTGTCCTAGGACCAACCCTGTATCTGTTATATACAAGGGATATTCCAGTGGACATCAACGCTATCATGGCCACCTTTGCTGATGATACCGCAATATTGGTGCCAGATAAATCCGTTACGAAGGCTACACAAAAACTGCAAAATGCAGTCGATAAAGTTAGTGATTGGACGCAAAAATGGCGAATCAAACTAAATGAAACAAAATCGACGCATATAAACTTTACAAACAAAATAATAAACAATGTTCCAATTCTTATAAACAGTACAACAGTACCTTACTCCAATACTGCCAAATACCTTGGAATGACTTTGGATGCAAAGCTTAAATGGAAAAAGCACATAAAAAAAAAAAGAGACGAACTAAACTTGAAGTACAGAAAAATGTACTGGTTACTAGGAAAGAACTCTGACCTATCTATCCAGAACAAGCTAATGTTATATAAGCAAGTACTGAAACCCGTTTGGACATATGGCATCCAACTATGGGGCTGTACAAGGAAAACAAATGCTGAACCCATCTAAATATTCCAAAGCAAGGTCCTTCGCGGAATAATAAATTCCCCTTGGTATATAAGAAATAGCGATCTACACCGTGACCTTAAAATTGAAATGGTTACAGAAGTGGTTAAAAAACAGGCTGTATCACACAACCAGCGACTTCAAAGTCATACCAACTCCGAAATGGAGACCGTCTTAAATGTACGAGACAATGTTCGGAGATTAAGAAGAACCAAGCCTCATGAGCTGATGGTCTAAAAGCTATGGAAAGTGTTATAACTTAAACTTCCCACAATGCGACTGATAAATTAAGAAAGAAAAATCATTTGTCGATCTTTCATAGATTGGTCCTGATTCACCGGTGGTTTTAGTGCGGTAAGAGTCCCACACTACTTGGTACCGATTCTTACCGAGTGTCTTTTGAAAGTTTTCCATCGGATAAAAAAAAAAAAAAAAAAAAAAAAAAAAAAAAAAACTTTGTCGTATATTTTTTTTATTCTCCAAGAAAGAAAAAAAAGGCAAAATGATTCCACCATAAAATGGCACTTTGAAATAACTTTTATTGTGATATAACCTTATTCTAGTTTGAAACAACACAGTTAACAGGATTAACCTTACGTCTGTGAAGTTAGCAGGTTAACTTTCACCCACGCAAATGGGACCTTGACAGGAATTTGCAGTTTTTTTTGGATTTGTTTTTGCATTTCTATTCCCGATTTAGCAGTTCTCCAAATGACGGTGTAATCGAGTGACCTGCTATCTTCACAGTGAAGTTAGCAGGTCAGTACGAAAGTTTTTTCAAAAAAAAAAGGACTTCAAAATTTTGACCTAGCCAATTTTTGAAATGACAAAAAAAACTGCAAATTGTGAGGTCCTAGCATGCTTGGTTCCTGAGATACATGGTGTGACCTACAACCTTCATATTGAGGTCAATTTTGAGAAATTTTTCAAATTGAGGACTTTAAATTTTGAACCTAGCCTATTGTTGAAATGCAAAAAAACTGCAAATTTGGAACCTTATTGTAAGTTCCTAGCATGCTTGGTTCCTGAAATACACTATGTGACCTGCTAACCTCACTGTGAAATTAGCAGTTCACTCGATTACAGCCTTATATGACAAACTGCAAAATCGGGAATAGAAATGCAAGAAAAAAATGCCCAAAAAATTGTAAATTTCTCTTAACGTCCCATTTGCGTGGGTGAAAGTTGCCCTGCTAACTTCACAGACGTCCTAACCCTGGGAATTGTCAGACATATTTTATTATCATTATTATTATTATCAAAATACTTTTAAGAAAACTTAGAAGCTCTCTATGGTTATAATTGAGAGCGAGCAAAACTGAAGTAGTGATTTTACCAACTTGTTACTTGTAAGCTTGTAGACATTTGAGGTTTTTTGTTGTTGTAAGTTATTAGTTGGATAATTATCTCTTACCTAACGGGCATTTTGATAGTAGTAAAAAACATTTTTTGATTTTTGGTCAGCTATTGTTGAACAATCGGCCATATGGGGTGGTTTTAAAATCTCAAATTTTCAAAGCGCATATAGAAAATTTTTATTTTGATTTTTGAAAAAAATTTTGATTATTCAAATAAACACCGTTCAATAATTTTAAAAGCACACAAGAATCCCTTTTTAGATTTAATTTTTTGAAGATATCTGACCAGCCAGTAGCGTATACAACTTCACTTCTTGGGGAGGGTCATACCAATAATTTTTTTTTAGATTTGTAAGGAGTTGCGGTCGAAATTTTGGCAACTTCAACATTCTTTTGCAAAAATTTTACATTAAAAAATCTGATTTTCTAAATTCTGGTCACATAGCTAACTTATTTAAGAAACGATTATTTACCTCAATCTTTTCTATTAATTTTTATTTTGTTAATAACATAGAAACATTGTTTTATTTAATACATAAACTTAAATATACATTTCTAATAACTTATTTGTTGAGTACATTATTTCAAAGGACTATAAATAATAATTTATATCATTTTTCGTGACCTTTTTAAATATAAATTAAGTTCCTAACGTGAGCTTTAGGTCTTTTTTACTTTTATTTAAACATTTTTCAATAGAAGTAAAAAGGACCTAAAGCCCACGATAGGAACTCAATTTATAAATATCATATCATCATCTATCTTGCGTGTTGATGGGGACACACGCTTATAGAAGCACTCCTCCGAAAAAGTATTCTTTAAACTTCAAATCATAGTAAAAGTTTTTTATTTACACTTTATTTTAAATATTTACTTCATTTGTTTAACCTTTTATACACAAAAGTGAAAATGAAGTGCGGCTTGTGTCAATTAAAAATTGATAGACATGAACTTAAAATTCAGTGCATTAATTGTAAAGAATATTATCATGGAAAGTGCGCCAAAATGGATAAAAGAGAAATTGACTATTATGAAAAAAGTGCTCAAGGTTATAAGTGCATTAGTTGTGTTACTCAGCGAAGAAGATCAAATTTGGGAGATGCTCCCATTAACTCATCTGCAAACAATATTTCATCTAAGAGTAATACATCTTCTTCCTCTAAAACCGCTTTGATCTCTAAAAACAAAGAAACTGCTTGTCCATCTGAGATAATAAAGAGTCCATCAGCTTCACCGCAAAATCCTATTCCCCTTCCCCTTGAAGACAACACTGTGGAAAACCGAACAATAACTTTGCAAATGCTGTACACCGAAATCATGCAGCTCAAGCAAGTTAATACTGAGGCGCTTGCTAAAATAAAATCTCTTGAACACTGCAATGCTTCTCTCAACAAGCGACTTGATGACTTGGAGGCGAAGCTAAATCTACTGGAGCAGAAGGAGAAACAGTGTTCTGTTGATATTATTGGCATCCCCGACGTTGACAATTCAAACGTGAATGAGAGAGTCAATAAATTGCTAACAGCTGTTATTGGTGAAGAGACGAACTCAGGAGATATTCGTTCATGCTTTGTTAAGAACATCCAAGCTAGAAACAAAAGCATTGCCTCTAGCAACATTGTATGCGTGAAGTTCTCAACATTGTCTCAGAAGAAAAATGTGATGATGAAAATGCGGGAGAAAAAAAGCAAGATTTCATCTGACATCTTCGATGTTCAAGTCAGCAGCAACAGCAGTAGCAGTAGCAACAACAACAGCAGCAGCAACAATAACAGCAGCAACAAAAACAGCAGCAACAACATCTTCATCAATGATTGTCTAACCAGATATACTAGAACCTTATTAAAAATGGCAAATGAACTGAAACATAAAAATGAATGTAAGTTGGTATGGGTTAGAGACTCAACTGTTTGTATTAGAAAAAAAGAGGGAGAAAGAGTTATGAAGATTAAATCACTTGAGGATATTTATAATTTTAAATTAACTTAAATATTTTATTTTAGATTATGAATAGTGTTAATTCATCTACATATTCTCAAAATGATTAAAGCAATAATGATAGTTTTTCTTCTTTTTATTCTGATGATGTTAAATGTTTTTGTATAGAGCATGAAAATAATGAACAAATTTCCGGTTTTTCTGTTATACACCAAAACATTCGCAGCATGCGAACTAATTTTAATACTTTTCTCTCTCATCTCACACCTTTGGATCATTTACCAGATCTAATTTTTCTTACTGAAATTTGGATCTTTGAAGAAGAAAAGACTTTTTATGATATAATTCCAAACTATACTTTTGAAGCGAATTGTAATGATACTTATGCTGCTGGTGGCGTCGCGGTGTATTATAACTCTAGTCTTAAGGATTGTAAAGTTAATAAATACAAACTTGAAAGTTCAGATATATTAAGCGTTAGTTGCGAAATTTCTGGTGTATATTATTGCTTTATCTGTGTTTATAGACTACATAAATGTTCAGTGGGATGCTTTTTGGATGAAATGTCGGGATTTTTGGATAGCCAAAAATGTAAAAATACAATTCTGTTGGGTGATTTTAATATAAACATTCTGTTAGATTCACCGGATGTCGATAATTATCTAGCCTCGTTCACATCATTTGGTTTTGAATCCGTGATAAATGAGCCTACTAGATTAAATTCTTGCTTAGACCATGTTTTTACAAGATTTCACCGAAACATTACTGTTGATTGTAAATCAATTATTCAAGATTTAAGAATATCTGATCATTGTCTTACTGGTATTCAACTCAGTTGCTGTCGATTTAGAGAAAATAATTTTGAGAATTTCGAATTTCAAAAAATTGATTTTGTCGCCTTAAGATCAAGTTTAAGTCTTGAGTTTTGGGATGAAGTTTACTCGGCAATCGACCCCTCAGATGCATTTGATTTGTTTCTCAATAAATTACAATATCATATAAATAACTGTAGCCAGAGATTATGCAAACGAAACAACCAAATTAAATGCCTCAAACAATGGATGACTCCGTCGTTACTCAAAAAAATCAAAAAGAAAAATAAACTTTCCTTTAGTATCAAGAAACATCCTAGTAATCAGAGACTAAAGAAATATTATGAAAAGTTATGTAAAGAGGTTAAACTTGAAATTCCGCTTTGTAAAAATTCTTATTTCAGTAATAAATTAGCAAGGAACATTGGCAACTCTAAAGAAGAATGGCGTGTTGTTAATGAAATACTTAATAAAAATAAATCTCACTCAGATATTTGTATTCAAAACAATAACCTTGTTGTAACCGAATCCTCAGAAGTTGCTAATTTGTTTAATAATTTTTTTGTTGACATCGGATCTAATAATGGTTTTTCCAATATAACTAATACCTCACTTCTCTGTGAGACCTGTTTAGTACATGATAATAATCAATCTGATAGTTTTTACTTTCAACAATTTTCGGCGCTTGAGATTACTAAGATTATTATGTCACTTAAAACATCTAATTCGTCATCTACTGATAATATTTCAAGTTTTATATTGAAACATATTGCTTTTCATATTTCTGATGTTCTTTGTTATATTTTTAACAATTGTGTACAAGAAGGAGTTTTTCCTGAAAGCTTGAAAACTGCAGTGGTTTTACCATTGCATAAAAAAGGTGATACAAAGTTATTAAATAATTATCGTCCTATTTCTACACTATCTGTTTTTTATAAAGTTATTGAAAAGGGCATTAAAACTAGAATCCTTTCTTTCTTAGATAGAACTCGGTTTTTAAGTGATTGTCAATTTGGGTTTAGAAGTAACAAATCGACAGAAAGTGCTTTATTGAAATTATCTGGTGAAATATATAACAGCTTAAACAATTCTCAAATTCCGTCAACATTATTTATTGATATAAGCAAGGCTTTTGATATGGTGAACCATACATTGCTACTTGATAAACTTTATAAAGCTGGCTTTAGAGGCTCCATTTATAATTGGTTTTCTTCTTATTTATTAAATCGTAATCAAGTTGTAAAAATTAAAAATGCTTACAGTTCACAATGCTTCTTAAATATGGGTGTTCCCCAAGGATCAGTTTTGGCTCCAATTCTTTTTCTAATTTATGCCAACTCTTTATTTTTACAACCTTTTAAAGGAAAAATCACGGCATTTGCTGATGATACATCTCTTTTTTATTCAAACAGTAATCTAGTTGATATGTTTTCAGATGTGAATAGTGACCTGGATATAATTAGAAGATGGTTTAATTTTCATAAACTAATAATTAGCAATAAAACGAAGTTCATGATATTTAATATCAAAGGTAAAGTTCCTGAAGAACTTACTTTATATTATCATTCACCAAAATGCAATCGATTTGTTTTGGGAGATATTGGTTTCAACAATACAATAAACTGCAACGAAAATTGCTTTTTGATTGAACGCGTTGATAGCTTTAAATATTTAGGTATTATATTGGACCAAAAGTTTTGTTGGAAAGACCATACAACCTATTTGAAAAAGTATCTGAACGGAGTTGTAAGACAATTGTTCCACCTTAATATGTACTGTAATCTTCCTGTTTTAAAATTAGTTTACAATGGTTTACTGAAATCGAAACTGGAATATGGAATCTCTTGTTGGGGTGGTACTTATTTCAATAAATTAGAACCCTTATTAATAAAGCAGAAACATGCAATAAGAATCATTTCTAAAACTAATCATAGGACACCTAGTTTTGAGTTGTTCAAAAGTCTCGAGTTTCTTCCTCTAAGGCACCTTTACTGCTATAAAGTTTTGAAGATATTTTTCATGAACTCCGGCTATTATGTAGCTAGAGTGCAAGATAACTATATCTTGCGAGTCAACACCAGAAACTTTGTAACTGTACCAACCATCAAAAAAACGCATTTTTTACATTGTTATTATGTTACTGCTCCTCGTTTATTTAATAGGTTACCAGAAAAACTTAGGTGTGAGAGAGTGAAAACAGTATTCTTGAATGAAGTAAAAAAGTGGCTTTTTTCATTTAACCATTCTGTAATAGATGCTCTATTAAATCCAATGATGTAACTTATACTTTTGAAATAATTTTAAAATAATTTTTTACTTGAATATCTTGTTTCCATTTATATTCTTCTATTTGTTTCCCCATCAATAGAACTATTTTGATTGTGTATAACTTGTCAAGTACTTTCAACTCTACCTTGCATAAGATAAAAGATTGTACTTAGCTATTTCTTTCAAATAACCTTATGCGTACATAATATAGTAATATCATTTATAATAAGTATTATTATTTGTAATATTATGTTAAATGTATTGTAACGTTTAAGGATATTGTATGAAATAAAGTAAATAATAAAAAAAAAAAAAAAAAAAAAAAATAATAATAAATTAAAGGTATTAAGTAAAGTAATTAGGTATGTCGTTTAAAGTTCTGCCATATTTGACTTAAAAATCTAAATTCTCAAACTAAATTTAGTGATCGAATGAACGAGTTACCACTTCAAATTTTGCTATAATAGATTGCTCGAAACGTGAGCGGTAATGGCAAACTCATATAATTCAGTCACGTATTGCCCGGTAACTAATGCAGTAATCTGGCCCCTGGTTTCAAGCTTAGTGAATTTTGTAATCTACAAATAAAAGAAATTTTCTACATGGTTCTATATCCATCTACGTTAGAGCCAAGCGGCGTGGGTATTTAGCAATCTTTCTAACAGTTCATTAAAAATTTCCTTCTCATTTTCTATAACTGTTTTCTTATGTTCACTCAGCATACATAATCCTGTAAATTTTAATATTCAATCACATATTTATATTTATCTACCAAGATCACCCACGGTGTTTAATCAATTGCCATTTAAAATATTTTCGATCATGGTTGAACGAAGCCAAGTTTTGACTGTTCTCAAAGTACTAAATGTCCTTTCAATCGAGCTTTTAGTACAAGGTAATGCTAGGGCAATATGACGAGCAAGTTTTGTGATTGGGAACAAAATGTCTGCTTCCTGCAGAACATCGTATAGGTCCAGTTTTTGAAGATCTTCAGTGGATAATGTTTATTTTTCCAAAGATTATACCATAATTTAGCTTCTTCATTAAAGCTTTGTAATGCGTAAAACTCGGAAAAACTTTTTGATTTTTCTTTGAAATCGTATAAATTTATTTTCAGCATGCTCGCAGGAGTGAAAAAAAGTTCAAGTGCTGTAAGTAAGGAATCTAAGTAAGGGATCAAGAGTGATCTCTTCCAAAATCCAAAAAACAAAAAGATGGTTGTAACGGGTGATTTTTTAGCTGGTGTGGTTTTGGTAACACTGGTTTTGACAGCTGACGTGTGTTTAGTACCTTGTGTCACTGTCAAGCAGCTTCAGTTTGGTTTGCAATTTAACCATGGATCGTCTTACAAATGAACAACGCTTGCAAATTATTGAATTTTACTATCAAAATTCGTGCTCGGTTCGAAATGTTCATCGCGCGCTGCTTCCATTTTATGGTCGGCATTCTCGACCTTCTGAGCAGTCTATTCGGAAGATTGTGACCAAATTTCGCACCAAATTTACTTTGTTGGACATTAAACCACCAACACGTTTACGTACTGTGCGTAGTGAAGAAAATATTGCGGCCGTATCAGCTAGTGTGACAGAAGACCGCGAAATGTCGATTCGGCGCCGTTCCCAGCAGTTAGGCCTTTGTTACAGCACTACGTGGAAAATTTTGCGGAAGGATTTGGGCGTAAAGCCTTTTAAGATACAGCTGGTGCAAGAACTAAAGCCAGCCGACCTACCACAACGCCGAATTTTTGGTGAATGGGCTCTTGGAAAGCTGGCCGAGGACCCGCTTTTTTATCGAAAAATTGTGTTCAGCGATGAGGCTCATTTTTGGTTGAATGGGTACGTAAATAAGCATAATTGCCGCATTTGGAGTGAAGATCAGCCAGAAGCATTGCAACAGCTACCAATGCATCCCGAAAAAGCAACTGTTTGGTGCGGTTTATGGGCCGGCGGCATTATTGGGCCATATTTCTTCAAAGATGATGCGAATCGCAGCGTTACTGTCAATGGTGAACGCTACCGAGCGATGATAACAAACTTTTTTTTGCCCGAAATGGAAGTTCTTGACTTGCATGATATGTGGTTTCAACAAGACAGTGCCACATGCCACACAGCACGCGAAACAATGGCGCAATTGCGAGGCGAGTTTGGTGAACAGTTAATTTCACGTTTCGGGCCGGTCAATTGGCCGCCTAGAACGTGCGATTTGACACCATTAGATTATTTTTTGTGGGGGTATGTCAAGGCTAATGTCTATAGGGACAAGCCCGCTTCGATTGACGCACTGGAAGCCAACATCCATGCATTCATTCGTGAGATACCGGCCGATATGTGTGAAAGAGTATGCCAAAATTGGACTCAGCGGATGGGCTACCTGAGACGCAGCCGCGGTCAACATTTGCATGAAATTATCTTTAAACATTAAATTGCAAGGTTCAAACTATCGATTCAAATAAATATTTTATTCATTTTTTTGAATTTTTTGTGTTTTTTTTTTTTAAAGTTCTAAGCCTCTTAAAAAATCACCCGTTACTTTTGTGAACTTTAGGTTTATTACTGATTTATATAAATAATTGACTTAAAGCTCACTAGAAGACAATCAGCTTTTTATATAAAAGGTCACGAAATAAGGATACATAGTAAAATAAAAAGTTTGAAAATTACAGTTGTCAAGAAATAATAGTTCTTTTCTTTAGCTAATTAATTTGAAAATCCAGGGGGGCGCAACTGCCACCCCCTGCGTACGCCCTTGAGTACACACAACTTGTTCATCCACTGGCATGGACATTTTGAAGCTAGTAGTGAAGCAAGTTAAGAAGCAAGTTGGGAGACAAGCAAGTCAAGTATGTAGTAAGTTGTATGTAGCCAACTTGCTTGCCCGTGTGGCCTCGGGGTGAGATGGAATTCGAATTAAACTTGAATTTCGTTGTCATTTTATTCCTATAATTTCATTTATGCCATTTTTTTTTTTGATCCTTTGCAAGTTGACAAACATAAGTAAGTGGGATATACTGATCTTATTCTTTTTTTTATTGAAGACGATTCTTCATATTTTGAACAAATTTCTTACAGCCGAAATAAGGTAAACCGATAAAAGCAATATTGAAAACTATGAAGATTTTTTATAACACAAATTCTTTATACTACTTAAATAAATAAGCCAAGTGGAAGATTCAGCATCAAGGATTAAAAATTGTTTTGGCATTAGAAAAGGTACAGCTGCCAAAAACGTTGATCTGCCAAATTCATTTTAAATCAAAAAATTAATCTATTCTGTTACCCAATGGAAGACAAAAATGATAAAAATCGTCTTTTTTCAAAAATAAATCTACTCATTTCACCAATAATCCCCAATAGCGATTAAATTGCAATTTTTACGTTATCATGCCACATAAGCTGAACATCATAGAAAATTCCACGAAATTGGATACGGTAGTTTGTCAATCGTAAAAATAAGTCATGAATTGCTATAAAATAAATTATATTATTTGGTCTATGGCATGATGTAACTCTTGATAGGCGCAGGTATGTAGATACCCTAAAAAAATCAATATTCAATTCCAAAGAAGTAAACAGAAAATTTTAGAAATAATATTTTAAAATTGTAAATTTTTCTTGCTTTTCTCAAAATTTCTTGAGTAGCTCTTTGAGTACCCTCCTTGTATACGCCCTTGTATCTGACCGGCTTCCATAATGTTTCTTCATGGGAAAAGCTTTCATTAAGGCATCCCCAACATGGGCAAAAGATATCAGGGTAAGTACAGGGTGTCCGCTGGGATGGTATACTACTTTGTTTTGCCGTCATTTTGGTAAACATTAGTCTTGACTGTTCATATTTGGCAGTCGTGAAGTAGACTCGTGGCTAATTTATTATGGAAAAATATTCGATAATTTTATCAAAATCAATCACCGATAACTGTGACGATGAGAAAGTTTAGTGAAATTTTTGGGAGAAACAATGTGCCAACAAAACGCACTATTTATCGTGGTCGTGAATGATTTCGAAGAAAGAGGGTCTGTAAGTGATAGACCCAAGCATAGACCACAACGTACTGCAAGATCGGCTGAAAACATTACTGCTGCTCAAGGAAGTGTTCAAAATAATCCATCAACCTCAATTCGACGCCGTGCTCATGTAACTGTGAATGGGGAGCAATATCGTGATACGAACGCTCTAACTGCATGCTTTGGACTTGATTAACATGTGGTATCAACAAGACAGTGCCACATCGCATACGTCCAGGATAACAATGGAATTACTGCGATATAAACAAAGTACATAGTATAACTTCCCAGCAGACACCCTGTATATAACGTTTCAATGTTGGCGCACTATTTATCGGGATGTTCCTACCAGAAGCAAAACACAATAACAATTAAAACATCACGTCTCAATTCTGCTTCTTAGTAGGAAAATGTTTTATTTTTGTTAATTTTTTTGTAGAAAAATAAAAACTTTAATTTCTAGAAAACGAAAACTAATTTTGTAAAATTATTATTATTTTTATGAAAATTAAGAAGTAAAAAAGTTACTTTACATCAAGAATACTTTCAAAGTCTAAAATTTTGTAGGCAAGATAATTTTTATATTTAATGATATACATTTTTTTAGCCAAGTTTTAATCATTTTTATATCTAATTTAGCATAGTTAAAAACAAAATATTGAAAAACATACATAGGTAATATACATATGTCTCTATATAATTATCTAAAACATGAAAGATATATAGGTACAAAAAAGCTGTCTCCGGTTTCAGTGTTTTTAATTAGCAAACCAACATGAGGAGAGTATGTTTCGTATATACTTTATTAACTACCTTAACAAGGTCTAAGAAAAAGTATATGCATCTCACAGTAATAACGAGTTGAATAAGAATCCGATCCTTGTAGGATTAATTAGCACATTATGATGAGATAATAAAAACGAAAGAATTCCTTCGCTAATTAACTAACGTTGTTCCATGTGGCTATGTGAGCTTTAAAGTCTTCTGCTATGGCATTTATGAACCGCTAAGGAAAATGTTTATGTTTTTCAGTATTTTCAATTAAACGAGAACTGAATTAATTTTCCATCCCTTAACGGTCCTTATTTTTCTACCGCATATGTGTGTTTGAATTTTAAACTCAGGTTCTTTTAATATTTTCTTGTTGGCATTGTGCATATCCCCTGAGTGGAGTCTTATGTTCAAAATAAATATATTTTTTTTTGTTGAAAATATAGAATAAATGTTTTTGTGCAGAATCATGATGTTAGAATAAAGTATTGTGTATACAATAAAGCATTGTTTGAAAATTAGAGAATATTTAATAAAGCTTTTTTTAACCCCTGATGAAATAATGAAATCATGTTTAGAATTTTTATTTTATTTTACTGGAACTAAGTTATTATTGTGTGGTTTTTTTCAGTTTTTTTGTCGAGTGAATTACGAATTATTTTTTTGTTTGCATTTCATTTTGTATGTCCATAGCCAGTGGTGGATCCTAGGGGGGCTATAGGCTGAAACCCCCCTCCCCCCACAGCTTTTCATAAGATTAATCTTATTTGAAAATACAATCCAAAACGATGTATCAATTTTGTATCTATTCGTTCTCAAGCCTTTTACCTTTAAGGTAAGGTCTTACGTTTGAAAACCTGATGAAACAAAGAATGATCCTTAAATTATAACTCTAGATAATACGAGGGTGGGTCAATAAGTCCGTGACTTTTTGAATTTCTGACCTCTTTACTGAAACAGGAACACTGCTCCTGTCAACAGGCATCTGTCAGTTGACTCCTGTCAAAATTTAAACTTGCTGCGTCAGTTAGTTTGTGTTTGACAGCTATTTTTATCAGACTACTCACTAATTTGAGGAGAAAATGGAAAAAAGTGAATTTCGTGTGCTTATTAAGCATTATTTCTTGCGAAAAAAAACCATTACCGAGACCAAGGCTAGGCTTGATAAATACTATGGGGACTCTGCACCATCGATTTCAATGGTAAAAAAGTGGTTTACTGAATTTCGTTGTGGCCGTACAAGCACTGAAGATGCCGAACGTCCTGGACGCCCAGTTGAGGTCTCTACACCCGAAACAATCGACAAAATTCACGATATGGTGTTGGCCGCCGGAAGATTGAAAGTGCGAGAGATTGTGGAAGCCGTAGGGATCTCGCATGGCTCAGTGGTTTCAATTTTGAATGATGACTTGGGCATGAGAAAGCTTTCCGCAAGGTGGGTGCCGCGTTTGCTCACAGTCGACCACAAACGCAATCGTGTAACAACTTCACAGGAAGGCTTGGCGTTACTTAATCGCAATATGGAGGAGTTTTTGCGCCGTTTTGTAACCGTGGACGAAACATGGATCCATTCCAACACACCAGAGACCAAACAACAGTCAAAACAGTGGGTTTCTAAGGGTGAATCGGGTCCAAAGAAGGCCAAGGTGGGTTTGTCAGCCAATAAAGTTATGGCGACTGTTTTTTGGGATGCACGCGGGATAATCCACATTGACTACCTTCAAAAAGGAAGAACAATCAATGGGGAATATTATGCCAACTTATTGGACCGATTCAATGACGATTTGAAAAAAAACCGACCTCATTTGGCCAAGAAAAAAGTTCTTTTCCACCAAGACAATGACTCCAATGATGAAGTCATCTCGCAAACAAAAGCCTATTTTGAGGATCTCGACAAATCATTTTTTTGGAAGGGATAGAAATTTGGAGAAGCGTTGGACAAAGTGTATAGAGCTCAAGGGAGACTACATTGAAAAATAAAATTATTTTTTTATCAAAAAATCTGTGTTTTATTCCAAAAGTCAAGGACTTATTGACCCGCCCTTGTAATCTTTGTACCTATGCGTAACTTTGAAACTTTAAACTTTGAACATTTACAAAAACGCAAGATTAGGGCTAATAACCAACCTTCATTTTAGCTGTGCTTTCCATCCATGCATTTTTGCTGCATATTTAACATGTTTTTTACCCAGTGCCCAGCGGAATTGTATGAAAAAACGAGGATGAGACTAAGTACTCGTAATTTTAATCAATTTAAATGTTTATACTTTGTTTTCATAAACTAAATAATTTTTTATTTTCTTATACTAAACCATTTTTTTTAAAATAAATAATAGTTTCTCTATTTGAAATTCCCTTATCATAGCTCTGAGCATGCTTTCGTTAAATTTGGTTATTCAATAGTAAACACAACCACAGTTTTTGAGCAATTGATTAATAAAGTACTTTTGTGTCACACCCGTAACAAAAATAATCATGTTTCATTACTAGAAAATCTTTTATGAAACAGAAAATTAAGGGAAAAAAGAAGAATATTATGATCCACCGTCAAATGAAATTTCAAGTATTTGAAATTAATGCTAAGCCCATACTAAAAATTTTAAGTTCATATCATACCCGTAACAGATCGGCATATTAAAACTTATCCTTTCTGTTTTACAATTCATTTTCAGTTGTCAAAACTAGATGACCTTTAATATAAATAGATCTAGAGATTCCTCAGATGGTGTACAATTTTTGCTAATTTCCCATAAATGAGGTGCGAAAAATCACAATGACCTTGAATTTTTTTTTAATTCATACAAAATTCATTAAAAATATGTATGCTTGACCATCAATTACTAAAAATAGCTGACCTTTTATGACCATGAAGTGACCTTTCAAATGGCATACTTAATTCTTGGAATGAACCAAATCCAAAAAGTTTTTCAAAAGTTTTCTTATAACTTTGAAACGAATTTTAAAAATTCATATAAAAAAAACTATGGCTGACCAATTACTGTAAATAGCTGACCTCTTATCACGATCTAGAGATCTTTCGGATGAAATACTATTTTTGTAAATTTCCCTTAAATGGGGTGCCAGAAATGCACATGACCTTGAGTGACCCTGAGTAACTTTAAGTCTCTATTACAAGTTATCCGGGGCTGACCAATTTCTAGGACTAGTTGACCTTTTCTGACCAATTACTGACCGATTACATGGCATTCTCAAATATCAAATTTCCCATATATCAAGTGCCAAAGCTCCAGAGCCTCGGTCACACCCGTAACGTTGACGTGTCACACTCGTAACTAAAATTTTGTATTGTTTTTCATAGTTCAAAGTCTCATTTCTTAGCTGAAACTGATAATCAACTATTGGGGTTAATATTTACGAAAGTATTTTAAACACTTTTCAAGCAATATTTTACACCCCATGAACATCAAATATCTCAACCACAAATCACCAGTTTTCTAAGTTCACACCCGTAACGCAACTTAATTGAATCCCAAAATGAACAATTTTAAGTACCTTAGTGTACTAATTTATTTAAAAGGCTTCAGGTTTCCTGTAGATAAGTAAAGTTTAAATTTATTATTTGGGAAAAGTTTATCAATACTTAATAACATAAGTAGTTTCACTCCCAACTAACAATTTAACTTGTATAAGGTTCTATACACGCTATTTTCAGACTGCTATAGAAATAGTAAAAGGCCTTATGCAAGCCATTTTGGCGCATTTACCCAAGCTAATTAACTGTTTAAATAAGGCCTTACCAAAGCCATTCAATGACAGCTATTGTCAGTGGCTTGCCTTGGATGTTTATGTAAGGTCTTACCCAAGCCATTTAATGACAGCTATTGCCAATAGCTTGCCTTGGATGTTTATATAAGGCCTTACCCAAATTTTGTTTGCATAAGTAATCCACCGAGAGAAAAATTTTTTTTTAGCAAAGCTGATTCTGAAATAAAAAAAAAAAATATATTTTTTTATCGGTTTTTATTTTATTTCTCTGATGTTTAATTTTTTATTACATTTTATTTTATTGTATTTTTTTTCTCTTCAGTCAGCTTCGGAAACCTTTTTTTCTGAATTCTGTAATGAGTCAAATGTTAGTTTAATTATAAAAATGAAGTTTTTTTTTACCTGGGATTTGAATTCGATTCCTTCCTCGTTCCAGTCTAGCACTCTACCACTATGCCAATTTGCTGTTGGGGAAAATAAAGGGTGATTTCTTAAGAGGCTTAGAACTTTTAAAAAAAAAACACACAAAAAATTCAAAAAAATGAATAAAATATTTATTTGAATCGATAGTTTGAACCTTGCAATTTAATGTTTAAAGATAATTTCATGCAAATGTTGAACGCGGCTGCGTCTCAGGTAGCCCATCCGCTCAGTCCAATTTTGGCATACTCTTTCACACATATCGGCCGGTATCTCACGAATGAATGCATGGATGTTGGCTTCCAGTGCGTCAATCGAAACGGGCTTGTCCCTATAGACATTAGCCTTGACATACCCCCACAAAAAATAATCTAATGGTGTCAAATCGCACGATCTAGGCGGCCAATTGACCGGCCCGAAACGTGAAATTAACTGTTCACCAAACTCGCCTCGCAATTGCGCCATTGTTTCGCGTGCTGTGTGGCATGTGGCACCGTCTTGTTGAAACCACATATCATGCAAGTCAAGAACTTCCATTTCGGGCAAAAAAAGTTTGTTATCATGGCTCGGTAGCGTTCACCATTGACAGTAACGCTGCGATTCGCATCATCTTTGAAGAAATATGGCCCAATAATGCCGCCGGCCCATAAACCGCACCAAACAGTGGCTTTTTCGGGATGCATTGGTAGCTGTTGCAATGCTTCTGGCTGATCTTCACTCCAAATGCGGCAATTATGCTTATTTACGTACCCATTCAACCAAAAATGAGCCTCATCGCTGAACACAATTTTTCGATAAAAAAGCGGATCCTCGGCCAGCTTTCCAAGAGCCCATTCACCAAAAATTCGGCGTTGTGGTAGGTCGGCTGGCTTTAGTTCTTGCACCAGCTGTATCTTAAAAGGCTTTACGCCCAAATCCTTCCGCAAAATTTTCCACGTAGTGCTGTAACAAAGGCCTAACTGCTGGGAACGGCGCCGAATCGACATTTCGCGGTCTTCTGTCACACTAGCTGATACGGCCGCAATATTTTCTTCACTACGCACAGTACGTAAACGTGTTGGTGGTTTAATGTCCAACAAAGTAAATTTGGTGCGAAATTTGGTCACAATCTTCCGAATAGACTGCTCAGAAGGTCGAGAATGCCGACCATAAAATGGAAGCAGCGCGCGATGAACATTTCGAACCGGAGAATTTTGATAGTAAAATTCAATAATTTGCAAGCGTTGTTCATTTGTAAGATGATCCATGGTTAAATTGCAAACCAAACTGAAGCTGTTTGACAGTGACACAAGGTACTAAACACACGTCAGCTGTCAAAACCAGTGTTGCCAAAACCAAATCAGCTAAAAAATCACCCGTTATAATTATTGGCTATAAAATTCTACACAAAAAAAGATTAAAAAAAACTTTTTTCGTAGGAACAACAGATATTGAGATAAATATGCAGAAGCGTCGTAATTAAAACTTTTTATTTTAATGAAATTTTTTCATCATCTTGCCTGGGTAAAATAGGAAAGGACCGCTTGACTCTAATCGAAAACCAATAACCTAAGAACACATAATGTAGAAAACATGGAATGACAAAATTGATTTTTTCACAACTAATAAATGGCAAATTAATAATCAATAAAATACTAAAATTTAAAAGTTTTAACTACTTAAAAACAAACATGCAACGACAAACTCAAAACTGTCACTTGTCAATTTTTGAAACTCATGCATTTGTTGATTCGACAAAATTGCTTTGTGAACTTGACACTCATTTGAAATTTTGCATACATATTTTTTACATCTCTGAGACTCAGGGCGTAAGCAAAGTCAGCTCAAAATCAGATCTTTTGAAAATGTAACACTCTAATAAGCTTGTATGAGAATAAATGAATTATGTAATTTTAATTTCTCTGGGTGCGGCTTAAATTAATAACTGGGGTACCTAAATACGAACATTATATGCTTCGTATACAAAAACTTCTGTTTCAAAGGAATTGTGAATTAAAATAGTACACTGTCCGCTTAAATCGTCTTATTTAATGCACTTAAACACAAAGCATAACTAATTTGTTGAAATGCAATTTTTTCAAATTAAATCTAATTAAAATGCGCAGACACTTTAAACACACCAGAAACACATAAAAGAAGACTACTTGATTACCATGTCTTTCTCTTGGTAGCTTGCTGCAGGCATAGATAGTTTAATTATTATTATTTTTAGCATTTTTCCTCAGGGAAGAATTTTATTTTAAAATTTCCTTTAAATGAATTGCCAACTCTTCTTTGTTGAAAGTGCTCATTTTTTATATTTTGGCTGATAAAATTTGTACATACCTTACACAAAAAAGAAATAAAAATATGAGTATACCAAAACCTCATCATCACTAAAGTAAGCATCATCATAATCGTTTTGAAGTCTCGACTCTTGAGAATTACTATATAACTGATATGGGTATGCCAGAATAGGGAGTAGTCTCAGGGATAATAGCAGACTGACATTATGATTATAAATTTGGTTATATTGCTGGCTACCCGGCCAGGGTTAATGCTGTATCAAAGAGTGAAGATGAATCTTAATACAAGTGGTATTGGCTCTGAGTCAAAGAGTTTTCGTGAATATAAATCAAACATTATGCAGTGCTGTAGTATCACACACAAATGCGAAACAACTAAAACAGAACACCATATAAAAGTACCAATGAATAAAATAATCACAACTGTCTTAGAAGCATCGACATATACCTATTTGATTATGACCTATTGCCAAATTGGAAGAAGCCAGTTTTCAAGTACCAACGTATTTCTGCTGCTTTTGTAAGAATGATTTGAATTTAATGTTTTTTTTGCCAAATTTCTTAAACAATAATAACTGCGTTATTGACTGCTAGAATTTGTTGAATTTTGAAAAGTGGTCCTCAATCCTCATTCTTATTATAATGAGTACTAAGTTAGTAAGGTAATTTTGATGAATCGAAACATGAATTGATGAATAATTTCCGTTAATTTTTCGTTAATTAGTTGTTCCAAGTTTGAAATCGTCATCTAATGATTTCTATGCTTTGCTAACCTGACATAACTCGAAAGGCGGTAAAACCAGGAGATTTGGATATAATTCCGAAATTTTAAATCCCGAAACCCCAAAATACCGAAAACCCAAAATCCTGAAAAATCCAGAATCCCTAAAATCCCGAATCCTGAGAAACCAAAACCCCGAAAACCCAGAATCCCGAAAATCCAGAATACCGAAAGCCCAGAATCCCGAAAACCCAGAACTCTGAAAACACAAAATCGCAAAACCCGAAATCCAGAGAGGCCAAAATTATGAGACTATGTTTGAAAAAATGAGTAAATTATAAAAATATATAATATAAAAAAAAGGTACTGCGACTTTAAGGTCAAAAACTTTAAGGTCAAATTCACATTACAATTATTTTATCGATACCTGTTTCACTTTACCTATTTTTAGATTTTCTTATGGCAAAATGGTGTGAATCTGGCCTTATTGAATTGAAATCAATTAGTTTTAATTAATTAATAACAAAGTAAAGAAGTACTTAAAATTTGAGCAAATTTTTCATTTTATATAACTTTCGGTAGTTTGATGATTTGAGGATTCTGGTTTTTTTGGATTTTGGGTTTTTGGGATTGTTGGTTTTGGGTTTTTGGGATTGTTGGTTTTGGGATTTCGGGATTGTGGGTTTTCAGGATTCTGTGTTTTCGGGATTCTGGATTGTCAGGATATTGGAATTTCTTGATTTCGATTTCCGGAGTTCTGATCCCGAACCTGGTAAAAACTTCCTATACTTATTGTTTTATCGCTCAATAATTTGCCATTAGTAAGTCATGTTATGACTACAAGAATTTGATTATGCAATGTTTTTTTTGTTTTTTTATTTGTTTATCCTTTGGCTGGCTTGATATCAAGTTCGCAAAGTACTATCTCAAAATCAGATAAAACTGCTTATATCGAAAGGTTTATTGCATAATATTTCGCCATTTGCTGTTCTTTAATTAGTTTGACAATCAACTTTGTCATGCAATATTTTCTACATACGTGTTTTGGATTCTTTATCAACTTGACACATCCTCTAAAAGGGGAAAAATTTACTTAGAACGAATATTTTATGTCTTTAATAATTCATTGCTGTCTTTAATAAGTTCTGACAGTTCCGAATTTGTCGTTCCGTGTTTTCTATGTTTTTTTTTTCAAAAAGTGGTAAAAATTTCGTGAGCTAAACATTCTACTGCTTAATAATTAACATTGAATTAGTTTTTAACAAGTTGTGACAAATTTAATTTTTGCATTCCATATTTTCTATGTATTTTTCAAAAGAAAGATTCAATATGGCCTTCATCATTATGAAAAGCGATTCGAACGTTCGCTTAAAAGCGAATAATTATGTGAATAAGTGCCGCTCTAAGGTTAGAATATGTTCCGAGCCAATGGAAAATTGCGGAAGTCATAATGGTTTTGAAACCTGGCAAACCATCTCACGAATAGAAGTCTAACAGGCCCATTTCGCTTCTTCTTATTATATCAAAAGTTTTTGAAAGAATACTACTCCTGCGCCTGCAGCCGATAATAGAAGAGAAGCAATTAAGAACTGAACATCAGTTTGGATTTAGAAGCAAGCATTTGACAATTGATCAAAGTCATAGAATAACTGACGTAATTGAGAGAGCTCTTGAAGAAAAGAAAATCAGTTCCACAGTCTTTTTGGACGTGTCGCAGGCATTTGACAAGGTGTGGCACGAAGGTCTCAAATTGAAATTAAGACAAGTTCTGCCTGAAGGACTTTACAACATTCTAAACGGGTATTTATGATAACAAACTTTTTCGTGTAAGACCGTAACGACTAATCTAATTTCGAAGAAATACTGACTGGGGTCCCACAGGGAAGTGTATTAGGTCTAGTTCTGTACCTTTTATTTACACGCGATATACTTCAAAGAGAAGACACTATCATAGCAACTTTGTCTGACGATACCGAAATAACTAGCAATAGACAAAACGAATAGCAAAGCTACGATTAAATTACAAAATGCTCTCAATTATGTTAATGAGTGAACAAAACATGGCGAATAGCGCTCAATGAACAAAAGTCAGTCCACGTGGACTTTACGTATATACAAATAAATAGATTACGCGTCTTTCTTAACACCGCTCGTGTTCCATTTGCAAATGAGGCAAAGTACGAGTATCTATGAATGATTCTAGACGCGAAATTAAAATGGAAGTCACACGTAAAAAAGAAATGCGAAGAACTGAAAATTTGATTCGGAGATAAGAACTGGTTATTCGGTAGATATTCAAAGCTTAGTATTGGAAATAAATTGATTTTATTCAGCAGGTACTTAAACCTGTTTGGGCTTATGATATACAACTTTGGGGTTGTTCCTGCGATACAAACTTAAATAACTTACAAACGTTTGAAAATAAATTGCTTAGGTCATTTCTAAATGCACCGTGGTATATAAGAAACGAAGATCCTTACAGGGATCTCGGGATTCATACGGTTCGGGACGAAATAAAAAGTTTCGCGCGAAAACATAGAAATCGACTATTAGAACACGCTAATTCAACGATTATTGACATTCTTGACGAGTTGAATTTAGTACGCCGCACAGTGGTTCGGTTTGTATGGGAGAGCGGAAAAAAGTCTGTAAAATCTGAACTATTAAACAAATTTAAATGAAATTTGACATACATATTAAAATGAGTCTTATACATGCTTGATAAAAATTTTGTCAAGACAAAATTATTAGAAAAAAAGTTATTGACATTTTTATAAAATTTGAGGGTTTTGATGTTATATTTAAATAAAGTTTTTTTTTTTGTAAAATCTTAACTTTTTATATTGAATAAAATATTATTATTAACTATGTATATTATAAAATTAAATAAATAAATAGATAAATACACAAAAAAATATAAATAAGAAACAATTATGAAGTAGTAATTTTATAATGCTAAAATGAGGTTTTTAGCGTCTGCGCTGATTAGTTATTATTGGATCTGAGAATATGAGTATATGATGCATCACATCTTCATTCGTCGCAATTCGTCGCAAACCTGCGGTAGGCTTTATAATCCTTATTTCGGCATTCTTGGGCTTCCTCGGAGAGCGATCCAACAGGAAATGCACAGCTTTAAATTATTTCTTCTCCATGGATCAAAACCTTATGTACGGTTGCTGGCATTTTGTACCATTTATATTTCTCAACAAACAGTTCAGCAGGTTCCCACATGTAAGTAAGAAAAATTTTCCAGGCAGAAATAAATGGTTTCGCAAAAATCGAGATTGTCAGACCTGGGTCAATGTATTTATTTTGTTTTATTTTTATATAAAGTTTGACATTTTTTCTTAAAATAATGGGCTAAACCAGTTCATTCTGACAATTAATACCGAAGAAATCAAACTTTTTGGTAAACACCACCGTCAAGACGGAGTTTTTTGAAATCTGATTCAGTGAAACCTTTTTTTTGCATAACTTCCACATCTGCAAGCATCTGCAGCTGATTTTTTCTGTGCTTGACATGAATGTAAGGAACATATGCTGGCATACTTACTTTCTTGGTATCTTTTGGTGCTTTTTTTTTAATCAAAAAGTTTAAAAAAAAGCATTTTTTCGTAGTACTAAAGTTTCAGGCTACTTATAGAAGGTATCTTTTATAAATAATCAACATTTTTATTTTTTAGATAATCGAAAATAAACCAATTAAATTATTTAAGAAGCTAAAGAATTTATTTAAAAGAACTTCGGAAAAAAACATATCAAAATTTGTTGAAAATACGGTTCGCGATTTGAGTAAAATTATTTTTCAACTTTGAGGGCTTGTAAATCAGAACATACAATATATGTTAAAAAATACTTTTAAACCATACGCTCGGGTTATCTAAGAGTACTTCAACATAAAGTTTAAAAGGATGGATATGACTTTTTCAAAAGACTTTTTTCCGCTCTCGCACCACTGTGCGCCGTCTGCGAAGAACAAAACCTTCCGACTTGGTGCGGTGAACAGAAAACCGCTTTAAAATCGCGGATTAAGCAGGAACTTACACCGGAAAGTAACCTGCAACACGTTACTTAACTTCGTTAAAAATGAATTGCTAGACAAGTTTCAACTTAGTTGCAATCGGGAAGTGGAGGTGGTCTTAGTGTAGTAAGAATCTTACACACCTATGAGCACGCGTTTTTCGGTCCTCATATAGCCTAATGCAGGTTTTGCATATACCCACGAGCAAAAAAAAAATAGTAATGAGGGCCTAACATTTTAGATTTTAATATAAGATTCTTAGAATTTTTCTGAAGCTCTTTGCTGATGATTTTATATGAATAAAGAAAATACATGGAAAACATTTCTCGATAAAATTGAAATTGACACAATTTTATCAAAGACTGATTAATGGTAAATTGTTTATCATTGAACATGTCAATATAAAAAGTTCTAACAATTTTTTGGGAGTTCTTTGTTGACTTCATAATTATGAATTAAGGATATAGAAAAAAGCATGGCGTAAAAGCATTTTGCACTACCAAAATAAATTTTTCACAACTTATTAATGAATAATCAACGGCAGATTGTTAAACCACAAAACATTAAGTTTAAGAAGATTTTACCACTTTTCGAGTTATATACGCAAACAAGCATAGAAAAGAGGTAAAAATGATTATCAAATTATTTGCCTACCCATTTTTTGATTCGTCAAAGTTGTATTGTTTACTTGACACTCATATAAAACAAATCACCTACAAATACATAGAAAAAAACGCATAGCAAAATTGAATTTGTAATAATAGAATATTTTCATGGGAAGTAACATGGCTTTACTTTTTTTCACCTCAAACTTAATGAAAAGAGTTGTTTTAACGAATTTAGAATATGGAATTTCATGCTTTTAAACATTTTTCGTTAGTTATCCTTTGTATAAAATTTTTAAAATTGTAAGCTAGCTCTGGACTCTTGGCACATTATTATATGTATGTAAATCGGATATTCGTATGCCATCTTATTGGTCACTTATTTGTTCAAAAAATACAACTTGTCCAAGAAATTGGTCAGCCCTTTAGAAAAGTTTTAATAAAGATTTATAAATTTCTCAAGGTCACGCAAGGTAACAGCACGCTGTTTTTGCATCTCATTTTTGGGATATTCACAAAGGTGTAGTGAAAGAAGATCTGTGGAAATAACGCCAATGGGTCTCGTTTCACAAATCAAATAAACCCTCTTTGGTGAAAAGTATAACAACAAGCACGCGAATCTTTATCATTTGCCCTAAAAGTAACTGGTCTTTCGAGATCTTATTTATACTTGCCTTACATAAATTCAGTGCTAGGACCCAATATGACGGAGAATAAACAGCGGTGTATGTTTGGTATTTGGTCAAGGTCACAGTAAAATTAATATGACCTAGAAAGAGAAATAGAAATTCCTTCAAAAAAAATCTATAACTTGACCAATATAAAAGAAACTAGCTGATTTGCGGTTAAGTGGTCTTTCAGTTAATATACTTTTTTGCGAACATCCCATAAACTAGGGGATAAAAATCACTTTAATTTTGAAAAATATATAAAGTTAGTTAAAATGTATTAAATAATCTTTGGTGAGCCAATTACTGAAACTTGCTCTACTTATCAATTAATGTTACCAAAAGGGCATACTTTTTTTGTGAATATCCCATATATCAGGTATGTTTTGATCTCTGAGCCCTTTAAGCCTCTTAAATATAACGTTGTCGTTTAATGAAAACTCTCTTACTCAATTTTTTTAGAAACCGAGTTCCAACCTTTTGTAAAAACGAAATATTTAATAATGTATATACATTTTAGTTATTTAAAAGGTCTTTTCATCTTATGTTGGTCTATTTATAAGTGAAGCATATCTTTTTGAAATTCAAGTCGGTAAAAATTCATAAAAAAACAGATGTATAAAAAGAAATGGAGTAAAGGAGTTCTGATGACGATATCTAATATGCAATGATTGTTTATAGCTTGGGAATAGATTATTCATTATTTGTAAAGAGTATCTACCTACTCCTATCAACATTTACAAGCCATTTCCCGAATTATATTTTTATTTGATACCACTTCACGACACATTTTTAGGATTGACAAACTGCCGTGGCATGATAACGTAAATTTTGATATTCATTCATTACTATTGGGGTTTTATTGGTGAAATTGATTCAATTTATTTTTGATTAAGATTTTTATCAACAAGACGATTTTGTCCATTTTTGCATTCAGATCATATCAGCACAGAGTTACAAAATTAATTTATTTTTTGATTCAAAATCAATTTGGTAGACCTATGTTTTTGGCAGATTATACCCTCTGTAATGCCAAAACAATTTTCAATATGGTTTTTGATCACTTTCACTATTTTGGTTGTGAGAATTTCGTTCAAAATATGATGGAAATCATATCCGGTAAAAAAAATATAAGCAAATGAATGTCTAAAAGAAGCAAAAGACGATATTATACAAATATTACAATTAAAAAATATAATTAAAATTAACATCGTTTTTAACATGCCATAAAAAAAAATAAAGATTGAAATTTGAATTCATCAAAGGATTCCGGACTTATCTTGGAATAAATTTTTAAGGGTCCAAAACATTTTATCTGTTTTTTATGCAGATTTCTTAAACATATTTTTAATTTACACATATTTTAAACATTTTTGAAAGTGTGAAGACCATTTTTGGCTTGCTTAAAATTGTTTGATCTGCGGCTAATACTTCACTTGTTCACTTTTCAGGCTTCAGTAAAAACAAATTGTACAACATATGAATTTTTGTCTAAAATAAAAGACTGGTCCTAACTAACACAATTTTTCATCAATTAAGGAGAAAATTATCTCCTCTTAATCTATTATTTTAAAACATCAGAAAAGAAAATAATGTAAAGCAAACTATCGCTTAAGACTGTCTTCGAACGTGAGAGATACCTACGTTAAGTTTTAAGATTACCACCTTCAAAATCTACATATTATTTAGTTACTGTGCACAAAATTTCCATTTTTGTTGCATAAGAGGCACGTCCTCAATACAATATTTAAATTCGGGAGTGTATCAAAATTATTTTAAATAATGTCAGCTTATAAAATTTGGGTTTTACACAGAGAAAAATTTCTTAACTTTTTCATCAATTAATACGTAATACAGTATAGACGCTGGATTTAGTGAATCTAAAAAAACTTTACTATCCCCAATACTGCCGTGTTAAGAAGAAAGAGCGTACCTGACTGTTATGTGTTAGAGCCAGCTTTGGTTCCTTTGATATGTCAACTATGATAACTATAAAAAAAGCCCTAGATTGCTTTTTTTATAATTAAAAACGCTTAAGAAAAATGACTTTCGGTCAGAGAACCATGATTTTTTTAAGAAAATTTGATTTTTTTTTAAGAACAAAAGTGACTACCTTACAAGCATTTGTAGATCTTACAAAAAATCTATGAAAAATATTATTAACTTTTAGATATTGTGATGCTTTTTTGTTTCCAGCTGAGGTAGGTCAGCGGGGTCCAGGGTAAAACCGTAGAGAGCAAAACTCGGTATGTTGAGAGTTCAGAACTCCAGTTCCAAAGTATAAATGATTGTTTATTTACGGATAACTTATAACAAGGTATTTCATATAATTTTACAATAGTTCAGTCTTATGATAAACTAACAAAGTATTTATATACAATAATATCGATATCAATGCTCTCATCCTGCACCAAGCTAAGATTGGGGTAGAGTCCCTAGTCTTAAGCAATGACTAGTCTAAGCTTCGTCGAAGCGGGAAAATACGAAAATACGGTCGGAGGTTAAGGCAGCGAGGTTAGGATAGGGTCTCTAGCCTTAGCTACGGTGGTGGAGGAGAAAAGGCTAAGACAGCGAGGGTTGGGATAGAGTCCCTAGTCTTAACTTATGATAAAGTAGGAGGAGAACGGAGGGGGGTTTTAACTGCGGAAGCCAAAAAGTTTTGAAGCTAATACCTGGTATGCATTGTATATCCAGCAGCGTGCTTCATTATTAGTTTTTACACTAACAGGTTTGAGACTTTTCTTTACCTAGTATACTTGGTTGGTACTGTATAACACGGTCGGTGGCAAGAAGAATCAGATTTTTGATGAATTTCCAACTATTACTTCTTGATTCTGCGGCGCAAACCAAATGTGGATTGTAAAAACCACGATTGAAATTAATTTGCTGACGTCGTCAACCGCCAGTGTGTGTCCTCTTTTGAAATCTGCGTGGGCATTTTGAAGGTATGCAACGGCTGATGTTACTTTGACGCTGACGTCGTGGCTCACGGCGAATATGTGTCTTCTTCCTGAAGTTTGTATTATAGTGGAATATCGGTGTTTTATGTTCTTTACTAGGTGGTCCGGTGGTTGGGAGATAAAACGGTGTTACTTCGTTACAATACGACATCAATAAAACAAAAATATAGAGATAAAAACAGAAAAACGTGTTTATCTCGAAATGTCAAAAATAACGATACGTTTTTTTCTTCTTGATACGGAAGAATAGTGAGTACGCAAAATTTTATATAAAAATGTGTTTTTTTTTTTTTTTATGTCTCGTTCGCACTTAACACCAGAGGAATTGTTTCTATTTTTATTAAACCTGATTGAAAGCTTTGTTGAGCGCTTATATAAATATACAAACATTCACGTCTAAAACAAAATGTACATTCTTGATAAAATTCATCTTTACTTATTACCTACTTCACTTTATTGAGCGTCTACTGTATTTTATGTTTTATTTTAAGATGATAAAAAAGGTAATTGAAAAAATACGACCTTTTTTTACATTTTCCAAAGTTCTCTTTTTTATTGCCACAATTAAGCAAACGGAATTTGGAAAATTGGAATTTTGAGAAACAAAATTTCGAAAGAAAAATTTAGCCAAATGAATTTTGACTTTGCCAAAATTTCAACCACAACTCTTTAAAATTTAAAAAAGCTTGTAACATTTGTAGGACGGACCAGCAGAAATTAATTACAAAAAAAGCCCAAAAAGCGAAAAAGATTGAAACCGTGGATCAGTCTTTTAATTAATAAATATACTGATTTGAATATTTTTTTTTGATATGACCCCCTCCCAAGAAGTGGTGCTGTACGCGCCGCTGACTGTATAATAGGCACATTACATACTTAGTAGTTTTCTGGTGATAAGCTATTGTGTATTTAAAGGTTATATGTAGGTATACTCTATAGTACATCGTTTGTAAGCGCAATAAATGTGTGGTGTGCACATTATTTTTATTCGATTTGCAACATCCTGAAAATCTATTTTTCTACAAGGAGCGGAACTCGAATACTCGAGGCGGTTCCAATTAGTGGTAGATTGCCACAATATCGTGGTGTGGCACGTTTCGTTTCCCGGACATGGTCAAAAATTTATAAATTCTAGGATAAAATTTGTACATGTGGAAGATTTATTAATGTATCATGTGTCTTCCACCCTGTGTAGCTATGCGGTCTCTATGTTTGAGTCTATCTATTCCTATACCAAAGCCATCGCTGTTTCATCCTGGAACAATGTCATCCTTAGTTCGGGACAAACACACGGTGTCGCCGGTATCTTATATCCTATATTGGTTTGGTAGAAATGTTTGGCACATTATTAACTTTTTCAATTCATTTATCTTCAAAAGTTTCAGGAGAAAACGTATAGAATTCTGTTTCTCCAAACTATCGGATTTTATGCATCAAATTTTGAAATAATATCGATGGTCATCAGCATCCCTGGCTGCCTGGGATTCAATATTTTGAAAAAGGCGGCTTGCATTCCCATATGTTATCCTGTCCTTATGAGGGCATGGAATATTTTTTCACTACAACAGTGCATCCAATCTACATATAGGTATGCCTGTTCAATGTGGATTATATGAAAACATACGAAAGGAGCCATACTGGTGTATCTATCCTTCATACATATACAAGCTATGGCCATTGTTTTCAACTTTGATAAAATCTGAAAGAGTTTTAATGCATTTATACTCGTACAATATACCAAACACCCATACATCGCTCCTGTTGTTAAACGGAGAAATGAATAACCTCTGTTCACTGTTTCGGATTCCGGCTACATCATCATGTGAGTTTAATTTATTCGATCATCGATAAGGGAAGCCTGTCCAAAATGTCTCATAAAAATTGCACTTTAATTACTCTATCGACAGTATCTTTTTTAAATATCTTATTAGATGGATGGCGAATGATGTCCTTATTTTCAACCTGAGTGGAGGTTTGAAATGTTCGGAAGGCGTTGTGACTTATAGTATAAAGCTTGAAAACAAGAAAATGCTTGGTTATAATTGGGAAATTGAACTCAAGAATTTTTACGCAAGAAGGTGTACCTAGCATAGAGGATGGAGAAGGTATGTATTTCCATATCACATTTACAAGAAACCCTAGTTTGAAATTTCAATCATCACACATATGTATGTGATTATGATTATTATTTTTACGCCTGAGTGAAACACATTTAATGGAATTAAGTCCACAATCACATTTTAAATTGAATTCTTTTCATAATTTCCACAAAAATCAAGTAGGTAAATAAATGGATTAACTGTTTAGTTCAATTCAAAGACCTAAAATTTTGCAATTTTGAGAACCTTATTTAAGTAGGGTTTGCAAAAAATGTGTACCACTTGACTAGGCCACTGAATCGTGACGAAAAGTCAACTAGTTACAGACATTTTCTATCGGAAATCTTTTGTTATGATATTTTAAAATGTTAGTTTTTTCTAGGCCAAGAATAATAATTGGCTAGCCATACATTTTTACTTGTGATTTAGGAACTTTAGGAACGGTATGACCATCCTTTCAGGTTTTCCCACGACTGTCATCTTTTTCTATAGCCTGTCCCGGTTTATTTTTTAACAAACCTGGGACATATAAGGTACAAATATGTCGTATTAAGTTATTTGTCCCTTACTTGAATATTTGTTGAAGTTTTTTTAACATAAATAAAAAATTAAGAACTGATTGATATACAGAAATACAGAAGGACATATCCTTACCTATATCAATGTTTTTTTTTTTTAACAACTCACGCAGAGAGATCTACTACAATGGCAAAACACATCTATTCACATAATTTTATTTGCATGTCCAAGCCCACTGAACGCATTCTTTTATTTACTGCAACTTTTCTTTTATGAATAACTTTTATGTGCTTAGAGGCATTGTACCCTTAAGCAGTCTCTTAAATGCGTTAATACATAAGACTGTGAGTTAACTCCAAGTTAACTACCCAATTTGATAAGTTAACCCGCTTTCTCGATTTTAATATTAAAAATTTAGTTTCCATTGTGGGGCCATTTTAATTTCGATTGTAAAGGGCATAAAAAATTGTTTGACAACTGAAAGATTAAGTGAAAAAATGCTTCTGAAATAACTCATGTTATTTCACTTAATTTTTGGACTTGCTAGCTCTAATTTAACTTAACGCTCTGCATTGAAGAACTGGCCCTTACCAGCAACTTCATCCGCGAAAAATACAAAACAGTTGTTCAGTTGTAACAATTATTTCCTTTTAATCAATTTTTTTCTCAAAAATAATATATGTTCACCGGGCGTGCAATATTCAAAATTCTAAAGTTACATTCCAGAGTTATAACTACAATAAACCCCTATAATTGAAAATTGGGCCTTATTGCAAGAGTTTATTCGAAAAAATCGATTGACAAAATTCGGTTAGAAATTCTTGATAGATTTGAATAAGAAAATACATTCAAATCAAATAGAAAAATATTAACAAATAGCTTTTCGCAAAACCGATAGTCGAATTTAAGTCTATTCGACTTAGAATCTATTTTGAATAAACTCTCGCAATAATGCCCAGTATTGAAAAGTCTTATAAATTTCTAAGGTTTTTAATTTTTACTTTTGTCCCGGTTCTATCTCCCAGAAATATGGTCACCATAACTATAGAGCCTGTTCTGAGTCAAGGCGTGACTCAAAAAAAAAAGTTTGATTCTGGTAGATATTTTCCTTTCATGCAATTAGTTGAAATACATGAAATTCTTCTTTTTGTTGTTGAAATGTACTTAGATGAAGTGCACAATGTTAGTTGGGATGCAAATAATAACGAATAATGGAAACGTTATAAAAATTATATATTATTTCAATTAAAGAAAAAATGATATCTAAATCAGTACAGATTTTATATAATAATAATTTTATATACAACATTCTAAGCTCAGGTTGCTGATAATTACAAATTGATAAGTTTTCATATATTTTTATGTTGAGAGTCAACATGCTCCCCTCCCCAAAAGGTGGTGATAATGATGATATCACAGAGATTTGCGATGTTGATATAGTTTCCTTTTTAATCACTATAGTGTATCAGAAATTGCTGCTTCTTCCATCACATGAAAATTGCTTCTGGAGGTTTTTGACTTTGGTTTGTGTTGGATCTCAGATAATGTTTGCCATAATCCACATTTTTTTCCCATGATGATGACATGAAAAATAAATAAATCAAGGCGTCAGGGTTTCTTTTTTTAATAAAAATACAAATATCAACCAAAGTAATTTGTTTAGGTATTTTCAGTTGTTTAAGTCACTTGTTTATAGTCATTGGGTATAATTTTATATGAGTATATTATATTTGTAAATTAACTTGATATAGGCAGAGGAGATATTTTGACGATTGATCGTTTGAGTATTGAGTTTTTTGTTTTAAGGGTTACAACACGTATTAAACCGTCCGACCCTGGGTGAAGATCTATGACTCGCCCAAGTAACCATTGAGATGGGGGTAGATTCTCTTCTTTGATAATCACAATATCTCCTGTCTTAATGTTAGTATTTTGTTTCAACCATTTTGGGCGCTGTTGAAGCGAATGAAGATAATTTGTGCTCCATTGTCTCCAGAAATCTTGTGTGAGTCGTTGTAGGTATCTCCATCTATCTAAGGTATTTATATTTTTTTCTTTCAGGTTCCTTTCTGGTAGTAAATGTAATGCTTCTCCAATCAAGAAATGCCCCGGTGTTAGAACAGCCAGATCTTCGGGGTCCGACGTCATTGGACATAATGGCCGTGAATTAAGGCATCCTTCGATTTGTATCAGTAGTGTTGCATATTCCTCGAAGGTTAATTTTGATACTCCAATCACTCTTTTTAAATGGTATTTAATAGATTTGACACCTGCCTCCCATAAACCTCCAAAGTGAGGGGAGGATGGAGGGTTGAAGTGCCACATTGTTTGGTACGATGCAAGGTTTGTTGCAACTTCATTTGACCATTCAGGCGTTATAAATCTACTGTCTTTTCTGAGTTCATTATTTGCCCCCTTAAAGTTGGTACCACAATCGCTAAAGATATTGGCGCAAATTCCTCTTCTGCTTACAAATCTTTTAAATGCTGCGATAAATGCTGCTGTGCTTAAATCACTTACAAGCTCAATGTGGATTGCTTTTGTAGAAAGACACACGAAAATAGCAATATATCCTTTGCTAATCTTATTGCATCTTCCTTTCCATGCTTTTATTTCTACTGGCCCCGCATAATCAACGCCAGTGTTCGAAAATGGTCTAGATATACTCACTCGCTGCAAAGGAAGATTTCCCATTAGTTGTTCCTGCATTTTTGCATTATATCGATGACACCGGACACATTTGTGAATGATAGTTTTAACTAAGTTTTTTAAATTTGTTACCCAATATTTTCTTCTTATATCGGCCATTGTCATTTGTTGTCCACCGTGAAGAGTTCGTTCATGAATATCTAATGCAAGTAGTTTTGAAAACTGGTGAGATTCATTTAGTATTACTGGATGTCGTTGATGGAATGGAAGTGGTGAATTATTCAATCTACCACCTACTCGAAGAATTTCGTCTTCATCAAGAAAAGGGTTCAGATTTCGAATTTTACTTTCTTTTGGTATAGGTTTGCTTTGTTTAAGTATGTGAATTTCTCTTGGATAAAGTTCCCTTTGCACAATTCTAATTAGCTGATACTCAGATGATATGAGTTCTTCTACCGTTAGAGGATGAGTATCCAGTGGTTTCTTTGGATTTTTCTTGACAAATTTGTTATTAATAAATCGTCGCCAAATTGCAGTACTTCGTGTTAGACGTTTAAGTGTCGAGAAGCTTTTGAAAAAGTCATCATTTATTGTATTGAAAAAACATTGTCGTGTATCTCTTTTAATTTCCTCATTTGTTTCCAAAGATTTTTCGGTATGAAGTTCACTGGATGAAAAGTCCTTGAGAAATTCTGGGCCACACCACCATAATTGACAATTTTTAAGTTCTTTGGGAGATAGTCCTCGGGAACCAATGTCCGCAGGATTGTCTTTGCTACATACATATCGCCATATATCTTTGCTTGTAAGTCCTTGAATTTCTGTTATTCTATTGGCTACAAATGTGGTACGAATGGACGGAGATCCCTTTATCCATGCCAAAGTTATCATGGAATCGCACCATGCAAAGATCTCTAGCTGTTCGAATTGCATTGCCCTTGATACTTTATGCAGAAGTTTTGCCAGTAATAAAGCCGCGCACAGCTCCAATCTTGGTAAAGATATGTTTTTTATTGGGGCTACTCTGGTTTTCGATGCCAACAGCCGAATATGTTCTTGACCATTTGAAATTGTTCGGGAGTATATAACCGCCGCATATGCTTTCTCTGAAGAATCGCTAAATCCATGCAGTTGGACATGCGATGCATGCTTGGTTGATAACCAACGTGGGATTTCTATTTTTTCCATATCATGTAGCCCAGTTCGAAGATCAATCCACGATTTCTCTATTTCTGGTGGTATAATGCTATCCCAGGGTATTTCTTCTGCCCAAAGTTGTTGCATAATAAGTTTCGCTTTGATTACACATGGTGAAATCCATCCCAAGGGGTCATACAGTCGTGCAATATCGGCCAGTACTGATCTCTTCGTGTGTTTATTTATTTCTGAAGTGTTTATTTTAAACGAAAATGTATCTTTTACGGGATGCCATTGGATCCCTAACATTTTAATTGAATCCTTTATTTCAAATTTTAATGGAAGAAGCACTTCTCGTTCGTTCTCAGGTACTCCTTCTAAGATTTTTGTTGAGTTACTGGCCCACTTGCGCAATGGTAATCCAGCTGATCTTAGCGTCGAAATAACACCGGTTTGCAGTTTGATGGCATCATCTTCATTGTCAGCTCCATAAATGAAATCATCTACATAAAATCCTTCCATGATGGCTTTGGTAACATGAGGTAGAGAATCTTCGACGTCCATAGCTAATTGTTGTAAAGTTCGTACCGCCAAGTATGGGGCTGACGCAGTTCCAAATGTGACTGTTTTGAGTGCGTACGTCCTTATTGGCTCGTCTTGTTTTTTCCTCCATAAAATAAGTTGGTATGGAGTATCCTTTTCTGCTATCCATATCTGTCGGTACATCTTGCAAATATCTGCTGCAAATGCTACCTTAAACTTACGCCACTGGGTTATTAAATCAAGTATATCCATTTGAAGACGTGGACCAATTAACAGATTGTCATTTAATGAAGTTCCTTTAGACGTTTTACAGGACGCATCAAAGACGACTCGAAGTTTGGTTGTTGAGCTTGATTCTTTAATAACTGCATGGTGAGGAAGAAAATAATGGTTCCCATTCTCAAATTCGGTATTTGTTTCAACTTCTTTCATGTGACCTAACGTAGAGTAGTCATTAATACAGGGTGTGTATGCTTCGTTTAGTATCTCATTTGATTTGAGTCGTTTTTCGATTTGAAAAAACCTTGCCATTGCTGCTCCTTTGGAGTTGCCAAGATTAGGTCTTATGTTCTCTATGAATGGTAATTGTACCTCATATCTGCCATCTTCTCTTCGTCTTGTTGTGTTTTTATAGTGGATTTCGCATTTTTCTTCTTCTTGTGTAAGCTTGCGTGTTTCTAAGTCCTCTTCAATTTCCCAAAATTTTCTCAGCTGTGCATCCAGTGTGGTATGATGAGTTTGAATTGTTGTCGAGTTTAGTGGAAGGTTGGTGCTCATTGTTCCTGTTAAAATCCATCCAAATTCTGTGTTTTGAGCCACTGGAGACCCATTTGTTCTTGGAATTAACCCTTCAAGAATAATTGCGGCATAAACATCGGCGCCTAGGAGCATGTCAATCTTCCCAGGATTGAAATAGCATGGGTCTGCCAATGTCAATTTTGATAAATGTTCCCAAGAAGTCGTAAGCAATTGATGTGCTGGCAACATAGACGTTAGTTTTGGGAAAACAAAAGCTTTGAGATCACAACTGAAGGAAGGGTTGGTAAATGAAAATAAAGTTATATTGACCATAGAATTTGAGCTGCCCGTTGATGTTTGTCCTAATCCTTTAACACTTGCAAATGCCTTTTGCTTCTTAAGATTGAGAATTTGGGCAATGTTTTCGGTTAAAAATGATGCTTCTGACCCTGGGTCTATGAGTGCTCTAATACCATGTTGAGTTCCATCAGCAGCTAAAACTTTAACCAACGCAGTGGCAAGCAAAACATTGTGGTGTGTTTGATTATGGAATGTATTCACGTTATGAGTAGAAGATTGTGGGACATTATACTGGTATTCTGCATTATTCCACGTATTTCGAGAACTATCTGGAGACAATGGAGAATCATTTTGTTCGCCTGAATTTGCTAGAATTAACGGAGTATGGTTTTGATTTTGAGGTATATACTCGAAGTTAGATATCATTTCACTATTTGGTAAATTTCTCCAGTTATGTTTCGAAAAGAATTGATTTGGGTTTTGAATTTGATTGAAAGTCGGTGTATAACTTTGTGCATTTGTCCTCCAATTTGCAGGAGTGAACTGATTTTCACCTTGAACAAAGAAAGTGTTATAATCTGTTTGGTTTTGTCGTTGAAAAGGTGAATGAAAGAAATTTTTATGATTGCTACCAGGATAATTGTTTGGAACTTCAAAATGTAAAAGCGTGTGATGTTTTTGACCACATTTTTGACAGCAATTAGCGCTATTGCAACTTGACCCATGGTGGTCGTATCCTAAACAGTTCGAGCAGACAGAATTAGTTTTAACGGCTTTGATTCTAGTATTCACATCCATTTTTAAGAATTTTGGGCATAGTCGAATTCCGTGAGATGCTTTACATATGCGGCAAAGAAATTTCTTTGTTTCGTATGGCGTTTTTGTTTTGTAATTATTTGTTGGTACCATCGAGCTATGCGAATTTGCTTCGAATTGGGTTGTTATGCTCTGATTTGAATCCAGAATATTTTCTAAGGAGCTGAACCTTCCTTCAATAAATTTTGCAAATGTTTTCCAGTCTGGAAGACATTTAGAGCTACCAAGTTTTTCTTCCCAGTCCTTTTGAGTTTGGAATGGAAGTTTTTGATAAATGATGTAAATAAGAATTACATCCCAAGTTTCAACAGCAATTCCCATATTTGATAGTGCAAGAATGCAGTTTGCGCTTATATCATGCAACGATTTTAAAGTATTTGCTGATTCATAAGATAATTTTTCCTGCTCCATAAAAATGCGCAACTGTTTGTTGACCAATTTACGCTTATTTTGATAACGGTCATTTAATATTTCCCATGCTGCAGCATAGTTTTTTCCATCACCTTCTATTGATAAATGCTGAATTAACAACGCAGCATCATCGGATACATATGTTTTTAAAAATTGAAGTTTTTGCGTGTCTGACAAATCAACGTTTTGATGGACCATGCTTTCAAACAAATTATGAAATTCAGACCATTCGTTTAATGAGCCCGAAAACTTCTTAATTTGAATAGGTGGTAACCGAATGTCGCACACTGAAGATCTTGCGGTGTTTATCCGCGAAATATCTAACTGTTCATTTTTTTCTCTCTCGAATTTGTCAAGAATATCTTTTAAAATTCCCGTGAACGAAAAATAGACGCGTTTAATTTTTGCAAATGTTTCTGCTTCAAAGTATGCATCTTTAGAAGGATCAGGTGATGAACTGTTGACTATTGAATCATGATCCTTTCTGGCACGTTTGAAGCATTCTTCATTATCTTCGAGACACGCGCTGACATAACCTTTTGATTTTTGCAGCTCAGTTCCTTTTTTAAATTCTTCGAAATCAGATTCGATTTCTTTTAAAATAAGGTCTTGGCGTTCAATAAGTTTGGGTAGTTTCTGATTTGCCATATTTTATTCACGAGATATGACAATAATTGCAGATAATAGGGTTTTAGAAATGTAGGTATGTATGTATGTGTGTTGGATTTGGGTTTATATGCAATAAAAAAATGAATAAAGAATGATATTCTTACCTTAGTTTGCTTTTGCAACTGCAACTTCAGTTAATTACTCAAGTATAACTTTCAGTTACAGTTGCAGGAGGCTTTAGGTTTCACAATTCCTTGCTGTGATTGTTGACTGCTTACAGATGTTTGGTTTGGAATTCGTCGTTCACTTTGGTACGGTGACTGATAGATTGTATGCTGATGATTAGAATGATTTTTTATTGTTCTTTTCGATGTTTTCCAAATTAAATCCGCTTGATTTAGAGGCTCGAAGGACCATGTTCTGAGTCAAGGCGTGACTCAAAAAAAAAAGTTTGATTCCGGTAGATATTTTCCTTTCATGCAATTAGTTGAAATACATGAAATTCTTCTTTTTGTTGTTGAAATGTACTTAGATGAAGTGCACAATGTTAGTTGGGATGCAAATAATAACGAATAATGGAAACGTTATAAAAATTATATATTATTTCAATTAAAGAAAAAATGATATCTAAATCAGTACAGATTTTATATAATAATAATTTTATATACAACATTCTAAGCTCAGGTTACTGATAATTACAAATTGATAAGTTTTCATATATTTTTATGTTGAGAGTCAACAGAGCCAGTTTTGGATGCGTGCAAACAAAAAAATTATCCAATCAATCAAACATGATTGAAAAATTCAAAAATAGTGCATGGTACAATACAGTCTATCAGACTGTACCTCGTCCTACATACACTTGAATTAAGCCAGTAAATAAATTAAGTATACAACCCAACACTGAAGCGATTTATTCAAATTTATAGATTAACTTTTTGTAACTCTTTAGAGGAGAAATACAAAATTTTTGTAGCTTTAAAAATAACGGTATATGCCATACAACCATTGAAAAATAAATAGAAAAATAAATTAAGATGAAGGATTTTTATCTTAAAAACTGCTCCAAAGATTTTAATAAAAAAAGAAAACAAATATTTATCAGAATCTATTAAAGCTCCTTTAAAATGTCAACAAAAGGGTCAAGGGGGGTAATTGTGATCTAGGGTAAATGCAAACACCTTTTTGTATTAAGAAACTTGTCGTCTGATGGAGTAGGCACCGATTTTATTATGAAATCTATTATTTTCTCGTTTTGCTGACAGGTCAGAAATTATTATTTGTCAACGGGTTATTGGATTTTTGTCCGTTGACATGAGTCGTTTAATTTTTTTAGATTTTTAAATTTTTTGAATTTTAAAAGATCTTGCGTTCCCTTTTACAATTAAGTACAAAAGTTATAGGCTGTTTACAATTTGCCCATTTTTTGCTTCCCATGGGTAATTGTAAACACTAAAATGGGCTAAAAGAAAACACTTTGGGGTAATTGTAAACGTCAATTTTAAATGATTAAATGGCAGCCCTACAATATTATTAAAATTTTAAAACGTACCGCGTTATTTTTTAAATCTAGTCTTTCATTTATAAATAAATTTTTAAAAATATGTTTTGTTTTGGATTAAATTAATGATTTTATACATTTTCAAGCATTTTATTTTGGGGCAAATGTAAACATGGTTATTTCGATCTCTTCGTTCCAAAAAATAATTTCATATTATTTTTTTTTAAATTAAATCTTTGACATCTGGCCCATTTTAATATATTTGAATAGTAGATACTTACGAGTATATTCCCATTTCGATTTTTTTTTAAATATAGGGGGTAAATGTAAATATCGGTTTTTATAAGAACTATTAAGCCTACAAATATAAAACTTTCATATTTCAATAGTTTAGAATACACATTTAATATCTCTGGTAGACATTTTGCTTAGTATCCCATAGTAAAACAAGAAATAACATTTTAAATTAATAAAAATATAAAATTGCAAAATCGTTCACGATTACCCATTTTTACCATGTTGCATATCAAAATTAAAAAAAACAAAAAATGGATTTAAAAATTAATTTTTTTTTTAAATGTGTTTATGAATATTTTTGAAACTAGGTTTATAAATGTATTTTAATATATAATACTAAAAAAAAATAGTTTTTAAGAAAACCGCTCCAACGATTTAAAATTTTTGTTTGCACATTCTTTTTTTTCAGTAAATCAAATGGCATACTTTTTTTGAGCTTACTAGTTGTTTATACAATTATTAAAGGAAAAAAAATTAAATGTTCAAGGTTTTGAATAGACGTTCCTTCTTCCTTTAACGTCCGAAATTTAGCCTAGTACGCTGCTGATGCGCAATGAAAAAACCCATGAAAAAATGACACAAGAAAATAGCCACATACGCTCTTATTGCAAAACGAAAAATCTCATACACACACTCTTTTTTCGTATACAATAACTACCCGGGCGAATTCATTTTAAATTAGATTAAAATTATAAAGTGAGGCAGCCTTCATGCATACCAATTTAAGATAAATCTTTACTAGAATGGTTTTCGATTGGGATCGAGGTAGTTGCGCGTTTTTGTACAGTACCCATCAATTAAATAATACCAGTCTTATTATTATTTTGTATAACAGGCCTCTAGCTTTTGCTCATAAAAATGAAATTTGCGACTGAGATAAAACATTTTGCATTCCACCCAGTGCCTTTTTTTTTACAAATATCCCATAAATGAGGTGCTGAAAATTACTATGATATTTAGCAATTTAATGCAATGGAAATTTTAAACGTCGTCAGCTAACATTAAGCAATTAGCAATTATGATAATATAAGGGATATCCCAAGAAAGAAGGGGTCCTAAGTGACTCCCCTGTGGAATGCCTGAGGTGACACGAATGACATCTGATAACAAATAATTTATGCGAACAAACTATGATCTACCGTTGAGATAGGATATTCAAACCACCTTCACATTTTAGAGTGAAAGCCAAAGGATTCCATCTTCTTTAGTTATACTAGTGATTAACTCTATTGAAAGCCTTAGAAAAATCGATAAATATGACATCCTTTTGAAATCCATTTTCAAGGCTTTAAGTGACCCGGTTCGTGAATATATTGTTGTGGAATTCCATTTCGCGATTGAATGGAGCCAAAAATAACAAGTAATTCAACCAAGATCATCAACGAAACGGAGGACAGCAACGAAACAAAAACGTAAACTAAAATCGATCGCCCGAGTACAAGTTAATTTATTGCGGTTAGATTTGCATTAAAAAAAATATTTTTTATTATTTTTATTTTATCTTTATTTCGATTTTCAAACCGGCAGCGATTCTGCCTTCTAAAACTTAATGAATAAATTTTCTTAAAATCTAGAACTTAAATACCTACTTAATGCTTACGTTGCATTGAATACATAACATGAACATAATTGTTTTAATTCCGAGAATTGTTGTTTGCTGCAACGGCTACTTGGTGTCATTGCCCAGACACCAAGTCAGCATTTTCCGTGGGAAGTACAATGTTAACTTGTTGTCGTTAACTCTTCCCCTCTTAGATGAAAACGTCCACGTTTTAAAAATATGGGATCTGGTAGATGCTGGGATGATCTGAGATATTGGGATATGAAGAGCTTTTTGCTCTTGTTTCTGTAGGGATGAATACTGGTGTTAGGTTTGTTTCGGGAGTTTTTTTGATCCTATTTTTCATCTTAAGTATTATTGCGATCAGGAATATTAGGGTGAAAATTGAATAGTTGATCCATTGATAAGCTTCTTTTTCTATTTGAATTTTGTTGATGTGTTTTGTATTATTCAAATGGAGTTCCTTCATAAGTTGTAAGGACAGGATTTCTTCTGTTTCGGATTCTTCGGAGACTGCGTGTAGAAGTGGTGGTAGTTCATTAATTTTAGTTATTTCATCAGCAATATATTGTTGATTCCTGATTTTTAATGTAGTGTTGGAAAATTTAATAAGATAGGTGCCATTCAATGATCTCGTGATATTATCTACTTCTATGTTACCATTGAAATTGTTTAAAAGCATCGTTCCTGGTTCTATTTCTTCAACTTGTGGGATGTGTTGACTGTTCGTTTTTTTACACGTAGCATTTTCATTTCTTACTAAATTATAAATACATTTATCATTACTTATGTCTATAATGTTAGATTTTTTACATAGAGATAAATCATTTATTGTTTTGCATTCATTCTTTATGCCATATATAATATTATTTTTCTTTAAAATATTTGCATTTGAAATTTTATTAACAACATTATTATTTTTTATCAATGGTTTTACAGTTAGTTTTTCGAATATTTCGTTTCCCGTTTTTGGAATGCTTAAAATATAAAGAATGGATGATATGTCCATAGCGACTTTTATTTCGGCAAATTCTAATGCTTCTTCGATATTTCTAAAAGTTTCATTTGTTTTATTTTTATTTATATTTTTCAATATTATATCAATTTCTGATTTGGAAAGTATATTTGAACTTACGATATTTCTCTTACTTAATTCGATTGCATAAATTATATTAATTATTTCCTCTTTTACAAGCTTTGTTTTATAAAGTAGACTTAATACTAATTCGTTTGCAAAAGTTTTATCCTTTTTTAATTCGATCATTATTTCGTTAGTTACATTTGTTAATTTATTTATTCTTTCAATGTATGCCTTGTTTATTAAAACTTGATTATTATTATTTTCTAAAACATTATTTATCTTATTAACCATTACTTCATAATCGTCGTGGTCGGGATTACCCGCGACCCATTTCCAGGCTGAGCCTATAAAGTTTAAGGATCTTTTTGATCTGTTTATTTTGATGTTATTTATAAGGTTCTTAGTATGCTTGAGTTCGTGTTCCAGGATGGGAAAAAAAACATTTTTAGGTGGGATATGTTCGTATAGGAGGGATGAAGTTTTTGCTATATAGTCTTCATAGGGAGGTATTTCTATGATGTGGATGAATTTGATGTTTCCGGTTTGGATTCTCGCAAGCCCATGTTTTAGAACAATTATTTCTGAATTAGAATAATCGAGTATTCTAACTTCTGTGATGACGAAAGGGATAAAGTACCTGTAGGGAAAGAAAGGTTAATTTCAACTTTTTATATTTGATTTATGTACTATTCTGTCGGATTCTGTTACAATAGTTTTGGTTTTATTTTCTTTGACTATCTCCTTTTTGTAGCGGGGTGTTAGTTTTGAGCCTAATCTTTTGTTAACTTTGATATAAACGATATCAACAGGTGAATAATTTTTTATAGGGTGTTTTTTCTTGTTATGATGCTTTAAGTCACTGTTTTGTTTTTCTTGCAATTTTATTATGTTTTCTTTTCTTGCCTTTTCAAACTGTTCTGGGTCAGTGCTAACATTTCTGCCAAAGAATACTTCTATGGGTTTTTTTCCTATTGTGGAATGAACTGAGCAGTTGTATTCGTAGACTGATCTATCTAATAATTCAAGAAATGATTTATGAATTTTTTCAGTTTTCAGACAACGCATTATTTCCGAGAGTGTAGAGTGGAACCGTTCCACTTGTCCATTAACTGTACTAGAATGCGGGGGTGTCTTGTAAATTTCTATTTTTAATTGATCTTTCAAGAGAAAACATATGGATGCTGCACTAAACGATTTTTCGTTGTCAAAGACGACAATTTTAGGAACGCCGAAAACAAATAGGATTTGTCTTAAAGGTTCCATTATGTCTTGTACTGCTCTTGATTTAAGGATTCTTGTTTGAGCGTATTTTGAAAATTTGTCCAAAGCAGTGAGAACTAGATTACCTTCGGTTGAATAGATATCTATATGTAGGATATGGCCTGGATATTGAGGAATGGGAGTTGGTTTGAGTTCAGGTTTTTGCGGATGTCGATCGTATTTGTGCTCTTGACAGATTTGACATTGTTTAACTAGTTTATTGATTTTTGCGTTCATCTGTGGAAAATAGTAATTTTGGAGTAGCTGCGTTTTATTTTCGCGAGCATTCCTGTGAGCTCTATTATGAATTTTAAGGATATGTTCTTCTTGTTCAGATGGGTTGGGTAGATCAGTAACTTTTGTTTGAGTGAAGCGGATCTTATAGTTTTTGAAGTAGAGTGGGTAAAGGTTTTGGATGATTCCCATGGTTTCTTCATTGGTCATGAGCCCGTTTATTATGTTAGGTATGAGGTATCGTTTGAATATGGAGATAATGTTTTCCTTAGAGTAGGAAGGTTGAACAAAAGTATGTCTACGGAATTTTGGAAAAGGAAATTGGAGTTGATAAGAGTTATCTTCTCCTATAAGAAAGATGAGTTGGTTTCTGAATACGTTGATTGGGATTTCTACTGCTGGTATAAGTTCATGTGATGAACTTTCATCGCTATGTTGGGAAGCTGTAAGGGAATTTATTTGAGAGACAAAAGGTGGTCTTGAAAGTGCGTCGGCAACAACGTTGGATTTACCTGGCTTATATCTTAATTCGTAGTTGTATTCTTCTAATGCTGATTTCCAACGTTTCATTTTAGAGTTATAATTTTTGTTACTTAGAGCATACGTGAGGGGTTGATGATCTGTTAAAATTTTCACTTTTGCTGAGCCATAGAGGTAATTTCGAAAAGAATTCAGAGCCCATATGATAGCCAGCATTTCTTTTTCGTTTGCGGCATAAGACTCTTCTGTTTTACTTAACGTTCTCGAAATGAACATTATAGGTTTATCTTGTTGGGATAAAACTGCTCCAAGGGCGTAATTTGAAGCGTCGGTTGTGAGTTCGAAATCTTTTTTGTAATCGGGATAGGTTAATATTATGTCTCTTGATGCTAGGGATTTTTTTAATTTGTCAAATGCTTCTATTGCTTCATCATTAAGGTTAATTAATTTTTTGGAAGAGAGGTTTTTGGACACGCGTCCGTCTTCCCCTCTTAGAAGGGCTGTTAGGGGTTTCGCTAATTGGGCATAGTCCCTGATGAAACGTCGATAATACCCTGACAGGCCTAAAAATGAACGTAAATCTTTGAGTGTTTTAGGTAATGGAAACTCGAGTACTGCTTTTACTTTTTCTGGGTTAGTTTTTATACCATCAGAGGAAATAAGGAATCCAAGGAATTCGACTTCCTCTTTGAAAAAATCACACTTGTCTAGCTGCACCTTCATATTGGCAGCTTCAAGAGTTTTAAAAATAGTCTCAATACTCTGCAAATGTTCTTTTTCGTTTTTGTTAAAAATGATGATATCATCGATGTAAACGAAACATATTTTCCCAATATGTTCTCTTAAGATATCGTCGAGCGCTCTCTGAAAAATGGATGGCGCGTTTTTCAGACCAAAAGGCAGTCTGGTGAATTCATACTTCCCGTTATTCACCGAGAAGGCTGTTTTTTCGATGTCTTTTTCTTTGAGAGGGATCTGATGGAATCCACTTTTGAGATCAATAACAGTGAAATATTTATTTTTGCCTAGTTGCGCTAAGACTTGATTGATTTCAGGAATTGGGTACTTGTCAGGAATAGTAATGGTATTAAGTTTGCGATAGTCAATCACCAATCGATACTTTTTTTTGCCGGATGCATCTAACTTTTTTGGAACAATCCACACGGGTGAATTGTATGGTGATCTCGAAGGTCTTATTATACCATCTTTAACCAGTTCTTGTATTTGGCTTTCCACCTCGTCTTTGAGGGCCATTGGATAAGGATAGCATTTTGTATAGACGGGTGAGTCTGAAGTTGTTCGGATTTCTCCTTTTACAACGGTGGTATAGGTTAATTTCTCGTCTGGATCATCGAATAATTTTAAATACTTCCATGCAATTGTTTTTATAGAGGCTTCTTGTTCAGTCGTCATATGTTGCGTTCGCAACGACAAAGTATTGACTGATTGTGCAGCGAGCTGCTTAATTCGAATTTTAGTAGAGCCTTTAATTGTCATGTAATTATGACGAGTATAGATAACTGCGGATAAATCTTTTAGACTATCATTTCCGAGGATAGCATTAAAAGATTTTAAATGTGGCATAAGAAAGAATTTAATTTTAAGGTCTTTTATTCCGAACAAATTGACAAAAGTGTGATGGGTTATTTCTACGTTTCCGCCTACAGAATTGGCATAAAACTTTTCTTCATTGGGTATTGGATTTTTTATTAAAGAGGGTTGAATGTAGTTTTTATTGGATCCTGTATCGATTAGAATTTTAAGCACTTCGTCACCAGATGTTTTTACTTCAATATAGGGTAACGAAGAGCTTGCTAGTCTAAAAAATGTATGTCGCTGAGTTCAGAAACTATTTCAGTGACATTATCATCTATTTGCTCATTGTTTAGGGGTTCAATGTAATTATTGAAAGTTTGACAATATTGTTGGTCATCTAACTGGGAGGCGTCGAAGTATTGCTTCAGTTCTAATTCTTCTGGGTTTTCTTGAGATGATGCATTCAAGTGAAAATTCCTTTGTAGTTTACTAGGGTAATTGGGTTGTTGTGGTTGATGGTTGGCTCTTTTCGGTGCTGGTGGCCAGTTTCTCTGTTGTTGTTGGTACTGCGGTCTATTAACGTAATTCACTCTAGCTGTTCCAATTGTTGATGTTTCCATGTGATCCTGCCTTGGCTGTGGCCTTGGTGGTGGTCTAATGTTTCCTTGAGCTTGATTAAAGGGTTGATGTTGGAAAGGATTGCTTTGGAAGGGTGGTTGTCTAGGACCATTATTATTGAATGGGAGTGGTCGATTGTTATACTTCATTACAGGACGGGGGACATGTGCAAAGTGAGCAAGCTGTGGATAGAATGGGATTTGGCGATTGGGTAAGGAATTATTATTATGTGTTCTTCTGGGAGGAAGTTCTGGGGGCATTGAACTATGGATTCTCCTTGTATTATTATTTGATGCTATTGCATACTGAGCACGATAGTTTTGATTTTCTAATTTCAAGCATAAATGTAATGCTTGGGGTAAATCGGAAGGTTCTCGTATGCCGAGAAGCCTAGGCAGATCGCCTTTAAGACCCCTTATAAAGGTGTCAAGGGCCTTGTCCCTATAAGCATGCATTAACATGTTCAAAGCTTCTGCTCCCATTTCCATAGATGAAATTTTGTTGAGAATCAATGAAAGATGAGTATAGACTTCTTGGTAGAAGTCCTGTATAGAAGAGTTACCCTGTACTAAAAAAGTTAATTGGTACTCTAAAGTTCCCAGGTCACGCTTATCTGCGTAATGGAGCGTAAGACATCTGGAAATATTCTCCCAATTAAGAGGCGTATTGTAGGACTCGAGAACATGGTCTGCGTGTCCAACAATTTTATTTCGGATTACGTTTATGATACCGAAATATTTTGGAGAGCCTCTTGTAGAATCATAGATTCTAAGTATTCTTTCGACGCTTTTGCGCCAAGAACTAAATTCGCCAGGTTGCCCAGAAAACTCTCTCAAGCTTCTGACAACATCAGGTATTTTATCAAGGTCTGAAATATTTCCTTGTTGATCTGGGTTGATAACTTGATCAATTCCTACGAACTGATCGGAGTTGGGGTTCATTATTGAATGAACAATGCGCCTACCATCCTTTTGGAGGGCTTGGGTTACCATGGAGGTAACTAAGTTCTGTAGTTCGACACGATTTATGCTATTGTTCTGTTGCGCTGGAGGAACAATGGCTGGTTGGGGGACAATGGCTGGTCTAGCAAGATTTTGTGGATTCGACATGGTTATTTGTTTCTTTTAAGATTTTACACCTAATAATTATTTTCTAAATATTTTGTGTGTTAAATAAGGTTTAAATTATCTATTAAATTGATTTCGATTTTAAATTTTTCTTTACGTTTAGGTTTGTATTTAAAATATTTTTAAATAACGTTGCAAGGCATTCACTGATTTCACTTATGTTCGCAAATATTTATTATTATATATTTTTTTATATTTCTTAAAATAGTAAGGTTTTAAATTTATGTCACTTTTTTTTATAAAGGAAAATGAAATTTTTTATGACCTAAAAAATAATTCTAAATTGTTTCTCATAAATTAATTAAATGTTTTCATAATATTCTTAACCATTGATGTCTTAATTTTTCTCAATATGAAACTTAAATTTGTTTAAAATATTTTTATTTTTTCAAATCAATAATCTTAAATATTTAAAATTCTTACAATAAAAAGCTGATACGCATGTCTGTGGAGCGGCGTGTAGTTCAACTACGTCCTTTTTGCTGTTCTGCTACTTAGGGGCCCTTTTTCCAATTCTCCAACAATTTATGGTATTTCCACTTTGATTTAAAACTGTTTTTTTTTTTATTCTGCAACAGTTTATTTTTTTCACTTGTTTTTTCTTTTTTTTTAAATTGTCACAATTTTAAAGGGATTCTTTCGGGACACTTATTTTTTAAAATCAATTTCGCGAACCGAGGGGACTACTTGAGAACACTTTTCGGTTTACTAAATGTTTTTTTTCCAACGAACCGATTGTGCCTACTTTTAGGGACTTTTACCGGGACGAACGACACTTAGATTTTTTCGCGAAACTTGATTTTAAATGTCCCTGCTCGGGCGCCAGTTAATTTATTGCGGTTAGATTTGCATTAAAAAAAATATTTTTTATTATTTTTATTTTATCTTTATTTCGATTTTCAAACCGGCAGCGATTCTACCTTCTAAAACTTAATGAATAAATTTTCTTAAAATCTAGAACTTAAATACCTACTTAATGCTTACGTTGCATTGAATACATAACATGAACATAATTGTTTTAATTCCGAGAATTGTTGTTTGCTGCAACGGCTACTTGGTGTCATTGCCCAGACACCAAGTCAGCATTTTCCGTGGGAAGTACAATGTTAACTTGTTGTCGTTAACTTACACAAGTAGAGTGATACAGGAGGTCACATGATCAATTTCAGTGTTACCTTTTGGGAACCAAAATTATTTTAAATATTCTTAGAAATATTTCATATACTAGACTTTGGGTTTCTTTTCTCTTTTTTTGGAATAGCAACTACTGCCGAATGCAACAGCAGTAAGGCTGATAGCATTGTGGATCTGCCAGCTTCAAGTTCATTATGAAATTTGGAAATAGTTTCTGGTCCAGTCAATTTGTGCTCAAAAAGGCTCTTAGCAAGTGGGGTAGTTTTGATTTTACCCCTATTTTATGTTTTCGAGGGTGCTGAATCTGGGTCTGAGGTGTGCAGCTAAAATTTTTTAGAAGTTTTTCACTAATAGCTCGAAAAAATTACATAAAAATACCATTGAAAGTACACACAACTTCCCATTTATCTATGTTTAAGGTTTTTTCTGCGACAGCCCATTTAGAATCAAGTTGAAAATTGACGAACTATAAATTTTAACTATTTTCAAAAATCCTAAGTACATAACGACTTTATGTGAAAAATTTGAATTTATGTCTGTAACATAAATGAAGATATATTTTTCTTATAGTCTTTGATGCGTTGAGTTCGAATCTGGTTTTGAAAATGTTCAAGCATGTCACGTTTTGAGTTATTCAAATCCTTTAATTTACAAAATTCATTTCTAATGCAAATTTTTGGTTTTATTTTTTGTCGAGGTAAATTTTTTTTTGAAAATTCATTTATTCTTAAGTTTAACTTTAAAGTTCTTTTTGAATTTTTCAAATACATCATCATTTATTTTCGAAGAACTCGTTGGCCTTTGTCTTGATACGGTTTATGTTTATTGGGGTCCCAAATCCAAATATTAGGTTTGCGACTAGAATTTTGTGACGCAACATGAACAAATTAGCTACAAAGTGCTGAAAAAATTGAAATTCTCGAAGATGAATGAATTGAAAAAAAAATTAAAGTAAAATGTTAATACTTAAGAATGACCATAAACATTTAAAAAAAAAAATATCTCGACAATAAATATAACATATTTGCTTAAAAAACGCATTTTTCATTTCTAAAGATTCGAATATCTCAAAAACGTGCCATAAATAAAATTCTAACTGCGTTCTTAAAAAAAAAACATATACAACATTAAATACCTATAACTTAAACTGTCCTCCAGTACATTCATTTTTGAACTTTTAAGTCTTCAAAATTGCATCTCAAAACCATTCCAGTTCGAATTCCATTTAACATACATACTTTCCACTACCAATCTTCTCTTCCTTGATTTGACATTCATTACGATGCCACCCATTGCTGCCCCATTCACTCTATTAAAACAATTTATCTTATCCTCTCTTAGATTGATTTTTATTATTTGGGATTGGGACATACTTAAAAGGCAATACTAATAAAATATTCTGTGTGCTTTCAAGTGAACAAGAAAAACGCCAGACAAAAAATTATTCCATCCATATCTTCTGCAAAACTCCAAGCTTTCGAGCTCCCTGATTGCGTCTTTAAGTTCTTAGCTACATGTATGTAGACCTATAGTATACATTTATATTTGTTTTTTTTTTCAGTCTAAAGTTTAATAAATAGCTTTCGACTGGCGACGACAAAGTCTTACATTTGCTACATTTGGATCTACAGTTGGGCAGGGGGATAAGGCCGAGGTGGTATGAAATTGTTTTGTATATTAGAGGGATGTATTAGGTTCGTTTAGTATGGTTTGCCTTATTATGGATATGTATGCCCTAATAATGTTCGAAGGGAAATGAAAATAGACAAACAGATAGTGCCTTTTTGTGGGGGGAAATTTGCAATTTGGACGTTTTCCAATAGATTTTTGTATCCAAAAAATATTTTCGCTCATTGATTCTTGTATTTGATGGTTTTTTTTTTATGTTTGCGTTAGTGAGTGAGTAGAAATTATTTAACTTTAATTTTTTTTTTCAACAAAAGTTATTGCTTTTTTCTTCTGAGTAATCCATATTTATAACAAATAAAGTTTCCTGCCAAAAATTCGAACATCTATATAGGATATGGTAAAGTGATACTTTTGTCTGAAAAAATTTCATCAATTACATTGAATGAAAATACAAAATACCTAATAGAAACAAAATCTAGTAAATTTTGCAGTTCATTATTAATTACTTTGAAGGTATAGATTATGTAGATTTTATATGACTATTTGTGCTGAGACTCACGGATTAAGATATTTAAACTTGGTGGTTGAGTTATCGAATTGAAATATTGACATTCTGTTATTTAAGAATATGAATTGACTTAACGTCAAAAGACTAAGCCTTGTCAGGTGTCAGCTTCTTTTTTTCATAACTAGAACAAATAAAATAAAGAACACGAGTCTTCATTTCAAATCCCACTTCGTAAAAGAGTGACATCGATTAATCGAATCGGACATTACTCATTTCAACTCGAGGTGTACGTTTATGATTTATTGATTTTCAGGTTGTTATTTTTCAACTCGGTAGATCAGGTTAACTGCTTCATCTGATACCTGATTATAATGTCATGTTAGTTCAACGTTCGTTTCAGGTAAATTTAACACTGCTTTAAAAGAGTAAAACTGTAAATTTTACCTGAGAATCTTGCTATTTTTACTTGTAAATCTAGTTAACTTTACATGAAAATCTAGTTCAAAAACATGAATAAAATGTTCAACGTCCTGTTAATTAAAAATGAAGATCTAGTTATTTTAACAATATTCAATGTTGAATCAATCCTCTATCCAGTAATTATTATATCTTGGATCCATGCTTGTAGGTCCCATCTCTCACACTGCTAACTGCTTACCGTCCAATTCATTTTGCATTATTCTGAAAGTGTAGAAATTTATTACAATTTATATTATTATTTTTTTAAATACTTTGTGATACTTACTTAGTTTTGAACTGGGAGATAGTACGCATCCCCTGCCCCACTTCGCTGCATAAAAAATTTGTGTCAAATATCAATAAGTTGAAACTGACCTTGTTTGGATGGCTTGTGTGTGTATGTGCTTTAACACTGGTGTCACGTTGAAATGAACTGACAGAGTGTTTCTTTAAGATGAGGCCAGGTTAAATTCAACAGGTAAACATTGTTAAAATAACCATATAAAATGTTACTTCACCCTGATTTGTGGTAAAAAAGAAATTCATAACAAAGAGTGTTAAGAAAACCCGATCTCAGTAAAAATTAGCGCTATATTCTTGTCGAAAAATAACAGTTCATTTTCTTAAATCAACTTGAATATGGTAATATAGCCCACCAGGCTAACTTAACACTTAATATATATAATAGTAATCTGCGCAGATTTCGGCTGTTAGAGGCGTGCATCGTATGCATTCCTCTCCAACAGGGGAAGCGAATGTATGTGATCGCGGCTTATGCACCGGCATCACCTCAGCCAACTGACTTTATGACAGAGCTTGAAAAACTTTTCGAATGTCTACGCTTGAGCTTGGAAGAAAATTACTTTCTCATGGCCGGTGATTTGAATGCCAAACACCAAGATTGGGGAAATCAAATTCAGAATCAAAGAGGTATTCATCTTTTCAATTGCATGAGTCGATACAACACTGAATATGGTGTCGACCTGTTGGCTACGGATCGGCCATCGTTTCCAAGAAGCGGTGTCTATCTGGATCTATTGCTAATAGACGCAAGACTAACAATTACTGACACTGTGGGTCAAAGACCAAGAAACTGTTTACGAACGATCGAGTACGACAGATATCACTGCGGACTCGCCGCCGTAATTCAGCTTCCGAACGAGTTCGTGGAGTTGGATGAGTATGTACCTGTGCATACTTACAATTACAGTAAGGCGCGTTGGCCACGCTTTACCAACGCCTTATCTAGTGAAATCAGTTCGAATAACATATTCCCACCAAATGACAGGAATTTGACAAATAACGAAATAGACCAATACCTAGAACAAATGGATGAGACAATCAAACGAACAATCAACAGAACAATACCGAAATACAAACAACGGGACGCAACAGACATGTACCGAAATGCGACCATTGACGCATTACACAGACAAAAAAGTGGACTGCTAACAAGACTCAAACTCTTGTACCGACGGTTTACTGACCCTCACGATCTGGAGATTAGGACACTGAAGTCGCCGATCAAGAACATCAACCAACTAATTAAAGAAAATTATCGGTTGTCAATTAATTTGTATTGGGATAGCAAAATTCAGGCCGTTAATTCAAGCGACCCGAGCATGTTTCCCCAAATTAACAAGATATTTAGAAGGAATGATCAGAACGACCTTCCTTGTCTTAAGCTTCAGAGAACGACAGACAACAGAGACGTACTTCTGGCAGCAGGAATTAATCCAGAGGACGCCGTCTTGGACGATGACCTCTTTACTGTCGAAGATCCGCAGGAGAAAGTGGAGGCTGTGGGGGCTGCTTTCCAGCAAGTGTACAAGGTGAATGGAAAACAGAGCCTTGCTCCATCACTTCTACCTTCGGAATGACATCACGCAATGGCGATCAGAGAACCTTGCTTTCACCGGGTTCAATGAAGATCATTTGGCAAACGCCATAATCGCCGAGCGAAGTGGGCCCAGTTCCCTGTTAATTACGAAGGTGGAGCTCCAGCTCATCTTCGATTCATTAAAGAAGAAGAAGTCAGCAGGCGTCGATGGCATATCCAACGTTGTACTTCGACATTTACCTCAAGAAGCAGTAGACATGTATACCACTCTGTTTAACAACGCTCTGAATAATGCATATTACCCAGTACGGTGGAAGACAGCTGTGGTGCATCCTCTCCCGAAAAAGGGAAGAAAAAGGGAAAGGACAACTCCAATCCGGCGAATCTCCGGTCGATAAGTCTTCTTCCGAGTATCAGCAAGGTATTCGTAAAAGTTATCAACAGAGCTCTGTCTAAGTGGCAGATGACAATAATATCGTACCGGACAATCAGTTCGGTCTTAAGGCGGGACATGACACCATTCATGCCGCGTCGAAACTCGTTTCTGATGTCCAATGGAACAAATCTAAGAAGCAGTGTACGGGTGCCTGTCTGGTTGATTTGGAGAAGGCCTTCGACACCGTATGGTTAGAGGGTCTTTATCTAAAGCTGACCAGACTTGGCATTAGTAAACTACTGTTATACATATATGCTTTATGATATGTTCAATGGCAGAAAGTTTGTTGACAAGAGTGGCAATGTAACTTCTGCCACAAACTTTAATATTAAAAATGGTCTTCAGCAGGGAGCGGTCAACTCGCCGATTCTATTCAGCATTTACACCAGCGATCTGATAAGTAGTCTAACTCAGGCAATTGCGTATGCCGACGATCTAATTGCGTACAGAACAGCTCTAAAAGTCGAGGTCATCAGGATTCTTTTGCAGCGTGACTTCTAGGAGATTCAGCAATATTGCGATGACTAGAAGTTGAAAATCAACTTTCAGAAATCAGAAACTATCTTGTTTAGGACTCCGTTGCTTCGAGCCACAAGGGATACGAGAAAGAACTGGCGCAAGCTGGTGATCGTAGGGCCAAATGGACATCCACTGGCGAGTAAAAGTGTAGTAAAGTACCTTGGCATCTGGATGGATCAGTATTTCGACAGACATATAAATGCTGCTCTGGCCAGGGCTAGGGGAGCCGGCTTGACAGCAGGGTGAAGGTGATTTGCTACATGGCCCTTATCCGGCCGATGATTGCCTATGGGTGCCCGGTTTGATTCAACGTTGCCCCATCTCAAATGGAAAAGATTCGGGTGTTTGAGAGGCAGTGTCTTCGACGCTGCCTTGGATTGCACAGAACACCAGAGTCGGAGTACAAACACTACTATTCCAACCTGGCTCTATACAACGGTGCCAACATAAACAGGATAGATAATTTCTTGCTGAAGCTTATTCGCACATTGCAAGAGCGATGTCCTCGAGCAACAGCTAAATCTTTGGGGCTTATTACCCCAACAACGAATTCTACGAGAGTGTGCGTCTAAGCGGCTTTATTCCGCCCGATGCATTCCTCCACCTAGACAGTCGAGGGCTGATCCAGGATAGAGCGGCGGTTTCGCTTATCTACCACGTCGGCCGTAGAACTGTAGATCGGCGGCTCCTTTACGTCGGGACGTCCTCGCACAAGATGGAGCTGAGCACCTTCGGTTCAGTAGGACTGTGTTCGAACGGGATCGAAGAGATAGGGTAAAGCAGGAGAACCAGTTCTGGTGGTTGAAAAACGAAGATGAAGTTCCTTCAGACATTTAATAGTTGACCTTGCTATTTTCTTTTGTATGGCCGACTTGCATAGGTTTAGGTAGTTAGTTTTAAGTAGGGACAGTCTCAGGGTGGCACACAAAAAAAAATTATAAAACATGGAAAAACACAAAAAAAAAAAAAAATTATAAAGTCCACAAAAATACAAAAAAAATATAAAAACCGGAAAATGCTTGCTGTGGCTGTTCTAGTTTGTAAGTAGTATGTAAGTAGCTTAAATGTAGGTTGTTGTTTTTAAAAGGTTTTAATTGCTTTGATATCCACCCCTAAAAGTGATCAAGGTAATAAATAAAAATTATGTGCAAAATTGCATTGAAATCGGTTAACTTTTACACAATGCTAGCGAGAACTTGGATTTTTTCATACACTTTACATCATGTTTGCACAGTTCTTAATTCAAAGCGAGGCACAGTGGTCCATTTATTGTATTTTGGTAACAAAATTCATCTACCACGCCAATTCTTTATATAAATTAATGAAATTTGATACACTTGATGATTTGGGGATGGTACTGCCTATTTTGTTTACTTCAAACAGGGACTTCACAATTTAGACCAGAACATGGTCTCAAATTTCAAAATTTGAAATAAAGTATAGTTGAAGTCAGGAATTGAGTGAAGTTTATGTTTGAAATGTCCTAAAATATAAGCTTGGGTGTATACTTTCATATATAAATACTTCAATACTAATTTGTAGCAAATTTAGAGAAGATGGTCCAAAATGTTCAGAAATGTTCCCAAGGGATTAGAACAAATTTGTGTGCTTGTTTTCAAAAATATTGTTATTGGATATTATTTCTAGACCTAATCTGCTTGAATCTGAAGAAAATTTGACAAATTTAATGGCTGCAAGTAAGGTATCAAATTTTAGATCAACTGCTCAAAAATTGGAAAAAAATAAGAAATAATGTGAAAATGTAGATTATGTTGATACTTTTTCTAGTTGCATTATCTTAATCTATCATCAGGCTAAAAATTCTGATACTTGAAAATTGGAAAAACCCGTTTGGGACCATGTTCTGACCTAAATTGGGAAGCCACTATTTGAAGTAGACAAAAATAGGCAGTACCTCTAAAATCAAAATCCTTAAACCATCAAGTGTATCAAATTTCATTAATTTATACTATTAAATGGCGTGGGAAATGATTTATGTCATCAAAATTGAACAAACGGACCACTGTACGACGGTATAAAAGTAGGTACGTTGATGGAAAATCTTTAAACTTGTCACATATACTAAGTGGCATATAGAGAGTATAGTCTATTTTTAATTTTTTAAAACAACAGTTACTCCCTTACTAATTCCTCAGTTTGAACGACCTAACGAAATAGAGCTCCAAAAGTAAATTCTTATTGGCAGAAGCTGAAAAGCATATTTTTAATAATTATCTGTTTCTCAATTCGGAACCGGTGGCTATTTTCCGTTGTTATAACTCTGAGCACTTCGTTGTGTCCAATAATTTTTAGGACTAAAGGCCATAAAAAGCTTTTTTGAATCAATAATTCAACAAGTCTAATTCTTAATGCTAAGTTTTTTACTTAGCTTATTTATTTCAGTAGTATAGAATTTGTACTATAAAAAACCTTCTTGTAGAAACAACGCCTGGCCCAGGGCAAAACAAAATTTCAGCTTAATGATTAGGAATTCTAATCTTGTTGGATATAGTTTACACTGGATTTTTGTGAAAGAATTCATGTAAATTGAACTGAACTTAATACAAATTGCGTATGACAAGGCCGATATTCAAAAATAGCCTTCAAATTGAGCGATTGTAAAGCTTATAACGTTGGTTTTATAACGTCCAATCTTCAAATTGTTTTGAAGACAGTATTTTCACTAGAAAACTCTGGAGAATAACTTTCGGATGTCTTCCCCTCTGGTGAGATAATTTCATTAATGTGTCCACTTGGAAGTTTAACACTCTAGAGCTTGTCCTCATCTTTTAACTCTTATGTATTTCGAAAGCGGTTCAGTATACAACTATGTTGCACATCTTTTTTAGCCATAACATACGTTTCTGATGGTAATACGGTAGACGTTCGAAATAGTCAAGTAATATCAGGTTTTTCAATAAGAGCGCTACAAAATTAATTTAATTTTTTTTAAATAAAACAAAAACGGTTTTGGATATCAATGAAATTCTTTATTCTTGTGAAAGAACGTTTGACGCCATTATGTATGGAACTCGATTTCTTTTGCATGGCCACCACGGGCACGCTTGCAGAAATCCAGACGCTGAACCCAATTTTCGACGGTCTTCAAGCATAAATCGGCCGATAGTGCTGCAATTCAACGTTCGATATTCGTACGAAGTTTATCAATCGTCTTTTGCTTGTTGGCATAGACCATTGACTTGGCGTAGCTTCACAGGAAATAGCCTAACGGCGTCAAATCGCACGACCGAGGGGGCCAAGTGACTGGACCATTTCGTGAGATAACACGTTCTCCAACTTGGTTTCCAATAAATTGACTGTGACATTCGCTGTTTGGCTTGTGGCTTGTGGCGCTTTCCTGTTGGAACCACATGTCCTCCAAGTCCATATCATCCAATTAGGGCCAAAAATATTCGGTTATCATTGAACGGTAGCGATCCCCATTCACAGTAACGTGCCGGTCTTGATCATCACGGAAGAAGCACGGGCCAATGACGCCGCCGGCCCATAAACCACACCAAATCGTATTTTTTTCGGGATGCAATGATGACTCATGGAGTACGTGTGGATTGCTGCCTGACCAATACCGCATATTTTGTTTATTGACGAAGCCATTCATCCAGAAATCAGCCTCATCGCTGAAGATGATTTTTCGATGAAAATCCCAATCATTTTCTCAGCCCAATTCACGAACCTACGACGCTTCTGGTGGTCAATCAGCTTCAATTCTTGCGTCAGTTTAATCTTGTAAGGATGTAGGCGAAATTCGCCACAACGACGTCACAAAGATGCCCAATGCTTGAGAACGACGTGTGGGAGACACATTTGGGTTTTCTGCAACTGAAGCCTCACCGGCAGCAATATTCTCGACACTACGGGCACTTCTTTGTCTCACTGGCACGGGAACATTTTTACTGTGCCTGTGGATTCAAATTTTTCCACTAGACGCTCAATTGTTAATCTGCTAGGACAATTATGACGACCATAAATTGGACGTAGCGCTTTTAACGTTGAGGCCACTGACTCCGAATTTCAGTAGTAAATTTTAATAATTTCGACTCGTTGTTGGCTGGTATGTCTTTCCATCATGAAATGGCCAACCTTATTGAAGAGAAATGTCAAAAGAACGGCAAGAAATATGGCGTCGTTCGCTGTCCCTGTCGCTCTACTATTTTTTTAGCGTCCTTGTTGAAAAACCCTGTATAAACCAGGCCTCTTCAGTGTTCATTCTTTCGAGATTGTTCACTCTTTCAAGTGGAAAGCGCGTTCTTAAGTTGAATTTGATCCAAAATACAAATTTTTTTCAATGTGAATGGGTTTTATATTTATAATTTAAGAAAAACCGAAACAATTCCCAGTGTTCTCAAGTAATGTTTAATGCTTGCGAGTTATTTTTATAAAAAAATCCAACTTTATAGAAAATTTCGTGTGTTTACTATTATGGATAGTTAACTATTTTGAGATTTACTAAATCAAGCGTCTTCAGTATTTGTGAAGATTTTTTCCACTTTCACGGACGAGATTTAGGAACTATTCATCCACAGATCAAACTAAACTTACTTCATCAAATATTTTGGAAACTAATTGCCTCTGTTTGATTGTTAACGACACGGTGCCAGTTAATTTTGCTTGCAAGCACGTTTGACGTTAACGTTAACTCTGGCTTCTGAAGACTTATTTGTTCCGTCAACACAGAGAACACAGAGCTATTGCAGTTAAACTTTTATTTGCTTTGTTGAATAGTACAATTTTCCAGGGAATATTCTGCAAATGCATTTCTGACTCAGACTTTAAATTGTCTTTGGCCACAGAATCTTATCCCAGCAATGGCTGAAACTTATGCTCGAACTCGAACGTAACGTGTGGGAATAGGAACATACCGATGTGCTATTATTCTTTCCGAAATTCTAGGTAGTGCTACGAAGATCTAGAGGGAATTCAAAAATGCTATTAAGACACTCTGTTTCTGCCACAAACTGCACAACTTCATTTCACGAAGTTCCAAAGTACCCGCTGCTCGAGGCATTGTGCAGATATAAAAGATGTAATTGCGTTCTTCAAATTTTGAGTAGCATGATTAGTAATCCAATTGTCTGTAGATCTTACCAAGATTATGGAAACTCTGGAAATAATTTCGCATTAGTTAGACCAAAAATACACCAAAATTGACCCCCCCCCCCCCCCCTGAATAAAATCCTGGATCTGCGTCTGACTTATCTTCGTGAAGAAGCATTTAATTTTCCATTTTAAATTAATCTTTTTATTGATTTATAAAATGTTTTTAATGCTCTCCTTTAAACTCATTTTATTAACTTCACAGTTCAGTTTTCTGTTTTAAAAATTCAATCAACCTCTCTTTCTCTTTTAAACTTTTTGTACAAATTTGTTCGATGGTGCTTGCGACCCCTTTGTAAACTTCGTCAAAAAAGTAAATTAAATAGTTTAGTTTCATTGCAATGAACCAAAATATTCCAAGGGGAGTCTCTTGAACAACGTATTATTTTTATTGATCACTTAGTTAAAACTGCAACACCCCCACTCCTTTCGTTTTTCTAACATGATAGTATCTTTAGGGATTATTTTTCAAGCACCTTAAATGAATCTACGTTGTGCCAATTCTTTCACTTCTGACCTATGCAATAAATTGTATAGTCTTGATAAAATAACTAAATAACTATTATTAAAATGTAAATGATCATAAAATTTCCTTCAAAAAAGACTTATTTCATTTTATGAACTATAAAACCTTTTAACCCATCATTAGATCTTTTACACCCCTATAACACCTAATTTTATATAGCAGTCTGCTGTGATGTGACCTTAGTTTTACATTAAATTGGGCATAAAAACACTGTTATTCGGTTTAACAACTCATAAAACACTTGAATATTATAGCTCAATCATGAGACCCTTGACATATCGTACATCGTCATACTGACAGTCAGACTCTTTATTCAGTATTCGAAAGGAACTTATTTGTTCAGTCACAACATCCACATCCGACATCCTTCTGATGGGTCTGGACCAAAATAATTTCCAGAGTCATAAAACAAGTACTTAAAAAAATTAGTCTTTAGCGCCTCAACAAAGCAGACTATTTTGTGACCTTTATTTGGATCTGATGGTTGTTAGTTGAAGAAACACACATTCACAAGCTCTCATTCCAGAAGCACAGATAGTAAAAAAAATCGGGTAAAACACAAAGTGGAACGGTTAAAAGAATCGTAAAAATTCGTAATGTTATACATATTTACGTATCCAACCCCTCTGTGTTCACATAAATGGCACTCAAATTTTATGCTACCATTATTCGCGTCGTAAAATCCGATCAACAGTTGGTTGGTTTTGGTTGCTTCTGTTCTATGTTATAACAATATATACATGGCCTCATGGCTTGATTTTTTTTTTTTCAATTTTTTTATGACAAATCAGGATTTTCGAGTAATTACTGGAAATTGTTTGTTTTTTTTTTTTTACGGTTCCGGAGATTACTTTTGGTAGGTGAAAATTGAATGAAGCCCTTTAGAGGGTTGATCTGGGAGTATTAATGAATAAAAGCTGCTTGCTGTTGCGGTGATAAGATTTCATGGTTTGTTAATTTTATTTTCAAAAGGATTTTACATGTTTGTTTAGATGAGAGACTTGCAGTTGTTTTATGTTAATACAATTGAAATTTATTAACACATAGGAAAATACATGAATGTACATGAATTCCTATAAATGAAGACCGCAGCAGAAAAAAAAACATAGGTTCCTATTGTCCACTAATTGAATTAAACTTATTATTATTTCTTATAGATTTCACATTAAATGTATATAGTTATAAACAAAATCTGGAAATGTAATAACCTTTTCTTCAGAGATTTGGCATCCAGAATATTGAAAATGCTTTAGTTTTTAAGATATGTATATACAAAGAACCGTTTATCCAACAATTACGGTCATGATGGTTTTAAGATAACGGTAAGTACAAATTGCCGAATTTAATCATCGCTCAAAACATATATTGTTTACCTCGTGAAAATAAAACGATGCGGGTTAGTGCGAAAACAGTGCCATGTACGTATCCATTTCTTTTTTCCTTATGATAACTACTTATTTTTCATGTAAGGCCTGTCTCTTTTCCTAACTCTGCTGACAAATCGCTGATATGATTCACAATCAAGGTAAATAGCAGGGTTGTAAAAGAATGCAATCTTTTAATTAAAGTCACAAAAGATTGCAATCACAAAAGATTGCATTCTTTTACAACATATTTGAATTTGAATTCACTTTGGGACTGCGACTTCATGTTCTACAATCACCATTCATTTGATTGCAATTATTTTTTTTCTCCTTTTATCTAACAACAATCAATTGAATGCAATCATTTTAGAATTTATACATTCCCTTTAAATCTATGCATTCGTTTCAAAATCTCTGTATTCATTTGCAATCATTTCCTATCAAACTTATGCAATGGAAAATGGAAATGAATACAAATGAATGCAAATGAGTTCAAGGAATGAAAAATTAATACAAAGCAAATGAATGCAAAAAATGTATAAATGGAAAGAATGCAAACAAATTTAAAGAATGCATTCATTCTCAAATGATTGCATTCACTTGATTGCTTTAAGATGCATGGAGAAGAAAATGATTGCAATGATTTTGAGTCAAATTAATAGTGATTGCAGTCTCAAATCCAGACCCATAGCAACCGTAGAAGCTTAGGAGACTTTGCCATCCCCTCTACCTGGTTTCATTGTCTATATGTGGACAAAATGAAAGACAATCGAAAACAAAAACTATAGGTATTGCGCTATCAGATATTTTGTACCAATAAGATTTGATAATTTTATTTAATCATTAAAGATACTTTGAGATTTTTTAGTGCCTTGAATCTTAAAGGAACCGTGTCCAGGTTTATTTATTTATTGTCTCTTGTATTTGAATACCAGATCAGTCGCCATGGTAATAGGTTAGGTTAGGTTAGAAGGGGTGATGATACGGCGAGCCGCATCATCTCACTCGGATCTCAGTGGATCCATTGCGCTCCCCAGAGTGAAAGGTGGGTAATGAAGAGGGATAGGGAGGGGTTTGAGGAGAAGTATTAGCTGAAGGGGGCCTCCCAGAACCATCCTGAGTTCTGAATGAATTTTAGGATGTTTCTTAGTGGCAATACAGAGATGTCATCACCCAGTTCATCGAAAAGAAATATTCTCCTAGGGCTGCTTTTCTGGTTCTAGCTAGGCTGGGGCATTCACATAAGAAGTGAAGGGACCCCTCTTCCGCCTCTTCATCATGACACACTCCACATAAGTCCGATGGGCTGATGCCCATTCTTTTCATGTGGGTTCCCATATAGTTGTGGCCCGTTAGGACGCCAACTATGAGTGATAGTTGAGGCCTGCTTAGCTTGAGTAGGTATTCAGTTTTTTTCTTCGAAATATTTGGCCAGAGGTTCCTTGAAACCCGACAGGTGTCGATAGATGACCATCTGACATTTGCAGCTTGCAAGAAACCCTGGTGTATTCTACTTTTTTCTTCCTCCAGTGGCGTGAGCACCGAGGCTTCGATTTGGCTCGGATCTAGAGGTGATCCGCTTTTGGCCAGTTCATCTGCCATTTCATTTCTGTGAATATCCCTATGTCCTGCGACCCATTTTAGGGTAACTGTGTTCGTTGCGTTGAGTACTCTTAACTCACTTTGGCAACAATCGATCAGTTTGGACTTTATGGTGATTGAGGAAATGGCTTTAATTGCCGCCTGGCTATCTATGAAAATGTCAATATTATTGTTGACTAATTCACGTTAGGCAAGATGCTTCGCGGCCATACAAACTGCCAGCACTATTCCGCTTGGAATACACTGCAAAAGATTGGAAGCTTCATTGATCTATTTATGGGTGGGTTATCTGAATGGATGCCTGACCCAACACCCTCAAAGGTTTTGGAGCCGACGGTGAAGACCGAAACATGATTTGCATTTATGACCCTGTTTTCGTTCCAGAGTTCCCTGGTGGGGATATCTGTCATGGTTACTGGGTTGAAATCAATGTGCGGCGAAACATAGTCTGTTTGAATGTCAATGTCTGTAAAGTTCATTATAGTTCTGTGACCGAAGAGGCCCCTTTTCCAATTATTACAAATTATTACATTGTTGCAGTCGTAAAGCACTTTTTGCCGCCAACTCTTTCGTAAACAGATCGAGTGGGGCAAGTGAAAGGAAAGTTTCTAGGGTGTCCGTTGCGTTGGTGTGGTTCTTATAGCTCTGGTTGTGCCGATAAACGCTAGTCTTTGAATTTTAGTCATGGTTTTAGATTGGTCTCCTTATCTAAGGCTGGCCACCAGACCATACATGCGTACGTTAGGATTGGCCTTATAATGGCTGTGTACATCCAATGAATGGTTCTAGGGCTGGGACCCCATCTTCTACCAAAAATTCGACTGCACGTATAGAATGCTACTGAGGCTTTTTTCTCTCTTTCTTTAATATTCTTTTTCCAGTTCAATTTACGGTCAAGTACAACACCAAGGTACGAGTATTTGGCGGCATCCGAAACTTGAAGTGGAGTTCCATTGGCGGATTTATGTTGGGAATTTTGTTTTTCCTTGTAAACGACACCAATTCTGTCTTGTAAGGGTTTACGCTAAGTCCACAACTGCTGGCCCAATTACTGAGCTTGTTGAGGCCTAATTGTAGGAGGTCGCATAAGGTTGGGACAAATTTTCCCGAGGCCATTAACACAATGTCATCGGCGTATGCAATGACCTTGATGCCATTCAGATTAAGTTTAACCAATATCTGGTTGACGACAAGGAGCCAAAGCAGAGGAGATAGAACTCCACCTTGCGGAGTCCCCTTGCATGTTCTAACTTTTAACTTCGCATTACCCATTTCCGCCATGGTAATACTTTGAGGCCGCTTAATCATTATCAATTCCGAAAATGATGAATCGCTATTTCACATATTGTATATTGATTGCTGTTAAAAGGTTGTTTACGTTTTCAATTCCTTGGTGTATCTTATTCAGCTCTGTCAGTATTCACGGCCTTAATTTTTTAATTCCATCAAATTGTTTAATTTTTCATATTTATACTCTTATACTTTTTGGGAATATTCAGCAGAATTTCATTTGACAATTCAATGCCCATTTCGGCCAATGGCTGCAATAACTTTTCCAAATCCATTTTCTCATCTAATGTATCGATGGCTGTAAGAATGGAATCATCTTTTACAACATAAACCTTAAGCATTGTTTGTTGGTGTTTTTTGGCATACTTTTCAATATAAAAAATATCAAAAATGTTAAAATATGGATTTCACCAATTTTGCACTCACGGATATGTACAAAAGTACATATCAATATTTAAAGATTTTTTTTTCCATCCGATAAAAATTTTCAGAAAAAAACTCGATAAGGATCGGTATCAAGTAGTGTAGGAAAGAGTACCGCACTAAAATAACGGGTGAATCAGGACCAATCTACATATGAAAGATCCACAAATGATTTTAATTTCTAAGTACATAAATCACATTGTGTGAAGTTTAAGGTTCTAATACTTTCCCATAGCTTTTAGACCATCAGCTCACTAATGGTTCTTCTTAATCTGCAAGAATTGTCTTGTGCATTTACGATGGTATCCATCTCGGTGTTGCTTTGATTTTGTAGTCGCTGATTGTGTGGTATACAGCGTGTCTTTTAACCACTTCTGTAACCATTTCAATTTGAAGGTCACGATGTAGATCGCTTATTTTTATATACCAAGGGGCATTTATTATTCAACGAAGGGCCTTGCTTTGGAATTTTTGTTTTCTTTATACAGCCCCATAGCTACTTGGAATCCATATGTCCAAATAGGTTTCAATACTTGCCTTTATAACAATAGTTTCCTGGATAGATAGGTCAAAGTTCTTTCTTAGTACTTCAAGTTTAGTTCTTCTGTGTTCTTTTTGATGTGCTCTTTCCATTTAAGCTTTGCATCCAAATTCATTGCAAGTTGTTCGGCAGTATTGGACTAAGGTACTGCTGTACCTGTTTATAAGAATTGGAACATTTTTTATTTTTTTTTGCTTGTAAGGTTTAGCGTCGATTCAGTTTCATTTAGTTTGATTCGCAGTTTGCGAACAATCACTTACTTTATCGACTGCACTTTGCAGTTTTTGTGTAGTCTTCGTAACGGATTTATCTGGCACCAATATTGCAGTATCATCAGCAAAGGTGGCCATGATAGCGTTGATGTCCATTGAATTATCCCTTGTACATAACAGAAAAAGGGTTGGTCCTAGGACACTTCCTTGTGGTACATCGGTTACAATTTTCTTAAGTTGCGAGTAATTTTGGTCGTACCGTACTCTAAAGAGTCGGTTCGTTACGAAGGATTTCAGTTTTTCGTAGTATATGCAGTTTTTACTTAAGTCCCAAGTGCCAAACCTTGTCAACGGCTTGAGCAACATCTAAGAATATATACTTGTTTTTCTTCAAGTGCCTTTTCCACAACATCCGTAGTCCGAGCACTTGGCCCATCGTGGATTGTTTATTTCTAAACCAATACTTATGGCACGGGATAAGTTTTCTTTCTTCTTTTGTTTTGCTTTGCCTTTTCTGGAGCAGTTTTTTAAAAACTATTGCCATTATTGGTATAAGTGATATAGGTCTATAAGATGTTACTTCTGTTGGTGGCTTACCTTGTTTAGGTATACGAATGATTTATGCAATTTTCCAATGATGCAGCACATATCTTTAAGGCATGAATTTATTATAAATTAGATTTTTTGAAGGCTATAGAGGCCATTTCTTTCAAAACCTGAGCAGTTAATAGATCATGCCCTGGTGATTTTTTGTTAGGTAACTTATGTTTACACATGCTTCTTCCTTCTTTGAGCAGTCAATTGAAAATAAATTTCGAACGTTTTACATCTCAGCAAACCTGAAGTTTATAGGTCTCCAAAGTCCAGAGAGTACAAAAAGTAAATAAATAAATTTGGTGTCCCAACAGGTCGTGGAGAATCAGGCCCTAGTGACCATTCCTGTGTGCATGTAATTGGCAGGAATGGAGGGGACTTAAAAAATTTTCGCCGAGTCCGAACGGCTTGGAGAGAAGCACTTTTAAATGTCAAGTATACTCTTGGAGAATTTGTCAGTTCTACGCAAGAGGCAGTTCCTTGGAAAAAATTTCTGTTTTAGGTAGTAACGGCTGGGAATCGAACCCACCCCTTCAGCCAGAAAGTCCAACAAACTAGCCATTATGACACGAGGTATACTCCATAGAGTTTCCGAGTGAGAAATGCTTTGCAAACTTCAATTTTATTAGCTCTAATGGATTTTCATATATTCAAAAGATACCTTCACAAAAAAAAACTGAAGATGTTTTGATTTGCTACATCGTTACGATGAAATAAATGTAAAAACATGTTGCCAAAAAACCCATATTTATCACTTGAATAGTTTTTGTAATTAATATTTTATTCATAAGCTTCTTATTCTTTTGTATCTTTTATGCAAAACTCAAGCATTTCTAGTCCGCTGCCATAGACTGAAGTTGTTTAATATCTGTAATTCGGTCAAAAATAGGTATCCACCAAAGGGTCTTCAATTTTTGTAGTTTTTGATATCTCAATTATTTTTTGAGTCATAGAATATACTCTAACTTAAAAGATAAAAAAAGATTAGAGATACAACACCATCATAATACTTTTGCTTATAATATGACATCGATATTGCAGCTTTTGAATATAGTGGCGGCCGGTCGACCGATGGCTCGGCGGCGTGGCGGCATTAAGATCCGCGACCAAAAGGAATCTTACAAAACCGCTTTGAACCACATAATAAATCTCGGATAAATCTCAAAATTTATTTATAAGCACACACTTGCTTATACAGATGTATAGCTTGTATATGCAAAGAGATGGATGCGATTGCAGATTATCATCATATAAGTGTATTGAGGTATACTCGTTCATACTATGGTATATATGAAACAACTATTATTATCCATCACCACACACCAATACATATGTGATGAAGTGGAAAACTTCTCTAGCAGTATACATACATATATATACCTACACATATGTGTATACATACTTATAGACATAATACATATGTACATTAAAAAATACGTTAACAGAACTGTTCATATTTTTTTTCCAATTTTAAAGATTTCGTATAATTAAAAAAATATATGCAATAAGAATTATCTTTATAGTCTGTGAATTAGGTGTGAAATCTTATAAATAAATCTAAATTTAATTTAATTTGCTTACTCCCCAAAGAAGAATCATTAACAACTAATTAAGCCAAAAATGTAGAAAAAAAAATAAAACAGATTATAGCCCAATTGGAAGAGTTATTTTTGACTCTTTAAAAAAAGTAACTGGAAAACGGTTTTCTTAAAAACTGAAGGTAGACAATCTACTTAGTTTAAATTAAGTTGACATCCAGGCCATGCCTAGAGGTAGGGAAGAGGGGAAAATGCCCCAGAAACCTTGCCATGAAAGATATTGAAAGGCACTGGCCGTACCGCACATAGCATGACAAGTTTGTGAAAGGCGACACCATTCAAGGTGAACTTATGTAGGAAAAATAGTACATACTCGTATCATTCCTATTATACTGACCAATCCGAAGTGAAATGGGTACGATATTATGTTCAAAAGCATCATCTGTGATACAGCTGATCAGTAAAAAATCGAGTTTATGAACAAAATATTGAAAAGCCAGAGGGCGTGATTATAAACGTCAAATTCGTTTGCAAGAAAATTAACTGACGTTAACCAAACCAATTTTCTATGCCAACGGGACAATTTCATACTTGACGAAAGCAAAATTTGCGTAAAAAAACACAGAGATCATTTAACGATACAATTGACTTTTATTTCTTTCCATCAGGCAGAGCGTTGTATTAAGTTTCGTAAGAATGAACGCCAGAAAAAATGTTGATTTGTTAAAATATCGACAGGTTAAAATATTGATTTATATCGAATTTTTGTAAATTAAGGGTTTTTCAAACGGGACGCTACAAAAGTAGAACAACAGGGAAGAAAACTACAACATGTTTCTTGTCGCTCTTTTAACATTTCTCTTCAGGAAGGTTTGCCATTTCATGATGAAAAGATATACGAGCCAACAACGAGTTGAAATTATTAAAATTTACTACTGAAATTCGGAGTCAGTGGCCTCAACGTTAAGAGCGCTACGTCCAATTTATGGTCGTCATAATTGTCCTAGCAGATCAACAATTGAGCGTCTAGTGGAAAAATTTGAATCCACAGGCACAGTACAAAATGTTCCCGTACCAGTGAAACAAAGAAGTGCCCATAGTGTCGAGAATATTGCTGCCGCTGAGGCTTCAGTTGCAGAAAGCCCAAATGTGTCTCTCACACGTGCGTCGTTCTCAAGCGTTGGGCATCTCTGTGACGTCGTTGTGGCGAATTTTGCGAAAAGATCTTGGCCTACATCCTTACAAGATTAAATTGACGCAAGAACTGAAGCCGCTCGACCACCAGAAGCGGCGTATGTTCGTGAATTGGGCTGAGCAACAACTTGAAAATGATTCGGATTTTCATCGAAAAATCATCTTCAGCGATGAGGCTCATTTCAGGCTGAATGGCTTCGTCAATAAACAAAATATGCGGTATTGGTCGGGCAGCAATCCACACGTACTCCATGAGTCATGATATGGGCCGGCGGCGTCATTGGGCCTTACTTCTATAAAATGACCAGAGTAACGCCGTAAGTAAAGAGAAGAGACGATCTTTCAAGTATAATGGCTTTATTACAACTGACTTCTTAGATTGTACATTATACAGATAAGTACTAAGATATTGAACATGAATGTTACGTTACATAAAACTGTGCAATCATTCGATTGATAGCATTTTATATATTCTTTTATATAATAGTAATTGGTATAAAATAAATAAGCGAATATGCAAGTGCACGGATCTAGGAGATAAACTCGATTTTACATTTAGAATAATTTCTATGGTCATGCAGTATGATCCTTACAGATCGACCATCCTGACAACTAATCGTCCTCGATTTAGAGCATGCACATGCATTTGCTTTCACATTTCTTTTTAAAAAGTTTCATACAAAAAATAATAATTTCAAAAGAGAGAACATTACGTACATTATTGTGTTTGTATGAACATATTCATTTTGTTTTACGAATTGTATACAAGAAAATAAGATATATACGTACATACATATAAATATATTCAGAAATAAGAATACGACAATATTTTAAAATACATAAAAAGTATATTGTTTACATAATAAGTATCTAATAATTTAAAATTTGAAACAAAAATATAACATTTTAAATGAGTGAAAGTCTGAAATCGTCTGCATACAGAAATATATGTATCTATTAATATATGTGTATAATATGAAGAATTTAAAATTGTATATAGGGCTTCATATTTTCTGGGGAGGCTACTTCTTCGTACGGAATTCTTGAAATTTGAAGATTTTCTAAGTCTTTTATAATGTATCTATCATTGCTCAAACATTTTACAATTTGGTATGGCCCTTTATATTTGGGAATTAGCTTTTTGTTTACACCAGGAGTGTTAAAAACGTTTTTTAACATGTAATAGTCACCATCCTTGTAAGGGTATGGGGTTTTATGTCGTTTATCAAAATATTCCTTATTAACCTGCTGACTGCGAATAATTTTCTTTTGTGCTTCTTGTCTGACCAACTCTAAGTTTCTTGGCTCTTCTGCGGCGACATTACTGTTTTCTAAATGATCTCGGATTTTATCACAAACTACACCCTTTTGAGGAACACCAAATAAAAGTACACTGGGACTAGAGCCGGTACTCTTGTTTTCAACATTGTTTAAAGCATATTCAATTTTACCTAGAAATTTTGTCCATTCTCTTGGCTCTACCTCACTCTCTTTTGCTAACATGGGTGTTATACTTCTATTTATCCGCTCCACTTGACCATTAGATTGAGGTGAGCTTGTGGCTATTTTAATGTGCTGTATATTGTAGCAACTGCAAAAACTAGAAAATTCCTCGGATGTGAAACAGCTTCCTCTGTCAGAAACTATTCGCGTAGGCTTGCTATGATTAGAAAAATATGATTCCAAACACTTCAGAACTTCTTTAGTGCTAGTACTTTTTACAGCATAAAGTTTTGTAAATTTGGTAAATCCATCAACGACGAGAAATATGTATTTTTTAAGGTTCCGAACTGATGAAGGTAAAGGACCATAGTGGTCAACGTGAACAGTCTCAAAAGGCTTGACACCCTTAGGTATATTATATAATATCCCCTCCTTTTTGCCGCTATGTGGTTGGAAATGAATACAACGTAGACAATTGGTTATGTAGTTTTTTATCTTGGACTTCATGAAAGGAAACCAATATGTTTTCTTTAGAAAGTCATGGCACTTCTCTACACCGACATGGCATAAGGCATCATGGTGGGTTTGTATGATATTCCTTTCCATTTGTGTTGGAATATAAAACAAAACTTTATTGTTTATTTTACGGTAGACAAGACCATTTATCAACTCATAGCTAGGACTTTCCCTTTCTTCCAGCATCTTGACTAATCTTTTTAAGACAATATCTTTTTGCTGTGAAGCAGCAAGCGCGAATTCAATTGACTCAGGTTCGATTGTAAAAATATTGTGACACCTGCTGAGAGCATCAACATGACCCATTCTTTTTCCATCCCTATGTTCTATAGTGTACTCAAAATCTTGAAGCTCTAGAGCCCACCGAGAGATTCGAGTGTTTAAAAGTTTTTTGCTCAGGGTCAGTGTCAGTGACTTACAGTCAGTTATGATTTTGAACTTAATTCCGGCCAAATAAATCCTGAACCTTCTGAGTGCAGATACTATGGCTAGCGTTTCAAGCTCATAGGAATGATATTTTGACTCTTGCGCTGTAGCTCGCTTTGAGAAAAAAAATATTGGGTGCAAGAGTTTATCCTCTTGACGCTGTAGTAAGACTGCACCGAATCCCAAACTGCTTGCATCGCAGTGCAGCTCGGTCTCAGCGTTCGGGTTATATATCCGGAGTAATGGTGCATTTAAAAGCATTTTCTTAAGCATTTCAACAACAGATAAAATTTGTTCATCAATAAGAAATTTAGCATCCATTTTTAAAAGATCATAAAGAGGTTTTGAAATTATGGAAAAATCTTTAATAAATTTGCGAAAATATGAGCATAAGCCCAAAAAAGAGTTCATGGATTTTGAATTCGTAGGTGTAGGAAATTCTCTAACTGCGCGTAGCCCTTCTTCATTTGGGCCAATTCCGTCAGCCGACACTACATATCCCAAGTAGGTTATTTTTTCTAACATAAACAAGCACTTGTCTAGACGTAATTGTAAATGATGCATTCTTACAATATGCATAACCTCTTTTAAAATTTTTAAATGCTCATCTTTTGTTTTTGACGCAATGAAAAGATCATCAATGTAGATCAAAAGTTTTCCAGATTTAATAAGGTCTTTAAAAATTATATTTATGTATCTTTGAAAAACTGCGGACGCGTTCTTGAGCCCAAAAGGCATACGAAGATACTCAAATTGGCCTAGGGGCGTAACAAACGCAGTGTATTTCACCGAATCTGATGACATCTTTACGTGGTGGAATGCACTTTTTAAATCGAGAAGAGAAAAGTACTTTTTACCACTCAAAGTGTCCAAATGATCCTCTATTAACGGAAGTGGAAAATTATCTTTTAATGTCATCTTATTTAGTTCTCGAAAATCGATACATAACCGTAATTCACCGGATTTCTTCCGCACTAAAACAATTGGCGATGCAAAATGAGATTTACTTTCTCGAATTATTTTATTGGCAAGCAAATCATCCAAAATGTTTTGTAATTCCTGCTTATGTGCGTATGGCAGACGTCTAGGAGCGCAATTAAAAACTTTATTCGCATCGCTTAAAACTATTTTCATTTCAAAATCTTTACACTCAGTTAACAAAGCATGATCTGCGCTATTTTCATTCAAAGAATTATTATTTTCACTGTCTGAAACACTCCCAGTTATAATATTTGTTATTTTAGCTTTATCTTCAAAATTCAAGTTTTCATTAATATTTAAATTGTTGTTATCCCGGTCATTACACGTATCGATGTTCAGAATTTCATTCATTTCTGTATCAAATTCGTTTTCTTTTATAAAATTAGGTTCTTTGTTCTCTAAAGTTAATTGAATGTTGCTTTTTTGCAAAAAATCCCTACCTAAAATTATAACATTCTTCATCGTATCGTTTTTAACTACATAAAGGCTTAAATTTACATGCATATTATTAAAAAAAATTTTACATAATACCTTACCAAACATAACTAATTTGCTATTGTTGATGCCATTGAAGTCTTGCAGTGAATTCTCTAAAGCTGTCATCAGATATGCAGGAACATATTTTTGTTGGATCAGGCTAATCGGGCTGCCGGTGTCTATTATCGTCATCGCTCTCATCGTTGAAGTGGCAACGCCAAAATCGTTGTTCACGAACTGATATTCGAAGGTGCCATGGAAGTCTTTGAGAAACGATGGCTGTTTGTTGATTAATTCATTCTGCTGGAGCATCAGCACTGCTGCTGATTGTGGACAGTATCTGATAACATGACCCGTTTTTCCACAACGAAAACAAGTTCCTCTCTCTCTTCGTGGTTTAGGACAATTGGTGACGATGTGCCCCACATCATTGCAATTGAAGCATTTAATTGTCTGGTTGCTTAGTTGATTTGGTGTTATTTTGACATGCGTAGTTGGCTTCGCGTAGCTTGTTGTTGACTGGAGCTCTAGTTTCATCCTCTCATACTTTCTGAGTGCAACTTTTAACTCAGATAAGGTGTTGGCTGTAAGCAGAAGCTGTTTATTAACCATTGAATCGGGTATACCTTTGATGACGTAGTTGATAAGATCTAGTTCCTCCAAGTCGGCCGCACTGGCAATTTCTTGCATACGTAACACGTACTGCTGGTAGTTTTCGTCTCTTTTTTTTTCGATTACGTAATGCCTCGTGGACCTCAGAGGCTGTAGAATGCTGATGAAATTCTTTGAGTAAAGCTGATTTCAATTCACTCCATGTATGGCATTGTGTTGATCTTAGGAATAGTTTTGCTGTGCCTTTGAGTAATCGTTGAGCGTAAATGATGCACTTTGATTCCTCAAACTTATATATTTGCTTAGAATCTTCGAAAGCCTTAATCCACCTCGTGATAGAAAAATTGTCATCACCTTAAAAAAAATGGCAAGGATTCCTCTAAGTCTCTGAAACTCACACTCTCTGTTCTTGTTGTCGTTTCCAATGGGCCATTTAGCTCAGCAAGTCTCCTCTGCAACTCTCGAATCTCTTCTTTCTTTCTTACGACTTCTCGTAGGGCTTCCAGCTGCTGCATCACTAGTCTGTTCTCCTCTTCAAGCTCTGAGGAGCCGTCGTCGTGGCTTATGTCATCGAGAACACTGGATGGAAAGAAATTCTCAACCTGAACATTAGTGAGTTGCTCGATTGCTTCTGCTAAACGAATCTTAAGGGCTGATTTCAGTCCATTTGAAGGTAAATTCATTTCGCAAAGCTTATCTCTTAGCTGAGGTACAGTTGCCATCTGCAAAAACCTCGTTGTGCGCTCTGCCATCTTATCGATCTCAGTAAAAAAATTTCGTAATAATTTATCAAATCAATTTAAGTTTGCGTACACCATGCAAACACTTAATTATACATAACATAAGGTTTCAAATAATGACTTTAATTTGCATAAACTTGACATAAAAAATACTTTTGAGTAGGTACAGTAATTCCACTTCTGATAGTTATAAAATGACCAGAGTAACGCCGTAAGTAAAGAGAAGAGACGATCTTTCAAGTATAATGGCTTTATTACAACTGACTTCTTAGATTGTACATTATACAGATAAGTACTAAGATATTGAACATGAATGTTACGTTACATAAAACTGTGCAATCATTCGATTGATAGCATTTTATATATTCTTTTATATAATAGTAATTGGTATAAAATAAATAAGCGAATATAGTGCACGGATCTAGGAGATAAACTCGATTTTACATTTAGAATAATTTCTATGGTCATGCAGTATGATCCTTACACTTCTTCCGTGAAGATCAAGACCGGCACGTTACTGTGAATGGGGATCGCTATACTGTTCAATGATAACCGAATATTTTTGGCCTGTGGTTCCAACAGGACGGCGCCACAAGCCACACAGCGAATGTCACAATCAATTTATTGGAAACCAAGTTTGGAGAACGTGTTATCTCACGAAATGGTCCAGTCGCTTGGCCACCTCGGTCGTGCGATTTGACGCCGTTAGACTATTTCCTGTGGGACTACGTCAAGTCTATGGTCTATGCCAACAAGCCAGCGACGATTGATGAACTTCTTACGAATATGGAACGTGAAATTGCAGCAGTATCGGCCGATTTATGCTTGAAAACCGTCGAAAATTGGGTTCAGCGTCTGGACTTCTGCAAGCGTGCCCGTGGTGACCATGCAAAAGAAATCGAGTTCCATGCATAAGGGCATCAAACGTACTTTCATAGGAATAAAGAATTTCATTGATATCCAAAACCGTTTTTGTTTTATTTAAAAAAACTTTTGAAGCGCTCTTATTGAACAACCCGATATTAAGGACGGTGTTCATACCAGCTTCATAATCATAAGGTGACTCATTTTGACGTCTCTTACTTTTACCACACTCTAAGTCTCTTGGAAAAAATAGGGTGGCCAAGTGAGGCAGACATTTTTTTAAACCTCTGCCTTATTTCTCCATTCCTTTCTTTTAAAGAGAGGCGTCAAAATGAGTTGCCTCACGTGAAGCTGGTATGAACACCAACAAGTATTGTGAAATGATTTCGACAAGTCGATAAAAGTCGATCCCTTTCTCGGCTTTTTTTTTATTCGTATGCAACCTACTGAAATATTTGGTACTGGGTGGAGTCCAGTAGTGGGTGCTAGTTATAGCTATCATTGAAGCTCATCTTTTTTCTTTAATTTTGAGGCACTAAGAAAGCAAAATCATTTATTATTTTGACTAAGAAATTAAGCTCAAGACTTCATTAGTATTTTTTAATTGAAGCACAAAATTTTCAATGATAAGTTTCAATGATAGCTTAAATTGGCGCCTAAATATGGTGAAAGTGACACGATTTTTATTTGATTTTTTACTAACTCTGTATAAATTTTCTTATAGCAAAAAAGGCGGCATCTCTGAGCTTGCCACAAGTGCCCCAAGGGATAGGAACATCCCTGCTGACACCAGCTGTAAAGGCATTAGCTGAAATTAAGCACAAAATTTCAAGGAAAAGTAAATTGAAGGAAGTTAGGCTTTTGCTTTTGAATAATCTTAAAACAAGCCTCTTAAGACATTCTTAGCACTCAATGATTAAAAAACCGAGAACACAGAAAAACACTTTCCACAGCACTGTAGGTAAATATTTTTTTTTTATAAGATTCACGCAATTTTTTTTTGTTTCAATTTTTGTTTGTTGCATTTGTCTAGCAAAACATTTATTGTGCAGAAAATGCCGACATATGTCTTAGCGGCGCGTCGTTTGAAAATAGTTCGTCTTTCGCAATAATTTATCATTTTTGTTTTCCTTGTGTTTTTTATTTATTTATTTTTATTTTAAGTTTTGGATTTGCCAGATAACATCAGAGTATAGCATACAGAGCGGAGGCGCAGCAAAGAGAGATGACCCATCCAATGTGGGCAGATGGGGGTTTTATATTCTCAAAAGAAGAAAAAAAAATTATTGTCTCATATGAAAGTCAATCGGCCTGGAAAGAATCTCAAAGAAGGCTAAAAGGGCGAGGGACGACCGATGAAGAATAGATTTGTATGTTTTTTTTTTCCAAGTGATATACTTGGAAATTTATGTGTCCACTGTTTAATTTCTTCATTTTTTTTTATTTCCAAATTTAATCTTTTTGTGTTTATGAATCATTTGTGGTGTATAGTTGTTTGTAGATATACCTAGCATATACCTTGGAATGGATTGGATGATAGTTTTGGCAACGCACTTTGCGTTATGACTTATTTATATCGCAGTATTGATATATTGCACTAAATACTTAAACATCACACATTATATATTCTGCGAAAAGTATGTTAAGCAGATGTGTCCTGATTTTTTTTGTTTATTCAATAATGAAATATTTTTTAGGAATTGCTTTTCCACATGAATAGAGATGAATATCAAAAATGAAACAAAAAAAAATTAAGTTATCCCGATCAGATTTGTCGGCCATATTGAAAACACATGGAGATTGAATTGAATTTTGTTATTGCGTGGATTCAATTTAAATTGAATAAATTATACATTTTGTTGAACTCAATCATTTTTCCACTCCATATTATAATTATAGCGTTATTGTTGTCGAGAAGTTGTTATGACGATTGATATATGTTTTATATGTGTGCATCCATATGTCTTTATGTGTAGAAATTCTGTACATTTTTGAGAGGCACAAAAATACCTACCCTCCCTTTTTGTTCTTTTCTGTACACATCATATAAGATGAAATATAATGGTAGATTTTAAATTTATCTTTCATGATTCAAAAGACATTAGGGGTTGTTATAATTTTGTACATACATACATTTTAAGTGGTATTGATGAAAATACAGAAGGGGACCATTCAGTACCTATTCCTTTTTTTAGTGCACAAGTTTTCTATTTTAAATAATGTTTTTCTTAATTTTTGGAGCAAAATAGAAACTTTTGAGAAATTCTTTTATAAAATGCGGAATTTTTCAAGTTTTTAAAGTCCTTTTTCGACATAATTTTTACTACATTAGTTATTACCTACTTATACAAATCTGTAAAATGTCATCGTTAGTTTTGTTTTTTTTTTTAAGACGATGTTATGAGTAACAATAACATTGATAATATATATCAAAACTTTATTGTAGCGATTTTTTTTTTCAAACCCAAATATTATAAGAACCTTTTATGTATAATATGACAAAATTAATTACAAGTAACGGATTACCGGAGTAACATTTTTTAAATATAATCTTTTTTTTAATTATAACTTTGGGCAGTATATCTGTCATAAGGAAATAGCACCCAAGGAAAAATCTCCCATATTAAATTGGAAATATTGCGCAACAAAATTAGTGTCACCCAAAAGCAAAGAACAAATGGAAAATATAGCCCAAGACTACTATATGACCAAATATTCAAATTGAAATATCACCCAGATATATTGCATGTAAATTGTTCTGGTAGAATTTTGGCCATATTTCTTCAATTTCGGTTGATATTTCCAAATTTTATTTCAATACTATAAAACCCGCCCCGGTAATGCATAAATTCAAGTTCTTTAAGTACCAAATTCTTAAATATAAACTTTGCATGCACCTAAGCTTGCACCTACCCCATATCCTATAGTAATCCCAAGCAGGGGGGGTTGCAGGGGGGCAGCATACCCCCAATACATACCCTACTGTTTTTTCGCACTGTATGTATGAAAGGCAAAGGCAGTCACTCTTCTTGGAGAAAAGTATTAAAATAAAGTCTTGACCCATTACCTCAAAAGTGGCTGTTTTTTTGAGATCTTATTTACACTTGCCTTGTCATACACTTTTGGGTGATATTTCCTTATTTTGCAGTTTATTGTGCCTTTTTTTCTATTCTGGGCTCTATTTCCGATTGGACTACTATAATTCATAGTTTTGGGCATTGTTTCATTTCATAAAAGTAGCGAAGTCAGAAAAAATCACCAAAAATTGGAAGAAAATTACAAAACAATTTGTTCAGTGTTTTTTTGGGCGATATTTCCAAATTTATTTATTTTCTACTTAAAACAATACGTAGAAATCACGCCTGAGTTGCCTTGATCTTTTACATTATTTCAAGTTATTTGAATCTTGAGAACATAGAAATATATAGAAGTTACCTATTGTAGAAAAATGAAACGAAGTATGAAACTCGGTGTTAGGAAGGAAACAGCTCCAAAATTTATATGGAAATAACGCCCAAAAAAACACTATACAAATTGATTTAGTTAGATTTTTTCTAATTTTGGGTGGTTTTAAATTATTTCGGTTTCTTTCAACAAATGAAGAAATGCCCAAATGGATAAGTTAAGACAGCCAAATGGGAAAAAAAGCCCAAAATAGGAAAAATTGCCAAAAATAACTGCAGTATAAAGAAATATCGTCCAAACGTAAATGCAAAAAAAAACTTTGAATCACCCAAACTAGCACCCATAGCCCAAATCCTATAGTGTGCCCAAGTAGGGAGATTGCAGGGAGGCAGCATGCCCATATATACAAACCTAACTGCTTATTAGCGAGTTTTAAAATTTCATAAACCAAATAAAACCTCTCCTTAACTTGGTTTGTGAAGTTTAAGAATTCGCAAATAAACACTGTAATCCCCCACTTGGGCCCACTATAGGATTCTGCTATTTCCTAACGCCATGAAGCTTTTTTTTTCTATTTGTGTAAGGGTGTTTGACCACTAACCAGAGTTATACTCCTGATTTTATTAATTGTTAATACAATAGGTATTCATAAATAATAAATTAAAACAAAAGTTATCTGTGACCAAGGGCAGGGAACACAAAAATACCCTTTAAATATTAAAGTAACTGTACAAAATAAGAGGTTTAGTTATAGGATCCATTTTCGTGACTTTCGAAAATGAAGACTTTTTCTTAGTAAAAAGTAGATAATTCTCTCACTCCTATGTGATATTTTCCATTTTTTATTATAAATAAGGAATGCTTAGTAAAAAAATGTTTTTAATTCAGAAATTATTAAGTGTTATTTGTTGCTATAAGACTCCTTTTACTATTCTGACAGGAAGTAAATAGGTTATAGGAGTGATTCATTAAATATATCCTGGTGCAAATCATATCAGCAAGATATATTTGTATTGAAGTGTCGTATACGCCCTTTATACATTTTTGGGAAATCACGTTTAAATGTTCGGAAGTCTATTGCAAGAAAATTAGAACCGCTTGCATTTTTTTGATTTTTCAGTATGATGTTGTTAAGAATTTTCTTTTATGCACATGTTATTGGATTTTAGTTCTCAAAATGACGGACATGACAATTTTTTGACGTTTACGTCGTACCTAATATCTCAGCAACGAAAGGAGATAGAAAAAAAAAAGATAACAGATTTGAAAAGAGCGCCCCCAACAACATAAGACTGTTTATCCAGTTCAAAAAATTCAATTTGGCGTATATGGCACTTCAACACTAGAGCTATTCTATTTAGGTTTCTTTCACCTTTCGACTTAAAAGCTAACGTCATTTCACTAAGAAAATATTAGGTTAAAAACGTGATTTCACTATAGCTGATTTTTAGTTTGATGAAATTAAATAATATTTTATTTAACACATCAAAAATGCATACGGTTTGGATGGTACAAAGATGGTGCCAGATTTTGGGGAAGGTCAGGGAAATAAGGGATTTACTACGTCATTTCATTAAGGTTAGAAAAATTCAAACAAAATTTAAAATTCAAATATAATTCTGGAATCAAAAAAGCAGAAAAATACTTCGAGCCAAACATCTTCGCAGAAACAATGAAATAAGTTTTTATAAGTTAAACACATAATTAAATTTAAACTAATTAATTAATTAGTAGAGACAAGCAAATGTTGGTAGTGGATGTATAACCAAAATTTAAGTACAAGAGCTTACAAATAAATAAATCGTGACATCGAATAAAAAAAAACCCGCAGGTTTTTTCTCAGCCTTTGGCCTGGCGGGGGCTTGAATCAATCTTGGTTCCCTATTTTTGCCTTTATTAAAATTAAACAAAATAATTGAATCGGTGAGTAAAAGAACAGTACCTACAAGCGCCACAAAATGAATTATGAGCTGAAAATGCAAAAATGTAACGTACAGATCCATGACTTATACTGTTCTTTCACTCAATCACTTCCATAAAAAGTTAAAAATCAACTGTTAATGACATCAATTCAACAATTTTACTAACAATAATTTTTGGTGACATCAACACGCTACAGTTAGTTGAGAAAAACTTCCAAATTTTAACATAGAGAAAATATGTATGTATAGTAATAATAATAATAATAATATAGTAATATGTATAGAATAGAAAATAATACCTGGAGAGGCATTGGAGTTTATCTGCCATATAAAATAATTTAATGGAAAACAACCGATAATGATGATCCAAGCTAATAGGTTTACTCAAAAAACTGCCATTACTAGCTTATTTGGATTTATAAAAAATAAATAAATGAAATAAAATAGTAAAACACATTTTAACTAAATTTTTTTCATCCTGAATAAAAAACAGTACAAGTACATGGTTTTTCTGTTTCAATATTTCTTTTCTAGGTACAGTTTCATGAATTATTTATTCATCAAAATATTACTGGAATCGAAAATATCAAATCTCTCATACTATATTATACCAATTAATTAATTGTTTCTATGTGATATAGTTAATTCTGTTTATCTCAAAGCTTTCATTTTGTACTTGTACTGTTCTTCCACTAACTGATTCAATTGGAAACATCTACAAAAAATATCACTTTGGTTTTTGAAAAAAGGGTCTAAGATCATAAATGCTATTTTTTCGGCTAGTATTAAATAAACGTAGAGCAAAGTTTTTATTTGATTTTGTATAGGTAAGAACATTTTATAGAACTTTTGCTTACAAGCATCTTAGATATATCTCTTTCAGATGAAGTTTGTTTATTGTCGAAAAACTGGCTTAAAACTTAGGCTTTATTTATCACAAAATATGTTTTTATTAGACCCATATTACACGATTATTCTTTGCGTCTGACTATTTAAAAAATTCAATGTGTGCGAAGGTGAAATCAGATCTTTTTTTCTCTTTCGCACTAATGAAAATTTGAAGAGTCAGACGCAAAGAATAATCGAGTAATAGGGGTCTTACATAATTACCTACAAAGTTACCAATATCCAAAATGGGCCAGCTAGTTATGTAAATTATTTTATTTTAAAAATATAGAGATAGAGATAGCACGCATCCCTGGGCCACTTGGCTTTACAAAAACAGGTGCTAAATATCAATAAGTTAAAACTACTTTTTTTGGATGCCTTGTGTTTGCGTTTCAACACTGGGAGAGTGCTTCTTTAACAGAAAGCCAGGTTAAATTCAATTAATTTTATTTGGATGGCCTGTGGGTGTATTTTTTAATACTGACAGACCAAAACAAAGTTTAATTAGTGAGTAGAATAAAGATATTTGAGAAATAAAATTTTGTTTAATAATTTTTTGTAAGTTTTTTTGTAGATTTTTCGCTTTTAAAACACTGTTTGATAATTTTTTTACAAATCCTATCAATTATCAATTATAGTAGATTTAAATCTACCCAAAGCCAATATCAGTTTTTGTTCTCAAGATATTTGAGCCAAACAAATATTCACAAAATTTCTTTAAGATTTTTATAAAAAAATTATTATTTATTCATTATAAACTACTAGTGTACCGAATAAAATAACATTAAGCCAATATCATTCTTTGATCTTAAGTTATTTGAGCCGAAAAACTCAATAATTTTCAGTAGTTTTTTTTATTTAAAAAACTCTAAGTTAATATGTTTAGCTATTCTTATCAGTTCTTTTATTACGTCAATATGTAGACTTTAATTAAACCGAAGTCGATAGCATCATTAGTTTTCAAGATATTCGAGACTTAAGAAATACTTTTTTTTTGAAATTGCTATAATAAAAAAATGAGCATAGAATTTCTTTTGAAAGTCCATTTTGCACGTATTGAAAATACACTGTCTATAAAAATAAATATTCGAAGTCAATTGAGAAATGGTGAACGAAAAAAAGCGAAAGGACGTACGAACGTTTGAAAAAATTATGGATTCCAATTCTATAGAGCTCGAAACGTGAAGATATGTATGTCATTATTTTCGATTTTACGAATCGGACCAATTACTATAACTTCCAATGGGAAGTTAATAATGATTTATTGAAGAAGATAAAGTGGACTTGAGTTATTCAAAATTATTTTTGATGGAGAAAAGAAGAACTTTCAGATTGCGTTGCGAGTTTCATATAACAAAATCAAGTATCACTTCATGTAGATATATTATTAGGGGCGTTAGTACACGATATGAGAGTTTACCTGTCATTTTGACCTAACGGGTTGAACATAGTGATGAAACTAGGTCCACATATTTAGTTTGTCATAAATTATAAGAATCAAAAAAGTCTACAAAAATAATGGTAGCGAAAGAGTGTTTTTTTTTTTAATGAAATGGAAGAATTTTGAACTAAATACCATGAAACTACTCCCACAACTCGTAGATACGTTGATAAAAGTTGGTGTATCGGGATCATTTTGATTTAGTAAGATTGGGAACTAAAAACATCCTTAAATCATGTGTCGTATGCTTAGATGATACCAAGATAAATATTTGAGTTTGTATAATTTTCATATCTCCCTTCTTCAGCACTTTGAAAGAGATTTTTCATAAAACCAAAGTAGGTTTTTTGATAAACTTTGGATACAATCAATAAGATTGTAAGATTTTGCATCGACAGCAATCTTTAGATGTTAATAATATAAATATTTTTCTTACTATTTTGGCCTTGCATTTCCCTTCCCCAAATGACTTTTTTCCACGTTCTTCATGCAGAGGGTGGTGAGGGGGGTAAATCAATAATTTGGTCCTGTGCGATCTCTGGTTCTCGATTTATAAACTAATGTACGAAACAAGTGACAATACTTCTTCAAAGTGAAGTTAGGATAATGAATCATTAGTATACTAAAGCTCAACCCTTCAGGTCAAAATTAAAGGTTGGTCTCACTAACGGCCCCACTATATTGAGCCGGTTACTTTTCATCAGAAATATTGTCTCATTTCTTTAATTTAATCATTATTCACTGATCCAAAAACTGGTGAAATTTGGTGATGAAATTTTAACAGGATCTTTTTTACCAACTGGACCAATAAAAGACCTAAGACCATTCCTTGGTGCTTGAGGTGGAGTTTTTTTTTTGTATGGCTTCTCAAGTCTCTAGTACACAAAAAGTCAAAATTTTGACAAAATTTGTCGGTATAATCGCAAAAATGGGGTAAATTATCAGATACCTTAAGGTATATTTTTACATAATTTAGGTATATTTTTACAGATTTAGATATATTATCCAAAACATAATTTTTAGGGCTCAAAATTTTAAAGGTTAGGTTTAACTCCTCTTTTTGACTGAATATAATAAACTGAGCGAATTTTGTACCTAAAAATATTTAAAATAGTTGAATTCTTCATACAAAGTACTAAGGTATATCACCAGGGCCCTACTATGCAACCCTTAAGATGATAGAAGTTTTTAGTTTTAAGGTGCAAAATGTTTAATTAAACTTTGAAGTTTTATAACTTTGGGATTGAGCCAAAAATTTAAGTTTTAGTACACACATATATTGATAGGCACTCAATTGATAAAAAAAAAAAAATATTTAAAAAATAGTATGGCCAGATATTTCCCAACTACTTATATACATAAGGTAAATTATGCACTCAGAGAAAAAAGCAAGTATAACTTACCAATATTTGGTTTATTATACCTGATTTTCATGTTGTTATTTTTATACTCGGTAGATCAGTTTATCTGCTTAACCTGATACCTGATTTTAGTGTCGTGATAAATCAATGTAGGTTTCAGGTTATATCTTTATGACATCATGTAAATTTAACACTGCCTTAAAATGATAAAACAGTAAATTTTACCTGAAAATTTTGCAAATTTTACCAGTAAATCGAGTAAACCTTACATGAAAATCTAGTTCAAAAACATGAATAAAATATTCAACGTCCTTTAAATTTAACATGAAGATCTATTTAATTTAACATAATTCAATGTTGAATCAACCCTGTATCCGGTAATTATTATGTCTTGGATCCATGCGTCTAGGTCTCATCTCTAACACTGCTTACCGTCCAATTAATTTTGCATTATTCTGTAAGTATAGAAATTCATTACTATGTAATAATTTTATTTTTAAAATACTTTGTGATACTTACTTAGTTTTGAACTGGGAACCTCTCGTACATGGAGATAGTACGCATCCCCTGGGCCACTTCGCTGCATAAAAAGCTTGTGCCAAATATCAATAAGTTGAAACTGACCTTGTTTGGATGGCTTATGTTTGTGTGTGCTTTAACACTGGTGTCACGTTGAAATAACCTGGCAGAGTGTTTCTTTAAACATGGCTTGTGAGTGTGTTTCAATACTGTTAGAGGGCTACTTTAACAGGCGGCCAGGTTAAATTTAAATAATTTTATTTAGATGACCTGTGTGTTTGTGTTTTAACACTGGTGTCACGTACAAATTAACTGTCAGATGAGGTTTAATTCAACAGGTAAACATTGTAAAAATAATCATATAATATGTAACTTCAACCTGATTTGTGGTAATATAAATAAAAAATAAAATAGTTTTAAAATAACCTAGTCTCAGGTAAAATTAGCGGTTGTCAAAATTTCTTGTTTACCAGAATTCAGTGTTAAAAAAATAGTTCTTCTTAAATCAACTTGAATATGGTAAAATAGGCCAGCAGGTTAATTTAACACTTATTATAAGGTTATTAAAATCAGGTTAATTTTGATTATATTAAATTGAGATTATGCACCTTGTAAATTTAACAGGGCCCAGGTTAATTATTTACCTGACTTTTTTCTCTGAGTGTCCTTTCACACTTTTTTTAAATTAATTACTATCAATTTTGTACCAAATCGTATAAAACTTCACTTGTCTTCGGGGTTTGCGGTTAATGGTAGGCTCATAAGAATATATTTAACATGTTTTTTTTTAAATGCGATATACAAAAAAAAATGAGATAACAATCAAACATGACATTTCGATGATAGAGAGCACCAAGAAAGTGGGTGGCACAATTCTGTCTGTTTGTTTACAGCCTAAACGGCCCAAGAGATTTTGTTCAAACTTGGTACATAATGGTTTTTAGTGATTATGCCCACACGTTTTCACACGAACTAAGATAACATTCTTATTTTGCATATCAAACTCTAAATGAAGTTTTTTTTTGCTAATTTAAAGCTCATAATTTTCATATTTTTTCACATAATTTTCTTGAACCCTCAGCGCCTCGAACATAAGAGTAAGTACGTGCGACCCAGTCGTGCATTTTATTCTTATTTATTTACAAGAAATTATGGGGGCACATCTTTAAAATAAAACAATGACTATCTTATAGACCACTTTAATGAACCTACATCCTTCATTTTGTATAATACAAAATCTTAATCTATTATTTTTGTAGTTTTTTATTATTATTGTAGGTACCTTACCTATACCTACTCGTATTTGGAGTCATATATTTATGAATTTAGTATTTGTGACCTTTCACCAATTTCATAATAACACGACAATAATAATCACATTGTTTGGGATTGAATGATAAAATACAACAGTACTTTCTGGCTCTGCATCATTGTGATTTTTTTTTTCGTATTTTCTTTAGTTGGTAGACCAACGAATAACTTAAAAAAAAACTATGTGTAAAGTTTTCTCCATGGATATGTTCGATGTTGGAAAATGTCTATCCTGTTTACCAGTCTTATTTCCTTTGCTATATTAAAATTGCGCATAAATATTTATAAACACACATACCTATACCTCTTCCTCTGCCAAGGAGAGGACTCCATATAGTAAAAAGAACCAAACGAATTTTGTGTACATACATACATAATATGTATGCAGTTGTGTACTTGAAACTAATCGTTAATATATACAATAGTTGTTTCCGATATGTGCTCACTCGACTGTACGTACAAGCAATCGTACAAATAATACAAGAGTCAAGAAAAATAAAACACAAATCTACATTTGTGTCTATTTCTTTATCCTTGGAGTATAAAATTCAGTAGCATTGAAAAGGATGTTATATAGATACTTACCTACTGTTACTGTTGTTGGTTGCTGTTGCTGATGCAGTAAAAACACAACCGACATCCACTCAATTGGATGTTGTTTGTACAAAAAGGCATCCGAAGATAAACAGCATCGAAACATTATTTTGTCAATCGAATTCCAATTCATTTTTCATTCACAGTTCACTGAACATCTCTAAAATTTATGTAATAAAATAATTCTTCGTTTGTTATCATATTAAGTGTGTGTTGTATAAATTTGTTGTGTCCTATAAAAGGACTATGAAAAAGGAATATAGAATAAAAGGAAATATCATGGATAACAGAGGGCTAACGATAAAATAAAAATTGAGGAAAAATTCCTCATTCCCCATTCGGGGATTTTTGAATTGTGATTCACTTTTTTTTATAATTCTGAGTCAATACAAAAAACTTGGTGATTCATATTCAGGGTCTTTCAACAATTTCAAAATTGTCAACATTAAATTAGAAGGTTATTATTTATGAATTAATAAACACTCGCACAACGTGTTCCATCACTACAAAAATGATGGAAATACCGCAGAAATGTTTTATGACTGATAAGAAAAGCAACTTTCATGCTGCTGTCTTATATTACAATCGTAAAAAGTTTCTGGGTTAGTGATTTCTCGATGAAAAATTATTACAATTGGCCACCGAGATTGTCCGATTCAACACCATTAGATCAATTTTTGGAGTTATGTCAAAGATGAAGTCTACGCTTATACTGCAACAACAATATAGATTGTATGCATTAAGAAAAACACAAAAACAGAGCTCTAATTCCAGAAATACAAACTCGTTTTCACCAAATTTATGCGAAAACATGATGTAAAAAGCAAAATATCGCCAAAGAATAACATTTTGTGGGCCAGAGCCAATCCTGTTGAGAGTCCTTGATTTTATTCAGTGGAACTGTTAGGTAAATATTTGTTGTTCATGTTGGTTAAACGCTGAAGTCTATTTGCATAATGCTGTGTTTGCTTGTTTGTTTTAAAAAAGTTGGTAAATTTAAAAATAATCTTGAACCAAAAGTTTTAACTGAAGCTAGACCAATTCGACCACGGCAGAAATTTCCAGTTTTTTGCATTTTTAATGCATTTCTATTCCGGACTTTGCAGTTCACCAAATAGGAAGTGATGTAATCCACTGCACTGCTGCTAACTTAATTGTGAAGTTATCAGCAGTAACGGATGCAGGGGGGGCTATAGGGGCTGAAGCCCCCCTCCACAGCCGATTCATAAAATTAATTTAAAAGCAAAATACAAAACATTACGACATTTCAATTTTGTGTTCGTTTTCCAATTCTAAATTTTTAAAAACACTTGATGATCCCTGAAATCATCGTTGTAATATTTGTGTTTCCAAACTCTTAGGAAACTGTACTATTAAAACAAGATTGGGGCTGAAAAATTAGCATATGTTAGTATGTTTTTTCTAAGCACCAATTAAATTTGATGAAAAAACCAAGCTGATACTTAGTATTTTGAGCATATAAACTTCTATTATTACAAGTCCTACAAGAGGGCCAAAAATCAGACAGAGACCAATTAACGTCTAAAGTATGTGTTTTTTGAAGCCCTAAGAGAATTGAATACAAAAATAAGAATGAGACTAAAAAATTTGTATGTTGACTGTGTTTTTTGACAAACCATAAGGAAATCCGATGAGGTCCAGAGCTTCGATTTTGGGGTTGAGATATTGAACAATGTTCAATGCAAGAGCTAAAGAACATAATCTGATATATTAATTTTTGTGAGAAATTGAAATTGAAATTGAAATTGAAAAACCGAAATTCAGATAAGTATCTGTATTGAGTGCAAGATGTTACCCTTCACCTTATATTTCCCGCGGGTAGGTGCAAAACCTGCATATCAGGCTCTATAAAGGACCGAAAAACGCGTGCTCATAGAGGTGTGAGATTCTTACTACACTAAAACCACCTCCACTTCCCGATTGCAACTTAGTTGAAACTTATCTAGCAATTTATTTTTAACGAAGTTAAGTAACGTGTTGCAGGTTACTTTCCCGTGTAAGTTCCTGCTTAATCCACGATTTTAAAGCGGTTTTCTGTTCACCGCACCAAGTCGGAAGGTATTGTTCTTCGCAGACGGCGTACTAAATTCGACTCGTCAAGAATGTCAATGATCGTTGAATTAGCGTATCCAAATACTCGATTTCTATGTTTTTGCGCGAAACATTTTATTTCATCCCGGACCGTAGGAACCCCGAGATCCCTGTGACGATCTTCGTTTCTTATATACCACGGAGCATCTACAAATGACCTAAGCAATTTATTTTCAAACGTTTTTAAGTTATTTAAATTTGTATCCAAACAGGTTTAAGAACCTGTCAGTATAAAATCGATTTATTTTCAAACCTAAGCTTTGAATATTTACCGAGTAACCAGTTCATATCTCTTAATTTACTTTTTAGTATTTCGCATTTCTTTTTCACGTGCGGCTTCCATTTTAATTTCACGTCCAGAGTCATTCCCAGATACTTTGCCTCATTTGCAAATGGAACACGAGCGGTATTAAGAAAGACGGGTAATCTATTTATTTTTTTATACGTAAGGTCCACGTAGACTGATTATTGTTCATTGAACGCTATTCGCCATGTTTTCGTCCACTCATTAACATTATTAAGAGCATTTCGTAATTTAATTGTAGCTTCGCTGATCGTTTTGCCTACTGCTAGTATTGCAGTATCATCAGCAAACGTGGCTACAATAGTGTCAACTGTTTGAGGTATATCACGTGTAAATAAAAAGTACAGAACTGGACCTAATACACTTCCTTGTGGTACCCCAGCCACTATTTTTTTGAAATCAGAATAGTCATTTCTGTGTCTTACACGAAAAAGTCTTTCATTTAGATATCCGTTTAGAATGTTGTGAAGTCCTTTAGGCAGAACTTGTCTTAACTTGAATTTGAGGCCTTCGTGCCACACCTTGTCAAACGCCTGTGACACGTCCAAAAAGACAGTCGAACATATTTTCTTTTCTTCAAGAGCTCTCTAAATAACGTCAGTAATTCTATGCACTTGATCAATTGTCGAGTGCTTGCTTCTAAATCCAAACTGATGTTCAGGTATTAATTGTTTCTCTTCTATTATCGGTTGCAGGCGCAGGAGTAGTATTCTTTCAAAAACTTTTGATATTATTGGAAGAAGCGAAATCGGCCTGTAAGACTTCTTTTCGTGAGATAGCTTGCCAGGTTTCAAAACCATTATGATTTCCGCAACTTTCCATTGGCTCGGTAATATTTTGAGTAGAGCATATGCTTATTTTTTACCTTAATGAATAAATTTTATTGATAGCAAAGGATTACGAGAGAATTCATCATTAAAGTTCCTATTGAATCCGACCAAAAGAGTAAATATCACATTTTTTCCTTTGCTCGTCGTTTGATATCTTATGGGCCCAGCTGAACACCTTAAACATTTTTTATTTGAATTTCTCAAAAATTTTTGTACAGTGAGACGTATATAAAGGTTAGAGTTGTTCAGAATGGCCATGTTGAAGCACACCAATTACAGCTCCTCCATGTCATGAAAAATTTGTTGTACTGCATACTAGCCTACATTCTGAGAAAAAAAATTGGATTACGAAATATTGTGCTTTTTTTTTAAATTATGTGTCTTAAAAAGGAGCCTTAACCCCCCCCCCCCACAAAAAAATCATGGATCCGCTACTGGTTAGCAGTGCAATTTCTGAATCTGAATTAAGGCTCGGAATTTGCAGTTTAATTTGCATTTCAAGAAAAAGATAACCCTAAATTTTGAAGTATTTACATATAAAAAAACTCATACTGCACTGTTATCTTTACTGTGAAATTAGCAGAACATTTAGTACAGGCAAAATAGCACAGAAAGGCCTTTGAATAAAAAAAAATTGGTACAACCATGAAACTTGGTGAAAACGTTTCATATAACATGAGAATGAAAACTCAAAAAAGTCATATTTCACATTGAAGGGTGTTTTTTTGAAGGGGAGAGTTGTGGCGTATCACACTGAAAAATTTACCTCTGTAAAGCCTTAGCTCATGATACATGCTTTTAAGGTAATTTTGAATGCTGAATTCAATGACATAAAATCAAACTGATGTGGTCTCCGTGGAAGAAGTTATTACCATTTTAAATAGGTACTACTGAAACGTAATTAGAAATAATGGTCCATTGATGAAACTTGACATCAATGGTTCATTTGTCCTAAGAAACAATAATCAAAAGAATTCATAAAGATATTTGTAGGCAAAAGTTGCTTTTTTGGGCGATGGGGTTATAGTGGGATTATTACCATAAAACCTACAACAAAAATGGTACCACCATGAAACTTAGTAGAAATGCTCTATGAACTATTAGAATGAAGAACCAAAAGAGTTTCTAAAAAATATTTCCCATTAATAGGTATTTTTTGAAGAAATTGGGAAGTGTGGTGTTATTTTTCAAAATTATTTGAAAAGAATGGCAACTTCAAGGAATGTAAAAATTTTTTATTGACTACGAGAATGAAGAATAAAAGGAATTTACCAAAATATAAATGGTGAAAGGGTGTTTTGCAGGTTTGGGTTATTGGTGTTATTTGTTTTTTTAAAAAAAGTTATATACTTTTCTCCACCCATAAGAAACTCCCTTTTGCTATAGATATTTGTAAAGACTCTTTTGATTCGTCATTCTGGTAGTTTAGAAAACAAATTTCTACCAAGTTTCCAAAAGGTACCATTTTTGTCACAGATCACCCTTAACTCAAAAAAACCACCTTATCACCACAGATATTTTTATGGATTCTTATCTTATTATTGATTTTTATGACAAATGAACAATTGATGCCAAATTTCATCAATGAACCAATATTTGCAATTGCGGTATTCGGTAAATTTAACTTTTATTCCGAAAACAGAGTTATCCTTACATAAAAATGGTTATGATTTTTCACGGAGTCCGCATCGATTTGCGTTTTGTCATTTGATTCAGTTTTAAAAACTAACTTAAAAACATGCATAATATCCTTAGGTTGTACCAAGGTAATTTTTTTTCCGTTTGATACACAACAACTTCCCCTCCTCTACACCTCTAAAAAAACACCCTTCCATGTGAAATATTTGAATAGACTCTTTTGATTCACGATTCTCTTGGTACATGAAACGTTTTCACTTAGTTTCATGATTGTACTATTTTTTGTCTTATTTATCCTATTTTACCTGTACTAATCCCTTTTCTTAATAATGGAGTTAGCTAGAAAATTGCAGTTAGAATCAAAATAAGCAGTTTGTTTGAATTTCAAAGAAAATTAAGGTCCAAATTTTTAAGACCTTATTGAAATGAAAAATCGTTTGACAAAATTTGCTCTATCGTGAAGTTCATGCATGATTTTCTCCGAATCTATTGCTTGTTTGAAAAAAGTATGTAAATTTTTTTTTGTAACAAAGCCTTCAATTTGTACCTTTAGATTTTTTTCAAAAAAAAAAAAAAAACTTAAGACGCCAAAACAAAATTCTCCACTAACATTCTTGTCCGAATTTTTTCGTAGTTTTGCCATTTTTTTGTCTAATTTTCCAAGGCCATAATATACGAATTTGACAGTTATTTGATGCTACAGAAAATTTTAAATTATGTCTAAAATACATTTTCTTCCGATCAACTTAGTTGATAGATGACAACCCAAAGAAAATTATGCTTGCTTTTAAACATCATTCTCTTAACTATGCATGAACTGATCACAATATCGATAGTTTTCGAAAATGGCAAATCTGAGTCAATTTAGTCGTCAAATGATCGTCATTTTGACGCAAATATTGCATCCTGACAAGTACACTCAAAGAATAAAGTCAGGTAAACCATTAACCTGGGCGCTGTTAAATTTACAAGGTGCATAATCCCATATAAAGTTACAGATATTCCAGAAATTTACAAGATTTAGTAACCTTATATTAAATGTTAAATTTGTCTGGTGGCCTATATACCCATTTTCAAGTCGATTTAAGAAGACGAACTGTCATTTCAAAGACGAACTGTCATTTCAACACTGAATTCTTGTAAACAAGAAATTTTGACAAAAATATAGCGCAAATTTTACCTGAGATCAGTTTTTTTTTTTAACACTGCTTGTTATGAATTTCTATTTAACCACAAATCAGGTTGAAGTTACATATTATATGGTTATTTTTACAATGTTTACCTTTTGAATTTAACCTCTGCCATCCAACCATCTGCCAGTTAATTTTAACGTGACACCACTGGTTAAAGACACACACACACAGGCCATCCGAATAAAATTATTTAATTATTAACCTGGCCGCCTGTTAAACTAGCCCTTTACCAGCGTTAAAACACACTCACAAGCCATGGTTAAAGAAGCACTCTGCCAGGTTATTTCAACGTGACACCAGTGTTAAATCACGCACACACATGCCATCCAAACAAGGTCAGTTTCAACCTATTCATATTTGGCACAAGTTTTCTATGCAGTGAAGTGACCTAGGGGATGCGTACTATTTCCACGCGTGAGAGGTTCCCAGTTCAAAACTAAGTACGAATCACAAAGTATTTTTAAAATAAAATTTTATACATTCAGAATAATGCAAAATAAATTGGACGGTAAGCAGTGTTAGAGATAGGACCTATATGGATCCATATATAATAATTACCGGATAGAGGGTTGATTCAACATTGAATCATGTTAAATTAACTAGATCTTCATGTTAAATTTACAGGACGTTGAACATTTTAATCATGTTTTTGAACTAGATTTTCATTTAAAGTTAACTTGATTTACAGGTAAAAATAGCAAGATTCTCAGAAGAGGAAGAGGAAGAGGAAGAGGAAGAGGAAGAGGAAGAGGAAGATGAAGAGGAAGGGGAAGAGGAAGAGGAAGAGGAAGAGGAAGAGGAAGAGGAAGAGGAAGAGGAAGAGGAAGAGGAAGAGGAAGAGGAAGAGGAAGAGGAAGAGGAAGAGGAAGAGGAAGAGGAAGAGGAAGAGGAAGAGGAAGAGGAAGAGGAAGAGGAAGAGGAAGAGGAAGAGGAAGAGGAAGAGGAAGAGGAAGAGGAAGAGGAAGAGGAAGAGGAAGAGGAAGAGGAAGAGGAAGAGGAAGAGGAAGAGGAAGAGGAAGAGGAAGAGGAAGAGGAAGAGGAAGAGGAAGAGGAAGAGGAAGAGGAAGAGGAAGAGGAAGAGGAAGAGGAAGAGGAAGAGGAAGAGGAAGAGGAAGAGGAAGAGGAAGAGGAAGAGGAAGAGGAAGAGGAAGAGGAAGAGGAAGAGGAAGAGGAAGAGGAAGAGGAAGAGGAAGAGGAAGAGGAAGAGGAAGAGGAAGAGGAAGAGGAAGAGGAAGAGGAAGAGGAAGAGGAAGAGGAAGAGGAAGAGGAAGAGGAAGAGGAAGAGGAAGAGGAAGAGGAAGAGGAAGAGGAAGAGGAAGAGGAAGAGGAAGAGGAAGAGGAAGAGGAAGAGGAAGAGGAAGAGGAAGAGGAAGAGGAAGAGGAAGAGGAAGAGGAAGAGGAAGAGGAAGAGGAAGAGGAAGAGGAAGAGGAAGAGGAAGAGGAAGAGGAAGAGGAAGAGGAAGAGGAAGAGGAAGAGGAAGAGGAAGAGGAAGAGGAAGAGGAAGAGGAAGAGGAAGAGGAAGAGGAAGAGGAAGAGGAAGAGGAAGAGGAAGAGGAAGAGGAAGAGGAAGAGGAAGAGGAAGAGGAAGAGGAAGAGGAAGAGGAAGAGGAAGAGGAAGAGGAAGAGGAAGAGGAAGAGGAAGAGGAAGAGGAAGAGGAAGAGGAAGAGGAAGAGGAAGAGGAAGAGGAAGAGGAAGAGGAAGAGGAAGAGGAAGAGGAAGAGGAAGAGGAAGAGGAAGAGGAAGAGGAAGAGGAAGAGGAAGAGGAAGAGGAAGAGGAAGAGGAAGAGGAAGAGGAAGAGGAAGAGGAAGAGGAAGAGGAAGAGGAAGAGGAAGAGGAAGAGGAAGAGGAAGAGGAAGAGGAAGAGGAAGAGGAAGAGGAAGAGGAAGAGGAAGAGGAAGAGGAAGAGGAAGAGGAAGAGGAAGAGGAAGAGGAAGAGGAAGAGGAAGAGGAAGAGGAAGAGGAAGAGGAAGAGGAAGAGGAAGAGGAAGAGGAAGAGGAAGAGGAAGAGGAAGAGGAAGAGGAAGAGGAAGAGGAAGAGGAAGAGGAAGAGGAAGAGGAAGAGGAAGAGGAAGAGGAAGAGGAAGAGGAAGAGGAAGAGGAAGAGGAAGAGGAAGAGGAAGAGGAAGAGGAAGAGGAAGAGGAAGAGGAAGAGGAAGAGGAAGAGGAAGAGGAAGAGGAAGAGGAAGAGGAAGAGGAAGAGGAAGAGGAAGAGGAAGAGGAAGAGGAAGAGGAAGAGGAAGAGGAAGAGGAAGAGGAAGAGGAAGAGGAAGAGGAAGAGGAAGAGGAAGAGGAAGAGGAAGAGGAAGAGGAAGAGGAAGAGGAAGAGGAAGAGGAAGAGGAAGAGGAAGAGGAAGAGGAAGAGGAAGAGGAAGAGGAAGAGGAAGAGGAAGAGGAAGAGGAAGAGGAAGAGGAAGAGGAAGAGGAAGAGGAAGAGGAAGAGGAAGAGGAAGAGGAAGAGGAAGAGGAAGAGGAAGAGGAAGAGGAAGAGGAAGAGGAAGAGGAAGAGGAAGAGGAAGAGGAAGAGGAAGAGGAAGAGGAAGAGGAAGAGGAAGAGGAAGAGGAAGAGGAAGAGGAAGAGGAAGAGGAAGAGGAAGAGGAAGAGGAAGAGGAAGAGGAAGAGGAAGAGGAAGAGGAAGAGGAAGAGGAAGAGGAAGAGGAAGAGGAAGAGGAAGAGGAAGAGGAAGAGGAAGAGGAAGAGGAAGAGGAAGAGGAAGAGGAAGAGGAAGAGGAAGAGGAAGAGGAAGAGGAAGAGGAAGAGGAAGAGGAAGAGGAAGAGGAAGAGGAAGAGGAAGAGGAAGAGGAAGAGGAAGAGGAAGAGGAAGAGGAAGAGGAAGAGGAAGAGGAAGAGGAAGAGGAAGAGGAAGAGGAAGAGGAAGAGGAAGAGGAAGAGGAAGAGGAAGAGTTACAGTTTTATTTTTTTAAGGCAGTGTTAACTTTACCTGAAACCAACGTTGATTTGACACGACATTAAAATCAGGTACCAGGTTAAGCCGTTAACCTTATCTACCGAGTTGAAAAATAACAACCTGAGATCAGAATAATAAATCAGAAATTGGTTGGTTATACCAGCTTTTTTCTCTGAGTGTAGTATGTAACCGTCCGACTTGCAAAACATTTATTTGATCAACGTCAGTAAATTTACTTGCAAATGCATTTAACGTTTATACAAACATGCTCTCTGGATTTCATATTCGTCATTTTTATATTTATTATTTTTTTTTTTATTTATTTATTTATTCTATATTCGTCAAACTTATCAGTTACACCGCCACCGTAGATGATGTAGCAAATTTTATTATTGAACACAATTCTAACGCAGTAAAATTTGTATTTGCGTTTTTGAACAGAGGAATTTTGCAGTTTGAGTTTAAAGAAAAAATATTCTGCAAACACATTTTTTGAAGCATTTTGATGTATTGGAAACTGCCCATGATTTTCAAGATATCGATTTTTAAAATCTCAATGCATAAAATATCAATCACCACAGTCAAAATTTTGGTGAAATTTAATCTATTTTCTGATACGTCGGTCTTTTAACCATTTGAAATTTTTGCTGGCGAGATTATAAAAATCAACCTTACCCAAATCCATTTCAGTTGTTAAGTCAATGTAATTGCAACAATAATTTCTCAATTTTGTCTACGTAAGCTTGCCTCATGTCAACCCTTACGACATGGGGGTGCCTGCCATGGAATGTAGAGAGCCATTCACGGTACGGTCTTCAAAACAAGGCGCCTGGGATTATAGTGAAGTTTTGAAAACCAGATCTTTTCAATCTTTCGAGATTGTTCAATTTTCTGAGCGAAAGTTTTGAAAAGACATTTAAGGATGAACTTGATCAAAAATTCACATTTTTTACGAAGTGAATGTTTCAACTTTTGCTCTACACGAAGCTTTTAAACTGCTTTAAAAATAAATTAACCAACTCGTCAGCGTTTTCAAGCAGTGTTTAATACTTTTTCAAGATATTATTGGTTTTAATTTTGGGTGTTCACTATTGTGGATAGTTCACTATTTTAAGATTCACCAAATTGAGCATTTTCTGAATGTACCAGTACCTACATATCTAAATAAAGAAGTATACAGGATACAGGAAAATATATAGGTATACCATAATTATTTGTTTTCCACAGATAACAACACATTTTTTTTATCACAATATTAAAATGACGAATATTACAAAGGCAACAACAAAGAAAGAAAAAAACGAAGAAACATGGCAAAAAAACAGAAAAAAAAACTGATACCAATAAATCTTCCAAGGATATCATTATGGAACAACTTCGATCCACCCACCCATTACTGAAGACGCTTGTAAACATCCCAAGATCGCAGTATATTCTGGAATTTCTATACCAAAAGCATTTCAAGAAAACCAAATAACTGTAGTATGTGTGTTTAGATGTATGTTTAGTTGGTTTGCATGATAGGGTAGTTCTTATGGGCGACTTTTTGCAAAACAAAAATAAAATAAAAGAAAAGAAATTATTTACAGAGAAATAAACAACCACCAACCCTCTGCTTCGCCATCACTATACAAATGTAATTTATGCTCTCATTCATCATTTTTATCGTGAAAATACATTTGCCTCCTTCTATTTGCCTCATACAATTTTCTTATAATTTTTTTTTTGTCTTCTTAGAATTTTTTTCCTTCTACTTCTTATACTATACCTATACCTATGTGCTTACTCTTAATTTAGAGGGTTTCTTGAAGCTTGAGCACAGCCCTTATAAGAAAAGTCTTTCAAAAAAATAAATAAATAAAAAAAAAACTCGAAAGATGGATGTTGTAATGAATCGGCCATTTCAAGGGGCATAGCACAAGAAGCCCTATTTTCTCTTCGATATACACGAGTACTACTGAGAATCACTTGAACGCAAGGAGGACGCAACCCCTCTTCAATCTGAAACGCGCATCTTCTTTAATCATCCCTCGTATAAAAATCCTGTGCAAGGACAAAAGTAGTGGCTTCCTTGACTTCTATATCGTTTTTATCATGCCACCCCATCAGACTCTGTCTTTTGAGTTGCGTTGAAAATGTAAGATTGACGAGTCATAAAATTAGTTTTTGCCTTTTGGAATTACTAAACAAGATTGTCGGGGGTGTGTGAGTGTATAAAGGTATAGAATTTATATATTATGGGGTGCGGTTAGAGCAATTGATTAAATTAGATTCTTCACAGATGTGCTCATTCCTGTGGTTCGCAGCTCTCTGAGTAGCAATATAACTTCTGTATGGATGGTTTCTCTGTTGTTTCATAGGCTTTGGGTTGGGGGTTGGGGTTCTTCGGGAAATAGTCCTCACAAAAAATTTCGAATGCCAACAAAGATTGCAGGGAAAAGAAGTTGAAAGCCGGTTAGTTTATAAATGGGTTTATTTGTTGGCTTTCAATTAAAATGCAATACAAATAATTTGAAGGATATAAGACTACGTTTTAAATACATTCAATAAGTTGAGTGAAGCAACTTCAGGAATTGTATAATAATTCATCTTTCTACTTGAAAATTTGTGAATTCTTTCGTTTGGAGGGATGATAAAATTTAACAATAGAAACAAAAATCATAATTATTTCCATTGGTAGGTTTTGTTTTTGTTTTAAATTTGCATTGTGTAAGCTGGCATTTTTCATCGAAAAAGAAACTACTTCCACAACAAAACATACAAGTATCTGAGCGAGAAGCTCTTCCCACTATGCTTTCACCATCCCAAGACGCCAATTGCCACGATAGGCTACCAACCACCCCCAAATAAGAATGGGTAGTATTATGATGAGTGCATAATGTTGAAAAGGTGACAGAAGATTCACATTCGAATGATGTGAAAAACAAGAAAAGCGAGAGGAGAGCAAGGAGAAAAGATCGAACAGTTTTGTGATCGAAGATTAATAAAATGCCAAGCAACTGCCTTAAAAACTGGAACAAAAGCTCTTTGAAACAGCGAAGGTAACGTAGTCACCGAAGCGCAGGAAAAAAGTAGTAGCAACATTTTTAGCAGCTGCTAAATGGGCATCAGGTGGGGCGAGAAAAAAGGTCAACCCTACCCCAGTCAATGAAAACCCAGTAGCGACTATAGAAAAAGTAGACTTTTCTATAAAGAAGCTTAAGAAGCTAGATCTGATGGCTTAGGAACTGGCGGAGCTCTTTAAGCAGGAGATGTGTTAAAAGGGTGCATGCATTAACTCATCAACCAAGCTTAGATGGAAGGAGGCATGCCTAATGACTTATCTATCAGCTTCATATGTCCCATCTTCATTTACATATGGTAAACTATACATTCAAAATTTAAATTTTCCATATATTGCCCTCCGCGTTTCAAATTGATAAGAGCGAATTTACGACATTGATAAAGTCACTAAGTCCAAATTTATTTGTTGGTGGTGACTTTAATGCAAAGCACACCTTCTGGGCCTCACGATGCATATCTCAAAAGGGTCGCATGCTATATGAAGCAGGAATGGAAAATAATTGTGACTTTCATTCGACTGGCAAGCCAACTTACTGGCCAGCTGATCCGTCGAAAATACCTGACCTAATCGATTTATTCATGGTGAAAGGAATACCCTCTAACCGTATAGAAATTTCAGGGGGCTATGACCTCTTCTCAGATCATTCTGCCATCGTACTCATTATGAGCGAAAGCCTTGTTAAAATTGGAAAACCACCCAGGTTAACAAACAGTAAAACCAACTGGGATGGATTTAAAAAAGATATCGAGGACAACGTTGAGTTAAGGGTATCATTACAAACACCTCTTGAGCTTGAAGACGCAGTAGATACCTTTGTTCATATAATACAAAAAGGGATAACACATCTTATAAAAGGCTAATTCCTCGCTTTAAAGATATAAAATATCCGCAAGAAATAAAAGATTTAGTGAAAGAGAAACGAAAAGCACGTAAAAAATGCTCATTTAAATCGCTTGAGTAATATGCTAAAAACGGCGATATCAAATTTCAAAAATCTTCAAGTTGAAAACTACCTTGAAGGCTTGACAGCGGGGAAATAATCCAACTACTCACTTTGGAAAGCTATAAAAACAACGAAAACACCAAAGCTTCCAGTGTGGCAAGGTGTGGCACGAAGGCCTCAAATTCAAATTAAGACAAGTTCTGCCTGAAGGACTTTACAACATTCTAAACGGATATCTAAATGAAAGACTTTTTCGTGTAAGACACGGAAATGACTATTCTGATTCCAAAAAAAATTGTGGCTGGGGTACCACAAGGAAGTTTATTAGGTCCAGTTCTGTACCTTTTATTTACACGCGATATACTTCAAACAGATGACACTATTGTAGCCACGTTTGCTGATGATACTGCAATACTAGCAGTAGGCAAAACGTTTAGCGAAGCTACAATTAAATTACAAAATGCTCTTAATAATGTTAATGAGTGGACAAAAACATGGCGAATAGCGCTCAATGAACAAAAGTCAGTCCACGTGGACTTTACGTATAAAAAAATAAATAGATTATCCGTCTTTCTTAATACCGCTCGTGTTCCATTTGCAAATGAGGCAAAGTATCTGGGAATGACTCTAGACGAAAAATTAGAATGGAAGACGCACGTGAAAAAGAAATGCGAAATACAAAAAAGTAAATTAAGAGATATAAACTGCTTATTCGGTAAATATTCAAAGCTTAGTATTGAAAATCAATTGATTTTATATCGACAGGTTCTTAAACCTGTTTGGACTTATGGTATACAACTTTGGGGTTGCACCTGCGATACAAACTTAAATAACTTACAAACGTTTGAAAATAAATTGCTTAGGTCATTTGTAAATGCTCCGTGGTATATAAGAAACGAAGATCTTCACAGGGATCTCGGGATTCCTACGGTCCGAGACGAAATAAAAAGTTTCGCGCGAAAACATAGAAATCGACTATTAGAACACGCTAATTCAACGATTATTGACATTCTTGACGAGTCGAATTTAGTACGCCGTCTGCGAAGAACAAAACCCTCGGACTTGGTGTGGTGAACAGAAAACCGCTTTAAAATCGCGGATTAAGCAGTAACTTTCACCGGAAAGTAACCTGCAACACGTAACTTAACTTTGTTAAAATAAATTGCTAGATAAGTTTTAACTTACTCGTAGTTGCAATCGGGAAGTGGAGGTGGTTTTAGTGTAGTAAGAATCTCACACTTCTATGAGCACGCGTTTTTCGGTCCTCATAGAGCCTGAATAGCAGGTTTTGCACCTATTCATGGGAAAATAAGAAAAAAAATATTTGAAATCTAATGCCTGCCAAAAGTTTCATTGGAATCGTAGGCATAAGAATATAAGAAAAAAGTAAAACTAAGTTAATCTTCGAAAACTGTGTTTTATTACTTTTGCCGTCTATTGCTTGAATATGATGAGAGTAAAACTGTGCTGATTTAACTAATTTAAATAATTTTATATAAAGTGTACAAACAGTTAAATAGAAACAAACTTAGGTTAGGTTAGGTAAAATTGGCTGTCAGTTATTTAATACGGACACACTTAGACCAAAGTTGGTCCATTGTGATGCCACATGAATCTGGAAGACTCTTTCCTTACTCGTTAAACCACTTGGAGCTCCTGACGAAGCGAACGAGACTATTTATGTCAATGTTTGCCAGATAACTGGGACCGTTATAGAAGTTGTCTCCTTAGTGGACCCTAAGTCTGTTGGAAAGTGCTGGGCATGTACAGAGAAAATCAGGAATCGTTTCTTCCTGCTCCTAGTCTATACAGCTTGTACAAAAATCATTTAGGAGTATGCCAAGCCGTGCTCCATGCCTGCCTATTAAACAGAGTGTCCAGTTATGACACCTATAACAGAGCTGATGTGCAGTTGGTTAAGAGATATTAGACACATTGAGCGCTTTGAATCAAGGTTTGGCCATACTTAGTTTTGTCGCTAAACAAGTAGTGATGTTATTCCACCTAATGTTTGTTCTCTCCAAAGCATCCTGCTTCAGCAAAAGCTTACACGTTGCGATGGGTATACCAATATTTTTTTCTTTCAAATAAAATGGGAACGTTCTAGTGAGTTCATGACTTTCTTGTCAAAATTCAATGCCCTAATTAATTTTTAGTAGTAGATGCTCTATAAGACAAAAAAAAAAAAAAAATTAAGAACTGTTCACTCATTCAAACTTGATCAAAACAAAAAATTTAAATACATAATAAAAGTATGATCCAAAAAGGGATAAGGTACAATTTTAGGGTTGGAAAATAAAGAATCCTGAGATCGTGTCCAACAAATCGGCACTGGAGAACTCCGCTTCAAGACGCCGCAGGTTTCACTAAAATGGATCCCAGAAATAATGATGCAGATAAGTTGGAAATGATCTCAGGATTCTAAATGCAATGCTTAATCAAATGTTGATGGGTGGTGGTGTTGTGATGAAACTTCAGTCACATATGCAGGGTGAAGTAAGGGTTTTCCTGATAACCTAACTCCATGGTTTGGATGATTTTGCTTTCGTTGTACAACTTCTTGAGCTTCCTTAGTATCAGCTCTTTTACCCTCGCACTCTCTGATGAAACAAGATTATCTACCAGGCAAATTAAAACCTAAGTAACTAGCCATATATTTAAATAAGTTCCTGAGATTCAACTCACAATCATGAACCTTTCTCAAAAAAGTTTGTTGTCTTCCATGGCTAAATTTACTGATAAAAAGTGTAGTTAATGTTTGATATAGTTTGAGCAATTTCCACTGACCTTATCACTTTTATATAAAAGTTTAGCATCCAATGGAAGTTTTAGTAAGGCAAGAAATGAACTTGCGATTTTTTGGTGTAGTGGTTGGAGTTTAGTAGGATATTTTGGTGTCATGTTGGATTACTCAAATTTAACATCATATAGTTGTCGACGTTCAATGAAAACTCCCCAACCCCATTTCATTTTAATTTGAGGCAACTATACTTTTTATTGTATGGGAGCATGAAGAAATGCCAGAAGACTGGCGAAAAGGTATCATATGCCCCATACATAAGAAGGGAGATGTCACAACGTGCAGCAATTATAGAGGTATCACGTTGTTGAGTACCGCCTATAAGATACTCTCCTCTATCCTACAAGACCGGATAACCCCATACGCTAAAACAATCATCGGCCAATATCAGTGTGGTTTCATTCCAGGCAAATCAACAACTGATCAGATCTTTACCCTTAGGCAGTCGATGGAAAAATGTCTTGAATTCAACATTCCAACATACCATCTGTTTATAGACTTTAAGGCCGCCTATGATAGCATAGCCAGGGTAGAACTTTACAAAGCCATGAGAGAATTCGGCATCCCAAATAAATTGACACGACTATGTAGGTTGACCATGACCAACGTAACAAGCCAAGTAAAAATAGCCGGATTGCTATCCAGACCAATCAACATCTTTAATGGACTCCGACAAGGGGATGGTTTGGCATGCCTCCTCTTCAACCTGGCGTTGGAGAAAGCAATCCGTGACTCTGGCACGGCAACAAGAGGGACCATCGTCAACAGGTCCAGCCAGATACTGGCTTACGCAGACGACATCGACATCATCGGAAGAACCGAACAAGCTGTACACGATTCCTTCATCCAGATCGAGCAGGCGGCACAAAATCTGGGGCTGCACATTAGTGAAGGTAAAACAAAGTACATGATGGCGTCGAATGCGAGAAGAACAGTTGGTCAAACAATCAAGGTAGCGGAGCGGAAGTGGTGCAATCCTTTAAATACCTTGGGTCAACAGTAGCAGCCGATAACAATATAGAAGAAGAAATACGCGGGCGGCTTCTCAAATCCAACAGAGCCTACTACAGTCTGTCAAAGCTATTCAAATCTAGAAATCTAACCATAACTTCAAAACTGCTGCTGTACAGGACCATGGTCCTGCCAGTACTCATGTATGGATCCGAGACTTGGGTGCTTAGCAAAAGGCACTGTGACCTCTTAGCCGCGTTCGAGAGAAAAGTCTTACGGAGAATTGTTGGCCCCATATGTGAGGAAGGACGATTCCGGAGACGTTACAACCATGAGTTGTACGCAATCTACCTTGAAGCAGACATAGCGACAAAAATTAAGCTCGGTAGACTCCGGTGGGCAGGGCACCTAGCTCGAATGAGCGAAGAGGAACCTGCTCGGAAAGTCTTTTGTGGTACATTCTATGCTAGACGGCAGCGTGGTAGACCATGCTTGCGCTGGAGAGATGGCGTAGACCAGGACGCCCGAAGCCTTGGGGTGCGCAACTGGATGGCGTCGGCTCGAGACCGGGATAGGTGGATAGACTTGTTGAAAGAGGCCAGGACCCGACCCCGGTTGTCGAGCCGATGATGATGATGATGATATTTTTTATAGTAACAGCAAAGGGAAGCTAGTCACCGAAGCATGAAGGGAATTGTAAACGTGTTTAAGCATCATTTCTAGCATGGTGCAACGTGCAAATGTGTAGCAGCTCATCCGAGCTAATCCAGACATGAACAGGGTTCAGACAAGGAGATGCGCTGTCATGTGATTTCTTCGATCTAGTCCTGGAGCAGATAGTTTGCAAGAGTGGTGTTAACCTGGAAGGCACTATCTTCAATAGGTCTTCGCAACTTCTTGGCTATGCGAACAACATCGACATCATTAGCCACTCCATGTGAGCTGTACAAGAAGCATTCACAGCTATTGATACTTTGGATCGTTTCCATAAAAGAGCTTTAAAAATGAAAGTGATAGTACTTTGACGGTAACATTCGAGTCTCTTGAACATTGACGCCTCTCCTTATTTTATCACTATTTTTATTAACAGTGTTCTAGCGAAATAGCCAGTTGCATTCCTCCCCTTAAACAATTCCACCGTAATACTCGCACTGCCAGGAATGCCCATCAGTTTACCCTTGAGCCCAATTTCGGACGTACTGTTAGGTAAAGCGATTCTTTTTTTGGCCAAACCACACGAATGTGGAATGCTTTACCCAGCTCTATTATTCCTTCCCATTTTGATATTCAGAATTTCAAAACCAATGTACATCGGTATCTTCTTTTAAATCCTTCCCTTTTTTCCTAACGCTCGCACTGTGTTCAATCATCTAAAGGGTAGTCGCAATCCCTTTAATGCGCGCATAATAAAAAAAAAAATGATGAACAGGTGAAACGCATTGGTCTTGAAGTGAATGAGGACAAAACAAAGTATTTGCTATCAGCAAACCAAGCTTCATCTGTCCATCACCTAGGACGTCACTGTTGGTAGCAATCATTTCGAGCTAGTTAAGGAGTTCAACTAACTCGGAACAAACATCAACCTCACGAATGACACCTTAGTGGAAATCCAAATCACGTCGACTGCACTGATTCGGCCACATCAAGCGAAAGCACAACAACGCTCCAACCAAGACAATCTTCGTATCCCAGTGTCTTCGAGATGACCAGGAAGACCAAACCTCTGCTACAGGGACCATGCGGTCTCAGACGCAAAAATGCTTGGTTAAAATGACTGGAGAAAGCGTGCGAGGAACCGCAACCGATGAAGACCGCAATATCTCAGACAGAGACCTTCCATGGATCGGGAGCCGGATAAGAAACTAAGTACTTTTTATAGATTTAAATTGTCAGGAATTTGAAAATGGTTGATTTAAAGAAATTTTTTCCTTATAGACCAATATAAAATTTAGAGTCTTTTAAGGTCTAAAAGTTTATATTTTTAAATAAATACATCGTTCTTACGAGAGGTTCCTGGTTCTTTTAAGAAATGGCGCTAGAGAGTTTTCATTAAACAACGACAATATGCGTTCTATTTTTTGTGTTTGAATAATCGTGTGGGAAATAATATTCATGCATTCCTATAGCCTTTTACTAGCCATTAAATAGATATAAATTTGTACGCGATAAACAACTACTGTAAAATTTAACTTGGTTCTAAAATTTTTAGTTAAATTACTTTAAGTGTTTAAATAAAAAAACATTATTAAAAAAACAAAGAATACCTAAGATTGATATATTTTCATTGAGAACATGAAAAGAAAATACCTACTTAACTCAATAAGTCTCAAAGACCTTTGCAAACGACCTCATATCCAAAAGATATATAATGTACTATATAGAAACGCTTCCATCCATTCCATATAACCCGAACCCGAGCCATCCAATTACAATTTCAGATAAGTTCCTTAATTTCCATCTTTTACCCGGTAGCCATTAATATTGAGGCATTTAACTTTTGACAACTCTAATGGGCCCCGCGTTCTGAATTAGTGATAAGTGGTTTGCTTGCTTGTTTGCTTCCATTTAGCATCTCCACTTATAAATATACGCTGCTGCTGCTGCTGCTGCTGCACCGAACGCAGCCGCCAATCTGAAGTGTTACTTAATATGTGTTCAATGATTTTAAATCATGTTCGGTCATAATTCATTCAAGAGATGGGAGATGGATTATCGATTGGCGTAAGCCAACATCCTGTCTATATTATGTACATTATTTTTAATATACATATTTTAATTATTTTTTTGTGATAGATAAGAGTCGACTTTATCAGAAATTTATAATTATTATTTTGGACTTCAAATGCATGATAAAGAAGTGTGCAAATCTTCATTTTCAGAAGCATATGATGACAAAATTCTCATCTGGGTACACTGAGAAAAAAAAAAATTTTAGAACTAAAAAAAAAATCACGTATATGTTGGTATTGTATAAGTAAAATTGGGGAATCGCTCCATAATTATGAACTACAGCCCGTTTCAAAATACAGGTTTTCGCAATGTTTGTAATATTTAAGTATTTCTACGAAAGAATAAGAATATATTAAAAAATTCTGTGATATATTTAAGGGTGGAAGATCATTTCATTCAGATTCTTCTTATTCCTTCTATCCAATCAAAGGGGTATATGCAATGAGTGGGCAGGAAGGTATGGGTGCTTGCCCTCCCCCTCTAATCAGATTATATCTAGTTTTTCAATAAGAGCGCTAAAAAAGTTTTTTTAAATAAAACAAAAACGGTTTTGGATATCAATGAAATTCTTTATTCCTGTGAAAGTATGTTCGATTCCATTATATATGGAACCCGATTTCTTTAGCATGGCCACCACGGGCACGCTTGGAGAAGCCCAGACGCTGAACCCAATTTTCAACGGTTTTCAACCGTAATTCGGCCGATACTGCTGCAATTTCACGTTCGATACTCGTACGAAGTTCATCAATCATCGCTGGCTTATTGGCATAGACCATAGACTTGACGTAGCCCTACAGGAAATAGTCTAACGGCGTAAAATCGCACGACCGAGGCGGCCAAGCGACTGGAGCATTTCGTGCGATAACACCTTCTCCAAACTTGGTTTCCAATAAATTGATTGTGACATTCGCTGTGTGGCTTGTGGCGCCGTCCTGTTAAAACCACATGTCTTCCAAGTCCATATCATCCAATTGGGACCAAAAAGATTCAGTTATCATTGAACGGTAGCAATCCCCATTCATAGTAACGTGCCGGTCTTGATTATCACGGAAAAAGCACGGCCCAATGACGCCGCCGGCCAATAAACCACACCAAACCGTAATTTTTTCGGGATGCAATGATGACTCACAGAGTACGTGTGGATTGCTGCCTGACCAATACCGCATATTTTGTTCATTGACGAAGCCATTCAGCCAGAAATGAGTCTCATCGCTGAAGATGATTTTTCGATGAAAATCCGAATCATTTTCAAGTTGTTGCTCAGCCCAATTCACGAACATACGACGCTTATGCTGGTCAAGCAGCTTCAGTTCTTGCGTCAATTTAATCTTGTTAGGATGTAGGCCAAGATCTTTTTGCAAAATTCGCCACAACGACGTCACAGACATGCCCAACCCTTGAGAAAGACGTGTGAGAGACACATTTGGGCTTTCTGCAACTGAAGCCTCAGCGGCAGCAATATTCTCGACACTATGGGCACTTCTTTGTCTCACTGGCACGGGAACATTTTGTACTGTGCCTGTGAATTTAATTTGTTCCACTAGACGCTCAATTGTTGATCTGCTAGGACGATTATGACGACCATAAATTGGACGTAGTGCTCTTAACGTTGAGGCCACTGACTCCAAATTTCGGTAGTAAAATTTTATAATTTGGACTCGTTGTTGGCTCGTATATCTTTCCATCATGAAATGGAAAACCTTACTGAAGAGAAACGAGTGGCAAGAAATATGGCGTCGTTTGCTGTCCCTGTCGCTCTACTTTTTTTTAGCGTTCTTATTGAAAAACCCTTTATTTAATACACTAGAGCAATCTCTATTAGTTTGAAAGCATTTTAAAGAAAGATTTAGGTATTACAACAATATTTTTGAGTAAGTTTGTCCCCCCTCCCCCTTAAATGGAAATTTTAGGTTTTCACTTGCTTCAAACATATTGAAAACCCAGCTTTTTTACACTTCAATAACAATGTTTTTATCTCTGCCTAAGAAAAGTTTCTATATGTGAAATACAACAAACGAAAAGAGAAAAGTTTGAATGTCAGTTTTGAATTAATTAATAATCGACATGTGTGAGACAAGAAATGTAGCCAAGCAAACCTATCACTAAGCTGTAAACGTGAAAATTTTCTCTGAGTGCATAGTCCAAAGACCAATATTGCTAACTTAGCGAATTCCTTTAAAATAGAGAAGCTCTCCTTTGATATAAATCTCTTCGCTGCGGGATGGCGCGACTATAAGACACAAAAGGGCAAAAAGTTCTCTCATCTTAGATAAAATTCTACTCTTGCATTGATATTCTGAAAATCCCCAGCAGATCCTTCTTCATTTCGCCTACCGAGACTAAAGTGGCATTTACTTTTGAGAATGAAATCCGCTTGAATGAAAAGACATACACATAGAATGGAAGATGGTATTGTCAGAGATATACCCGGCCATATAGTGGCAGTTTATAATGGAAATCTAACGAATAGAAGTTCAGGGTAAGGGATTTAACTCTAATGCCAAATAAATTATGGCCCGTGAATGTATAAAGCCCTGATTTAGGAGGAAATTCGATTTCGTTTGACTGTGTTTTTTTTTTGTTAACTGTTTGTTTGTTTTTGTTTTGTATAAGTTTGAAGAGTGGTGTATAGATAGCCCAAGTATATTTGTTTTAAAATAGCAAAGGATCGTTAACAACACCATAGATACATTATTTTGTGTATATAGGTCGGTACAGCTCTTTATAACACCTGATCCAATAACATTCTCATAACATTTAAATGTTTATCGGTTATATGCGTAAGTTTTTGAGAACATCTACATATGTATGTATTTGTATAAAAAGCCAAGAAAAAAAATAAATAAATAAATTTTGTGGCACAACAGCTCGTGAAGAACCAAGGCCTAGTGACTTACAACTCTCAACCATTCCTGTGTGCGTATTTTTGGCAGGAATGGAGGGGACCTACAATTTTTTGCCGAGTCCGAACGGCTAGATGAGAAGCACTTATTCATGACAAGTATACTCTTGGAGGATTTGTCAGTTCCTCGCAAGAGGCAGTACCTCGTGAAAAAACATTTCTATTTTTAGGTGGCAGCGGCTGGGAATAGAACCCAGACCTTTGGCATGACAGTCCTACGCACTAACCATCATGCCACAAGGTACAGGAGCTAATTGGTTGAAGCTCAAAGCCATTGTCCATTATGGAGTCTAGTGCTTACTTTTGTCGTTGAAAACTAGTTTTACGTATGACTTAAATATGGAATCTAATGTATAAAATTGAAGGAAACTTTTAGTGAGGCGGAACCACACAAAAAAAATCGCACGACGCGAGATAATGCGCTCACCAAAATTTTCCTTCAATAAATTGATTGCTTCGTGATGTGTCACGCGAACGGACCCATTATTTTGGTAAAAATTTTGCATGATTTGCAAACGTTGTTCAGAAGTAAGTCTATTTATTATGAAATGGCAAACCAAACTGAGCATAAATCAAATGACAGCTGTCAAAAAGACCAACTCCAAAAAAAGTATTGCCAGGTTGAAAACCACACGTCTAAGAAAACACCTTTTTTATTCCGAAACCCAATTTGAAATAATGGTCCATTGGTGAAACTTGGCATCAATGTTTTATTTGTCATAAAAAATATTAATCAGAAGATTGGGATTGTGGGGTTGAAGTGGGAATATTACCATAAAACCTATAAACAAATGGTACCATCATGAAGCTTGGTAAAAATCCTTTTTGAACTCACATAATGAAGAAGCAATAAAGTCTTTACAAATATTTCGCAAGGTACGGTGTTTTTTTGAGGAAATTAGGAAGTGTGGTGTTATTTTTCAAAATGTCTGTAAAGGATGGTATCTTCAAGAAACGTGACAAAAATGAACAATTAAAGAAATTTACAAAAATATCAAGAAAGGGTGTTCCTGCAGGTTAAAGTAAAGGGTGTTACTTGTTTTTGGAAGCAATATTTGTTTTTTGAAAAGATGATCATGCTTTCCTGCACCCATAAAAAAGCCCTTTTAGCATAGTTATTTTTATAGGCTCTTTTGATGATTTATCCTGTTCGTTCAAAACACATTTCTACCAAGTTTCATGGTGGTAGCATTTTTTTTTTAAGGTTTTATGGCTTTGCATTATCTAAATATTGATTTATACAATAAATGAACCATTGATGCCAAGTTTCATCAACGAATCGTTAAATTTGATTCGGTTTCGGTAATATTTAATAAAAAAAATAGCCATCCGGAAACAAAAATGACAACAAATTTTTTCCCCGATGTCGTATTGACTTGGTTGTTTTGTCATTTGATTCAGCATTAAAAATTACCTTATAAAAACATTTATCATAAGCTTTGGTTACAACAGGATTAATTTTTAAGTTCGATAAACCAAAGCTTACCCTCCTCTATCCCTTAAAAAAGCACTGTGAAATATTTGTAAGGACTCTTTTGATTCTTCATTCCCATGGCTCATGAAACGTTTTCACCAAGTCATGATGGCACTATTTTTTTTTTGTTTTACATATCCTATTTTACCTGCACTAAATAAAAATGTATTTTTCTTATTTGAGTGATATTTGAGCAAAAATTTAAAAAACTGTTTTCTCCGAATTATGGTTGGCTAGAAATTCCAATTTTTTTTACCAAAAATTCCAATTTAGAATCGTAATCTTACAAAATTTCCAAACTTCTAAACGTAACCCATAAAAAGATAAAATTCAATTGCGTAAAAAAAAAATAACCATTACATAACTAAACGTTTACATATTTATATAATTTTTAATTTTTTTTAATTTTATTTATTTATTTATTCATTCATCTACAGATTTTACATCTTACAGACTACTAACAATATTGAAGAATCTTTTTAAAGTTAATTCACTAAATTTAAAATTTTAGTTTTATAATCAAGTCTATTCATTGATAAATCAATTTCATAACAAAAATTATTATAAATTCTTATACACCTAGTGAATGATTCATTAAATCCATAATTAAACCTATGGCTAGGGTTATTCAAAAAATGACGCTGGCGCATTCTCCTTTCTGGTACATAAATTTCAAAGATTTGAACAATTGCTGGACTTTTAATTCTATAAGAAAAAACATCATGAACAAACAACAAGCATTGAACAGAACGTCTTTTCTCTAAAGAGTCAAGGCCAATTAAGGCACATCTTGAACGATATGAAGGAGTATCAATTCTCCATTTAAGTTGTCTTACCATAAATCTTGTGAATGCTTTTTGAACTCTTTCAATGCGATTAATACTAGTCGAAGTGGAAGGACACCAAACAATCGAACAATATTCAAGAATTGGACGAACTAAGGACATATAAACTGATTTTAAAGCATATGGGTTAGAAAACTCACTGCAGTTTCGCTTGACAAAACCAAGCATAGAGTTTGCCTTTGCAATGATATAATCAATGTGTAAGGAAAATGACAACTTGCTATCAAAAATGACTCCAAGATCACGAATCTCAGATTTGCGTGCCAGAGTCCGGTCGAAAATTGTATAGTTGTGCATCATTGGGGCTAAAATACTATGGGCTGTAAAAACATAACACTTATCAATATTCAAAGGTAACAAATTTTGCTGGCACCAATCCACCAACGAATTCAAATAATTTTGAAGATTGTACAGATCTGATGCTTTTTTAATGCACATAAACAACTTAATATCATCTGCATAAATTAAGCAGGAAGCATGTTTTAGGAGAAGTGGAATGTCATTTATAAATATATTAAATAAAAGAGGTCCAAGATGACTACCTTGAGGCACTCCAGAAAGAACTTTTATTGTTTTCGAAAAAGTATTTCCAAGTTCAACACACTGTGTCCTATCAGAAAGATAGCTGAATAACCAATTCAGAAGTTGTCCATGAATTCCAATGGATTTCAATTTACTCAGTAATAAGGAATGGCAAATAGTATCAAATGCCTTAACAAAATCTGTATAGACTGTATCAACTTGATACCTAGATTCGAAAGCATCAGTTACATATCTAGAATATAGCATTAGATTGGTTGCAGTGGATCTACCAGGCAAAAACCCATGTTGTTCATCGCAAATATGTTCTTTGATGTTAAAGAACAAGTGATCTCTCACAATAAGTTCAAACAACTTCGGAATTGCAGATATTTTAGAAATTTCCCTGTAATTTACACCTAAGTTCCTTTGACCCGCTTTGTGAACTGGAGTTATATATGAAAATTTCCATTCATGAAGAAAAACGCCAGTAGACAGAGAAAGGTTGAAAAGAATTTGAAGTGGAAGAGCTAAAGAAAGTTGACATTGCTTGATAATGAAGGGGGGAATTCCATCAGGACCTGGATTAAAACTCGATTTAATTTTTGCTATCCCTTTCAAAATATCATATTCAGAAAAAAGTAAAGAAGACAAATTAGCATTACTTAACAAAATGCTTTCAGCTTGAGGAATAATTAAAGATGAATGATCTACATAAACCGATTCAAAAAAATTTGCGAAAAGTTCACAGGAACCCTGTAAGTCATCCGATGACTCTGCATTATACTCCATATTTTGTTGCAAATTTACACATCCTTTTTTACTATTTAAAAAAGTCCAAAAAGCTTTAGGATCAATAGAAATACGAGATTGAGTGTTCAATACACATCTGCACATCTGTTGGGTAAAACCTTTCTAAGGGAAGTTTATTCATTTAAGTTGAGTATTGACGTAGAAAAGTGTACCGATAGGTTTTCATATATTATTTTCCTAAGCGTATTAATATAAATGTAATTAGACAGGGCTAGTTTATGATTCGCGCAAAAAAAAAAATCAAAATAACAATCAAAAATGACATTACGATGATAGTGAACACCAAAAAATCAGGTGGCAAAATTCTGTCAGTCTGTTTGTACCTGGATCTTCAGCCTACACCAATTATGCGATCTTCTTTAAATTTTAAACTCTAGGCTTTTTGGTACCTGAATCTCCAGAGGGGAGGAAGTTGAAATTTCTTTTCAGCTCAAAAAATAACAATACTTGCCATACAACCACTAAAGAAAATTTATTTATCTCAAAAGTGGGTTTGACAAAAAATAAAATGTATGACTGGGTTCCACGTACTTGTTCTTATGTTCAAGGCCCTATAAGGGTTTAAGAAAGTTGGAAATTATGAAAGAAAAATGTTTAAGGCATGAAATACGATATTTTAATTAATACAAAAATTTGTTGAGATTTTTAGATGGAAGAAAGAGCGCCATCTTTATTGAATCGTTGGTGCGGTTTTTTTGTAAAGTTGTAATATCTAAATTTTTATTTTGTATGGTAGTAGACTAAGCTAATTTTAGCATACAGAAAAGGTTTTGTATAAATCGTAGGAGCCGTTTTAAAGAAAAAAAATATTTTTCTAAACGGTTTTTAACATTTGTATAGAAGGTACCGTTATCTTAACATTAAAGATTTTTTTTTAAATACTTTAGAAAGTGTTAAAAAATCCTTACAGAGTTTTATTAAAACCGATCACGTAGTTTTAAGATAATTGATTTTCAAAAAATATTTTTGAAATTTTTTTAAAAACCCAATTTTTTTGAAAATTTTTGTAAACAAATCTTTTTATATTGCTTAGAAGCTTTCGTATAAAAAAATTAATGAAAGTACCGTTTTGAAGAAAATCGAAATAAAAAAAAATGGGTCCTTGAGTGGTACCATTAATAAACATTTTTTGGAAAGTGGTTTCTTATCAAAAGATTACTTTTACTAAGACGAATTAACTGACTTTTTTTAAAAAAAGGCGTGGAGCTGTTTTCGAGAAAAATAAGATTTTGTAAAATTGCAAAAAAAATTGTATGGCAGAGGTACCATTATTTATTATTGTTCTAAAAAAAATAAAAAAAAATATGTGGGTAGAATCATCCAAATCCTCTTTGTACCAAGTTTTAAGAAAATGGATCCAGCTATTTAGGCTGTGGCCGAATTGACAGACAAACAGGCAGATTTGCGATACCCACTTTTTTCGTCTTCCCTCATCGCAATGACAACTCGATCAAAATCTCGACTTCACTTATTTTACATTACTTGCCATATAGTACCTATATACCGCAAGTTAAAATCAGTGTATTATTATTGTAAGTTCCTATGGAGAACTTTTTGGTAAAAATTTGTTTTATTAACAACCGTAAACGGTACCTTTCATACGACGTTTTTTTTTTTAATTTAAACTTTCTCACTATAAGCGCAATCAATTCTAATTGAATTTTTTATTCAAAAGCTCTTTCCAATATTTTGAAAACGGATTGATGAATTTGTTTGAAACTAAGTTTTAAATGCAAATTATTAAAATTGTCGTTTAAAATTTTTTTAGAAAAATATTACCGAAATTTGATTTACATATAAGACATTATATTCAGAAACAGCTCCAACAGTAGTCAAATGACATATCTACTTGTTTTTGAGTTGTAAGTACATTATAAGTTTTGTATACTCAAAGAACGATTTATGTTAATAAATTTTTTTTATTTTTGTCTGTAATTACTTACATATTATAAAAGTTCTTAAGTTCCAAGCAACTTGAACATAAGAGCAATATTACGTGCGATCCAGTTGTGCATTTTTTTTTATTTTCGAGTTTTTCTCTTTTTCTCTTTTTTCTCTCTTTGCTTGGTTTTACGGACAATTTAGTTAACTGGTGAGTTGGTATTTTCCTATGTAAACCAATGTGTTTGAATCCAGAGTAATTCAAAGTATGAAACATCTGCTGCAAAAACCAGATGACTCCATAATTTTGAATGTTGATAGAAAAACAAAAAAAAACTGGTTCAAAAAATTAAACACAAAATACTCTCAAAAAATCAATTTTTCTCAAAAGATAATGGAAGAAAACATTGAATAAGAATTAAAAAAAATTATATGTTTTGGAGCTCTTGGTTTTGCCTCGTTTTTTTTTTTTTGGTGAAAATAAAAGGAGGATTCGTTTTCTTCATCATACACCAACAACCCATTCAACTGTTGGTTTTCATTTTAATTCATTTTGTCAGATGAAGTACCGCTTGAGAGTCAAATCTCCAAAGATTTGGTACCTCTATAACAATATTTGCCTTTTTTCAAATGGTTTACGTATGGTGTGCAAGAACAAGACAACTCCAGTAAAAAATTGATTGTTTCTAATTAAAAGTCAAAAAATCTAAGCAAAACTGTGTGGGTTTTTATTTTTGCTTCTTCTGCATCAAAAAACATCTCGCCAAAAAGTGAAGTTATGTGGTTTTTGACCTGGATGCTTCAATTGCTATATATTTAATTTGAATATAAGAAGTTGTACAAATTCCAAATTTTTATGTTTGCATTTGTAAATTTTGAATGTATGAATGTATTTACATATGTAGGGATCTACATAATTGTCCTGACTGGAGTTCATTTTGTGATTGATATGCCCTTACGGATATTAAAAAGACACTTCATCGTCTATTTTACTAAAAACGTTACCGGAAGTGATGATATAATATATGTCTATGTCAAATGTCTATATTCCAAATTTCAAATTCGTAACTATTTACATAACTTGATAAAAATATCTTTGAATTTTTTTCATAAGGAAATGTAAAGAAAGCTTCTATATGGGGCTAAGGGGCTAAGCAGGTATGCTCAAAGGAGCTATGTCTAACACGTGGAAATAATATTGTTTTCGTAGGTTATTATGATAGTTTTTTTTATTTTTTGCTATTCTTGCAAATTAAGAAATATTATGTAGATACCTTAACATGCAGTCATAGGTAGATACATCAGATTGCTTCCCCGACACTCAATCATGAAACCGTTTGCGTGCAATATGGCCTAAAGGATTTCGACAGCTTCTATCCAAATTATATTTGTTTCCCATGGATTTAATCACACGCACAAATTCTGACTGCACAGACAGCACACACAAGGAATTAACTTGGTTATTATTTATTATCCTGCGTTTTCAACACCTTTTCAACACGCATTATTACCATCGGCCATTACAACTGAATTAGCGTGTGCATTTACTCCGGCTGCGTCTCTCTATAGTCGTCGGTCGTATGATCTGATGTGAGAGATTTTTTCCTTCTTCAATCACATAGTATATGCACGGACCTTATACCACCACACCACACCAATGTCAGTATACAACACATTTTGCTGCATTTTAAGATGTTTCCATAACACTGCGAGATAAATTGCCATTTAGATGCAGATTTAAGCTAGAAAGTGTAAATCAAGAAATATATAGTTGCGAGCTTGGTTGGCAATGTGTCGGTGGCGGTGCCGGTTGCCGCCCGCCAGTCGACAGCTTTGTACTGCAATATATTTACAGACACATATATAAAAACAGATGTATACCCGGTTTATCTCATATGTTGTTTGAATATATGTATATGCTTGCAGGCACACTAGTTGCATGCGGCATTTATAAACAAGGAACTGCCTATGCTATTGGGATACAAAGCCAAAAACAACAACAACAACAAAATAAGAAACGCAAATTCAGGGCAATATAAATCATTTCTTGTTGAGTAGATTGCGCGATGCATGAAGTCAATCTAGTTGCATGCTAAATGTAGAATGTGCTAGCTTTGCTCTACGGGATTAGGTATGTTGCAATTGCGAAAATAATTGCATGAACGTAGGTAGGTATATGATATGTTTGTGATATTTTTGAGCAACCAAGTTCAGGACTCTATGCGGATATAATTTAAAATCATGCATTTTTTATATATTTTCTTGGATGTTTTTTTTGAAAATTCCAATTCTACCTAACTAAATCTAATATTCTAGCTGACCTGCTTCAGTTTGGCGTCGTTCTGGTAGACAACAGTTTTGATAGACATTAACAAAACAAAATTATAAAAGAATTTCCAATATCAAAAATGAAAAGTGTCGAATTTTTTGACAAATACTTTTTTTTTAAATACAATTGTAGTCTTGTTATTTCCCTGCACCTATAATGCTCAAGAAAAGTATATTGTCGTGTAATTCAAAAGTAAATTTCATAAATTTTTGCTAAGCAAGTAACAATTAACAGTTTAGCAAATAACAAAAGAAGTATCCAACCACTATGAGCGCTAACAATGACTACAGCCTTTATAACAAGAAATACACAAAGTTATGAGATTTAAGTATTCAATATTACAGTTATAAAAGTACAATAAGGATGAGTGTAGAATGAGTAAATATTATAAATTACTCAAAAATTTTAAGCTAGGCTAGTGCAGTCATGTTGTATTTTTATCATGCAAATTGTGGGGTAGTTCCTTGATTTTAATTCTGCTTAATGTTTTCGGGGTTGCTAAATCTTAATCCAAAAATTTCGTGACAAAACATGGACAAAAAAATATATAAAAAAGTTTTTTTGGGGAATTTTTCACTTGGCTCAAAAATATCAATACTATTATTCGTAATATTTCACCATAGTATAGTTGAAAATGTCTCGACTGAAAAGTTAAACTATCTTAAGTCCACTTCTTGCATTTTTCAGGAGGGTATAAAGAACTCTTATTAGAAAAAAGATGCTTTCCAAAAAATACATTGAGCATATACCAGTTTAGTTTAACTTTTTGAAGTTAAATTTAATGAACTTTTTTATTTAAATTTACTATAAATCTATATTGCTTATGTTTTGTGAGTACAAGGCAAGAATATGATATATATAAGATACTTTGTCTTTTTTCAATTTTTAATTATTATTGATTTCCTAAATCTTGAGTCAGCTTAAATTAATTTTCCCTGTTTTTTAGAATGCCATTCTTAGTACGAGTATTTAAGCTGATTTAAGATAAAGTGCAAATTTGAAATTAAAAATAGTTAAGATAAAAGATAAAATTTCATTGCATTTATTGTAGGCATAAAAAAAAACTCTTGTTCAGTTATAAATTTGCATATTTAAAAGAATTAAAAATATGGAACGGGTATTTTATTTCAAAATCCCTTTAAAAATCAGTTTATTACTTAAAAATATACAAATAAATAGGTAACTGAACAAGAGAGGTCTTAAAATTGTAGTTTTAAATTTTGAAATTTTTCTTAATACATTCTTGATGATGTTTGTTTGCCTTACTACAGGGGAAAGGAGTGAGATAACAGGATGGTAATAAGATAAAACTGTGCACCTCAAAAATGGCAACACGATTCAATTAAAAAAAAATCTTCTTAAGTCATCTTAAGATACTTTACCTTTTCAGTCGAGATTCAGTTTCCTATAAATTTGCCTCATTTGAAATCAAGCACTAGTTAAAAATTTTCACATTTTTACGATTTCCGAAAATCAGCTCGAAAACACTGATTATTTTTTGTGACAAAATTCAAACTATTTGTTTTTTACCTGAACAAAAATTCTACTTTTCTGGTGAACATAGAGCATTGAGTTTGAATCTCCCATCAGAATTATTGAAGAGCGTCACGTTTTCGAGTTATTGGAATCTTAAATATAAAAAAACCCAGGCATGTTCACTCTTTCGAGATTGTTCACTTTTTGAGTGTGAGTCTTACAAAGCTTTTTAAAGATAAATTGTTGATATGAATATGTTTTCCGAAAGCAAAATGTTAAATGCTTGCGAAACAGTTTTTTAAAAACATCAATTTTTTAAATAAAATTTTGTGTGTTCACAATTTATAGATTCACTAAATCGAGCATCTACTGTAGTATTTTTTGTACATAGTTTAAACCCTTCCTCTTAGAATGACCTTTGAAACTTCTAAAAGAATTTTTGAAATCGGATTTGTATATTTTAGTTTTTTTAAAAATACAAAAATCAAAAACTTTGACAAATATTAAAAAAAAAAAAAAACAAATATGTCAATTTGGTGAACGTGCTGGCCAATTAAATTCAGAAGTTTTTGAGATAATTTGATCAGTAAAATTTGAATGCTGACTGAAAAAGTAAAATTCTATTACTTTGGTTCGTTACTATATGGTACTATAATAGTTAAATTTTGCATGTAAATTGTACACGAATCGTAGTACCTCGTAGCATCATGGTTAGAGCATTAGACTTTCATGCCAAAGGTCTGGGTTCGATTCCGAGCCGATGCTGCCAAAAGCAAAAATATTATCCCCGAGGCACTGCCTCTTGTAAGGAACTGACAAATCCTCCAAGTGCTTCTCATCAAGCCGTTCAGACTCGGCAAAAAATTGTAGGTCCTGCCAATAACACGCACACAGGAATGGTTGAGAGTTGTAAGTCACTAGGCCTTGGTTCTCTATGCGCTTTTGCCTCCCCAAATTTATTTATTTACGAGTATTTATTTGTAACACGGTTCGATGAATAAAATCTAAAAATAAAAAAAATTAAAATAATAATAAACAAAAAAGTTATTCAATTTTCACCTGCAAGTGTGAATTTTGGACCACCCTGTTATATTGTGATGAATAAAAAAATTTTAAACTTTGTTGCATAAAGCTGAAAAAATTAATTTTACCCGTGTGAACTCGTCCCACATAGTGGGACAAAAGAACTTGCGCTTGAAATATTTTTCACATTACCTCTTTTCAAAATAAAATTTATTACAAGCAATGTGAAATAATAAAACGCTTTTTAAAAACAAAATTTGTTCACGGTGAGGTTAAAAGGACCAACAAATCGAATATATCCTACCAATAACCGACAGGACATCACTTTATAATAAGAAAAAAACATTTTCTCGCTATACTATTTCGTTTTACTGTAACTGCAAATACAATTTCAACTTGAATTTTGTAAAAACATGCAATTAAAAATAAAAATAGATGGTACACTGTGTCGTATACGCACTTTTACTTAATTAAAAAGTAAAAAGAACAGGCAAAATAGCTCCAAAAAAATAAAAACAATATCAATAAAACATGAAAGTAAACTTATCATTGTGTTTTGAAAACTGCCAAAAGATTGCGAATAGCAAAGGTGTTCATGGAGGCAAGGGGCAGAGAGAGGTGGAAGTCAATATAGCCGAATATTTGGTTTTTAAAGCTTTTTTTATCGACATAATTTCAATGCTTAATTTTAGCAACAAAACTAACTTTTATTAAACGAAAAGCTTTAAGCAGAATACAATAATAAAGTGAACATCATATTTAATAAAATAATATGTAAGAATATAAAAAAGCATTTAAATCGTTCTCTTAATTGTATAAACAACAAAAAAAAAAAATTATGAGTTCAAAACAAGTAGATATGCCATTTGATTACTTGAAAATATATGAATATGTTTAAGAAAAATTAAAATCGTTGGAGCGGTTTTCTTTAATTTAATTAAATTTTGTATGTATAAAATTGAAATAATGTTCTTAAATAAAAATTTCTAAGCCAATTTTGAGTATTTACTTAAATACATTTTTAAACCTACTCTCAAGAAATTCGTCAACTCATTCAAAAATATATTGAATTTTCAAAAAAAAAAATGAATATTACAAAATCGTAAGAGCTGTTCTTGCGAAAAAATAAGCTTTCCATTTAAGGTTGTAGGGCAAGTACCGTTATTTTTGGTTCTAAAAAAAATTCAATTTCCCCTCTGGATTGTTGCAAAATAACCTTAAGTTGAAAATTTGAAGAAAATTGCTTCAGTGGTTTAGGCTTTTGTTTGATATACGGACAGACAGAATTATGCCACCCACTTTTTTGGTGTTCTCTATCATCGTAATGTCATGTTTGATTGTTATCTCGAATTTTTGTTTCTGCACGAATCCAAAACTTGCTCGATAGTACTTAGCTATATCGGAAATAAAAAATCATTCACATGGACACAAGGGGGAAGTTGTAATGTATAAAATAGACAAATTAACCTCGGTAAAATCTAAGACACAGAAGACACATGTTTTGGGTGTAGTTTTATTAAATTGATTTGATATTGGAGATTTTCAACGTGTTTTTTCATGAAATAAATAAAATAAATTACTTTGAATGACTTAAAAACACTTTTTTTAATTATTTTTTTACTTTAATTCATTTTGGAAGTTATGCTTCCATCGTCAGTAAGTTTTGTATTCTAAATCACATGACATTAAAATCAAGTACATTCGATCTCCATGAAAAAAAATGTTATTGTCATTTATATGTAAGAATGACTATTTTGTTCAGTTTTCAGTATAAAAGCTAAACATACATTAACATACCGAAAACCAATTGAAAGTAATGGGTCGTTCATAAAACTTGACATCTGCGGTATACCTTTGTTATTTTGACTTATAACACTGAGTGACAAGACTATGTTTACATGAACAATTTAAGCTATGGTTTGGATTAAGGATATATACTTGCCGAATAATGTGGGTATCCGGCACGTCACATTTCTAGGTTATCATGTTATAACTCTATTTCATATCAATAGAAAAAACAGGTTTGTGACAATATCATAACTTTGAATTATGTATATTTCAAAAATTTGGGTTATAATTTTCGTATTAAACGACTCTAATTTAATGAAAAACAGCTTCTTTGAAAAATGTTATAAGGAAAATTTAGTTTTGTCAAAAAATTAATTTTTCTTAATCATGGAAAAATGTTGATTAAAAACAAAAAAATAGCTATAGATTCTTTTTTTACAATTTTTTAAAGTTTTTTTCAAGGCCTCGAACGATTTTTGGAACCTCATTTAGGTAAGTAAAAAAATATATTCTCTGATAGGTTACTAGATCATTATAAAAGGTCAGTTAGTTTCAGTATGGGTCAGCCATAGATTTGTTGTTATGAATTTTTGTCATTTTGCCAAAAAACGTTCATGACCTTGACAAAAAAATTTTAAAGAATCGTAAAAAAGAATCCATAACTGACGAATTACTGAAACTAGCTGACCTTTTAAAGGGTGATTTTTTAAGAGGTTTAGAACTTTTAAAAAAAAAAAACACAAAAAGTTCGAAAAAATGAATGAAATATTTATTTGAATCGATAGTTTGAACCTTGCAATTTAATGTTTAAAGATAATTTCATGCAAATGTTGACCGCGGCTGCGTCTCAGGTAGCCCATCCGCTGAGTCCAATTTTGGCATACTCTCTCACACATATCGGCCGGTATCTCACGAATGAATGCATGGATGTTGGCTTCCAGTGCGTCAATCGAAGCGGGCTTGTCCCTATAGACATTAGCTTTGACATACCTTCACAAAAAATAATCTAATGGTGTCAAATCGCACGATCTAGGCGGCCAATTGACCGGCCGGAAACGTGAAATTAACTGTTCACCAAACTTGCCTCGCAATTGCGCCATTGTTTCGCGTGCTGTGTGGCATGTGGCACCGTCTTGTTAAAACCACATATCATGCAAGTCAAGAACTTCCATTTCGGGCAAACAAAAGTTTGTTATCATCGCTCGGTAGCGTTCACCATTGACAGTAACGTTGCGATTCGCATCATCTTTGAAGAAATATGGCCCAATAATGCCGCCGGCCCATAAACCGCACCAAACAGTGGCTTTTTCGGGATGCATTGGTAGCTGTTGCAATGCTTCTGGCTGATCTTCACTCCAAATGTGGCAATTATGCTTATTTACGTACCCATTCAACCAAAAATGAGCCTCATCGCTGAACACAATTTTTCGATAAAAAAGCGGATCCTCGGCCAGCTTTCCAAGAGCCCATTCACCAAAAATTCGGCGTTGTGGTAGGTCGGCTGGCTTTAGTTCTCGCACCAGCTGTATCTTAAAAGGCTTTACGCCCAAATCCTTCCGCAAAATTTTCCACGTAGTGCTGTAACAAAGGCCTAACTGCTGGGAACGGCGCCGAATCGACATTTCGCGGTCTTCTGTCACACTAGCTGATACGGCCGCAATATTTTCTTCACTACGCACAGTACGTAAACGTGTTGGTGATTTAATGTCCAACAAAGTAAATTTGGTGTGAAATTTGGTCACAATCTTCCGAATAGACTGCTCAGAAGGTTGAGAATGCCGACCATAAAATGGAAGCAGCGCGCGATGAACATTTCGAACCGAGCACGAATTTTGATAGTAAAATTCAATAATTTGCAAGCGTTGTTCATTTGTAAGACGATCCATGGTTAAATTGCAAACCAAACTGAAGCTGTTTGACAGTGACACAAGGTACTAAACACACGTCAGCTGTCAAAACCAGTGTTGCCAAAACCAAACCAGCTAAAAAACCACCCGTTATAAATTTTTTAAGGCCTTTCAGGTGGTATTAAATTTTTGCTAATTTTCCATAAATGAGATGCCAAAAATTGCTATGACCTTGAAAACTTTTAAAAATTACTAAAAGAAAATGTATAATGGTTGACTAATTACTGGAAATAGTCGACCTTTCATCGCCATGAACTGGCCTTTCAAATGGCATACCTAATTTTTTTGGCATGACCCAAATGAGGTGCGTAAAGTTCGGTGTGTGACCTTGAAACGAATTTTGAGAATTCATAGAAAAAAACTATGGCTGACCAATTACTGTAAATAGTTGAGTTTTTTATCGTGATCTATAGATCTTTCGGATGGTATACTTTTTTGTAAATGTCCCTTAAGTAAGGTACCAGAAATCACTCACGACCTTGAGAAACTGTAACTCTTATAGAGGTTATAGACTAGGGAAATTAGACTTTCGCTTCGAAAAAATTCTGACAAAGCTGAATTTTGGTGGAGAAAGTTGCTTTGACCTTTTAATAATTTTCTGAAAATGCCGAAATTTGGGCCAGGGCTTAGTTTTGTAGGGGAGTTAAGGAAGATAAATTCAGTTTATAGTCAATTTCTCATAAATTATAAGTTTTTTTTTTAAATGTGAAGGTACGAAGCTTTTATTATTTAACAAAAAAAAAGATTAATGTATTTTTTTTCAAACAAGCAATACATTCAGAGAAAATAATGCAGGAACTTCCCGGTTTAGTAAATTTTGTCAAAAATTTTTTAAATTACAATAATCGATGGGCTAAAGTTTTTGTTTGTTTTGAGTTTGGCTACAACTCCTCTTTATAAAACCAAGTTTGTAGTGCCCGGGGATAGTGCAATAAAAAAAATGTTTTGTTTTTTGTTAAGAATCTCGATCAAATTTCCTTTTACAACAAAATCATAGAATAAAGCATTTCGACAACAAAATTATCTAGAAAATGAGTTACTAACAAACTCTGTAGGTTTATTAATCTTGAAGCCATTACTTTCCCGATTCGGCTGGTATTTGAAGTACTGGAAAGATTAGAAAATAATTTTAAACACAAATGTTAAAACTTCTGATTGACGACAAAAAATAATTTCTAAGAAACTACTTCGAGGAATAATATACCTTTAAATTTGTATAAAAACGTATATTTTCAAATTTAGACCATGTATTTTCGTAAGTTATTAATAGGGTGGGACTATGACCAAAAACAGTACTGCATCATGACACCTGGTAAGAATGTTTCTGTAACTTCGACACCGATGAACTAAAAGAGTCTATTAAAATCAATGTTGATACGGTTTTTTTTAGCGGACGGGGAAATGTAGTATTTTCATCAAAAAACTATTTCATATACTCTTTTGATTCTTCAATTTCAAAGCAAATTAAACATTTGTTATTTACTATTTACCAAGATTCACAAAGGTACAATTTTTGTCTAAAAATTTTTGGTTTCAATTCCACCCTACCTCCAGCTCCATAAAAACGCCCTTTTATGGATATTTATATAGCTTCTTCTCATTATTGGTTAACATGAAAAATGAGCCAAAGATATGAAGTTTTAGGGATAACAAAATATTTTTAAATGATTTTAGTAGGTAATGATATTCCTAAAAAGAAATAATATTGACCAGCACTTGATTATAGTTCAGAAATCCAAATTTTGTTCTGAATAATGCCTTATTCAATATTTTGAAATGGCATTGGTTAGGTTAGGTTAAAGGTGGATGTCAGGAAAACTGCTGACACACTTAGGCCAGAATAGGCCCATTGTGATACCACATAAAGAATGCGAGGTAATCCTCTTTAATTAAACCAGTTGGAGCTTTTAATAAAGCGATGGAGACTGTAAATGTCGATTTTATTTAAGTCACTGGGATCATTGAAGAACAAATTTCCTAAGTGTGTTTTGCATCTTTGAGAAAGAGCAGGACATCAGCAAAGAAGGTGTGGGATAGTTTCTTCCTCCTCCTTGTCCATGCAGCTTCTGCAGAAATCATTTGAAAAGACACCGAGCCTATTGGCATGTTTACCTATGTGGCAGTGTCCAGTAATGACATCAATTGTGGAGCTAATCTGCAATCTACTCAGAGATAACAAACATTTCGATCGCTTCCGATTCAGTGCTAGCTAGATCTGTTTTGTCGCCAGACAAGTAGTGATACCTTTCCATCTGCTGTTTGTCATCATCATAGAATCTTGCTTAAGCATAAGTTTACATGTAGCGATCGGTATTCCAATATTCATCTTGTAAGGTGATATTGGTGTACTAGTTCCTATCCTGGCGAGTTCATCGGCTTTACAGTTTCCTAGAATATTTCTGTGTCCCGGCACCCAGAAAAGGTGAATGTTGAACTGTTCTGCCATCTCCATTAGAGACGATCGACAGTTTCGGGCAGTTACGGAGTTTGTAGAAACAGATCCTAATGATTTAAGGGCCGCTTGGCTATCTAAGAAGATACGGATATTCAAAGTAGATATTACGTTTTCTTTGAGCCAAGATAAAACTTCTTTTATCGCCAGGATTTCCGCTTGGAACACGCTACAATGATCAGAGAGACGAAAGGAGAGACTTATGTTTAGTCGTTCTGAGTACACGCCGCCACCTACCCCCTCTTGAGTTTTTGAGCCATCCGTGTAGAAGTGAATTGCTTCATCTCTCAAGAATTCATTATCTTCCCAAGTGGATCTTGTTGGAATTGTTACTTGAAAATTTTTGCCAAAAACCGGCTGAGGGATGGTGTAGTCGGAGTGTTTAGGGATTGGTTCGAATTTGTTCAGAATGATAGTGTGGCCAATAGAGTTATTGGACCATTGAGAAATGGCTCTGAGACGAATAGCTATGTTTGCCGCCACTTGTTTAGTGTATATATCGAGGGGTGTGATCTTAAGCAGTATGTCTAAAGCAGCGGAAGGTGTCGAACGGAGAGCTCCGCTGATACACATGCAAGCCGATCTCTGTATTTTGATTAGCTTATCACAATAAGTTATTTTATCTAAAGCAGTCCACCATACTGCCACCCCATAAGTGAGTATCGGTCTGATGACCGCTGTGTATAGCCAGTGGGTGATATGTGGCGACAAGCCCCATTTGTTTCCAATAGCTTTTTTACAGGAGAAAAGTGCCACTGTGGCTTTTCTAATTCTTTCTTGTATATTTGGTTTCCAGCTCAACTTTTTGTCTAAAATCAGACCCAGATATTTAGCTTGATCTGAGAAGTTAAGTGGAATACCATTTATTGATGGAGGGTCTATGTTCGGAATTTTATATTTCCTTGTAAAGAGGACAAGTTCAGTTTTGTGGGGGTTTACACCTAGTCCACATTTGTCTGTCCATTCAAGTAGTTTGTTGAGAGCGGTTTGCATTAATTCTGTTATGATTTGAAGATGCTTTCCCGATATTGCAATGGCAACGTCATCAGCATATGCAATAACTTTGAAGCCATCCGCTTCTAGATTGACTAGTAGGTCATTAATTACGATGTTCCATAAGATTGGCGATAGGACTCCACCTTGCGGTGTTCCTCTGCTAACAAATCTTCTAACAGAACATTCACCTAATGTTGAGTTAATTATTCTGCTTCTTAGCATTATGCTAATTAACTCCCTAAGTGAGCTATCTACATTCAAGCTCTTAAGCGCGGTTGTTATTGCCATATTGCTGACGTTGTTGAAAGCACCTTCGATATCTAAGAATGCAACCAGAGTGTACTCTCTATGATGAAGGGAATATTCAATAGTGCGTACCAAGTTATGCAAGGCCGTTTCTACCGATTTCCCTTTGCGGTAAGCGTATTGTGCCATAGAGAAAAGATTGGGTTCTATGGAACTACGCAGATGGATATCAATCAGTCGTTCTAGAGTTTTGAGAAGGAATGATGATAGGCTGATAGGTCTGAGATCCTTCGGATTTACATGGGAGCTTTTACCCGCTTTGGGTATGAACACCACTTTAACTTCTCTCCATAAGGATGGTATGTGTGCAAGGTTCATACACCCTTCCAGAATTATCTCAAGGATAGGGATGATGATGTCTGAAGCCATTTGCAGTTCAGCTGGTATTATACCGTCAGGTCCAGCTGATTTATATGGATCGAAGCTGTCGATTGCCCATTTGAGTTTTTCTCTAGTAATCAGACCTAGTTTATTTATTGTTATTTTGTTAGACTCTATTGAGTCAAAACTGCATATATTTTGGGAGCTACCTGGGATGTGAGTATCTAGTAGCAAGTCAAGTGATTCCCCACAAGATTTAGTCCAAGAGCTGTTGATAGTTTTCAGGGCGCTTGGCATAATGGGATTTGACGAGAGGATTTTTCTCAATCTTGAAGCTTTTGAAGAATCTTCTATTTTGTTACAGAATTTTCTCCAGGAAGTTCTTTTATTTTTCCTCAATTGTTTTTTATACGTCTTAAGGGATTCTTTATATAAGTCCCAGTCAGAGAGTTCTTTTGAATATTTAGCTCGGTTGAAAAGTTTTCTACATTCCTTCCTGAGCGATTCTAGCTCTAAGTTCCACCAATGAGGTTTTTTCTTTCCTCTTATTTGGATAAGAGGACAGGATATGTCCATTGATTTGTTGAGAGCTGAGGTGAGATCATTGACTTTATTGTCAAGGTCGATTCTGTCTAAGGGGATACGTAATAGGTTAGGTTTAATTAATCTGCTAAGAGTATCTCTATATTTTACCCAGTTAGTTTTCCGATGATTCCGGAAAGCTATCTGTTTCGTAGTTTCATCATTTAGATTGAATTGTATATACCTGTGATCAGAGAAAGAGTGCTCTTTTGATACTATCCAATTCGTGATCTTTTGATGAATCGAGTCGGAGACAAGAGTAATGTCTAATACTTCTTGCCGGTTTCTGGTTATGAATGTTGGTTCATTACCAATATTGCTTACAATGAGGTTAGTACTGAGAATAAAATCAAAAAGTGACTCACCTCGATCGTTTATATCAGAGCTTCCCCATACTGTATGGTGGGCGTTAGCATCACATCTAATGATGAGGCAGATTTTTTGCTGTTCAGCGTCAGCGATTAACCTCTTTAGCGTGTCGCCAGGGAGAGGGCCAAGGTGGTCGTGGCCGAGGTACGCAGACGCAAGCCAGTAGGTACCTTTCTCGGTCTGGAGTCTGACTGCGGTTACGTCTTTATCGCTGTAATCAGGGAGTAAATATACATTAGTGGTACTTCTTACCAATATGCAGGATCTAGGATCACCTTTTTCCGTTACATGCAGCAAGTAGTAATCAAAAGTCCTGAGTCCTTGAATTGTGGATTTGTAAATCCATGGTTCCTGGATCAGGACGACATCTTCTCCATTTTTCTTAATGCGGAGAAGAAGGGAGGCCGAAGCCTGTTTTGAGTGCTGGAGGTTAATCTGAAGTAGTTGCAGCATCATCGCTACGTTTCATCAGATCTGCCCCCACCACGGTTTCGTTGAGCTCCTCTTCAGATTCTGACTCAGAAGGTGACCGTAGGAGAACATCCTCACTGAGCAGAATTTCGGGCATGCGATCAGTCTCCATGTTAGAGAAGCTGTCGATATTGGTAGCCTCAGGAGATGGGTTAGTAGGGCATATTCTCGTGTTGGAAGTACTCGGTGCATCTACTTCCATTGCTGGTTGGTCGATGCAACGAGTATTTTCCTCCACAGAGGATATGACCTGTGACAGTAGAGGTGGAGATGTTTCCTCATCTTTTTTGTAGACTTTCAGGATAGCGGTAGTCCAACCAAACCTAATAACACCTTGAGTTGAAACTAGGGGAGCCAGAGATTCCTTATTGAGTACCTGGCATACATTTTGTTATTATTTCATATCGTCATTGTTCACTGAAAACTTCCTAGCTCCATATTTTGAGACTAGCTCTGTACTTTTTGAGGATTTAAACTGACCAGAATTTGAAAATATTTATGGAAATAATTTTTTTCCTTATTTATAGGCCAACATAACATTTAGACCCCTTTTACAGAACTTAAATGTTTATATATTATTAAATGCTCGTAGGTATGTTGGAATATCCTTTTTACAAGAGATTTTTTTTTTTAAGAAAATAGAGTTAGGAAGTTTCATTGAACGACAACGGTATTGTGATCTACTGTGAAAAAGATCATCTCTAAAGGATGTTCTACTTTTATTGTGGCTTATTACATTTTTATTTATTATATTTTTAGAAGCGAAAAATAAGATGTTTCAAATCTGCTTGCTTCTTTTAAATTAGTTTACTTTTTCTCCAAGAAATAACAACAGTAGCAGTTTGCTGATATATAGCATTAGAAACAAGTGGTAGCATGTTGCCTATGGAACTTAAATCAAGTATTGCTTCTATTCTCCCCAACAAGCAACAAGGATTCTCCTCAGGAATCTCCTCCTATATAGCAGCAACACAAATTTTTGAAAACTAATGGAATAGGAAAATGGATTTTTCGAGGCAAAAAACAAAAGAGGAATGTACCAAAAATTACCGAGGGAAAAGATAAAACAAAAAACAAAAAACCCGTGTACAAGAAAGAAATTAAAGGATACCCACATCAACCTTTCCCGTTTGTTTCGTTTGCCATTTGCCTTATCCAAGAAACGTACACTTTCTTGGCCAGTTGTGTTCCTGCCTGCTTCTCTGATGTGAAAACGAATTTGAGCTTAGTGAGTCTCCAAGGATGGTCACAGATGGCATCCTGGATCCCTTATTTGTAATTCGTCTTTCGCACCCTCGAAAATGTCAGTGTTGTAACGGTGTGTTTGTTGAGCTTAGGAAACGGTGGCAGATATATATCATTTGCCGCCACACACACCGCTATCTGTTTGCCAACCATCTCAATATCTTATACCCGAATGGTGGCAGGAGCGTAGCGGGTGCTCGGTGGGTTAGTAGGGACGGGGACACAGGACCGAGATGCTTTATATTCCACCCTACTTTTGCAGCCCACATTCTTTTGCTTCTTGTTCTAATTTTTTTTTTTGCTTTTCTGCTTTCTCAGAGGACTTTGAGTTGGCGGCAGAGTTTGAGTTTCTATTCTTTACTTTTTTTTTTGCTACCATTTTCCTTGAAAGTGGTTTGGGGATGCCTCAAGCTACGTATATATGAAGATATACGTGTTTTTCTTTATCCGTTATTTTCGTCCTTTTTTCTTGGAAGAAAATAAAACATCTTATGTAATCTTAGGACATATATCACACTTAGAGGACTATGGGAGATGTATGGGAGGAAAATGCTTTATTCGTTTTTGGGAAATTTATATGTGTTTCGCATACACAGGCATACGCTGGATATTTTCAACCCAGATACAATTTATATTATATATATTGTGTACGTATATAAATGTGTGTATAGTATACCTATATATTTGTGATGCAAACAACTTTAATGTATTGCTTCTTATAGAGATGGGGAATAATAATATAAGAAAAGCAGAAAATGAGAAAAAAATAACAACAACAACAACTAAAGTCTTAAGGATGCCACCAAATAAATGTAAATCTATAAGAAAATCGGAATTGCAGAAAGTCCTTTGCCAAGCCTCTGAATCTATTCATTCATGGAAAGAAAAATGAGGTTAAGGAAGCAAAAGTCCCTCTATACCTATGCCTACTGAAAAAAAAACATCCCAACTTTGAAGCTCAACAAAAAAAATAAAAGAAGAATAATGTGCGTGCATGGAATGAAATCCTTAGATATACACACATATATATATACTATGGAGATACATTATGTACACATAACAAAATAAAATATTTATTTAAAGTATCATCTGTTTGGAGGGTTATCAAGTAATTTAAATGTTTTGTGATGATAAAAATTACAAAACATTTTTTTGTGATTTCAGATTTCAGCTACAATTGACTTTGAAAGTTATTTATAGAAAAAACTGTCTATCTTTTCACCTTGGATTGTCGAATTTCAGTACTATTCCCAACTATGTATAGCTATGTATATTTAATAAGCTGGTCTCCGTCCCAGCTTATTCAAAAACGAAAAACTATTTGAAAAGGGTTGTCAAAGTAGGTGTGACGTTTGAAAAGCGGTTGTTTTTATTTGGTCTTCGTGTTTGATTAAGGGTTAATGACTAAGCTTCAACAAATTCTTTAAATAAAAATGAAGTATGAATACTTAATATTGTATTGAATATTTTTGGCTTTTTTTGTATTTGGCAAGTAACTAAAGGGTGATTTTTTAGCTGGTTTGGTTTTGGCAACACTGGTTTTGACAGCTGACGTGTGTTTAGTACCTTGTGTCACTGTCAAACAGCCTCAGTTTGGTTTGCAATTTAACCATGGATCGTCTTACAAATGAACAACGCTTGCAAATTATTGAATTTTACTATCAAAATTCGTGCTCGGTTCGAAATGTTCATCGCGCGCTGCTTATCGAAAAATTGTGTTCAGCGATGAGGCTCATTTTTGGTTGAATGGATACGTAAATAAGCATAATTGCCGCATTTGGAGTGAAGATCAGCCAGAAGCATTGCAACAGCTACCAATGCATCCCGAAAAAGCCACTGTTTGGTGCGGTTTATGGGCCGGCGGCATTATTGGGCCATATTTCTTCAAAGATGATGCGAATCGCAGCGTTACTGTCAATGGTGAACGCTACCGAGCGATGATAACAAACTTTTTTTTGCCCGAAATGGAAGTTCTTGACTTGCATGATATGTGTTTTCAACAAGACGGTGCCACATGCCACACAGCACGCGAAACAATGGCGCAATTGCGAGGCGAGTTTGGTGAACAGTTAATTTCACGTTTCGGGCCGGTCAATTGGCCACCTAGATCGTGCGATTTGACACCATTAGATTATTTTTTGTGGGGGTATGTCAAGGCTAATGTCTATAGGGACAAGCCCGCTTCGATTGACGCACTGGAAGCCAACATCCATGCATTCATTCGTGAGATACCGGCCGATATGTGTGAAAGAGTATGCCAAAATTGGACTCAGCGGATGGGCTACTTGAGACGCAGCCGCGGTCAACATTTGCATGAAATTATCTTTAAACATTAAATTGCAAGGTTTAAACTATCGATTCAAATAAATATTTCATTCATTTTTTTGAATTTTTTGTTTTTTTTTTTTTTAAAGTTCTAAACCTCTTAAAAAATCACCCGTTACTTACTTACTTATCCGGCTTCCGATCCATGGACGGTCTCTGCCTGAGATATTGCGGTCTTCCATCGGTTGCGGTCCCTTGCACACTTCCTCCAGTCGAGACCAAGCGTTCTTGCGTCGGAAACCGCCTGATCCCTGTATCGGAGGTTCGGTCTCCTGGTCGTCTCGAACCTGGGATTCGAAGATCTTTTTGGCTGGAGCATTGTTGTCCATTCGCTCGATGTGGCCGAGCCAGTGCAGTCGGCGTGTTTTGGCTCTTTGGACTACATTCACATCTTGGTACCGCTCGTATAATTCACGATTAAATCTTCTCCTCCAATCGCCCTCCTCGCATATTGGACCAAATATCCGCCGAAGAATTTTTCTCTCGAAAGTGCCCAGTATCAATTCCCCTTTTTTACTTATCGTCCAGCACTCGGCGCCGTAGAGTAGAACTGGTAAAATTAGCGTTTTGTATAGCGTGCACTTTGTCTTCCGGGAGAGGAGTTTTGAACCCATTTGTTTGGCCAAACCGAAGTAGCAGCGGCTCGCTAGGGTAATTCTTCGTCGGATTTCCACTAAGGTGTCATTCGTGGGGTTGATGTTTGTTCCGAGGTAGGTGAACTCCTTGACTACCTCGAATGACAGATGAAGCTTTGTTTGTTGATAGCATATACTTTGTTTTGTCCTCATTCACTTCAAGACCAACGCGTTTCGCCTGTTCATCAATAGCTGTGAATGCTTCTAGTACAGCTCGCTTGGAGCGGCCGATGATGTCGATGTCGTCCGCATAGCCAAGCAGTTGCGAAGACCTGTTGAAGATAGTTTCTCCAGGTTAACACCACTCTTGTGAACTATCTGCTCCAGGACTAGGTTAAAGAAGTCACATGATAGGGCATCTCATTGTCTGAACCCTGTACATGTCTGGAATAGCTCGGATGAGCTGTTACCCATTTGCACGTTGCACCGCGTATTTTGTAACGTAGCGGCATAGCTGGATCAGTTTTTTCGGGATCCGACATCGCCAATAGAGGCCCTTGGCGACTAATGCTATCATATGCGGCTTTGAAGTCGATGAAAAGATGGTGGGTCTCGACTTGAAATTCATTGGTCTTTTCCAGGATTTGCCTCAATGTGAAGATTTGGTCTATCGTTGATCTGCCTGGCCTGAAGCCACACTGGTACGTGCCGATTATAGTGTTGCAGAAAGGTTTAAGACGCTCACATAGTACGTTGGATCGGATCTTGTATGCAACATTAAGCAGGGATATACCTCTGTAGTTTTTGCAGGACATAGGATCGCCTTTTTTGTAGATTGGGCATATGAAGCATGATGGCATGATCAGCTGGTGTATGCACCCTACCAGGACATCTCCACCATACCTGAAAAGTTCCGCAGGTAGGCCATCCGAGGCTTGTGGATGGCTTTCTTAATCTCTTCAGTACTGGGCGCTGGGACTGGATCTTCATTGACTGGTCTCATGCTTCTTTGTTCTCCTGTTACTTCCTCTACAGAATGCCCATTGAGCAGCTGCTGGAAATGCTGCTTAAACACGTCTACAATTCCCTGTGCTTCGGTGACTAGGTTCCCTTCGTTGTTTTGAAGAGCTTGCGTGCTGGTCTTATAACCACATGCCAGTTGCTTGGCTGTTTTGTAGAACCGGCGGGTGTTGGTGGCAGTGCTAGACTCCTCGAGATACCTGTGCTAAGAGGCTGCGGATGCTCTTTTCCTTCTACGCAGGGTATTTGGCAAGTAATGCACTCGAAAAAAATATTGAAATCGAGATTTTGATCAGACTTGTCATTGTCAGATGATAAGGGAAGACCAAACAAGTTTTCTCACAATCTGCCTGTTGGTTTGTTTGTTTTTTTTTTCGAAAAAGTCTACACAACTTTTCTTAAAAAATAAATAAATTTCTTTTAGCTGAGGCTACCCTTGGATAGGAAACCATTTTTGCAAAAATTGATATTAATGGTAGGTAACTCGTAAGAACCATTATTTTTAGTTTGGATTTTCTTTAAAACGGCGAATAAATTTCTTAAATCAAAGGCTGTTTTTGGAAAGGAAACTATTAAAAAAAAAAAGGTTTTTATCTAATCGTAGGGACCTCCCAGGGAACATTTTTTTTATTTTCGATTTTTTTTTTTAAAACGGTAAGTTAATACCTTTAAGAGTATTCCTGAGTGATATGGTGATTTCATGAAAAATATTATGCAGCGTGTGTTCGATTAAAACGATAGACACCTTCATTAGAAAAAAATTAATTTTGTGCTCTTTTATTTTAGTAAAAGACTTTAAGAAAATAAAAAACCTGTAAAAATTGCTGTTTTGCAAAGTGAATTAACATAAAATTCCTTATTTTCACTAGGACACAATTGCAGAAAATTTTTAATTTTGTTACTAGTAAAAATTTTAATAATTTACATAAAAATTCTAATAAATTAAAAAAAGAACATTTTTGACAATCTATTTTATATACCTAACGGTTTTCTTTACGTTTTTTTTGTAGATATAGCTAAATTCAATTTACTATTCAAGATTTTCATTAATTATAAAATCATAATTGTATCATTTAGTGTTAAAATTTTTGATCATCAAAACGCACTTTGTGATAGAAAATTCATATAGTTTTGGAAGCTAAAATCATTTACTTTTACAAAATTGTTTTTTTAGTACAATAATGCGCCTACAAGTGACCAATTAGTAAAAGTACAAAACTTACTAAAACAAACTTTCTGATCAAATTGAATAGAAAAAAACATGTCATATACAGGGTGTCCGCCGGGAAGCTATACTACTTTGTTTTGCCGCCATTTTGGTAAACATTAGTCTTGACACAGTTCATATTTCGCAGTCATGAGGTAGACTTGTCGCAAATTTATTATGGAAAAATATTCGATAAACCAACGTGTTTTGATTGTTAAAATATTTTATCAAAATCAATCATCGACTACTGTGACTATGAGAAAGTTACTTGAAATTTTTGGGAGAAACAACAAAATGCACTATTTATCGTGTAGTAAATGATTTCGAAGAAAGGGGCTCTAGGTGATAGCCCCAAGCATGGACCACAACGTACTGCAAAATCGGCTAAGAACATTACTGCATCTGAAGGAAGCGTTCAAAACCATCCATCAACCTCAATTCGACGCTGTGCTCAGGAGCTTCGTCATCAAAGAACAACTTTGAAAACTTTTTAACGCCACAACTGCATGCTTTGGGCTTGATTTAAATGTGGTATCAGCAAGACGGTGTCACATCGCATACAGCCAGGATTACAATGGAATTACTGCAAGACCTCTTTCCACAACAAGCTATTTCAAGAAATAGTGATGTTGATTGGCTCCACGGTCGCCTGATTTAACTGCTCCACACTTCTTTTTGTGGGAATATTTGAAGAGCAAGGTTTATGCAAACAAACCAGAAACGCTTGAACAACTCAAACAAAATATTCGTGATAAAATTAATGAAATAACACGTGAAATGTGTCTGAATGTAATGAATGATGTGCTCAAAAGGACTCGCATTCGTGAGACTAACAGAGGCGGACATTTACCTGATATTGTATTCCATACATAATTGCCGACATTAAATAAAACATTTAACAATATAAGAACCATTCTCTTTCATTTGATGAAAAATTATAAACAAATAAAGGAGAATACCTTCCCGGCGGACACCCTGTATATGAAACAAAAGTTAGCAAATGACTGGTTTTGTTCAGTTCGGATCACTCTTAAGTAAGTTTTGGATGGGAAATTCTTTTTTTTTTTAAATGGTTGTACCTCCCAAAGAACTATTTTTATATTTGATTTCAATATTTTTTTGATACAGAATGTTCCGAAAAAATGTTCAAAAATATTCTTTCAATTTAAAAAAAAAATTTATTTCTTTTTTTGAAAATTAAATACACATTTTGACAGCCACACAGTCAATTTTTCTTAACTCTGTATTAAAAGCCCTCATCCCATAGTTTTGAGAAAAACACGAAATTGGACAAATGGTAACAGCGCTTGTGAAGTCCATACAACACGTAGGTACTCGTACCTAAGTATTGCAAAAAACTAAAGTGGCGTATCATAACGGGTGATTTTTTAAGAGGTTTAGAACTTTTTAAAAAAAAAACAAAAAATTCGAAAAACTGAATAAAATATTTATTTGAGTCGATAGTTTGAACCTTGCAATTTAATGTTTAAAGATAATTTCATGCAAATGTTGACCGCGGCTGCGTCTCAGGTAGCCCATCCGCTGAGTCCAATTTTGGCATACTCTTTCACACATATCGGCCGGTATCTTACGAATGAATGCATGGATGTTGGCTTCCAGTGCGTCAATCGAAGCGGGCTTGTCCCTATAGACATTAGCCTTGACATACCCCCACAAAAAATAATCTAATGGTGTCAAATCGCACGATCTAGGCGGCCAATTGACCGGCCCGAAACGTGAAATTAACTGTTCACCAAACTCGCCTCGCAATTGCGCCATTGTTTCGCGTGCTGTGTGGCATGTGGCACCGTCTTGTTGAAACCACATATCATGCAAGTCAAGAACTTCCATTTCGGGCAAAAAAAAGTTTGTTATCATCGCTCGGTAGCGTTCACCATTGACAGTAACGCTGCGATTCGCATCATCTTTGAAGAAATATGGCCCAATAATGCCGCCGGCCCATAAACCGCACCAAACAGTGGCTTTTTCGGGATGCATTGGTAGCTGTTGCAATGCTTCTGGCTGATCTTCACTCCAAATGCGGCAATTATGCTTATTTACGTACCTATTCAACCAAAAATGAGCCTCATCGCTGAACACAATTTTTCGATAAAAAAGCGGATCCTCGGCCAGCTTTCCAAGAGCCCATTCACCAAAAATTCGGCGTTGTGGTAGGTCGGCTGGCCTTAGTTCTTGCACCAGCTGTATCTTTCCTTCCGCAAAATTTTCCACGTAGTGCTGTAACAAAGGCCTAACTGCTGGGAACGGCGCCGAATCGACATTTCGCGGTCTTCTGTCACACTAGCTGATACGGCCGCAATATTTTCTTCACTACGCACAGTACGTAAACGTGTTGGTGGTTTAATGTCCAACAAAGTAAATTTGGTGCAAAATTTGGTCACAATCTTCCGAATAGACTGCTCAGAAGGTCGAGAATGCCGACCATAAAATGGAAGCAGCGCGCGATGAACATTTCGAACCGAGCACGAATTTTGATAGTAAAATTCAATAATTTGCAAGCGTTGTTCATTTGTAAGACGATCCATGGTTAAATTGCAAACCAAACTGAAGCTGTTTGACAGTGACACAAGGTACTAAACACACGTCAGCTGTCAAAACCAGTGTTGCCAAAACCAAACCAGCTAAAAAATCACCCGTTAGAACCTTTTCTGGGTGCCGGGACACAGAGATATTCTAGGAAACTGTAAAGCCGATGAACTCGCCAGGATAGGAACTAGTACACCAATATCACCTTGCAAGATGAACATTGGAATACCGATCGCTACATGTAAACTATTGCTTAAGCAAGATTCTATGATGATGACAAACAGCAGATGGGCAGGTATCACTACTTGTCTGGCGACAAAACAGATCTGGCCAACACTGGATCCGAAGCGATCGAAATGTTTGTTATCTCTGAGTAGATTGCATATTAGCTCCACAATTGGTGTCATTACTGGACACTGTCCATAGGTAAACACGCCAATAGACTTGGTGTCTTTTCAAATGATTTCGGCAGAAGCTGCATGGACGAGGAGGAGGAAGAAACTATCCCACACCTTCTTTGCTCTTGTCCTGCTCTTTCTCAAAGACGCGTAACACACTTAGGAAATTATTTCTTCAATGATCCCAGTGACTTAAATAAAATCGACATTCACAGTCTCCATCGCTTTATTAAAAGCTCCAACTGGTTTAATTAACGAGGATTACCTCGCATTTTTTATGTGGTATCACAATGGGCCTATTCTGGCCTAAGTGTGTCAGCAGTTTTCCTGACAGCCACCTTAACCTAACCTAACCTAACCTATCATAGAATGACATTTTGAATTTTGAATTTAAAATTTTTTTCTTTTTATTTGAATATTAGCCCTTAACCGCGGCTTAGATCGCCTCAATGTTTTGTTTATTAACCAATTCAGTCTGTCGATCGATACAAAAATCAGATTATTGGTTAATTCAGAAAAATTAACTCCATCAAAGTCAACTCAAAGGTTCTACCTCCCTGCGAACTTAAAATCATACTATTATTTTGAGTTTGAAGGAAATTTGAAAACAATATTTTTTAGTGGAGCAAATGAATTAAGTTCAAATAATACTTTTATTTGATCCCGCTATTAGTTCAAGAGCTGCCAGAATTTTTTTTGTACAAACGCATAACTAAAATATGAGTTTCAGGATCTATTGGTATAAGAATTCAAAAATCTGGCAGAATATTTTGAAGCCCGCGGTAGGGATTGGGTGTTGAAAATATTGGTTTTCCAATTGTGGTGACAGGGCTACAGTCACATCGATTCACAAAAAATAGGAAATGATGCTCCGTGATTTTCCCTACGTGTTAATTTTGACGATCTGATAAATAGAAATTGAGATATAAATATTTACAGTTCACCATATCGAGAAACATTTTTAGAGATTTAAAAATATTATAATTCCAAAAAAAAAAGTCTCAAAAATATGATCAATAATCTTCGCTTCAGTGGCTCATGCACCTTGAGTGGTTATTACTCGGATCGTTAAAATTAAAGTTTGACTTCTTAGAAAAAATTATTAAGCATCAATCTCATTTTTTATGAAATAGCTTAATTTCAATTCAATTTTTCAGAAATTGCCTGCATTCCTCAGGTGGGAGAGGTAGACACCATTTTTTTCTTAGAAAATATCCAAGAATCATGTCCTGAAATATTATTGTCGAATTACCGTATACAAGAAAGTGAAATTATAGATAAATAAAAAAAAGGCAAAAAAAAAAATAGAAAATAAAGTGATCAGAAATTGATTTTTGGCTTAAAAGTTGCGAAATAAAAAGTAGAATTCTGATTTTGATGAATTGAATTGATTGATTTTTTTTTAAACGAAGAGGTCGCACTTTTTGAAACTGACAACTTTATTTTAAAACCTTAATAACTAGAGGTAATAATTTCTTCGATTATTTTTTTTTATTTTTTCTTGAAACTATTTTTAAAGACGAAAAAAACTATACCCTACTTTTTTAGGTATCGATATTATAAACTTTGCTATTATTAATTGAAAGGAATTTCCTCAAAAATTCAAAAAAATGACTATCTACTCAATTCCAGTTTGGAATATAAGGCTGAAAATGGTATGCAAGTTGTTTTAAATACATTCCACAATATACTAAAAAATTAGCGAAATTGAAAATGGTTATGTCAAAAATTCGGTTTGGCATGGAATGCCCCATTAATAAAATAGGATTTCGGTAACTTATGTAGATGTAGGATGTAGATATTTTTGTATAATGTATTTTTTGGTGTGTAATAATATTTAAAAAAAAACAACATTACTTTGCCCAAATGAAAAATGTAAAATTAAATAAATTTCGTGGCGCAACAGCTCATGAAGAACCAGGGCCTAGTGACTAACAACTCTTAACCATTCCTGTGTGCGTGTTGTTGGCAGGAGTGGAGGGGACCTACAATTTTTCGCCGAGTCCAAACGACTTGATGAGAAGCACTTATTCATGACAAGTATACTCTTGGAGAATTTGTCAGTCCCTCGCAAGAGGCAATACCTCGGAAAAAACATTTCTGTTTGTTTTTAGGTGGCAGTGGCCGGGAATCGAACCCAACCCTTTGGCATGACAGTCCTACGTACTAACCATTATACCACGAGGTACTACAAATGGCAAATATTTTTTTTTTAATTTATTCAATACGAAAAAGTATCAAAAAGTACCCTATTGTTACAAAATAATACATTTTATAAAATTCTTTATTCTCGAAAAAAAGTCTTTAATTTACTGGCGGTTATAAGTTGATATAATTATTTGCAAAAAATGGAAAATAAACAAAAAAAAAGATGACGAATATACAATGCCAGACTCTCGAGACTTTGACATTTTGGTTTTAATAACCTTATATTAAATGTTTAATTAGCCTGGTGGTCTATATTACAATATTCAAGTTGATTTAAGAAGATGTACTGTTATTTTAACACTGAATTCTGGTAAACAAGAAATTTTGACAAGCGCTAGTTTTACCTGAGATTAGGTTTTTTTAACATTGCTTGTTATGAATTTCTGTTTTACCACAAATCAGGTTGAAGTAACATTTTATATGGTTATTTTTACAATGTTTACCTCTTGAATTTAATCTCATCTGCCAGTTAATTTTAACGTGACACCACTGTTTAAAGACATACATACACACAGACCATCCGAATAAAATTATTTAATTATTAACCTGGCCGCCTGTTAAACTAGACCTCTACCAGCGTTAAAACCCACTCACAAGCCATGGTTAAAGAAGCACTCTGCCAGGTTATTTCAACGTGACACCAGTGATAAAGCACATACACACATGCCATCCAAACAAGGTCATTTTCAGCTTATTGATATTTGGCACAAGTTTTGTATGCAGCGAAGTGGCCTAGGGGATGCGTACTATCTCCATGTGTGAGATGCTCCCAGTTCAAAACTTAGTAAGTATCACAAAGTATATTTAGAATAAAATAATATGCATAGCAATAAATTTCTGTACTTTTAGAATAATGCAAAATGAATTGGACGGTACGCAATGTTAGAGATGGGACCTACAAGCTTGGATCCAAAATATAATAATTACCGGATACCAGGGTTGATTCAACATTGAATCAAGTTAAATTTACTAGATCTTCATGTAAAATTTACAGGACGTTGAACATTATATTCATGCTTTTAAACTAGATTTTCATGTAAAGTTAATTACATTTACAGGTAAAACTAGTACGGTTTTCAGACAAAATTTACAGTTTTATTATTTTAAGGCAATGTTAAATTTACATGATGTCATATAGATATAACATGAAACTTACGTTGATTTAACACGACATTAAAACCAGGTATCTGGTGAAGCAGTTAACCTGATCTACCGAGTTAAAATATAACAACCTGAAAATCAGGTATAATACACCAGATATTGGTTAAATATACCTGGTTTTTTTTTGAGTGTATGGTCGATCCACCTGGCTTGAAGCCCATATGCAAAGTTTGATTTAAGTTTTGCAGAACGGTTTAAGGCTCTCACACAGATGATTATTTGGATAGGATCCTGTATACGACATTTACCAGGGATTCAAATCCAAAAAATAATTGAGATTCAAGGCTGCGCTTGAATACACGAATACAAATTTACCTAACTATATAACAATAATTATTATTTCAATCTTCACCCTTGCTTTGATGGAATATCTGAAATTTTAAGAAAAAAATGATTCGGAAGTATTTTGTCTTATATTTTTTGCTTTATACGAGCAGATCAAGAAAATTAGTTGAAATCTTGAAGTAATCCTGGAAAAATGTATTAATAAAAATAGATTGTTCACATCGATGCAGAATTGTAATTTTCTACAGTATATCCCAAAGTGTCATTAAAAAACAGATCAGATTGCCTCCTTCGCTTCTTCGCCGCTTCCTCAAATGCAACTATACATACCAAAGACCAACTATCGAGTTTTGAGGAAACTGGAACAACGGAATAGTGATAATGTAGATGTTTTTTTGTGAAGTTATGCATCGATAGAAATTTAAATAATATGTTCTGAATTGATTCTATCAATCTTAGAATTTATTAAACTCATGCTTATAGTACAAGATCAACCAAGTTTAGAAATCACTGCTCTATAAACGAATTTCCATTACTCCAACCAATATAAGCATTGTTTTTACCATTTCTTTCAATCAACCAAGATTTCAAAGGAGTGAAATATTCCAAAAGACTCTCAGCGTTTACAGTTGGGTTCTCAGGGATAATTGTTGCCAGTACTTCCCGCATTGGTTTTGAAGATCCAAGTCGCATCATTTTTCTTAAAAAAAAATCCATACTTAAAAAATAAACAAAAAGAAAGCAAGAAAATATATACTTACTTGAGTGCATCGCCCGCTTTTGTGCTTCCATAGAAATCACAGTTGTGCAGTGGGTCTGATTTATTTGATCTGGAGTATTGTCCACTAATTTCACAAAGTTTTTCATAAAACTGATATCCCAAAACTTGTGCCATGAATTTGCTAAAGATTTAATCAAGTATATTTAATTATTTATAAGAAGAAACTTTGATTTAAATACAAGTCCCAAAGAAATTCAAGAATTTGTTGAATTGTTTAGTTTTCATAATTCATATGGAAAGTGATTTATACTGGGTACTGCTGTTCAAAAAACTTTTAAAAGTTGTCCAAGCAGAGCAACAAAGCTGTTGAGCAGGACAGAGGGAGCTCAGGCTGTTGGAAACCAAGACGAAAACAACTTAAAGTAGAGATCTTAGTGCTGTTGTCAAAGAATTAATAATGAAAACATAACATTTCGAACTCTTACCAATGCTGCGAAAAAAGTTCTAAGTCTTATAGTTAAGTCGAGAACAGTAACATATTATACAATTACAGATAATAGAGTACGAGTATCATCAATATTGCATTCACTGCAGACAAAAATAATAACTTTTTCACACTAATGTGCCTGCAAGCCTTTTTCTTTCTTCTTCTAAAATCCAATTGGTTGATCGAACTTTAATAATGATGGCTGATGGCGCCCGAGATCGCTCGATTGCAAAGTGATCATTTCGTCTGCATGTGATATCTATGGAACTAAAGTATCTGTATTACAAAAGTGGAAATCTTACTATTCAAGAGTGTCGAATTCGTGGTAAAATTTGGGAGGAAAGTCGATTGCAAAAATAGAACGAGGAACAGGCGGTAGTACTCCAAGATATTTTTCCATCAGTTTCCAATAATGTTGATTGAGCTCTGTGATAAAGAGAGATCCAGAAAAAAAGTCAGCCATGACTTTTGTATGAATGAAGTTCAGTCGTAAATTAAGCAGAGTATCAATACTCTGAAGATATAAAACAGTAAATTTGTGAGAAATAAAATTTTAAGACATCTTTCCTCCTTACCATTCTCAATAGACGATGCATTTTAAGATCTTCGGTATACTCAGGATTGGTAACCATTCCAATTTTGTCCAAATGCTTATGTGTTGAGGCTGACAGAATAACTGCTTCGCCAACTGGGTGCTGAAGATTATAAGAATCAAAGTAGTAAGCCGGAAGATCTTTCTTTTCTCTGGCATAGTAGATTCGACCCATATGAGCATGACCTTTCAAGAATTTCCGAAAGTTCAAACGCTGAGAATATCGCATGTAAACGTTTGGCGACACATCGAATATTGTTGTTTTTGTACGAATATAGTTCGGGTTCATTTTGAAATTAGTACCCCAATATTCATCGGGTACAGAATCGAACCCTAACGACTTATAAAACTGATCGGCCGTTTTTAGTGCTTTCAAAGTATCATAGTTGCTTTGTCTAATAATTCTTTCATATGGCAAACCTTCCCGTGGCCACCATAAATCTTCAATCCTTATAAAAAGCACGGGTTCTTCTCTGAATACTTTATCAATTATACTCTCAGAAGTCCAAGCTTGATACATTACGTGTTCGAATAGATGATGAGGAATTGGTTCATTTGGTTTGATAGTCAAATCACCATATTTGTTATGCAATTGCTTGCGAATAAATGCGTGTAGTTGAATGTATAACGGCTCGATTTGCATCATGACGTTTTCCATTTCGGTGATATTGTTTTCCTTAAGAAAAAATTTTAACGGTGTAATGCCTGAAATAATAAAGTTAGGTTTTAATTAGATATTAAAACAAATATTAAAACAAAATTTTGTTTGATGGTTTCAAACAAAATTCTACTAGGTATCTTTTCTATTAATAAAAGAGACATAGAAAGAAAGAGCAGAAACAGCCCCTTTTTTTAAATAAAGGGTTTTCCAACAGGGACGCTACAAAGTAGAGCGACAGGGACAGCAAGCGACGCCATATTTCTTGCCGCTCTTTTGACATTTGTCTTCAGTAAGATTTTCCATTTTATGATGGAAAGATATACGAGCCAACAACGAGTCGAAATTATTAAAATTTATTACCGAAATCCGAAGTCAGTGGCCTCAACGTTAAGAGCGCTACGTCCAATTTATGGTCGACATAATCATCCTAGCAGATCAACAATTGAGCGTCTAGTGGAAAAATTTGAATCCACAGGCACAGTACAAAATGTTCCCGTGCCAGTGAGACAAAGAAGTGCCCGTGGTGTCGAGAATATTGCTGCCGCTGAGGCTTCAGTTGCAGAAAGGCCAAATGTGTCTTTCACACGTCTCTGTGACGTCGTTGTGCCGAATTTTGTGAAAAGATCTTGGCCTACATCCTTACAAGATTAAATTGACGCAAGAACTGAAGCCGCTTGACCACTAGAAGCGTCATATGTTCGTGAATTGGGCTGAGCAACAACTTTAATCTCAGTGATGAGGCTGATTTCTGGCTGAATGGCTTCGTCAATAAACAAAATATGCGGTATTGGTCAGGCAGCAATCCACACGTACTCCATGAGTCATCATTGCATCCCGAAAAAATTACGGTTTGGTGTGGTTTATGGGCCGGTGGCGTCATGGGCCGTACCTTTTCCGTGATGATCAAGACCGGCACGTTACTGTGAATGGGGATCGCTACCGTTCAATGACAACCGAATATTTTTGGCCCCAATTGGATGATATGGATTTGGAGGACATGTGGTTCCAACAGGATGGCGGCGCCACAAGCCACACAGCGAATGTCACAATCAATTTATTGGAAACCAAGTTTGGAGAACGTGTTATCTCACGAAATGGTGAAGTCGTTTGGCCGCCTCGGTCGTGCGATTTGACGCCGTTAGACTATTTCCTGTAGGACTACGTCAAGTCTATAGTCTATGCCAACAAGCCAGCGACGATTGATGAACTTCGTACGAGTACCGAACGTGAAATTGCAGCAGTATCGGCTGATTCATGCTTGAAAACCGTCGACAATTGGCTTCAGTGTCTAGACTTCTGCAAGCGTGCCCGTAGTGTCTATGCAAAAGAAATCGGGTTCCATACATAATAGCATCAAACGTTCTTTCAAAGGAATAAAGTATTTCATTGATATCCAAAACCGTTTTTGTTTTATTAAAAAAAACTTTTGTAGCGCTCTTATTGAAAAACCCGATATAATACAATTTTCAATAAACCCCTGTCTAACGCGACAACCTATTTGGACTCAAACGCTAATTTAAAATTTACGTCTTTTTACTCCTTTCGAAAATCCACTTGAAAGCACTTTGTAATTTTTTATGTGCAAAAATTTGAATATTTGTCTATAACACGAACTAAAACATATTTTTCTGATGATTTGTGATGCGTTGAAATCGAAGCTGGTCTTTAAATTGCTCCAGCATGTCACGTTTTTGAAATATTCAAATATTAAGATGTAAGAAAATTCGTTTTCTAATGCAAATTTGAGGATATATTTTTTCCCGAGGTATCTTTGTTTTTGAAAAAATTGTATGGCCATTCTGAAGAATTCCACCATTCATCTTCGAGAAATCGTTAGCCTTTGTCTTAAGCTATACGTATTTCAAAATATCCAGACAATTTGTGCTCAAAAGGGCACATAACGAATAAATTTTGGGGAAGTTCTGATTTTTCATTATTTAATATTTACTAGGATGCTGAATCCGAATCTAAAGTTTGCAACTAAAATTTCATGACCCAACATGCAAACATTTGCAAAAAGTGCTACAAAAATGCAAATTGACTGGATTTTTCAAATGACCTATACGTAGACTAAGACGAAGGCGATTTCTCGAAGATGAATAACGAATTAAAAAAGATTTTTGAAGGTTAATGTTATATATATACCTCCCTTAGAATGTTTATAAAAAATTTTTAGAAAAAAAAATTACCTCGACCAAAAATAAAACCCCAAACTTGCATAAAAAAACGCATTTTTTGTATATCTTTAGATTCGAATATCTCAAAAACGTGACAAACTAGGGCAATTCTAAGATCAGATTCAAACTCAGCGCATCAAAGACCATTAGAAATATATATATTGGTTTGTGTTACAGACAAAAATTTAAAATGTTTGCATTAAGTAGTTACTAAGTGCTTTCGAATGGATTTTCGCAAACAGTAAAAATATATGAATTTTCAACTAGCGCTTGAGTCCAAATGGGTTATCATAGAAAAAAACTCAAACAGAAATTTATTGAAAATTGTAAATACTTTTAAAAATAGCTCAATGGATTTTCTAATAATTGGTAGTTTTCAAGCCATTATTGAATAACTCCCAAAAAATGCATTTTTTCATCATTTTTTGCATTTTTCCTTCTTGCGTTACAAAATTTTAGTCGCAAACCTCAGATTGGGATTCAGCACCCCCACAAACGTAAAAAAGGGGCAAAATCAAAACTACCCCACAGTTTGAATACTAAAAATTAGGTTGATACACAATGTGGAGCCGAGTTCAGTTACATACTCGTATAAACTTTTAATTAATTCATTCGCTCCATTTGAACAGAAGAATTATATTTTCAAAATTTCTTCAACATCATTATGTGAGTGACAAGATATTTGTATGTTTAAACTTCAGAGTTTTAAAATTCTTACTCAATGTATTGGCTACATTTCCAGCGACAATTATAGTCAGCGCAGCGTTGAATGTAATGTTTCAATGATGAAAAGACAGCATTATGGGAACGGTGACCATCCGTGTCTTTTAAGAGAGGATGGACAACTTTTTTGGTAGTATGTCCTTTCATTTTTATTTTCATAAATGTTATATTTTTTAAAATGTTTGAATATCAATGAAATTCTTTATTCCTGTGAAAGGACGTTTAATGGCATTATATATGGAACTCGATTTCTTTTGCATGGCCACCACGGGCACGCTTGCAGAAGTCCAGACGCTGAAACCAATTTTCGACGGTTTTCAAGCATAAATCGGCCGATACTGCTGCAATTTCACGTTCGATATTCGTACGGAGTTCATCAATCGTCGCTGGCTTGTTTGCATAGATCATACACTTGACGCAGCCCTACAGGAAATAGTCTAACGGCGTCAAATCGCACGACCGAGGCGGCCAAGCCACGGGACCATTTCGTGAGATAACACGTTCTCCAAATTTGGTTTCCAATAAATTGATTGTGACATTCGCTCTGTGGCTTGTGGCACCGTCCTGTTGGAACCACAAGTCCATATCATCCAATTGGGGCCAAAAATATTCGTTTATCATTGAACGGTAGCGATCCCCATATCATCCAATTGGGGCCAAAAATATTCGTTTATCATTGAACGGTAGCGATCCCCATTCACAGTAACATGCCGGTTTTGATCATCACGGAAGAAGAACGGCCCAATGACGCCACCGGCCTCAGTTCTTGCGTCAATTTAATCTTGTAACATACAACGCTTCTGGTGTTCAAGCGGCTTCAGTTCTTGCGTCAATTTGATCTTGTAAGGATGTAGGCCAAGATCTTTTCGCAAAATTTGCCACAACGACGTCACAGAGATGCCCAACGCTTGAAAACGACGTGTGGGAGACACATTTGGGCTTTCTGCAACTGAAGCATCAGCGGCAGCAATATTCTCGACACTACGGGCACTTCTTTGTCTCACTGGCACGGGAACATTTAGTACTGTGCATGTGGTTTCAAATTTTTCCACTAGACGCTCAATTGTTGATATGCTAGGACGATTATGACGACCATAAATTGGACGTAGCGCTCTTAACGTTGAGGCCACTGACTCCGAATTCCGGTGGTAAATTTTAACAATTTTGACTCGTTGTTGGCTCGTATATCTTTCCATCATAAAATGGCAAACTTTACTAAAGAGAAATGTCAAAAAGAGCGGCAAGAAAAATTTTCAATTTTGCCTCTAGAGAACTACAAAAAATCGTTAAGTTCAAATTTTTAAGAAAATTACCTCAGTTGTTTAGGCTGAGGTCGAGGTACAGACAGACAGAATTGTGCAACCCACTTTTTTCGTGTTCCCTATCATCATTTTTGTCATGATTGACTGTTATCTCAATTTTTTTGGCATGAATCCAAAACTTGACCCTATAGCTGGTAAATACCTAAATACATTATTATCACTTGAAATATCACAATAATAAATGAAAATTCCATGGTATAGCAAGTAAATAAATATGTCCATAGTATACATATGAGACTTACCAATTTTTTTAGCGGCTTCTTCTCTGTGTTCAACCAGTTTCCTAATATTATTGGCTGCCATACCTCCATTAATATATCTCCATTGTGTCCAATAGTGTTTAATTTTCTCCGGATCGTTTGTAGATTCCAATAGTTCTTGAATAATAGGGTAATATGGTACATTGAATACCCCGATCGCGGGGTCATCAAACCAAAGAGGGGTATTCCAGTAAGTTGCTTGTTTTCTGAGTTCATTTGTGTATTTAATCATGTCAGCTATTTTATCATCGCTAAGTACATCTTCTCTGGCTATTTCTCGAATTTTTTTAAAAGCATACTTCAATTCAGGATCGGTAAATTTCTCGTAATCAAACTGTTTTGATTGATTTACAATTTCGTAGAATTGCTTTGATGTTTTTAAGCCTGCTTCCATGACTATTTCGGGATCTTCATTAACAATATTTTCTAATAATTTGTTGGTTTCTTCATTGTAGTATTCAAACAATTTTAAACTAGCATTTTGAGCAAAGGCTCTTGCTTCTTGTTCATTGCAATTAAACGGCACTGGCGTAGCATAGAAAACCTATGTTGAGTAATTAAGAAACTAAATGTTTGTTATCGAAAATGCACAAAGTAAAAGTCTTACACCAGTTCCGAAAAACAAAAAACACAACATTCTTAATTTCATCGTTGAGCTTATTATTTTAAATTTAACTTTCTTAACTCGTAATACCAAACTCAACACTAAAATAAAAATATACGCTTGAAATTTGTCTCTTATACACTTGGAGGCGAGCTGATAACTGATAAGTTTGCAGTCCATTCTTCCAACTAACTGAACTTGGTCACCTCGAATGATTAAAATACTGAAAAAAAGGCTTTTTACAGGGGTTTGGTGATTTTAAGGTCAATAAGTTGACAAAATTTAGTAAAGAATTCCACTGAAGAGGTTGAGCACACAATAATTGTTCGTGAAAGGTGATAACAATATATTTTTTTTTTTTTTTTGCTTTGTTTGGCTGTTTTTATTATATAAATTTTGCAGTTTGTTGATTGTTTCACCTAGAGCTGTTTATCAGCTTGATTCTTCGAATTTCTTGAAAATGGGTAGTATAATACTTGGCTTAATATTTTAGACTTCTTTTAGTCGAACTATTAAATTAAAGCATATTTTAAAAACATAAAGAATGATATTTTAAAATTAATCAAAAAAGTAGTTCCTATGAATACGTATTTTGAATTGAATGAGTGTATAATATTTCCTTGATTTGTGAGGAATAAGGCTCGTATTTTTTGCGCAGGACCTAGTATCGTCATTTTTGTAGCAAGGGCATATGGAGCAGAAATCAGGCATGCTTCCTTCGTTCCACACGTTATTCACGATTTCATGCATTCCTCTCTGTATTTGATGAGCTTATCTTGTAAGCCATCACATCCAATGGCCTTTTGTTTTTTCTTAAGCTTCTTCAAAGCCAAGTTTATCTGTACTCTATACGTTATTGGGTAGTAGATCTAAAATTGGAGTTTTTACTTCCATTAGCCGTCAAATTTCTTCAAAATTTGATAAAATTACGTCTAAAAATATTTTTTAATAGGTAGGTAGGTAGAAATGGTGGCACGGGCGTAACACTCGCCCAGTACCCAATTAGCGCTGAATTGCGCCGTTTTGATACCATAACTCGTTTGACGTGATTCCTTCGGGGGTCTTCCAGATACATGATTGAATGCGAGATCTCCACCTGGGCCTCCGTACGCCCACTCTGCCTGACCGGAGGTTTCCAGTGGAGATCAGCATCCACCATGAGCCCAGAGTTCTTTGATTTGAATTAGAACGGATTTGGAATATGGTTTTAGTATATTTTGGGCTAGCACCAACGTCAAGAGGTGGGACTTAAGACACTCAGTCGATTGGATCGCATCTCGCCCAAAGCCAGCTGCGATATGCCGAGCTCAGCAGATAGCAGAATGACTGGAGCGCGAAGGACCCAGCCGATGATTGCTGTCATTGAGCATCATGAAACCCAGCAGAGGCCTGTATTCCGATTGCTCACGGTCTTGGGGTCTGGGGGGAACATGATACAGAAGCAACCGATTTTGTCTTAGATCCATTTCGTCGCGTTAAGAAAGGAAATCAAGTTTTTGATTTTCATTTCAGAAAGTTCGTTGAGGTCGTCAAAAAATGCCACTCCAAACGAATGTGCTCTCATTCTAGCCAGAGCAGGACATTTACAGAGAAAGTGAAGGACTGTTTCCTTTCCTTGCTGATCATTGCAGCTACGGCAGTGAGTATTATAGGGAATACCCAGTCTCGGTGCATGTTCCCCTACTGGCCAATGTCCAGTACAGATTGCAACGACCCTAGCTATGACTCACCTTGCTATAGATAACAGATCAATTGTTCGGGATTTATTATAGGTGAGCCAGATCTTTCTGAATATTTTGCATTCGGTTAAGCTATTCCACCTTCGATTGGATTCACTAAGGAAGACTAACAGAGAATTTCCCTTTAGAAATCCTAGGGAGATGTTGACTCTTTCCGCAAGTGAGTTGTGAAGAGCTGATCCTTGCCGGGCCAGTTCATCTGCCCGTTCATTTCCCTTAATGCCCCTATGGCCAGGAACACAGATAAGGGTGACCTTGAGGTTAATATTAAGGGTTGCGAGCTCCTCCCGGCATGACTGGAGCAGTTTAGAGGATGATATGGCCGAATAAATGGCTTTGACAGCTGCCTGACTGTCTGTGAGGATAGCTGTATTACGATTTTGGTTTGAATCTAGTTTAAGTATCCTGCATGCCTCCCTAATTGCAAGTACTTCAGCTTAAAACACACTAGAATAATCGGGTAGACGAAAGAACCTTGAGGTATTAAGAGACTCAGAAAAGATTCCTGAACCAACACCACACTCTATCTTTGAGCCATCAGTATAGATAGTTGTGTCGAAGTCTCTCGTCACGACGTCATCATCCCAGTCCTTTCTGGATGGGAATAAGACTTTAAAATCTTTACTGAGTTTCATTGTATGCGTGCGGTAGTCAGTAGGAGTTTAAAAAAATTTCAGTTGGAATCAAATTTGTGATATTGCTGTAGCCATAAGGCTTGGCAACCCAACAATTTGATTCTTTGAGTCTTAATGCACTACAAGATACTAAATATTTAATGTGCAGATCAAGTGGTAAAAGGTGCACAAAAACACTTAAGGCATCCGTTGGGCAAGATCGAAGAGCACCTGTGCTACCAACGCTCGCCGTTCTTTCTTTGAACCTTTTTAAGTTTGTCGATGTTATATGCTCTGTTAAGTGTGGGCCACCAGACAATCGAACCATAAGTTAAAATCGGCCGTGCAACGGCTGTATACGTCCACAAAATCATCTTCGATTGAAGGCCCCATTTTTTACCAAAGGTTTTGCTACAAGCGTAGAAAGCTATGCAGGCCTTCCTTACCCGATCTTCGATGTTTGTTTTCCAATTTAACTTAGGGTCAAGGATGACACCAAGATGCTCTGCACTGGTTGATAGTGAGAGTGGTTGGCCGTTAAGACGGGGTGGAGTGAAGGGATGTATCTTAGTTTTGGTAGTAAAAAGCATCAGCTCAGTTTTGCTCTGGTTGACTCCTAGACCATAGCTCGTAGCCCAGTTGCTAACCTTTCTCAGAGCCATTTCTGTGATTTCGCTTATCACAGGAGTGAACTTACCTGATACCAATATAACCAAATCGTCCGCATATGCGACCGCCTTCACACCACATCTCTCCAGTTTAACGATTTTATTCATGACTAGTAGCCATAGGAGTGGTTAAAGAGGTGTTCCTCTATTAACGTGTTTTGTCGAGTTTGCATTACCTAAAGTGCCATGAATCCTTCTGTTGTTGTCGTTGATTAAATTTTGTACAAATCAGTTTAAGGGTCATTTTTGTATGAAAACATTCATTTAGGCACATATCTTGGGACATTTTATACATAAACTTAACTCAGTTCCTGACTTCGACAATACTTTTTTTTTTACATTTTGAAATTTGGGACCATGTTTTGACCTAAATTTTGTAATTTTGTTTGAAGTATATTAAATCTTTTGAGCGGCATCACTGAATTTGTCTTATACATAATTTCATTGATTTGTATTAAAAACTGGCGTGGGAAATAAATGCTGTTGCGAAAACTCAACAAACGGACCAATGAGCGCCGCCGCATCATTTCCCATGCAAAGTCTTAGAATAAATTATTTAAATTCGGTACACTTGATGATTTGGGATGCTGAAATCAACGGTATTGCCTATTTTTTCTACTTTAATCAGGAGCTCCACAACTTTGGTCAGAACATAGTCCCGAATTTGAGAGTTTTTAATAAGGTATTGTCGAACTTACAAACTGAGTGAAGTTTATGTTTAAAAAGTCCAAAAATATGCAATTAAAAATATACATATATTTCAATTTAATTATGACTCCAAAATTGATTTGTACAAAATTTAAAGAAGATGGTCTAAAATTTTCAAAAATATTCCCAAGGAATTAGAACTAATTTTAGTGCTGGGTTTAAACATTTTTTGTATTAAAAATTATTGAAAGACCTAATCTGATTGAATCTGAAAGTAATTTGACAAATTTGATGGCAGGAATTATCAAATCAAATTTTAGGTCAACTACCCAAAAGCTCGAAAAAATCAAAAATAATCTAAATTTTAATAATACTTATTTATATTTTTCGTTGCATTATTTAAATCTGACATTTATAAAACAATTTAAATATCCTAAATTTGAAAAATTATGGTAATTTAAAGATTTTTTTCAATAAATTGTCAACTATCAGAATTCTTAGCCGTTAAAATAATGCAACCAGAAAAAAACACTATTATTAATACAATTACCTTAGATTACACTTGATTTTTTCGAGGTTTTGAGTAGTTGACTAAACCTGATTCGCTGTTTCCAGTCGTTAAATTTTTTTCTGATTCTATCAGATTAGGCCTTAAAATAATTTTCAATACAAATACTTTAAAAAATTTGCATAAGAACTTGTTCTAATTCTCTGGGAACATCTCTGAACATTTTGGACCATCTTCTTTAGATTTTGTAAATCAGTATCTGAGTCATTTTTATATTAAATTATTCGTTTAAGAATTAAGTAAGCGCATATTTTAAGACATTTCAAACATAAACTTCACTCAGTACTCAGTCCCTGACTTCCACATTATAACTACTTAGAACCATGGAACCATGTTCTGACCATAAAAAAAAAGGAAGTACCACTGAACACTGAACTGAACTGAACACTGAACTTATCATCTCAAAATCATTAAATGTACCAAATTTCATCAATTCGTATTAAGAATGGGCGATTGAAATGATTTTTGCGGCGCAGGTTTAAAGTCCATAATGGACTTTTGGCTCACCTGATGGGTGGGTTAAAAGTCCATAAATGTTTTTATGAACTTATAAATCACTCAAGTGGACAAGAAATAAAAGATTAAGTGAAAGAGAAACAAAAAGCACGTAAGAAATGGCAGCGAGCCCGTGCTCCTCAACACAAAGCTCATTTAAATCGCTTGAGTAATATGCTAAAAACGGCGATATCAGATTGTAAAAACCTTGAAGTTGCAGGCTTGACAGCGGGGAAAGAATCCAACTACTCACTTTGGACAGCTATAAAAAAAAAGAAAAAACCAAAGATTCCAGTGCCCTAAAAGTGACAAAGATAAAGCGATGGTATTCGCCGATTACTTAGAGGAAACATTTAAGCCGTTCGATGGGCAAGAACTCAACGAAAATATTAATATGAATTTTACCTCAAACGAAAGCTACATAGCAAGAAATGCTTCACTTGCGAATTAAAAAGAAAAGTAAAGAAGCTTAAGACAAATAAAGCTCCAGGATATGACTTAATCACGGCAGAAATTCTAAAAATGGTTCCTCGTTAAGGATTTACTAACCCACTTTAACTAATAAATGCCTCTCTAAGGTTAGAATATGTTCCGAGCCAATAAAAAGTTGCGGAAGTCATAATGGTTTTGAAACCTGGCAAACCATCTCACGAAGAGAGGTCTTACAGGCCGATCTCGCTTCTTCCTACTACTACTCCTGCGCCTGCAGCCGACAATACAAGAGAAACAATTAATACCTGAACATCAGTTCGGATTTATAAGCAAGCATTCGACAATTGATCAAGTGCATAGAATTACTGACGTAATTGAGAGAGCTCTTGAAGAAAAGATAATATGCTCGACTGTCTTTTTGGACGTGTCGCAGGCGTTTGACAAGGTGTGGCACGAAGGCCTCAAATTCAAATTAAGACAAACGGATGTTTAAATGAAAGACTTTTTCGTGTGAGACACGGAAATGATTCTGATTTCAAAGAAATAGTGGCAAGGGTACCACATGGAAGTGTATTAGGTCCAGTTCTATACCTTTTATTTACACGCGATATACCTCAAAAAGAAGACACCATCGCAGCCACGTTTGCTGATGATACTGCAATACTAACAGTAGGCAAAACGATTAGCGAAGCTACAATTAAATTACAAAATGCTCTTAATAATGTTAATGAGTGGACAAAAACATGGCGAATAGCGCTCAATGAACAAAAGTAAGTCCACGTGGACTTTACGTATATAAAAATAAATAGATTACCCGTCTTTCTTAATACCGCTCGTGTTCCATTTGCAAATGAGGCAAAGTATCTGGGAATGACTCTAGACGCGAAATTAAAATGGAAGCCGCACGTGAAAAAGAAATGCGAAGAACTTAAAAGTAAATTAAGAGATATGAACGGGTTACTCGGTAAATATTCAAAGCTAAGTATTGAAAATAAATTGATTTTATATCGACAAGTTCTTAAACCTGTTTGGACTTATGGTTTACAACTTTGGGGTTGTACCTGCGATACAAACTTAAATGACTTACAAACGTTTGAAAATAAATTGCTTAGGTCATTTGTAAATACTCCGTGGTATATAAGAAACGAAGATCTTCACAGGGATCTCGGGATTCCTACGTTTCCTAGTTTTGCGCGAAAACATAGAAATCGGCTATTAGAACACACTAATTCAACGATTATTGACATTCATGACGAGTCAAATTTAGTACACCGTCTGCGAAGAACAAAACCTTCCGACTTGGTGCGGTGAACAGAAAACCGCTTTAAGATCGCGGATTAAACAGGAACTTTCAACGGAAAGTAACCTGCCACAACGTTCCTTAACCTCGTTAAAAAAAATTGCGAGATAGGTTTCATCTTATGCCGGATTTACACGAGTGACAAAATGCAATTAATTTACGTCATTACAGTGGAAAAATAATGGTCAATTCAAATCATTAATGGCATGTATTTACACAGAAGCAAAAAAATGGCGTTCTGATCTCTGTCATTATAATGGCAAAGATTGAGAAAATTCATATTTTACTGTGTACTGTCATTATTGGCAAAATGCTGTCACTGTGCATTTACATGGCTTCATTTTAATAACAGTATTTAATGCCAGTTAGCTCTGTCATTTATTTTATGACAAATATTATGGCACATTCTTAATTCATTTTTACACATGATCGTGTAAATGATTATGTCATTAATGGCATGAAAATGGAAGAATTTTTGACATTTTTCCACAAGTGTCAATCCGGCACTTGTTGCAATCGGAAAGTGGAGGTTTTTAAGTGTAGTAAGAATCTCACACACCTATGAGCACGCGTTTTTCGGTCCTCATAGAGCCTGATACAGGTTTTGCACCTACCCACGGGAAAAAAAACTCATGTGGGCCAAAACTCTAGAAGGAAGTGGGTCAAAAATCATAGTTTTTTTTAAGAAAGTGGGTCAAAAGTCCATACTTTCGTCAAACAAACAACTTATTTCAATATTTGAAGACAAAAAATTAATGAATATTAATCAAAAAAAGGCACACAAAAAATTATGAATTCATTGCTATAGGGTCAAAAATATTTACAAAAACTTTTAGGGAAAATTCGTCAAGCTTTTCCCCATTGCTTGCTCAAAATCCAATGTAAATGAAGGTGGACGAAATTTCAAGAAATTGGCTTCAAAGTATTGAAAAGGGTGAGTATTTGCTTTTTCATACATTTGGCTCATTAGCAAGAAGAGGAAAGGATAAACCTTTAATACAATTTTTGGATATATAGGATAAACCCAAAGCGTCTTTAAATCCAGGTTCTTTAAATCCAAAAGAAACATCGTATACACCCAACCTTGCACCCATCCCAAATCATATAGTGAATCTATGCAGGGGGGTTGCAGGTTGCAGCTAGCACTGTATTTATGCAAGGCGAGTTTAAATAACGGGTGATTTTTTAGCTGGTTTGGTTTTGGCAACACTGGTTTTGACAGCTGACGTGTGTTTAGTACCTTGTGTCACTGTCAAACAGCTTCAGTTTGGTTTGCAATTTAACCATGGATCGTCTTACAAATGAACAACGCTTGCAAATTATTGAATTTTACTATCAAAATTCGTGCTCGGAGGATCCGCTTTTTTATCGAAAAATTGTGTTAAGCGATGAGGCTCATTTTTGGTTGAATGGGTACGTAAATAAGCATAATTGCCACATTTGGAGTGAAGATCAGCCAGAAGCATTGCAACAGCTACCAATGCATCCCGAAAAAGCCACTGTTTGGTGCGGTTTATGGGCCGGCGGCATTATTGGGCCATATTTCTTCAAAGATGATGCGAATCGCAGCGTTACTGTCAATGGTGAACGCTACCGAGCGATGATAACAAACTTTTTTTTGCCCGAAATGGAAGTTCTTGACTTGCATGATATGTGGTTTCAACAAGACGGTGCCACATGCCACACAGCACGCGAAACAATGGCGCAATTGCGAGGCGAGTTTGGTGAACAGTTAATTTTACGTTTCGGGCCGGTCAATTGGCCGCCTAGATCGTGCGATTCGACACCATTAGATTATTTTTTGTGGGGGTATGTCAAGGCTAATGTCTATAGGGACAAGCCCGCTTCGATTGACGCACTGGAAGCCAACATCCATGCATTCATTCGTGAGATACCGGCCGATATGTGTGAAAGAGTATGCCAAAATTGGACTCAGCGGATGGGCTACCTGAGACGCAGCCGCGGTCAACATTTGCATGAAATTATCTTAAAACATTAAATTGCAAGATTCAAACTATCGATTCAAATAAATATTTCATTCATTTTTTTTTTTTTTTTTTTTTTAAAGTTCTAAACCTCTTAAAAAATCACCCGTTATAAGATCTCGAAAGAGCAGTCCATTTTCACTATTGTAGGTGTGAGATTGGGTGAAATGCAAAGTTTCTTTTACATTTAAACAATCTGGATTTTAAGAAACTTTAATTTATCCTATAACATCCAACAATAATATTTACTGTGTTATTTCATATATCATTATGGATTTTTGGCTCATCTAAGTGGTCCAAAATTCCATAAAAGATAGGCCAGTAGCGCATAAGAATTTTTCTGGACTTTTGGCCCACTTAGGTGGGTTATAACTTCATAATGCATTTATGAACTTTTAACCCGACCAAGTGAGCCAAAAGGCCATTATGGACTTTTGGCTTATGGACTTTTAACCCTGCGCCGGTTTTGTGGCTAACATTAAAAAACGGATCACTGTGCGCTGGCGTGCGTTACGTATCACACATCTCACGCCGTATCGGAAATTCTGCATAAAAGATTTGAAGGCATGGCCAAGGTCATCTCACGTGGGAGTAGTTTGAACTGGTTACCACGATCGTGCGACTTGACCCCGTTAGGCTTTTTCTTGTAGAGTTTTCTGAAGACGTTGATCGATGCAAATAAGCCACAAACCACAACGGCTCAATACTTATCTAACGCATGTCATCCGTCAAATTAAGTCTGATGTTTTCGCAAGAATCATGGAAAATTGGACATTTTGGATGCTGCCTACCGTATGAAAAAATGTCAGGTCCTTTATAAGGACCACCCTAATGTAAATATGGATATATTTTCAATTTAGTCACCAAAATTGGCCATCGTTATTCATATTTTAAACAATTTTAAACAACCTACATATATGTATATCCAAGTGCTTTATGTTGGTATAATATAGGAACTACCTATGGTGTAGCTCGAAAACCTTTTTGTCTCAAAACGAGTTATTTTATACAATATTTTGCATTCAAACATACTATATCAAGCGATTAAATTCAAAACAATATAGGTACACCCGACCACACAATTATAATCAACCGAATTCAGGCCTAATTCACCCAGCTGTCATTCGACTGCAATAAATTTATCTTATGAACTCCCTTATTGTTTTCCAGAGCCACAGCACAGAGAGCTTGTGCATAACAAAGGATAGCTATACATAGAAAAATGTTCGTCCTTGCCGCTAATTTCTTAACTTCTTATCCATTAATTATTTCCCTTTTAATCGAATTAAATTCGCATTTTTTCAATTCAAGGGTGGTTTATATTTTTTTTTATGATTTTGCCTTAAGGGCGGACTCATCGAAAAGTCGATTGGAACCTTTTTTTTTCAAGTGAGCACAAGGTAATTACAATTTAGGGCATTTGCATTTTCTTTCGATTGTCCTTTTTTTTTACTACAAAATCGACGAGGCTTGGCTAAGAGGTTTTTGTATGTAGGTATTTGCCTTGTTTCTTCTTCATTAGATGCTTAATATGCCTGTCTTAAAAGCCTATGGGTGTGTGTGTATGAGTGGGTCTGATGTAAATATTCTTCCTTTTTGCGAATTACCTACTTCTTGTTCTTCTTCTGCAGCTCGCCTAGTTTTATTTATGCTTCGTTTTTGTTATTTTTTTTTTTTGTTTGAATGGGACAACGCCATTCATCTATCTTTGCACTGGTTGCCCAATGCTGGTCGAGAGCAAACGGCAAAATCGTAAGGGTTGGTTCGGATCGGTATGGTTAGGTTGCTGTTGCTGGGATTCTTCTCTATGGTTTTCTTTCATTATTTTCCATGGGAGTTAGTACTTACCCTTCATTTTGTTCGCAACCAAACGTACCTCACTCTGCCATTACTCTCCTCTGGTGGCGGTGGTGGCGGCGGCGGTGATGGCGAGGCTATACCTAGTATTTTCCATTGCTGATGATTCTACTACTTCTGCTGCTTCAGTTTGATATTGCTGCTCTGCCTTCTACCAGGATTTAACTCTCTCTCTCTCGACCGCCATCATACCACTTGAAATTTATTTCGCACACCACCAATTCAGGGTCGGTGGCAATAAATCAAGGCTGCAGCAGCACAGAACATCCCGGGCATAAAGTGTAGCAAGTTTTTCGCGCGAGCTGCTGTTTTGTGACTAACTGTGTGTCTACCCTAGGAAGATAGATGGAAATACACTAAACGAACATATACACACGCACTCATAGAACAGTCGACTCTTGCATAGTGTTCCAATGTGGTAAGGGTAGTAGATATATCACTGAGAGTCAAACTGCTGCCACACTGGTACCACCGATGCTGTTGTTGCTACTGATGCTGCTAGTTGCTGTTTTTGCTTCCATTTTTAGTGCTTATATAGTTTATGGGGGAGTGGGAGGTTTGGAGTAATTCAATAGCAACCCATCTCCATCATCATGTTTCGGAAAATCCACCCTTATCAAAGCACAGTGTACATAAAATTGCTGACTATGCAATCTCTAATAGACAACATTTTTTTTTTGGGTAACAGTTAAAAAAAAACTACAAAACAGTTTTTTTTAAATACAATGTACGTGTACTTACCTTTCCTATGATAGAAACAAATGTATGTAGCTACCTCAAATACACAAAAATTACTAATAAAAATATTTAATTCTAATTCATTTGAATATCTAAAATAAATATTATACCTAGTCACCAGATTTTTGCGATATCTTGTATAAATAATTTAAATACAGAGGCGGCAGGAGGCGTGTGCGGTGTGTGCCACTGCACATGGCCCCACGCTTCAAGGGGCCCACAAGGCCTTGAAAGGTATTCGCATTTGAAGATAAATATTTTTTTTATTTCGGCAAGATATTTTTTTTAACTTTCAAGTAATAGACAGCCATTTGTAAATTTCATTTACAAAAATATTTTTTTTTTTTTAGAATTCATATGGCATTCCTTTTTATTCAGCTCAACAAACGTGATTCAAATTTTGATCTGTGGTTCATCGATTTTGGCAAGTGAACTTATGTTCAACGGTAGCTTAAGCATGTTTAGCTATTTTCACATCCTTGAAACTTGAACCGTGATTAATCCCCGGTTAATCCGCCAAAATCGTTTTAGGACAAGTTTTATATTTTTTAAAGTACTTCCAAGAAAGTATGAAATTAAAATTTAAATTGAACAAAACTCGGAGTGGTTTAAGAACTTCTTGATCATTTGAAAGGTCCCGAAATAAAAACTTAATTCCAATCGGGTTGATTCCAAGAAAAAATGAGTTTTAGTTTATAACTAAAAAAGTTCTTAATTTAAAAGAAAAAAACAAATTATTTTGTCAACCTAAAAGTACTTAATTAGCAAACTTATAGCATATAATAATTTTTTTTTTCAAAAGGACCTTTAACGTTAGAGCCAAATTTCAATATTTTTTTTGAAAATTTCTTTTGAAGATCCGGAAAAGATTTTTAAAATATTATGTACTTTAAAAATAAAATAATTTAGTGTTTGAAATGCAATAAGTTTTGACAGGACCTAACTGAAAGTATTTAGAATATTGGATTTTTTTTTTTCCTTTTTAATAGTTAAGCTGACATATTGCTAGGTCTTGGCACAAGTTTTCTTTTTTAGTTTCGTTTTGACCAATTTTTGAAGCAAAAAAGAAAACATTTTGTAAAAAAGTGTCTGCCATTTTTGAGTTTTCAAAGCCGTTTCTACTACAAATAAAAATCAACGGGAGGTCATATTTAGTTAAGTTTTTTTTTAAAGTGAGCTTAAGTCGTTTTTCCCCTGGGCATCATGGTTTCTTATTTTTATTCTGGAAGGAATACTCGCGATACCGATTGAGTAAAATATTAAGAGAGTTATGAGACGTATAATGATACATGTCCTTAAGCCTTGTAGTTATATACAATGTATACCGGGTGTCCACCGTAATGGTGTACAAAACAGCTGAACAGCAGATTCTGACAGGACATGAACGTTTGTAACGGGTGATTTTTTAGCTGGTTTGGTTTTGGCAACACTGGTTTTGACAGCTGACGTGTGTTTAGTACCTTGTGTCACTGTCAAACAGCTTCAGTTTGGTTTGCAATTTAACCATGGATCGTCTTACAATGAACCACAAAATCTTAAATGATATAAAAACTTTGACAGAAATTTTCAAAAACTCTATAAGTATATAATAATTGTTTTTGTTCTAATTCAACTACTTTTTTGTAAAATTTTGTACTATAATTTGTTTGGAAATAATTCTCCTGTAATATCAATTTTTTTCTAATATTTAAAAGATACCCTTAATATTTTTTACAATCAAAAAAACCTTAGACTCACAGTGCATATATTATTATAGAAATAATATCATAAAAGTTTTTGAATTTTATTCCATTTTGCGCTTATCGAAATTATTAGTGTCAAATGGCCAATATTTGTTGTTTTGTTTGCGTGTAATTTCGTCTTCACATTCACAGCCATTTTTAATTTGTTGTTATATGTACGTGTGCTTAAGTCCTCAAGTTAGCTACAACTTTTGACTTGCGGCAATTCTAGTTTTGACAACCTGAGCAGTAGATAATATTACCTTAAATTTATGTACTGTGTACTTGGTAGCTCCTTGGATCTTACATGTAACGGGTGATTTTTTAGCTGGTTTGGTTTTGGCAACACTGGTTTTGACAGCTGACGTGTGTTTAGTACCTTGTGTCACTGTCAAACAGCTTCTGTTTGGTTTGCAATTTAGCCATGGATCGTCTTACAAATGAACAACGCTTGCAAATTATTGAATTTTACTATCAAAATTCGTGCTCGGTTCGAAATGTTCATCGCGCGCTGCTTCCATTTTATGGTCGGCATTCTCGACCTTCTGAGCAGTCTATTCGGAATATTGTGACCAAATTTCGCACCAAATTTACTTTATTGGACATTAAACCACCAACACGTTTACGTACTGTGCGTAGTGAAGAAAATATATCAGCTAGTTTGACAGAAGACCGCGAAATGTCGATTCGACGCCGTTCCCAGCAGTTAGGCCTTTGTTACAGCACTACGTGGAAAATTTTGCGGAAGGATTTGGGCGTAAAGCCTTTTAAGATACAGCTGGTGCAAGAACTAAAGCCAGCCGACCTACCACAACGCCGAATTTTTGGTGAATGGGCTCTTGGAAGGCTGGCCGAGGATCCGCTTTTTTATCGAAAAATTGTGTTCAGCGATGAGGCTCATTTTTGGTTGAATGGGTACGTAAATAAGCATAATTGCCGCATTTGGATTGAAGATCAGCCAGAAGCATTGCAACAGCTACCAATGCATCCCGAAAAAGCCACTGTTTGGTGCGGTTTATGGGCCGGCGGCATTATTCGGCCATATTTCTTCAAAGATGATGCGAATCGCAGCGTTAGAACATTTGCATGAAATCAAACATTTGCATGAAATTATCTTTAAACATTAAATTGCAGGGTTCAAACTATCGATTCAAATAAATATTTCATTCATTTTTTCGAATTTTTTTGTGTTTTTTTTTTAAAGTTCTAAACCTCTTAAAAAATCACCCGTTACATCTTCAATATCTACTATTTAAACAAAAATAAAAAAAAAGAAAAAACACACAGAAAATCGGTTGTAATGGTGTATTTTGGGTTGTTTCTGCGTTTAAACACATAATTAAATGCGGAAACAACACAAAATACGCCGAAACAACCGATTTCCGGTTTGTTGTCGTTTAAATGGTATGGCCGAAAGAAAATCCAACATATGCACTGATACATTCAAGAAAAAATGTATACATCCACATTTCGTTCATTCATTCCTTAGTAATAGAAACAATAGATTCATACACACATTCCTCATTTTACGTGTAATTGAAACTTAAGGATTTAATGCAGACTAAAATGCTTTTTAAGCTTAAAACCACACATGTACCGCAACTGGATTTCAAAAACAATGGTGGTTTGCTGTACGCTGTACCATGTTTTATCAAAACCACTGACCTTACATAACAGTTCGGTGCAGTCAATTAGAACATTTCATTTTTATGGTCTTCATTGGTATGCATATAACAGAATATGAACAAAGTTAGAAAAATAAAGTTTTGTTTTTAAGTGGAGTGACTGAATACCTAAAATTCAATTAAATTGCAACAATAAGACAAAAAATGGCTTCATCATCAGTGCTGCCACTCTACTCCTTTAACAGTAGTGTAACTTGTTTTTTTTTTCTTTTGTTATTGTCGGCTTGATTTCCTGTGGAGTTAATTTTTCATGAATAGAATATTATTTTATTTTTATCTTTTAGTATATGTTATTAGATCTACTCTGGCATATTGCAATCTACTGCCCTTTTTTTCATATATATAGCGCTCAAACATCTTTTATTGGTTGGCAGCGCTGTTCGTCATTGGTTATTCATAAGAGGATATAATACCTATATATAAATTTATTTTTAATCTTAATTGTGAAACGACTTATTACTCAAAATCAATTTACTTTGAAATATCCTTCTTAATTCATCTAAAGAACAATCTTACAGTGTTAAAAATTTTAAAGGCAGTCAAAAAGCATGGTTATGAGAGTGGTTCGATATTTTTGTTGTTGGATAAAGTCTAACTAAGTGAATTGCAGTGTACTAGAAAAAATGCTGTACGTTTGAAAGATTTTGCACAATCAAACGCAAAATAGTAATGTTGAATTTCATTCAACAAACTATCTATTACAATGGGCCAAAAAGTAGAGGAAACAGATTAAGCATGACACGATGCAGTGTCAGTTGTTTAGCTTTAGCTCCATAGCCCTCCATACACATAGAGAATGTTGACTACCCTTAGAGTAAAATATGTAACTGACTATGGACCTTCTTTCGAATGTTTTCGACTGAAAAGGCTCTAGGATTCTTTAAAACTATTCAACCAAATTCACTGCAGTGCATCTAGCAGTAACTTTCAACACAAAAACAACAACAACAACAACAAAAAACAATAGTCCCTCCCGAATCCGACCACTCAAGCATCCTATTCACATGTAAATTCACTCAGCCGACCTCTGTTCCGTTTTAACGAATTATTGCACAATGAAAAAAGGACACTGTGAAATCAGAATATACAGCACACAGAAAGAGAGACAAAGACTTAAAAATGGAATCATATTTTAATAATAATAATTATTATTATTGTTTAATGTGAAAAATATGCGCAGTGAATTATTTTGTGAATAAATCTTTCTGCGGTTTTCACACTCGCAACTCATCGCTTGGTTAAGGTTGAGTGCACGCTAGAATCGCGTTTTGGGTGTCGTCTGGGTTTGGTGAAAGGATAATATGTGTGCGAACAGGAGATAGGCCCAGAAACAGGGAGGTCATATTACGCGGGCCAACAGACTTTCAGAAACCATACCATCATCGCTTCAAAAGCTAGTCGTGCATATTTTAACGCAATTACGTATTTGTTCGTTTGGTTTATTTTTCTTTTATTTTGTAGATATAGTAGTGTGTGTTGTGTCCTCGTGTCGCTTGTCATGGATTCCATAGATCCTGGGAAAAGGGATCGGCAATGTAGGACCAACGCAATATGTAGGGTGGCGTGGAAGTTGCTGTCGTATTTTTTTTTTATATACATAGAAGGCCCGTCGTCATCGTGTTAAAAGTTGAAAGTCAACGAAAAGGGGTGATTTGTTGGGAAGAGTTTATTATACAGAAGGAGTATAATATTATTTTGGGTGCGAAAAAGATTGTAAATTATATCACCTAAATATGAGTGAAAAATTACTCAGTAGGTTATAATCGTTCATATACATGTATGTAGGTATTCTATATAAGATAAGCTGATGCTGATGATGTTTGCAGCAAGGGTTGAAAAATGATTTATTTGCATCGTGTTCACCATTTTCTTTTTTTTGTGTTGACGATATCTATAAATCTATATTATCTCATTGAAATCAAATCAGTCGGAATTAAAATCATACAAACCTGTATAAAAATAGTTTTTGTCAATGTGATTATTAAAAATTTGATTAACTGAAACAAAATGAATGTGTTTATAAGTACAAGAGTATAAAAGCTTTAAAAATGAGACTTAAGAATAAACTTTAATTACACTTCATTGGATATAGGTATTGAATGTTTCGTATTATTAAAAATTGATTCATAACTCGCAGTCATCACCATAATTTCAAAATAAAGAGACTTTCATCCAACTTTTGAACTCAGATTCGGAAATTGGAACTCATAAAGGCTTTTTCAACAGGGACGCTACAAAAGTAAAGCAACAGGGACAGCAAACGACGCCATATTTCTTGTCGCTCTTTTGACATTTCTCTTCAGTAAGTTTGCCATTTTATGATGGAAAGATATACGAGCCAACAGCGAGTCGAAATTATTAAAATTTACCACCGAAATTCGGAGTCAGTGGCCTCAACGTTAAGACCGCTACGTCCAATTTATGGTTGTCATATTCGTCCTAGGAGATCAATAATTGAGCGTCTAGTGGAAAAATTTGAATCCACAGGCACAGTACAAAATGTTCCCGTGCCAGTGAGACAAAGAAGTGCCCGTAGTGTCAAGAATATGGCTGCCGGTGAGGCTTCAGTTGCAGAAAGCCCAAATGTGTCTCTCACACGTCGTTCTCAAGCATTGGGCATCTCTGTGACGTCGTTGTGGCGCATTTTGCGAAAAGATCTTCGCCAACATCCTTACAAGATTAAATTGACGCAAGAACTGAAGCCGATTGACCACCAGAAGCGTCGTAGGTTGGTGAATTGGGCTGAGCAACAACTTGAAAATGATTCGGATTTTCATCGAAAAATCATCTTCAGCGATGAGACTCATTTCTGGCTGAATGGCTTCGTGAATAAACAAAATATGCGGTATTGGTCAGGCAGCAATCTACACGAACTACATGAGTCATTACATCCCGAAAAAGTTACGGTTTGGTGTAGTTTATGGGCCGGTGGCGCCAGTACATTGGGCCGTACTTCTTTCGTGATGATCAAGACCGACACGTTACTGTGAATGGGGATCACTACCGTTCAATGATAACCGAATATTTTTGGCCCCAATTGGATGATATGGAGTTGGAGGACATGTGGTTCCAACAGGACGGTTCTACAAGCCACACAGCGAATGTCACAATCAATTTATTGGAAACCAAGCTTGGAGAACGTGTTATCTCACGAAATGGTGAAGTCGGTTGGCCGCCTCGGTCGTGCGATTTGACGCCGTTAGACTATTTCCTGTGGGACTACGTCAAGTCTATAGTCTATGCCAACAAGCCAGTGACGATTGATGAACTTCGTACGAGTACCGAACGTGAAATTGCAGCAGTATCGGCCGATTTATGCTTGAAGACCGTCGAAAATTGGGTTCAGCGTCTGGACTTCTGCAAGCGTGCCCGTGGTGGCCATGCAAAAGAAATCGAGTTCTATACATAATGGCGTCAAATGTACTTTCACAGGAACAAAGAATTTCATTGGTATCCAAAACCGTTTGTGTTTTATTTAAAAAAAACTTTTATAGCGCTCTTATTGAAAAACCCGATATAAAAAAAGAATAAACAAGTTGGTCTCACAATTTTGTCTGTCTGTCCATTGACCTACAGACTAAACGGGTGAATTGATTTTCTTAAAAAAAAAAACAGCGTTTTAAAGTCAATTATTTTTTTTTTTATTTTTCAGGAATCGAAATTAGCGGTACGAACCTACAATCGATAAAATTGTAAGTTTTAGGTACATAATCGTGTTTTTCTCAATAACAGGTTAAAAAATTATCTAAGAATAAATCAATAAATAATTTTGAGTAAATGCTACACCCAGAAAAAAAAGTGTGGTAAATAATTAACCTGGACCCTATTAAATTTACATGGTGCATTATCTTATATGCAGTTACAGACGTCTCAGGAATTTACCTGATTTTAATAACCTTATATTAAGTGCTAAACCAACCTGGTTGCCAATATTACCATATTCAAGTTGATTTAAGAAGATGACATGTTATTTTAACACTTAATTCTGGTAAACAAGAAATTTTGCAAGAATATAGCGCTAATTTTAACTAAGATTGGATTTCTTAACTCTGTTTGTTATGAATTTCTATTTTACCACCGATAAGGTTGTATTAATATTTTTATACTTACAATGTTTACCTCTTTAATTTAACCGGGCCTCATATTAAAAAAACACTCTGCCAGTTCATTTCAACGTGACAACGTTAAAGCATATACAAACACATGCCATCCGAACAAAATCAGTTTCAAGTTATTGATATTTAGCACAAGTTTTTTATGCAGCAAAGTGGCCCAGGGGATGCGTGCTATCTCTATGTGTGAGAGGTTCCAAGTTCAAAACTAAGTAACTATCACAAGGTATTTTTTAAAATAAAATAGTATCTATGCGAATACATAATAATAAATTTCTATACCTTTAGAATAATGCAAAATTAATTGGACGGTATGCAGCGTTAGCGATAGGACCTAGACGCATTTATCCAAGACATAATAATAACCGGATACAGGGTTGATTCAACATTGAATCATGTTAAGTTAACTAGATCCTCATGTTAAATTTACAGGTCGTTGACTAAAATAATCATGTTTTTTAACTTGATTTTCATGTAAAGTTAACTTGATTTACAGGTAAAATTAGCAAGATTCTCAGGTAAAAATTACAGTTTTCTTTTTTAAGGCAGTGTTAAATTTATCTGAAACCAACGTTGATTTAACACAACATTCAAATCAGGTGTATGGTTAAGCAGGTAACCTGATCTACCAAGTTAAAAATAACAACCTGAAAATCAGGTTTAATAAACCAGAAATTGGTAAGTTATACCTGCTTTTTTCTCTGAGTGTATATTTGTCTGAAAAACTATTTTCCAAAGGACCATTTTTTGATATATGAGAGTGGTTAAGCTGCATTTTTTTTTTAATTTTTTGTTAATTGAAATGTAACATTGACCTCGCATTTTGGGTAGGATAAAGTTTTTTTCTTTTGATGTGTAGGGGGGTTCAGTGTGAGTATAAAACCCGATTTTTGAGGTTGAAAGCCTCCCCATTTTCCCGCCATCTTATCTAAGGGGGTGAGCCACCCCGGGTGGCAAATAACTTCCACGATATCTTGACAACCGTTAGATTAACGAAAACAAAATTAAACTTTTTTGATCGCAAATTAAATTATAAAAATTAAACTGTCCAAAATTTATGTTAACATACTTTTTTCCGTAAAATTGAAAATAAAGAAGTTGCAGAGATGTAAATAAATAAACGTTTTACAGAAAAAAAGGGTTATGACATTTTTTTTTTTTTTTTAAGAAAACAAACAAAATAGACGAATATGTTCGTCTATTTTTATTTCCAACTTCAATGTTCTCAATTTAATTTTCTACCAAAAAAACTTGAAAGCAACCCTTTTTCAAAATGGTGGCCAAATGGGGAGGATTTCAACCCTGAAAATCAGGTGTTATTTTCACACTGAATCCCCCGGCCAAAATGTTTGTAACAATTCAATGGACTAAGAAGTTTCTAAAAAAATGGCCGGTATTGTTAAGGTACCGAAATTTTCCAAAAAAATTTGTTTGATTTTCAAAAATATATATGGACGTATGTACACCTAGAAAAAAATTGAGCTCATTAATATTTAAATCAAACTCAAACACATATGATTTGGCATGGAATCGATTTCAATTTAATTTAAGTAGAATCGGATTAATTCATCGTTGAAACGATTTGAACATGATTTTATTCAAATTTACTATGCTTTCTATTATTTAACATGAAGATATTTCTGTTTAATTTAATGAACTTCATTTGATTTTGCTTCAAACAGAATCATACGAGTATTAATCTCCTTAAATCTTTTCGTGTTTGAGTCGAGGATGTTTTTTGTTTATAAATCAAAAGATTTCAATGTTAGTTTTTCCAGATAGATGCAAGCTTCTTTTAACTAAATAATTTTTTTTAACTATTTATAATGACGGTATCGATGGTGAAAAGTCACTTTCCGCAAATTTTAAAAGTAAGTTCCCTTACACCACACCTTTCAATGTTTTATCTGGTTTTACAATTGATACTTTTTAATTTAAAATGCATTTTATTCTCATTTGCTTGAAAATTTTTTTCCGCATTTAGTGAGTTTAACTTTTGGACCGATGATATTACGGTGGCACTAATTTTGAAACTATTTGAATATCTTTTTATTTTCTGACCGGACGTTTTTGCAAATATCTTAGATGCTTAACGTCTATATTACTTTGACTTCAATTCAAATTAATTCGAGTTAAAATTTAACATTTTTTCTGTTCCATCTCTTTCTTTTCTTAATATTTTAATTGCATTCATATTTGAAACAAACCCGTGCATGTTGATTTTATGTTAAAAATTTTTAAGTGAGTAAAATAATTTAAAATGGCTTTCAAAAATCAATCTCAGATAGGCTTGAATTCACGAAAAAATTTCATGTAGCCTCCAATGTAATGGTTAAATATAAATTTATTTGATAAATAGATTTAACCCAAAATAAAAAAAAAATTTAATCTGAGTAGAAAAGAGGTAGATTTAAATCAATGCAATTTACACTAGTTTAAAAATAAAGTTACACCTCACGTTCATAGTTCAGTTTTCTCAGTGTTCCTAACTATTTCAATTTTTTTTAAACTTAATATTTTGACAACGACATACAAACTTGGTGTCTAATTGTTTTCTAACACCCTTTCGAATATTTTTTTAATTTTTTTTTTTTTAATTTTTTGAAAAAAAATATTAAGAAACCGTTAGTGAAAATATTTTTTTTCAAAAAGGGCTCAATTAAATAAAATATTTTTGTACACCAAAATAAATGTGATCTACGAGTACTTTGGAATGAAACAAAATTTATAAAATGTATTTAACTATGAAGTGAAAACTACATGTAAATAAATATTTTTAAATTTTCTAATAAATTGCACTGACCTATTAAAAAGTTTGTCACGTTAAATTAAAAAATCGAAATTAAAAATTTAAAAAACTGACAATTCAATTCAATAGCAAATTAGGTAAGTTTTATTAAGAATTTTGATGGGATATTTTGTTTGCATGTGCCTATTGAGATATTGTTTTACTTAAGGAATAGTTTTTTCATTGATCGCAGCTTCAGTACAAAATCACGCACTCAACACCATAAAAGATATCGAAAGAGAAAATAAAAAAAAAGAAAAAGGGAGGAGGTACTTCTACTAAGAAAAAGCTTAGCCAATAAAGCCAATACTCTGTTATATAAGCAAGATTTCAAATCAGGTGAATCTATGCATAGTTTAAAAAGAAAACAAATTTTAAACTCAAAATTTTCTAAAAAAAAACAAAAAACCAAGTTTAAAGTGCAATTATTCAAAACTGGTAAACTATATATTATTTCTTTTTCTCTAATTCGTACATAGCTCCAATTAATTCTTAATCAAAAACTGAAAACTAGATGATTTTATGTCTTCTTGTTTTTTGAGAAAATTGAAAACTACTTGTCTTTATGCTTTTTTTTTAGCTAATTTTGAGTTTAAAATTTGTTTTTTCAAAAGCTATGCATAGATTTCACTTGATTCAAAAATAAGCTAATAGAACAGAGTATTGACTTTAAAAAAAGGTATAAAACATAGTTTTCATTTTACCGTTATTTTTAATATATTTTTTTTATTTTTATAAAATTGACCCTCCCGCCTACTATTTCGTAAGAATTGATTTTCTTGTAAGAAAGTATTAAAATATCACTACCGTGGCGTTTCTTCTTTTCACATGTAAAATCTGGTGTAAAAAAGTGTCCACATGCAGTGCGACCATTTCCATCATTAAATTTCGTTAGAATAACAATCATTATGGCATTAAAAAAGTTTAAGAAATTTAACATTTTTTTTGTAAATTTTGCAGAGAAACGTCCAGGTATCTCTGAATTATGAGTAATGTTATATTTTTAATTTTTCCTTATCTATATATAAATTAAAAAGTTTTCGTCAAAAAGATAATGCATCAAATAATTATTTTTATATTCATTGGACCTTATGTATGCTGTCGCGGTAAATTTTACCACAACACGTTTCAGCTTCTCATTCCTTTCTTTTTTACACTAGCCCCCTCCTTTTCTTGTTGCGGCTCCAAAATGCTAGCAGACTTCAGTGCGAACCTGGTCCATCAGCCAGAGGCCTGCTCCTAAAGCATCTTGGAAAAACAACTCCAACAGGTTTCCGAAGAATGATCGTGTGACAGGTGGTCCACGACGGATGGTCCTTGCCCAACGATATGTGTGTGACAGGTGGTCCACACCAACGATGACATGCGACAGATGGTCCATTGTCCAACGATGACATGCGACAGGTAGTCCATTGTCCAACGAAATGTGTGACAGACGGTCCACATACATGTCTATACTGACAGATATGACATTACTGGCAACGCCAGTCAATATTCCACGAATGGCCGCGGGCCCAACCTAGTGTGTCGTTGTAGGTAAAGAAAGATGATTTTGCTAGGTGATTCCCCAATTCCCCAAATCTGCACGAAGGTCTACGGTGTTAGGGAAATGTTAACTTCGCGTAAGAAATCGAATTCTTCCTCACCATTTAAGATTGAAAAATGGTGGAAGTGCATTCGTTAAAGATATTTTTGTCGGTCTTAGTCTGGTTCGGTTGGGACGGGGACTTTGATCGTGTAATATTTGATTTTTCTTTTACTTTTTTTGTGTGGCATAATAAGATGGAGGTGGTCTAGATGCATTCATTGAGCTACTTCCCATTGTGAAGGATCCCTTTCACTAGGGATACGTAAAATGAGAGAGTGGATTGGGGTCAACAAGGGGGCAGGCTTCCAGCCAATAGGTGAAGGTGCATAAAACTCGTGGGTGCGAAAGAGAGGTCGACAATTGGAGAGTGCTAAAAAGAATGCAAAAAGCCGCCATTATGACACTTTTTGGTCAGAATCTGTAGAAGGCAGATCGTTTTAAAAAAGTTTAAGAAGGAAAAATCAAATCCGAATCATATTGCGTTTGATTTCAAAGATTGTGAGATTTTCTTAAAAAGGTATAACGAAGTAAAAACGTGAGGGCAATTCTGAATAGTGTTGTGAGGAGTTAAATATCTCTGAACGGAGTGACTTCAGGAGTCAGGGCCAGGGAACTCAGGGAAAATTCGATTTCGTTTGGAGCACATAAAAAGCTAAGTATTATTTTGAAAATTGTCTTACTTGAATTCGTTGTAGTTTCACTTGCCAGATTGGGCAAAATAATTATTCCGTTGGGCCTTCGTTTTTGCCTAATTGTTTTTCGGAAATACGGGACTTCTAAAACCCCATTTTCTTTTTTTTTTTGCTTTGTTCAGGAATTTTTCCCAAAATCATCTATCTTCATCTTGCGTTTTGTGACACAATTATTGCTTTGATTTAACATTGAAATTGTTTCACTTATCTTCTACCTATATCTATAAAGGTTTCCCTAGTAAAATTTTTGACATTCCTTTTGGAAATTAAATCTTGTGTTGTGGTTTAATTTAGAAAAAGAATTACATTGTTTCAGGTTTTGGTAACTTTCACCATCGAAAAAACTTCCTGGCGCCCATTGAAGTACGCCCTGTACTTCCATCATTTAATTCAGTCTTTTATTGATACATCTTAACTCGATCAATAAAATCTTAATTTTTTTTCGAACCTACCCTTCGTTGAGCAAAACCGTTGGTAGCACCTTTAATTGCTGCCCAGTTTCTTTTTTATTGAACGCGACTCATTCTGACAGATCGTCACTTCGTTTTCTCTTTTCTTTCATTCTCGAAATTTACCCATCGCGACGCACACCGGTCTTTGTGCATTTTAATTATTTCGTTTTGTTTATTGAATAATTGGTGGATTCGAATATCCAAAGTCGCGGTTTTCAAGTATCGATAAATAAAGAGTAGTTAAACTTATAAAACTCGCGTTTCTCAAATAAAATTGCAACAATGCCACAAAGTTAGAATTTTTTAAATGCTATTTTGAGCAGCCGTCATAGACTCAAAACCTTTTGATATAAACTCCATGTGTGAAGATATTATTTGTATATTTTTATTTATAAAGAAAATATATTGGGTAAACCAACCCATCCTTATCTCATATTTCCGTCACGCTACCTAATCTAATGAAGGTATAAATAACCACCCTACCCCCAACACCATTGGCATTCTATAAAAATGAGAAATTTGTTGTTGGTAGCCATCACATTACATTGTGTGCTTCAGCTCTGATGCGTAATGCTGCACGCATAAGTCGTAGAGGTATATGAATCCGAAGAAAACAAAATTCTAATGAAAAAGAATTGCGGCAAAATCACTTGAAAAGAAGAGAAAAATAATATTAGCCAACGATCTAAAAGGCTCTGTATAAGAAAAATCATCGTTGGTCGGTATCGGTAGTGGGTCGACGTTCTTACGCGAATAAAAGGATCCTAGGATCTATATAAAAATGCGGGAGAGAAAAATGGTGAAATTCTTTGTCCTCTTATCTTTATGATTTGTGTGATTTTTTTTGGGGCGAAACCCTCATCAGTTCCGTTTCTTTCCAATCGCTTTATGTTATATTTCATACATGTTTGTGTATTGTTTGTGTGTGTATTGAGACTTTGGTAATTCTTCACCCTATTTCAAATTATATATCTTTCTTCGATCCACTCATATATGACCGGCAGAGAGACACAAAAAAAAGAAATCGAATATTTCACACATAAATATCTATCTATCTATCTATCTGCCACCACCCTTTCGAGATGTGTATACACAATTTATATGCTGTTTGAAAAAAGGACCCAACAATTTATTTATCCTTGGAACAACCCTTAATTTTCCTTCAATGCGTATTTTCTTTGGTATAATAGTCGTCAAAGGAAGCAGCTAGAGGAAGCTTTTACAACATGCCAATGTTTTCGACATGTTTTGCAGATTCTAGTAACGGTGGAGTGGCAGCGGTTGGGGGGCGGGTATGACAACGACGTTCCTCTATAATATTGGATGAAAAAGATACATTTTTCATTGATACAGCCCAAAAGTCTAATATAGGAAGATTTATGGTTTGACGTTGAGCATTTTTTTTTTTATATGAGAACTTTAATACTTTGTATATTTTGTACACGTACATACATACAAATATATATGAACATAGGTACCACTCATAATAAATAAAACATTATTCAACTAATTTGAAGAAGTAGGTAAGGCACTTCTCCTTTCATCAAGATGGCAGTAGAAGAATACCCTAGATGGAGTCAAAGATGGCGTCTATAGTTTCAGTCAGGTTGACTTACTAACTGAGCACCTTATACAGGCTACTACGACATATTCGAAGCTCAGACCCATTACGAGCTGTAAATCAGGCACGCAGCCTTTTGAGTTACATTAATAGTCCAGGTTGGGGGTGACTTTCTAGCTTTAATTGCAAAACAACAACAAGACGAACCTTCAAACGATAAATTACAACGAGCTTTGAATCTGCATGAAGAATGTTCTGTCTCTTTAAAGACCATGAGTAGCTTAAAAGTTGACATCACTGTAATCCGAGAAGTGCAATGGGATGGGCCGGATAATAAAAAATAAAAGATTGTGTGATATCAACTACGGTGCGATGACTGTTGCCGACAACAGAACGTCTTTTTCGATGTGGATTTGTCCTGAAAAACATACTTAGCAGTGCCCTAGCTTTGACATTAAAATTATCTTTTTATGAAAAGCTTTTAAGCTAAGATGCCCTTGGTGGCATAATTGGCAGATAAGGAGAGAACCTCCAATAATGAAATCAAACGCAGATATGACATCTCAATATTTACAAGGGACCTGGTAATATCCTGGTTAATCAACTACCAACCAGATCGACCGCACTGCGATTGACGGAAGGCATTTCTTCCGGATCAAGGATGTCCGAACGTTCTGAGGGGTCAATGTTGACTCCAAAGTTATGATATCCAGACCATGATGCATCAAAATCAAACCAGGAAAATACTACGTTGGACGGCTACAGTCTCAAGAAATTGCCAGGTCCTCATCAGATCGAGTATCTCGCTCCCTCTCTTAAATAGTCCTATGCCACCATTTACAAGCATCGAGAACCATTTAAATAATTTCCAAGAAGCTATTAAAGATGCCGACTCTAATGTGCTAGATCTCACACGACCACCACACCGAAACTCCTAGTTCCATTAAGTATACTGGCTAGTTCATGCAGCAACAGCAACATCAAGCACACAAAGTGGCTCTGCATAGAAGGACCAGACCTGCTCGAGAGATCTACGAGCAGAAGAGGAGAGAGGAGCACCGGCTTCTCAAAAGGAAAAGGAAAGGGTATGAGAAACCGACCATCGAAGAAATAGATTGATGCAATTACAGAAATGAAGTTCGGTATAGTTTCACTAAAAGGTAAAAATAACCTCCCAAGATTATAAGGCCTACAAGGACGATCAGGGGAATATCGTGATATAAATAAAGTCAGTGCTGAGGATAAGGAAAAATCATTTCTGAAAATTTTATTACAGCAATGACGAATCTACTTTTACTAGTTACTTTTATTGGTTACTTTTTGCTTATTACTTTACTCGTTTCTTTTATTAGTTACTTTTGTTTATTACTTTTACTCGTCACTTTTACACGTTTGTTTTACTAGTTATTTTTACTCGTTTCTTCCACTTGCTACTCTTATTCGTTACTTTTTCACGTTTCTTTTTTTTTACTTGAACTCGTTACTTTTGGAACATTTCTCAACATTTTATATCCACTTCTTGAATTTTTGTTCAAATCTGTATTGGGGTAATTTTAAAAGGATATTTCAAATTTGACTGAGTTAGTTTCTGTAATTCGTTAATACTTGATTTTAAATTTTGAAATTTGGGACCATGTTCTGACCTTAATTGTGAAGTGGAAAAAAATTTGTTTTGCCAATGTATTCAGCATCCCAAAATCAATAAGTGTACCAAATTTCATTAATTTGTATTACGAATTGGAGTTAAAAATTATTTTTGTCACCGAAATTCAACAAGCGGGCCACTGTGTGCTACATGAAGTGCTTGCTATTGAAATATCAAAATCATTTGGTCAACTCATAAGTGAAATGTTTTAGTAGGGGCGTGAGTGCACGATATGAGGGCATATCTGTCATTTTGACCTGGCGGGCTGAGCTTTAGTATACTAATAGTTCATGTCCTAACTTTACTTTAAAGAAGTGTTGCCAATTTGGAAGTACTGTCAGAAGAACGAGAAAAGAGTTGCCACTTGTTCCATACATTGGCCTATAAATCGAGAACCAGAGGTCGGACGATGACCAAAGAACTCTCGTTGGATTCAGTGCCCTTGTAACCATAGGACAACATTATTGATTTTCTCCCTCCCCTCTCTTTTTATGAAGAGGGTGGAAAAAAACTGTTTGAGAAGGGAAAATGAAAAACCAAAAAAAAAAGCCGAAGCAGAATGCAACCATCTACTTTGTATCTAAAGTTAATTAAAAACCTACTTTGGTTTTAAAAAAAGTCAGCTTCAAAGTACTGGGGAGGGGGAATATGAAAGTTTAACAAACTTAAATATTTATCTTGGTATAATCGAAGCATATGGAAATGGTTAAATGGTGTTTTTTAGTGCCCACTCCAAATAAATCTAAATTAACTCGATACAACCAACCACCTTAAAACCAGTTATAGTCTTTTCATAAATGATGACTGTATTTTAATTAAAACAAGTAAAATCCAATTAAATTTCAACAGTATAGTGATGAAACTTGGTCCTCATATTTAATTTGTCATAAGTGATAAGAATCAAGAAAGTCTACAAAACCAAAATTTACATATGTGCACTTGCTCCAAGGTATCTTGAGAATTGAGTGCACTGAAATAGTGGACCTTTGTGAACACAAGTAGATAAATTGAATGCATTCATGCAGACAGCAGACCTCTAGAGAGTAAAAAAACTGCGAGTTAAACTCTCAAGCTCTCGAAAGAAAAAACTGCAAGTGGACATGTCATGAACTAAGCTTAGGGTGCGTGTCCATTTGAAAGTACTTTCACTATAAAACTGTTAACTGTCAAGGCAACCATCCTGCAAGTTACAGAGGATGCCCAATTGCCAAAAAAATTCCAAGACACAAAAAGAAAAAACAAAACTTTGAACAAGCTAAGAAACCCAATAATCACAAAAGCAATAGTTGAAAGCAACAAAGTAGCTGTTGAAAACAAAACTAAAAATCAACCGCCAAAAGCAATTGCACTAAGCAAAAGTGATGAAAATAAATCCTATTCCCAGATTGTTAAAAATGTGCGGAAGAACGAAGAAACATCTATTAAAGAAATGCTTGAACTTATCCTGAAAAGGATTGACAAACAAGATTTAAACATAAAACAGCTAAGCGAAGAAGTCGCTCTTAAAAAACAATGATGGACAGAACACTTTGTTTGGTGTCCGAAACTCACCTCGCTATAGAACAAAATCTTGATAATAAATTACCTAACTATACGTGTTATCACGCTCCGCACCCAGCTGACAAAGCTAGGGGAGGATCAGCAATACTAATAAAAAAGTGCTTAACACACTATGAAGAGCCTAAGTTTACTAATGAAAACATGCAAGTAACAACAATTAGTATTGGTATAAAAAAGAAAGAGTTTAAGATAGCATCTATATACTGCCCTCCGAGGCACTCTCCAACTAAAGAAGACTATGCAGAACTCGTAAATTTGTTAGGACATAACTTCCTTGTTGGTGGCGACTTCAATGCTAAACACACCCAATGGGGATCTAGGCTCATAACAACGAAAGGCAAACGGCTATATCAAGCAGGCCGCAAATACAACTGCGAATTTTATTCTTCTGGCTCGCCAACATATTGGCCATCTGATTCTAACAAAATACCAGACCTTATAGACTTTTTCGTAGTAAAAGGTATTAAACGAAACCATATAAGTGTCGAAGGTAATTACGATTTATCGTCAGTAATATTATCACTGAGCGAAGCAGAAATAATAGAAAAAAGTAATCCTAAGCTCGTGAACAAAAGAACAAACTGGAACGAATTCAGAGATAAACTTGAAAGTCTTATAAACCTAAGATCCCCTATGCAAACAATTGAACAGATTGATCATGAAGTAGTACAATTTATTGCTGATGTGCAACAGGCTGCAGAAGAAAGTACTCCAACAATTTCGAACTCAAAAGAAAAATCTTGGAGAAAAGAAGAGCCCGAAAAAAATGGCAAGCTACGAGATTTCCAGGTGATAAGGCAGTTTTTAACCGTCTTAACAATGAACTAAAGAAAAGAATCTGTGAATTTAAAAGTGATTCACTTAGTAGATTCCTGAATAGACTGACGGCGGATGCTTCTACGGAATACTCCTTATGGAAAGCAGCTAAGCGCCTTAAAAGACCACAGGCACAAAACCCTCCAGTAAAATCTCAAGATGGTAAATGGATCGGAAACCCAAAACAAAAAGCTGATCTCTTCGCTGAACATCTCGCGAATGTTTTTAAGCCATTTCCAGCAAGCTCAGCTACAGATCCCTTACAGTTTGTTGATAGAAACGACGAATGAGAAATTCCTTTTGTCACGCTCAAAGAAGTAAGATAATATGTGTAAAATCACGAGGGTACTCTGCTCAGGTTTTGAAAGAAATGCCTTCTATAGCCTTCAAAAAACTCCAATTTATAATAAATGCATGCCTTAAACAAAGATATGTGCCACATCATTGGAAAAATGCAGAAGTCATTGTTATACCTAAACAAGGTAAGCCACCAACAGAAGTAACATCTTACAGACCTATATCGCTTATACCAATCATGGCAAAAGTTTTCGAAAAACTGCTTCTGAAAAGACTAAGCAGAATAATAGAAGAAAGAAGACTAATTCCGAGCCATCAGTTTGGATTTAGAAATAAACATTCCACAATAGACCAAGTGCATCGGATTACGGATGTTGTGGAAAAAGCACTTGAAGAAAAACAAGTATGCTCGGCTATATTCTTAGATGTTGCTCAAGCCTTTGACATGGTTTGGCACTTGGGACTTGAGTACAAACTGCAAAGGGATCTTCCCAGGCAGTACTACGAAATACTGAAATCCTACGTTACGAACCGACTCTTTAGAGTACGGTACGACCAAAATTACTCGGAACTAAAGAAAATTGAAGCCGGTGTACCACAAGGAAGTGTCCTAGGACCAACCCTGTATCTGTTATATACAAGGGATATTCCAGTGGACATCAACGCTATCATGGCCACCTTTGCTGATGATACTGCAATATTGGTGCCAGATAAATCCGTTACGAAGGCTACACAAAAACTGCAAAATGCAGTCGATAAAGTTAGTGATTGGACGCAAAAATGGCGAATCAAACTAAATGAAACAAAATCGACGCATATAAACTTTACAAACAAAAAAATAAACAATGTTCCAATTCTTATAAACAGTACAACACTACCTTACTCCAATACTGCCAAATACCTTGGAATGACTTTGGATGCAAAGCTTAAATGGAAGGAGCACATCAAAAAGAAAAAAGACGAACTAAACTTGAAGTACAGAAAAATGTACTGGTTACTAGGAAAGAACTCTGACCTATCTATCCAGAACAAACTAATGTTATATAAGCAAGTACTGAAACCCGTTTGGTAAGAGTCCCACACTACTTGGTACCGATTCTTACCGAGTGTCTTTTGAAGATTTCCATCGGATAAAAAAAAAAAAAACAAAATTATAAAACTCTCGAATAGCTGTCTTTCCCTGTCTTACTCTCGAGAGCTACTTTGCAGTCTTTTTACTCTTAAATGGACATTGGACAGGCACCATAACAGAGGAGTAAACACTAGATAGCTATCTGTGAGTCACGACTTAGTAGTGAAAGTGCTCTCAGATGGAAATGCACCTTAAGATTCATAGAATTTAGAGATTACGACTTGAGAGGTCCACGCAATACTCTATTGCAGTATTTTTCAAATTGTGAGTCGTGTCGCCATAGGGAGTCACCAAGATTTACTCGGGGGGTCGCGGTCGTAAGCCGGTTAGATAAAAGAGCAAAAGTCTTAAGTCCTGTACATGTACACTCAGGGTTATTATTAAAAATTCACATTTCGAAATGAAATAATTTCAACTAAAATTTCCACGAAATAAGGTTGGAAATTAAGTAAAAACTTGATGAACACACCCAATTGGAAACAGTTTGAAGATACCTAGAAAGAAAAATAACGGCCAGGTGAGATTCAAAAATGAAATGAGCTGTCAAATGAAACTACTAAATTTCAAATAAGAATACTTTTTCTGTGATTTTCGAAACTACCGCTTTTCAGTTCTAACCCCGAGACCACACGGACAAGTGTTGGCAATGAAGTTGCAATACATACACATTTGTTAACTAATACGTACATAACCAATCAACTTGCTCTTCAACTGGCAGGGAATTTTTGAAGCCAGTAGTGAAGCAAGTAGGGAGAAAAACAAGTGGAGTGCAAGTGGAAAGCAAGTTTGAGGCAAATGGAGTGCAAATTAAGGCAGTGTATGTAGCTAACTTGCTTGCCAGTACCTGCTCGTGTGGCCTCGGGGTGATGAAAACGAAGTATAAGAATATCAAAAATTAAAATTACTCAAAGGCTATGATTTTCAAATTTTTTTGCAACCCGGATAAATAATGTGAAACCCCGTATAAGTATAAGAGTTCAATATATTTGATTTTTTAGGTGGAAAATTATTAATACAAATCTGGGGGTCACCAAAACGTTTTTAATAATAAAGGGGTCGCGTACTCAAAAACTTTGAAAAACACTGCTCTATTGCGACAAGTTTAATTCTCTCATTTTAAGTACCTACCTACTACAGAAAAATATCATTTTTTAAAAATAATTTTAGTTTTCTTATTTTTAATCCTATTTTCAAATGAAACCAAATTTCTATTTGTTCACAACTGTTCCAGCTGTTCTTCGTATGCATATTGGGTTCGCCAAACAAACATGAATAATACCACAAAATCAAGAAGTACGTCCTCGGGATACATAGAAAACCACTGCAAGGTGCTTTGGTGTGGTCGCACACACGCTTGTACCTACTCCTTCGAAACATACGTAGGTACTTTATGTGATGGTCCTCTTTGGAGCTCTATCTTTTCCATCGCGAAGGTGCATGAATGTCGGTCGCTTATAAGTCCGTGTTGTTGTTTTTTTTTTTTTTTTTTGTTGCTGTTTCCAATGCCCTCATATGCATCCTCGTTGTCGTCGTCGGTACCATATTTGCAAGGTTCCTTCAGGTTTAACCGTCATTGGTGCACCAAATCGAACGCAATCGGAGTCGTGGCATCCTTTGGTTTTTGTATATCATTTTTCTTTTTTTGTATGTGCTGCCTAGGTCTGGGATGCTGCTGATGCATATACAATATACATACACTTACTATACAAGTATACATGCATATATGAATTGTGAATACTCTCTGTGGATCGCTGTAAGTGCGCAAAGTGCTCGTTAAGTCAATAAATTTACATGTAAAGACGTACGTCCGCTCTGGTTACGGGAATTACCTGATGGCTTAATCGATTCTCTCAGGCCAAAGACGGGCGAACAAAAAATATCGACACTGGAAATTGAACACAAAAGGCGAGTCATTGTCTATAGATATGCTTTAGCCAGTTACACGAAAGAAGGCAATTTTAGCACACATTTTGTATTGATATGATAAAAGATTAAAAAAAAAAAATAAGCATGTTGGTGGGTTAGTTTGGTTATGTGAAACATTTAATTGATTATGCTTTATAGACTTGATTCAAGTAGATTTTTCATTACGAAGTACTTTCTAACATGAATTTCCATTCAGAATCTGAAAGATTAAGATTTCTAATACTTTAGAGTCTAAGAGGAGAAAGGAGTTTTGCACATGAAGTGTTTCGTCATAGAGACACATCTCGTTTGAGACGTGTAAAGCCTACGTACATATATTTTGTAGTTCACGTTTGCTTCAATACCAGGTGAGATTTTCCTTCAGAACATTAAGAATTGTTAAATGGTGGAAGTGCGTGCATGCAGGATTGGAACAATGCTGACAGAAATTTCCAAATGGTGTTTTCATCATTCAGAGCTAAAATATTCTCAAATTATTTTAAGGAACATTCTTTAACAGTTCCAAAAAATGGTTACAATCCATCAAACCTGGACATGATCCATTATTAAAAATTAAATTAACAAAATTAAGAGGGTTATTGACAAAAGACAACAAATGCCAGAAGAAATCAACACCAAGCAACGGCGATTCACGATGACTAAGGATGATCGATGAGCAGCTTCAGCAAACGACCACTGATTAAGTTATAGTTTTTAGCAATAGATCCGATGAGCTGTTTGATGCCATCAACCACTCCGAAGAAGTGCACTTAGGTAAATAATTAACTTAGACCATGTTGACTTTACATGGTACACAATCCCATATAAAAATACTGTCATTTCAGAAAATAACCTGATTTTGATAACCTGATATTTATTGTTAAATCAACTTGGTGGCCTCTATTACCATATTAAAGAACACTATATTCTGGTAAATAATAAGAAATTTTGACAAGAACATAGTCCTTATATTGACCAAGATCGTGAATTTTAAACCCTGTAGGTTATTAATTTCTAATTTACTTCAAATCAGGTTGAAGTAACCTTTTATATGGTTATTTTTAAAATGACCTCATTTTAAAGTAGCACTCTGTCCCTTCATTTTAACGTGAAATTAGTGTTAAAATACACACACAGAGCATACAAACTGTTGTGAAATTATTAAACGCGAGTTTTGATTTTATAATAGCGGAACTACAATCCGCGATTTCAATGGATAAATATAAATCCAAATAAATGAAATAATTAACAAAACAATTAAAGCAAACGATCTGCGTGCGCCGTGACCAAAAAACAACGAAAGCGATGACATGACAATGACGTACTGTTAAACGATGGGTGCGTTTAATAATTCGCACAACTGACAACACATAGAGTGCTGCCACCCAGTAGCTCAGCAATGGGGAAGGTTCAGTAATAAAAACAAATTTATTAATTGGATGCGATTAATAAAATGTAATAAAAAACGAATAATAGTTCAAGTATAAGTATTTGTGTACTTGTACTTAAAGTGGGGACCAGGAATTCTTTTAAAAAATAAGAATTAGTGAATTCCAAAACTGATTTTTAAACGAAGAGAAGAATATAAAACAAGTAAAAGAACCAAAAAAATAAAATACAAAATGTATATGCCCAGATGGGGACTTCAATTATTTTTATTTGGGAAACCTTTGATAATGGGATAAAAGTCGAAATTAAAAGCAAACAAATTTATCGGAATTGATAAAACGAAATCAAACTATAAACCAAAAAAAAACAAACACTCTACTTATCTTTTTAATATGTCTGCGGATCTCCTATCCGCCTCTTTTCTGCTATCACCTCGAATCACTTCTTAATATATTTCTTCAAAACTCCTCGAAACTCAAACCAAAAAAATTAATACATTTTTCCTAATATTATTTCCTTATAAGTTTTCCTCCAATTTCAAAGTATTACTTTTCGCTTGAATAGTTCTCCAAAGAGTGAACTTTCCATGCTAAACCTACTGTCTACCGCGGCCATTCCAGTCTCTCACACATTCATACAACTAGCCAATCGTTTTCGAAATCTTCAGTCATGCGATCACGGCTTCGTGGAAAGCTACGTGCTCTCGTCGAAAACTTTCGTTCCTCCGTTGTCGAATCTCATCGAAACTTTACTCTCACACACACATGCAATGATTTAGCAAGTTTTTTGATGTCTTTCTAAAACTTGCCGAATCCAAAAGGCCGAGTTCAGAACCCTTTCAACTAAATTATTTGAGAAAACTTAAAACAACTGAGATCGAAAAAAAACTTTCTTCTAGGCACTCTCCTAGTTACTCTTAAACAATCGCGAGTGATTCGAAACGCGAAGCAATCTTTCTATAACTACTCCCTCGAGGTGAGAGAGGAATACATTTCTTTAAATCCGAGATCTACTCAGTTCTTTTCTTTTCGCGTGTCAAATCTGATAAATCTATTTCACTATTTAACAACATTAAGATTTAAGAATTTAAGAACCCATTTTTCTGACAAAAATATTAAGCTATTTTAAGTTAAATTAAATAAAGTTAATGGTAACTTCGATGATTTTGTGTGTTAAGATAAAAGTAAGAGTCCGCCTGACTCGCTTTTTTCTTCAGCTCATCCGCTGGTACCTCGACAAAAGACCGCCCGTTTTCTTCATAAGTAACCTCGTTGTTTTTGGAACCAACTGTTCCACTCAGTTATTTGGAAATCTATTTTTGGTAATTTTCTAAAATACTTTAAGACTAGATCTCTGGCTGATGGATGCCAGGTATCTTCTGACTCTTCAAGCATTTTGGAGTGGCAACGGAAAAGGAAAGTCTAAATATGGATAATGATTAAAAATAGGCAGGTGAAACTTGTTGTGGTAAATTTTACCGCAGCAAAATAAAATTATTTGAATTTAACCTGGCCGCCTTTTAAGGTGGCACTCTGCCAATGTTGAAACACACACACAAGCCACTCAAACAAAATGAGTTTCAACTTATTGATATGTGGCACGGCCCACGGGATGTGTGCTATCTCTATGTATGAGAGGTTCCCAGCTCAAAATTAAGTAAGTATCACCAAATATTTTTAAAATAAAATAATGCTTTCGGAATTATGCACAACGAATTGAGCGATAAGCAGCGTTATAGATGGGAATTAGACGAATTGATTCAGGGCATAATATAAACAGGATACAGCGTTGATTTAACATCGAATCGTGTTAAATTAATTAGATTTTCATGTTATATTTACAAGGCATTAAAAATAAAGTCATGATAACTTAACTAGATTTTAAGGTAAAATTAATAACATTACTAGGTTTAATTTACAGTTTAAATTTGTTAAACCAGTGGTAGATTAACAAGATGCCATGCAGATTTTACCTGCAACCTAAGTTGTTTTAACACGACATTAAAATCAGGTATCTGGCTAAGCAGTTAATCTGATCTATTGAGTTGGAAAATAACAATCTGAAGATCAGGTACCTATTATAAACCAAATATTGGTTTTTTATACCTTCTTTTTTCTCTGAGTGTAAATGAGCTGTTTTCTACTATAATGGATGGCGAAAAAAATTATTTGAAAAATATTCAGCTATATCAGGGGAAAATGTCCTAAAATAATGGTGATGTTCCACAAGATCCTTTTCAATACTACGTCCAGAATTGTTAATTTTCAGGATTGAAGTCGGTGAAATTGGAACCGGTACCGAAGAATGTCCATAGAAGTACTAATTCTGAATATCGTCCAATATTTTTTTTGCGACTTGAAAAAAGTCCTTTCTTAAGAGACTGAAAGCGTTTTGCACCCAAAAGCAGCATCATTCCCGACATGTAGATAATTTCCCACCTTCTATTAACTCTATAGAGTTTCCAGAAGGAAATTATATAACTGTCAATAACCACCAGGTTATGCCATTGGATGGTACCTGGATATGGAAAAAGCATTTGACATCATCTGATGGAAGTGGATGTGGATCTGACACACAAGCTTACCATTTTAAGTTTTTTCGGAACGCTTTATCAAAATAACACTGGGCAACCGTAAAAAAGTATCATAAACAATTTCAAGTAATTTTTACTCGTCTATTCGTCCTGAATACAGATCCATGCATAAGATCTACATCTTAGTCCAGGCTTTCGAGACTCAACCTGTAGTTACAATAAACTTTTCCCATAAATAAAAAATATTCTTAATATTATAGTCATAATTTTATTACTATATTAGTAATAAGTAACTAACTGAAAAATAGTCAAATGCCGTAGCTCCCCCAACATCATTTCCCCCTTTGGGCCAAAATTCCGCAAAAAATTAATTTGAAAAATAATTTTTTTTATCTTTACTTTATTTTAGTGAAAAACTTGATAAATATTTTTTTTCAAAAACGTAAACTAATTAAATTTTTTCATACCGATTTTCGAATTCAGCGCACCAAAAACTATAAGAGAAGTAACTTTCCATGAACAATACCGTTACAAAGTCAACATTTTTTGCCCAATGTAATTTTTAGTTTCAATAACGAAAAACATCAGAGCAACTATCCTTGCTCAAAGTATTAAAGCTGGAATCGTGTACCCTGAAAATATCTTCACGTCCTTCGGACCAACCTGAACCCACTAATTTTATGGGTTTGCTCTGTGTGCGGACGATTCGCTAACATACGCCAAGTCCATAAAATAAATTTTCTACCGAAATAGTTGGTTTAAAAAATAATTTAAATAAAATAATAAGGAAATGATTATAAAAACCAACATCAAGGAACAAGAAATCAGTTGTTTCTAATTCTTTTTTTAAAGTTTAAAGGATTATGGTAAAAAATGAAAAGAACGCAAAGCAAAAACAAACAAAAAGTGGTCAGTTCCGCAGAAAACTGGAATTGGAACCTGAATGGAATACAAAAATTTTCAATATTGACATAACCAAGATGGTAACAATTTTTTGTATTTATGATTTTTAGAGAAGAGAAAATTATTTTGACAAGAGTATTTACAGTTTTACTTCAGGTGCTATAAATTCGCGTTTATAACAACAGAAACTAATGGAAAGAATAACAAATATCTATTTGAATGGGCATATTCAAAGATGACTGAAATTTTTCATCTTCAACTTAGAATTTTTGACAAGGACTCAAACAACATGGAAAACATTTTAGCCTGGCCATATCGACTATTTTATGACGCTTTATGTTTTTACGGTTTGAAAATAATGGCACGAAGCTATCTGAGATACCAAAAGAAAGATTTCTCTATGGATTTAAAAAAAAGCAGTAAAGCTGATCATGTAAGCCCTTATACCTAATTGAATTTTATACCAACCAATTCAAAAACCGTTTTGGATATAAATCGACTTGCAATCTTCAGCTTTTAAGTTATTTAGTTCCAAATCTATTTATTTTTTAAATATACAAATAAATAATTGAACAAAAGGTTTTCTTCGATGCCTGTAAAATTTTGTTAATGTCACTTAATGCATTCTTACGGGATGATATCGATATTATTTCTGCGTATTTAAAGACAAAACACAAAATAGCCCAGTCAAAATAGATATTTGACCTAGCCAAAATTCCAATAAGACTGAAAATTGATATAGACGTTCCTTTGGGCATAACAAGTCAACTGCCAAAAGTTCCCGTCAATCCCCCTCGAGCATAAAAAGTTATTCAAGGTAAAGTGTCGAAAAAGTTGGTTTTGGCCTATAACTTTTGAACGGTGACTGATATCAAAAAATAATAAAGAAGAGAAAGGTGTGTAGATCATGCAATTTTCAACAAAAAAGGTTAAGACATTTTTTTTCGTAAGACCATTGGTTAAGGATATAAAGCTATTTCAAAAATGGTAAATTGACGGAAATATCGGTTTTTTGAGAATAACTCTTTAACGGTAAATTTTATCGAAAAGTGATTCAAGTAATGTTTGTAGTTGTTTTGGTTCCATACATGAAAATGGAAAAACTTTTGTTCTAACATTTACCGTTAAACAGATATAATTATTTTAAGAACTTGGTCAAAAGCCAAAAATAACGATTTTTCGATTCTTACTCGTAAATGACAATGGTGTTCAAAATAAATGTATGCTCAGTCTGTAGATGGCAAAATGTTCTACTTAAAATGTTTTGACGGACTTTCCCATACGAGTACTCAGTTACAAGATATTGAGATTTAAAAATGGCCACTTGTCGAAAATATCGAACTTTCATCTACAATTCTTAAACAATAATGTTATCGAAAAGTTCTTTATGCAAAGTTTGTAGATTGTGTGATGTTCTATAAAAAAAAATATATATTTTTTTTCTAAAATTAGCCATTGAAAAGATATAAATATTTTTAGAATTTGGTTTAAAGTCAAAAATAACGATTTTTTATTTTTACTCTTAAATGCCTTAGATGTAAAAAAAAATGGATGCTTAGCTTGAAGAAGTTGAAATGTACTACTTAATAGTTAGTTAAATTTTGTCCCATATAAGGTGGTTGGTCAAAAGATATAGCGATTTTAAAGGACGATTTTTGTTTCCTAAATTTTACAATTCAAAAGATATAATTATTTTAAGATTTTATTAAAAGTAAGTAACACCGATTTCCTTCGTCTTACTCTTAAATGACAAAGTTGTCTTAAACCAATATATGCTGAGTTCAGAGACCATAGCATTGTCTATACAATTTGCATACATTTTGTTTGATTCGAGGAAGATACCTGCCTTCTTGATAATTTATGGGTATGCACATGCACATGCTCTCAAAACTCATCTATTAACGGGTGGTGCCTTATTTGATCTTTGCACTTTGGAGAATGATGATGATAAGAAAAACATTGTATGGGAAAAATTTTATTCCCCCCCTGAGGCTACAAAAATATGGTTCATTAATACCTTACAATTTTTTGGAAAATGGTTTTGCACCCAAAGGAAGCCTTTACTAAAAGTAATTTATTGGATTTTTCTTAAGAAAATTTGTCGAGCCGTTTTTGAGAAAAATATGAAATTGTAAAATTGCTCAAAAAAAAAATTTGTGGCATGATACCGTTATTTTTGATTAAAAAAAATTAAAAAAATGTTTGGGCATAAACACCAAAAACTGCTATGTATCAAGTTTCAAGAAAATCGATCCGGACGTATAGGCTGTAGAAGAACCGAAATACAGACTGATAGATAGAATTGTGCCACCCACTTTTTGGTGCTCTCTATCATCTTAATGTCATGTTTGATTGTTATTTAACAAATTTTTTTGCACGAATCCAAAACTTGCCTTATAGTACCAAGCTATATCGCAAAAAAAAATTGAAAATCTTTTGATGATTTGTAAAAATTGCAGATAAGATATTGAAACCTTGATGTCCTTGAAAAAACTTTTAAAACTTATTATTCAAGCCAGTTACCTCCTTAAATTAGACTTGCTGACTTTTAATGACCTATGAATGGTCTTTTGGCGGAAGTAGCAAACTTGTTTTCTTAGCTTACATTTATGTGGTACTAACCATTTGTCCAGTGACCTGTAATGATCTTGAAAACAACATTAAAAATTCGTTCAAAACAAATCTATTATCAATGACTGGAACTTTTTGACCTATTATCACTATCTAGCGGCCTTTCAAGCTTGGTATGTAATCTTGAAAAAAAAATTTATTTCGCATTCGTAATCTAGCGTTACGAAATCCCGCAACAACAAAATTCTATAATCTCGCAATTCAGACTCTCGTTAATAATATGACCAAAAAATCTGTTTTTTTTTTTTGTAAAAGTTAGGATATCTCGCATTATTTCAATTTTCAAATCAAAATCTCACGCAAGACTTTAATTTGCGAGATTTTGATATTTTTTGAGACTTAAATTTTTCAGATTTTGGTTGAAATGTATTTGCGATTGCAAGGCGAGAAAAGCAGAGTTACTTATGTATAATTGCAAGATTTCGTTTTTTTGAGGCTAAGAAAAAATATGTGAGATTTCGTTTTTCGATATTCAGACATATTTTTTGCGAATATACCGCAAATGAGGTGCCACATCTTATTCAGTACTCGGAAATACTTTAACCTTTGATTCAAAATTTTAAAAATCTATGGGTGAACTTCTTTTAAAATGACCTTTCAAGGGCCTCAAAGAAACTAAACTAATCCTGAATCCTAAACTTAAAAAAAAAATCATTTTTGAGTGCAATACTTTTTTATATTTTAGCAAGTCTCGTCCGCCCTTGGCTCAAACTAAGCCGGTTTAAAGTTTTTTAGGATATATAAATATTTTGACTAACTGCTTCTAGCACAATAGATTTCAAACTGGGTGTATGATTCATTCATGACATTTGAGTCAAATATAAATGCAAACCCGTTGAAAGTTTGTCTTTTAATTTTTCCAAAATAAACACGATTTTTGAATATGTAATGACTTATGCTTTAGGACCGTCTGCCAAGCTCTTTTAACCAACTGCGTACTGCAGGGGGGCAGTTGCCCCTCCCTCTCCTAATCACAATATGTTATTCATAAATTAGGGATAAGGCAATTTATTTTCTTTTTTGAAATCATTCAAAAGCAAGATTTCTGTACAAAAAATATGTTTTGAATGAGGTTGCCCCCCTCCCCCAAATCCTCAATGAGTTTATAATTTTGAAAAAACAGATGGCATATTTAAAACTACTTAAAATTTGAAATTTGACTTTTATTTTTGACTTAAAAGGTCATCGATACTCGTAAACCATACTAACATACTTTAAGCTTATCGTCTTACAAGTATTTCAAAAATGCCATTTATTAAATCTTAAGTCAAACTTAAGTCAGTTTAATTTGGATTTGGTGTGTAAATGGCAAACCCCACATGTGCGCAATACCTCCTACATGCTGTGAATACATAAATTTATATTAAATAACTTTTTTTGTTTGAGCGACTGTTTCTGTATTGATTTTTAGTCAAAACGTTTTTTGAAATGTTCATTTGAAAGAAAATTTTATTAACTCTGCTGGTAAAAAAATTATGGGCAAATAAGTAAAGGTCAAACTTTTCACATATTTAAAAATGTCTTTTCTTTTTATTAAATTTAGGTAGCTAATTAGCTTCAAATTTTGTTTAGATATTTGGAATAATACCTACATTTCACATTGTCTCAAAATTTTGAATCATTTTCGTGTTATAATCAAAAACCAAAAAGAGGGATTTTGCCCACCTCCCTCCATTATGCACCTCCTATAATCTAATATCACTCCGCGGTTTTCTCATCTCCAATAAACCATTTAATGATGATTTGTTTCTTTTTATTTTTAAACTCCATCCATACTTTCATAGGGTGACGTCATTTAAGTATCGAACTTTGGTCACGGTTGTTGATTTGTATTAACTATCTTCATCACATAGCCTGCGTTAAAATTGTTCACTTCAGAAAGGTTAATGAAGTTGGTATAGCTACAACAAGCATATAAGGCAATCAGAAGCAAGTAATATACAAACTAAAAAAAAAGGTAGGTAATCATTTAAGGCCTAACCTAAGCCCAACAGCTATGTATATGAGTACCTTATCTACATTCTTCCTGCAATCAACACTTAACCTCAATAAGCACGATACTCTAATTTGGCTTAACAACTGTGGCTAAAAGGCGTGATTGGAATGCATGCGTCCTTTTTTTTTTTTTGCTAAGCTCCTTAGTCATCACTGCAACAGACTGCGCGGTGCATCCGAAAATAGACGCGTCTGTGCATTAAACCATACACAGACTGGCCCATGGAATCGTAATGTGGTGATTTTATGCTGCGTGCGAGCATCTAGGAAGGCCAAAGACCACATATCAATGATTTGAAGCAGCTGTCAGTGATGGGGAAAAAATATCGAATCTAACAAGTCGAGCGAGAAATAGACAGCCATGGAGTGCGCTACAAAAATAAAGCACATAAATTGATGGCCAAATGGGACGATGGATGTGAAATGAGGTGGACTGAGCGTCCGCAAGGGGAAATACTCACACTGTGGACACATAGTGCAATTTTGTTGGCGATGATGATGGCGAGGATAGATGTCTTCCTCCTTGGCAAGGTAGGTTTAGTAGTATTGTGCTGAGTGGCAATTATTACCGCTTCGCTAGCTCCGTGCCGTGTGTCGCGTCGTCGTCGTCGTCGTCAATGGTCTCTCAGTGGATAGGTTAATTCCCTGCTTAGTGTGCTCAATGCGTACCACGCGTTCGTTCGCGGATGTAAATTTATTTGAATAACTATATTCTGCCCCACTGTACGAAGGCTCTGGTCTCTTTGTGCCTTCAAAGCTCATCAAATGCCATGATGGTGATGTTTCATTTTCATTTAGAAGTTAAGGCTAGGCACAGACACGTTTCCTTACCGTATGTACCTACATAGAGCCATAGTCCAGCACAACTGAATTTAAATTTGCTAATTTCAAATCGTATAATGGGATTCGAGGGGCATTTCGGAATGTCCGCTTTCGAAAGGAAATTTAAGTTTTGGAAAGATCTCAGTTTTATTGTAATTTACTGCTTATTGTGCTGCAAAGGCATATGAATTGACATTATGTTATGGAAAGTGTCTTCGCAGTTTTTTTACAATGGATTTTCCATAAAGAATACGCTTGAAAGATAACTAATAATATAAAGAAGTTAGGTGGCTTTAAAGGTACGAGCTGGAGGCATTGACCTAGGAAAACCATATAGCACAATAATTTTTGTGTACATTTTCAAGACTATAAACTTCTGAACTAAAAAATCTTCTTACTTCAAAATATTGGTAATTTAAAATGAACAGTTTTGAAGGGCTGAAATTAATAACAACAAAAAATGCTGGTGCACCTCAGGGTTCCGTTTTATCTTCGATTTTCTTCCTTAGATTCATAAATGATCTTCTGTTTGATGCTTCAATATTCTAATTTGGTAAACAGTTTTGCAGATTAAGAACAACAGGAAGGTACTCTGAGATTTTTATATTCGTTTCTAGATTCTCTTCCCTATTTTGGATGTGCAACTACAAAAATGAGCATTTTGTTCTAATCTCAACGGCATTATCCAGAAAGGAATTGAAAGTCGTGTAGAGTTTAAAGCTTAAGACTTCGTTCAACGATGCAAACATTTGCTTACTTCTTCTGATCTAGAGCTTGCTAGAGACTTGCAGTTTGGCTCCAAACTAGCATTTTTATTTGAATTGCAAGATATATTAAAGTTTACATTTTAAAGTCCCTATTTGAAAAAAAAAAATCAATAAATTCAAATTTCACTGTTAATGTCAATGTGAAGTTAGCAAAACTGTCCTTTTTCCAGTAACGGAGCTAGCTACATATTTGCAATAAGGCTCCAAATCAGCAGTTCTAATGCACTTCAAGAAATAAAAAAAAAAAATAAAAAATTAAAAGCACGACTGGGTCGCACGTACTTGTTCTTATGTTCAAGATGCTGGAAATTATGAGACGAAAATATTTAAAACCATATTTAAAGTAGCATAAATAACTTCGTTAGGAGTTTGAAATGAAAAAAACGCCATCTTAATTCTTGATTGAATATGATTGTATGGACAAAAATTGAAATCGCTGGACAATAATAGGTTTATCAAATTCTTAAAAATTTAGCAAGGAAAACATTTAGGTATCATGCAAATCGTAATTATTTATTTACGTGCATGTAAAAATAAAATAACCAAAACACTTGTTAAGCTGTTTTTGAGATATCTAATTTTCAAAAAAAAAATTGTATTCAAAACCTTTTTTGTTAATATTGATGTCCAATAGTATCTCATTTTAAATTCGTATATAGGAAAATTAATCTAAGTCTGTTCTACCCATAATGAGAAAATTCAAAATTAGAAAAAAAGTTCTGTGAGAGGTGGTTGCTATTTGTAAATTTTTCGTTTTTTGTATTGAATGAAAAATGTTAAAAAACCGGTAGGAGACAATTTTTTTTTTCTTAAAAACAAAACGTTATTTTTTCATAAAAAGTGTTAGAAAGAGTGTTAAAAAATCCATACCTACCGAGTTTTTCAAAATATTAGATGTTCAAAAAAAATTTGAACATTCTTAATAAGTCAAAAAATATGTTTTTGAACATTTGGTACGAAAAGCTATTAATATTGCTTGGACTTAGAATCTTCTGGATGAAAAAATTATTGAAATAAGAATTACGGTTTTGTAAAAAAACAAAGCTAAAAAAACCATTCTTTGGGAAGTATAATTATTTTTTGAAAAATGCGGGTTTCATCTAAAGGTAACCTTTTTCTTAAAGAAATTTTTCAAATTTTAGTTAAGAAAAGTTGAAGAGAAAATAGCTAAAAATACCAAAAAAAAAAGACTTGTGGGCAGAATCAATAAAAAACTCTTTGTAACAAGTTTTTAGAAAATCGAACAAACTCCTTAGGCTGTAGCTGAACGGACGGACAGATAGACAGAATTGTGAGACCCACTCCCCTATCATCGTAACAAGCCTGATCAAAATATCGAGTTAAATTTTTTTACGAATGTATAACTTGCCATAGGCACTATCTATGTATACCGCAAGTAAAAATCGAAAAATTCATTTTGCACTGCTAACTTCACTGTGAAGTTAGCATGACAGTCCTTTTCTTAGTAACGAAGGCGAAGCTCGCTACAAATTTGCAATAAGGTTCCAAAGAAAAAACTCACGAGAAATTTTGAAGTCCAATTTTGCAGAAAAAAATCATCTTACATAGTTTATTTCACTGTGAAGTTATTCCATTTCTCAGTAATGGAACTAACTTGGAAATTTCAGTTACGTTCCAAATTTAGAATTTAATATGTACTTTGTGTAGTCATAAATCTGTGGCTTCAAGCCATAACTGCTTAACTCGAGATATGCCGAATTTGAGTTATCGTGCTCGCATTATCAAAATCTACTTCCACTCAATTTTGTATGGCTTTATCTTTTTTTAAAAGAAAGTTATTAGCAAAAAACTTAATAGCTTAATTTTTTAAAATAATATTTTGGCATAACAACCTAACTCATACAAAATTGAATTTCAATCTCATCTTAAGTTAAGTCCAATTTCTTGTTTTTTTTTCATACAGACTTATCTTCAGTTAGGCGAAAATCTTTCTTCATTTATTTAAAAAAAAACTGGTTAAAAGCCTTAGTCAACTTAAGAAACTTTTTATCTGAACTTTATTTAAAACAGTAATTTTTCTCTTTTTCTTAAATCGACTTAGGCGGTTATTTAAAATTGAAAAAAAAAGAAATTTTATATTCTCAATTCGAGTTAAGCTACGAGTATTATTCCAAATTAACGTTTTGTTTGTGGATAGAATTAACTCGACTTAGGTTCTATTTTCAAACCCAACTAGGGTACTCATATCTCAAGTTAGGCCTTTTTTCCGTATTGGATACAAAAAAATCTCAAACCTAAGTTGACTAAGGTTATTGTTGTGGAAATTCATATCTCAGGAAATAGACAATAAAGTAAAATGGTGTAACTGGGTGGCAACGCCATTGTTCATAAGAGTTTATTGTTACTAAAACCATAGAACTTATAGAAACTATGCCTGGCGCCGGGCAACAAAATATACTAGCTTAATGCTTAGGAATTCTAATCTTGATGGATATTCCCCACAGTGGTTTTTTTGTCAAAAAAAGTTATACGGAACATAAAACAAATTGGGTATGACAAAGGCCCTAACTATGTCACTTCTGAAAAATTTCCGGACGAAACTCCAAATTGTAGAACTAAAGGCCATAAAAAGCTATTTTGATTCAAAACATTTTATTCTTGGATTTATGATGCAGCAAAATAGATCAGCCCAGAGATCTCAGTAATTAATTAGTCCCATGAAAAATATTTCCCAGCAAAATATGTTATTTGCGCTGTCAAATACTAAGGAAGGAACTGTTGGAATGACAGCTCTTTTCTTGATGGAGCAAAATTTGAGAGATCCCATTTTTTTAACTAATCAAATATTAAATTGAGATATTTTACCTCGAACTACATTACCTATTTCTTAAAACTGTTATAAAAAATGATTTTGGTTTTGAAAACGGAACGTTTCAGGGAGAAAATGTTAATATATATAGGTAAGAAAATAGAAAGAGGACCATCAGGCACCTACAGAATAATAGTTATCCAAATTTTATTGCAAATGGCTCCTCGGAAGCCATGATATAAAATAAATAATTTGTTCAAATTGGGAGTAAGAAAAATTTTGAACAATAAAAATCATAAAAAAACTAAATTGAACGGGATCAAAGTAAGAAAAGGAGTAGTAAATTTAATTTATAAGTCATCAGTTGATATAATGTTCCTTCGTGCTTAGAGTTTTTAGGCTTTTAAACTAGAAATATGCAATTGAGAAATGTCTTCATAGGACAAAACGCATCGAACTTCTATTTTATTTTATTTAACAAAAAAAAAATTTATATAACAATATAGCTTCTGTAGATATCCGAATAACAAGTTTTGTATTTATTTATAACGGGTGATTTTTTAAGAGGTTTAGAACTTTAAAAAAAAAAAACACAAAAAATTCGAAAAAATGAATGAAATATTTATTTGAATCGATAGTTTGAACCTTGCAATTTAATGTTTAAAGATAATTTCATGCAAATGTTGACCGCGGCTGCGTCTCAGGTAGCCCATCCGCTGAGTCCAATTTTGGCATACTCTTTCACACATATCGGCCGGTATCTCACGAATGAATGCATGGATGTTGGCTTCCAGTGCGTCAATCAAAGCGGGCTTGTCCCTATAGACATTAGCCTTGACATACCCCCACAAAAAATAATCTAATGGTGTCAAATCGCACGATCTAGGCGGCCAATTGACCGGCCCGAAACGTGAAATTAACTGTTCACCAAACTCGCCTCGCAATTGCGCCATTGTTTCGCGTGCTGTGTGGCATGTGGCACCGTCTTGTTGAAACCACATATCATGCAAGTCAAGAACTTCCATTTCGGGTAAAAACAAGTTTGTTATCATCGCTCGGTAGCGTTCACCATTGACAGTAACGCTGCGATTCGCATCAGCTTTGAAGAAATATGGCCCAATAATGCCGCCGGCTCATAAACCGCACCAAACTGTGGCTTTTTCGGGATGCATTGGTAGCTGTTGCAATGCTTCTGGCTGATCTTCACTCCAAATGCGGCAATTATGCTTATTTACGTACCCATTCAACCAAAAATGAGCCTCATCGCTGAACACAATTTTTCGATAAAAAAGCGGATCCTCGGCCAGCTTTCCAAGAGCCCATTCACCAAAAATTCGGCGTTGTGGTAGGTCGGCTGGCTATAGTTCTTGCACCAGCTGTATCTTAAAAGGCTTTACGCCCAAATCCTTCCGCAAAATTTTCCACGTAGTGCTGTAACAAAGGCCTAACTGCTGGGAACGGCGCCGAATCGACATTTCGCGGTCTTCTGTCACACTAGCTGATACGGCCGCAATATTTTCTTCACTACGCACAGTACGTAAACGTGTTGGTGGTTTAATGTCCAACAAAGTAAATTTGGTGCGAAATTTGGTCACAATCTTCCGAATAGACTGCTCAGAAGGTCGAGAATGCCGACCATAAAATGGAAGCAGCGCGCGATGAACATTTCGAACCGAGCACGAATTTTGATAGTAAAATTCAATAATTTGCAAGCGTTGTTCATTTGTAAGACGATCCATGGTTAAATTGCAAACCAAACTGAAGCTGTTTGACAGTGACACAAGGTACTAAACACACGTCAGCTGTCAAAACCAGTGTTGCCAAAACCAAACCAGCTAAAAAATCACCCGTTATGACATTAAGTTACCATCTAGTGCCTTCCGAAAAGTCTCCATAGAGACTATCTTAAATATTTAAGTCTTACGCATACATACAGAGAGTACTTACCGTTATCGTCAATTTTACTTATATATTTAAGTCATCCATAAATTTGGTTATTGAATTAATGAATGGAAGATTTGGGGTATGAGTGCACTGCGACCATTAAGATCTATTGTGCTGGACGAGGTTGCTCATGCTACAGCACGTTCTCCAAATTTGTTTCCTTGGAGCTTGGTTATTAGTAGAACCCATCGAGTTTTTATTATCAAAAATATTGATAGGTCTTTATAAGTACAAAAAATAAATAAGTCTGTTGAAGTCACAGTCTATAAGACTAACTAATCATTTTTGTTTTTGATCAAGGAGGATCAATTTCTTTTTCGATCATATTTTTATAAAAATTAAGGTCTCCATTTCTCTCCAATCCTATCCACCGATTAAACACCTACGTTAGCTGTTAATTTAACTCTATTTATGAGTTGGTTTTTAGCTCTCATAATGGTTCGTGCATCGTGAAGCCTCAACAGACCTTTACCTCATTTTGCCTCCTAATTGGATTGGAGCTGCTAACTTTCGTGACAGCAAATTGCTCTATGATCTTGGATTTAAAAATAGGAAAGTCTGTCTGACTTTAAGTATTTCACTATACATCTGCTTTCAAATAGTACAAATTCTTCTGCTCCAAGCCTCACTGCAGTGACAAAAATTAGTGACCAAAAAGGGGAGAATAATTTCAACCTGCTTTACTGATTGCCTATTTAGAAATCCAATAAGAAACTATTATGTATATTAATTGGAGTGCTATTCCTATTTTTACCAGCAGATTCAGCGCTTCAGCAGTGAAATGTAAAAACATTCACGCAAATTTCACTGAATTCAAGCACCAAATGTTTGTCGCTTCATTTAAAAATGACACTGCTAAAGTTAAGCAAATAGTAAAAAAAAATCCATTTTTGAAAGTAAAATAAAATAAAATTCAAATTTGGTGGCACAACAGCTCGTGAAGAACCAAGGTCTAGTGACTTACAACTCTCAACTATTTCTGTGTGCGTATTTTTGGCAGGAATGGAGGGGACCTACAATCTTTTGGCGAGTCCGAACGGCTAGATGAGAAGCACTTATTCATGACAAGTATACTCTTGAAGGATTTGTCAGTTCCTCGCAAGAGGCAGTACCTCGCGAAAAAAACATTTCTGTTTATAGGTGGCAGCGGCTGGGAATCGAACCCAGACCTTTGGCATGACAGTCCTACGCACTAACCATCATGCCACGAGGTACTACTAAAATTATCTCTGTATACGAAAAATAGACCCGTTTTGAAACAAAGAAAAATACTATATGTACCAATAACTTTGCTTTAATTCTTCAAAAAAAAATGTCTACCACGATATCTTTTTATTTTAGGAAACAAAGGCATAGCTAATCATTAATTGTACATGAAAAATCATGGAGAAACTCGTATAAAAATGACTTAATTCGATAAAAATCCCCAGTTGTTGGTAAGGAAAAAAGACTTACCTCAGCATAAGCAATCTAATGAAACAATGTTACGTGCGGAATAACAAACTAAGACGAGATATGATATATAAAACAACATTTTGAAATTTTGGAAAAACAACCTAACTACACTTAAGTTATTCTAAGATTATAACGTCAAATAAGTCATAGCCGCTTAAGTGTGTTTTTTGCTGCCACCTACAAAAAAGTAAGCCTATATCAGTTAATAATGAGGAGAAATCTTCACAATTAACAGATAAAAGCCTGCTTTTTTTGTGGCTGGCAGAAAAATATAGTATATTTTCTTCATTTCAACTTTGTTAAAAATAAATAATCGCTGGGTTGTAGGGACATTTTCAAAAAGCTCATAAGCTTCTCCTGAAAAATATAAAATGTCGTCGCGGGAATGAGGTCGTGTTTCCCAAAAATCCATGTCTTACATCATTAACGAAGATTTGGGAGTAAACGAACACAAAAGACACACTTGACACCAGCTTTTAGTCTCATTAAAGCAGGAACGCAAACAAAATTGAAAGCTCTGATACGCCAGTACACAGAAAATGGTCACAAGGAAACTCTCTTCACTGATGAGGAAATCTTAACCGTTCAAGAATCGTTTAATAAACAAAACGCCTGAATGTATGGTCAGTTATCTAGGGAAGGATCTTAACTCATTTCGAGGGTTTAAAGAAGCGACCATCACACAAATGTTGTATAGTATGGTTTGGAGAAAGTTATGATGGTGTTACCGACATTCACTTTGTGAGAAAGGACTCAAAACGTTGGCGAAAGTTTATCAAATAACTGTTTTGAAACATATCAATGAACTAACATTGGCTATTAATAATGCTTATGAAAGTTCTTGCCCCATTTCTAAAGGTAAAGGTAAACTCAACCCCGTATGGTGGTCGAAAGAGTTATCTGTCCTTAGGAAAAACTCAAGGAGGCTTTTCAATAGAGCAAAACATAGTAATGTCCCTGCTGACTGGGATCTTTTCAAGATCAGCAAAAATTTGTACAAAAACCGAACAACTTACGCGAAAAGGGCAGCCTGGCAAAAATTTTGCACAGACATTGAGTCAACAAATGACGTTACCAGGCTCAGGAAAGTTATGTCAAAGGTTTACACTCCTCCGGGTTTTCTAAAAAGACCTGGACAGATTCCTGCTCTGAGAACTTAGAGTCACTTTTGAGCACTCACTTCCCAGGATGTACTACTGATTCATCGTCTGCGGACAGAGGCCCTGACTTAAGTGTAATCTCTAACATAGGTAACCAAGTTGAAGATAGCAGAAAGGTGACTTGGGTCATAGACTCATTCTCAGCATACAAGTCTGCAGGGCCTGATGGAAAAATTCCTATTATGCTTCAAAGCTCTAAAGACGTAATTGTTTCAATTCTAGTGGACATTTTTAGGGGTTGTATCACCTACGTTCCTTCTAAATGGAGAGAAGTCAATGTCATCTTCATTCCGAAAGCTGGCAAGCCCACCCACACCGAACCTAAGGATTTTAGGCCTATAAGCCTATCCTCTTTTCTTCTCAAGACCTTAGAAAGACTTGTGGAGACTCATATTCGCCTAAAACTTAATGACGGCGTGCTCTCACAGGCCCAACATGCATATATGAAGGGAAAATCTGTTGAAACAGCGCTTCATGAAGTGGTCGGTACAATCGAAAAACCGATCCAAGTCAAGGAATTGGTGTTGCTTACAAGGAAAAACAAAATTCCCAACACAAACCCGCCAACCATAAATGGAACTCCACTTCAAGTTTCGGATACCGCCAAATACCTTGGTGTTGTACTTGACCGTAAATTGAACTGGAAAAAGAATATTAAAGAAAGAGAGGAAAAAGCCTCAGTAGCATTCTATACGTGCAGTCGAATTTTTGGTAGAAGATGGGGTCCCAGCCCTAGAACCATTCATTGGATGTACACAGTCATTATAAGGCCAATCCTAACGAACGCATGTATGGTCTGCTGGCCAGCCTTAAATAAGGAGACCAATCTAAAAACCATGACTAAAATTCAAAGACTAGCGTGTATCGGCACAACCAGTGCTATAAGAACCACACCAACGGCCGCCCTAGAAACTTTCCTTTCACTTGCCCCACTCGATCTGTTTACGAAAGAGTTGGCGGCAAAAAGTGCTTTACGACTGCAACAATGTAATAATTGGAAAAGGGGCCTCTTCGGTCACAGAAATATAATGAACTTTACAGACATTGACATTCAAACAGACTTTGTTTCGCCGCACATTGATTTCAACCCAGTAACCATGACAGATATCCCCACCAGGGATGTTGGGTCAGGCATTTATTCAGATAACCCACCCATAAATAGATCAATGAAGTGCTGGCAGTTTGTGAAGCCGCGAAGCATCTTGCCTCACGCGAATTAGTCAACAATAATATTGACATTTTCATAGATAGCCAGGCGGCAATTAAAGTCATTTCCTCAATCACCATAAAGTCCAAACTGATCGATCGTTGCCGAAATGAGTTAAGAGAACTCAAAGCAACGAACACAGTTACCCTAAAATGGGTCCCAGGACATAGGGATATTCACGGAAATAAAATGGCAGATGAACTGGCCAAAAGCGGATCATCTCTTGATCCGAGCCAAATCGTAGCCTCGGTGCTCATGCCACTGGAGGAAGAAAAAAGTAGAATACACCAGGGTTTCTTGGAAGCTGCAAATGTCAGATGGTCATCTATCGACACCTGTCGGGTTTCAAGGAACCTTTGGCCGAATATTTCGAAGAAAAAAACTGAATACCTACTCAAGCTAAGCAGACCTCAATTATCACTCATAGTTGGCGTCCCAACGGGACACAACTCTATGGGAACCCACATAAAAAATGGGCATCAGCTCATCGGACTTATGTAGAGGGTGTCATGATGAAGAGGCGGAAGGGGCTCCCTTCACTTGTTATGTGAATGCCCCAGCCTAGCTAGAACCAGGAAAACAGCCCTAGGAGAATATTTCTTCGATGAACTGGGCGACATCTCTCAGGATGGTTCAGGGAGGCCCCCTACAACTAATACCTCTCCTCAAACCCCTCCCTATCCCTCTTCATTACCCACCTTTCACTCTGGGGAGCGCAATGGATCCACTGAGATCCGAGTGAGATGATGCAGCTCGCCGTATCATCACCCCTTCTAACCTAACCTAACCTATCTGTTTTGAAGACGTTGTTAACCAAAAAATATTCACCAATAAGTATTGGGAATTCCGACAAGATTCTTCTCCAACTTATTAGGCAAAAATCACACAAGACTGGTTCAACATTAAGTTCATGGGATAATTGGGTAGCTAGCATGTCTAGACCTCAATTCATTTAATAACAAATTATGTTTCATTTAAGAGGGAATAGTCTACTCTACTCAACACCGAAAAATTGAGTCACAGAAGTGAGCCCCCTTGTCCGTGCAGTTGACAATTCAGTAATGGATGTGTTGTGTGCTGTGATTGATGAGTGGCACAGGGTGTCCCAGGTAACTGCTAATAGAAACTGGTGCTCTTTCTATAAAATGTAGCTAACAGCTTGGCCAATAAAATGTATACAAACGTTTTTTTTTTCAAATATCAACGTATTATTGTTTAATATTAATTTTTTCGTAAATCAGTATTTTTGACTAGACTAAGTACTTCCAGAAAAAACTCATTTTAAAGTCTTAATTTTACAAACAAAATTTAGCTCTGTTACTAAGAAAGAGAGACTAGGTATTCTGCTAACTTCACAGTGAAGTTAAAAGTGGAATATAAATTTTTCGATTTTTTTTTGGCTTCAAAATCGGAACTGCGTTTTTTTGAAGTGCATAAAAAACTGCAGTTACTTCAATTTTGTTTTTACCAAGAAAAACGCCCAGTTGACTCAATTCAAAGGATCTAACAAATTAACCATTTGCTTTCGTTCTAATTTATTACCCGACAAGAAGAATGGTTTTATGAGAAGGGAAAGATTTTTTTATCAAACTGTTCTTATACTACTGTTTGGCTAAGGACGTGATATATTCAGATCCAGCCATAGGCACCAGTCATGTTCCTAACAGGTGTATACCTTACCTATACCATGAAGGCAATCGTTTTATTTTTTCTGTCCCATGCGCACTCTTTCGGACGACAAAAAAAGGACTCATAAATCATATTTTGTGTTCCGAATTTGTCACTTTGTTTTCATAACTCTTATGTTCACCGGAAATGCACACATTCCTTTGGATATGTGCAGTCACACAGTCACATTTGTCTTGCTAAGATTTCGGTCATATTTACTGCACGTTCAGTGCAAAATTTAAGTTTCTATTTTTTAGTTCCTCATTCGCAAAAACATGCCCTTTTGTCCATTGATTCTTTTTTTGTTTTTCTTGTCAAGTGAAATATTCTTATTTATTAAAATTTATTGAAATATTTTTGTCCATTCTCTCTTCTTTTATTGGTTTTGTCTGCCATTCACTCATACATAGTGATTTACACACTATAAATGAATATGTAGGATTGTAGGTAAATCTATACACGGTTCGCATTTGGATTTGACTATTATTAGATTTCCGTCTGTGAAAAGGTAGGTTAAACTACCTCTCTGGGTTGGCAAGGTAATAAACCCATAATCCGTGGCACAAACACACACCTAGACCTAGAAACTTATAGATCCCAGACAATGTGCTGCATAGATAGCGAGTAAGAAAAAAAAAAAAGAGCGAAGAAAAAAAGGATATCAACAGGTTCACTACCTCTTATAGATTTTTATGCAATAATCGTAAAAATATAGAACACAAAAAGAATACAAAAAAAAATAAAAATAAAAATAAAAATAAAATAGGAAACACCAGGAACCATAGTGGATTTGGTTGCGATGGTACGCTATGGGACGTGAACGTCCTTGCAAGGGTCTGGATTTCCGCTTTTTATATGCTCAAGGTTAACAAAACATAAACAAAGGTTTCTATAGCAAGGATTTTTATGGACCATAAATGTTTATTTTTCTGATGATTTTTGCCGCAGAGCGCAGCCAATTTGTGCAAACTATATATAGCATTCACAACAGAGAGCAAGGTGGTTGGATTTTTTTTTCTTTATACAAAAATTTTATGACATAGAAAAAATAAAAAATATATGAGTTTCTGCAGGTTGCAATGGGTTTTTAGAAGGCCACAATCCGTTATTTACTGAGAGAGTCATTTAATTTTATAGGTGTTTGACTTGTTGGGTTTGAGTATGTCCTAACCTCTATAGCCATAAAATATTCTGAATAAAAGAAAGTGAAAGTCAGGTTAAAGAACTGAGTACCTATATTGTTGGTGATGTAATTTTTCATTGCTGTAAACGTTTTTTCAATAAGGACGCTCAACTATGGTGGACTTCAAGAGTTAATTTTAAATTACTAGATCCTATTATCTATGAACCACCCCCCCCTGTTATGTTGTTAAATTTTTTCGTTTGAGTTGTAACTCCATAGAATTCTGTGCGTGATAAGACGAAAGCATTTTTTTGATAGATCATCAAAAATATACTATTGTATAAGTTCAGATGGTTATTTTTGAGTATTCAAATAATTAACGAACAAATCATTTTTATAACTATCTATAGAACAGAAAAATTAGAATTGCAAATGGAAAAAAATAGCGGCAGGCTGAAATTTTGCAGGTCGTTTCGGGATAGGAACACATCTAAAATCTAAGTTATCAACCACCTACTCCTTGCACCGGTGGTGCCACGCACACTTTTCTTTATTAATAAATGGCTGCATCAATATAGATTAAATTTTCATGTTTTGTTACAATGACCAGAGAAAAAATTAAAAAAATTGTTTAGGTAAATTCTGCCCACTGCCACGCCCACTATTCTTAGTGTTTTGTTTTTCGGAAATGTCTGCAATGATTTCCATGAAATTTTCAGAGTTTGTTTTTATGGACGAGAAAATATGGGCAAACTAAATTAAGTAAAATCCACTCATTGACATGCCCACTTTTCTTATTACTTTGTTTCTCAGGAACAGCTCCAACGATTTCTCTGAAACATTCAGAACTTATTGTTCTTATGGACGAGAAGAAAATTAATTTTAATAAAAGCCACTCACTGTCACACCCACTTTTATTATTTACTTGTTTCTCAGAAGAAAAAAGGTTTCAGGGTTTAATATTATGAACGAGACAATTTTTTTGAAAAATTTCATTTTAATCCGCCCGCTCTGCCACGCTCTCTTTTTCAAAATATTTATTTCTTGGGAGTGGTTCTTCTAACTAATTAAGCGAAAAACTAATTTCACCCAAAATACTAAATTAGTCTACGGGAATTAAAAGTTTGCATAAATATTTATTTTTATATCGGGTCGTTTATTTAATATAAGAGGCTCTTAAAAAATAGGTTTGCTTTTAAAAGTAAAACCCGTCCTCAAATTAAAGCCAACTGGATTACCTGCTCCCCTATGTACATTGAGACTAAGATTTGAAAATTTCACACTCATTTAGCAGGGAAATAAAAAACTGTTCCTTAACGCTATGAAGGAACTTAAATAGATCAGTTTCTTCAGTAAGACTTTGAACACTAATTTAGGTTTTTATTTTTATTTGAAATCGTTGTTAAATTTTTATCAAAATTAATTTCTAAAAAATCAAGGTATCGGAAAAGTGGGCGTGTTAGTGGGCGGGATCTACCAAAATCAGTCTGAAAATTATTTTCTCGTTCAAAAGAACGAATTCCGAAAATTTCATGGAAATCGTTGAAGCCATTCCCGAGAAACAGAGGAACAAGAAAAGTAAATAGGTGGCAGTTGGCGGATCTCTCTAAAACTGATTTTTTAATTGTTTTCTTGTCCATAAGAACAAATTCTGAAGAAATTGTTGGAGCCGTTCCTGAGAAACAAAGGAATTTGAAAAGTGGGCTTGGTGGTGGGCAGATTTTACTCGAACTAATTTGTCCTTATTTGTACGTCCATACGAACAAACTCTGAAAATTTCATGGAAAGCGCCACAGCCGTTTCCAAAAAACAAATGTTTAATAATAGTGGGTGTGGCAGTAGGCGGATTTTACTTTCAGAATTAAAAAAAAAAAATTCTGGTCATTATAACAAAATATGAAAATGTCATCCATATCGGTGCAGCTTTTTTTAAATAAACCAAGATTTAAGAAAAGTGGCCGTGACACCACTGGTGCAAGGGGTAGGTGGTCGAAAACTTAGATTTAAGTTGTATAAATACCCTCGAAACGACCTGTAAAATTTCAGCCATTTGGAGAGACCTTAAATGTAAGGCCAGTTTTTTCAATGTGAAATAATTTTTGGGCATTTTCGTTTTTTTGGACGGCACTTTTGGAATGCATTTCAAGTTTGAGATTGTAGGACTTAAATAGCACTTAAGCATAGGACGTATAACTTCTGCATTATTTGATTTTTGAATTTCATTTGTGGCAGTGCTATCTTAGTGGACCTGGAACTTGGTACCTACGCTCAGAGAAAAAAGTCAGGTAAATAATTAACCTGCGCCCTGTTAAATTGATAAGGTGCATATAAAGTTACAGATATTTCAGAAATTTACCTGATTTGAATAACCTTATATCAAGTGTTAAATTAGCCTGGTGGCCAATATTACCATATTCAAGTTGATTTTGGAAGATGAACTGTTATTTAAACACTCAATTCTGGTAAACAAGAAATTTTGACAAGAATATAGCGATAATTTTTACTGAGATTAAGTTATTTTAACACTGTTTGTTATGAATTTCTATTTTACCAAAAATCAAGTTGAAGTAAAATTTTATATGGCTATTTTTACAATGTTTACCTGTTGCATTTAACCTGGCCTCATCTTAAAAAAGCACTCTGCCAGTTATTTTCAACGTGATACCAGTGTTAAAACAAACACACACAGGCCATCCAAATAAAATTATTTAAATTTAAAGTGGCTGTCTGTTAAAGTAGCCCTCTAACAATGTTGAAACACACTCACAAGCCATGGTTAAAGAAACATTCTGCCAGGTTATTTCAACGTGACACCAGTGCTAAAGCACATGCAAACAGAAGCCATCCAAACAATCAGTTTCAACTTATTGATATTTGGGACAAGTTTCTTATGCAGCGAAGTGGCCCAAGGGATCTGTACTCTCTCGATGTGTGAGAGGTTTCACATTCAAAACAAAGTATCACAAAGTATTTTTAAAATAAAAAAATATACATAGGAATATATTTCTATACTTTCAGAGTAATGCAAAATGAATTGGACGGTAAGCAGCGTTAGAGATGGGGCCTAGGCGCATGGATCCAAGACATAATAATTACCGGATACATGATTGATTCAACATTGAATCATGTTAAATTAACTAGATCTTCATGTTAAATTTATAGAATAGGAATGGAGGGGATCTACAATTTTTTGCCGAGTCCAAACGGCTAGACGAGAAGCACTTATTCATGACAAGTATACTCTTGGAGGATTTGTCACTTCCTCGCAAGAGGCAGTACCTTGGGAAAAACATTTCTGTTTTTAGATGGCAGCGGCTGGAAATCGAAACCAGACCTTCCGCATGACAGTCCTACGCACTAACCATCATGCCAAGAGGTACTACACGAGTGTTTGCCCCACCAAATTTTTTTTTTCTTAAATACATATGTGTCGGCATCATGGTTAGTCTGAAGGTCAAATTCAGCAAGAACTACTTCAGCTTAACTCTGTTTAAAAATATCTCCATGAATCACTTAAACGTTATTTGTCATTTAATTGCTTTACTTTTCAATCAAAAACTACATACTTTTAACTAACCTCTTTGTCGTTAAAGTAAACTATAAACTTTTTGAAGAATATAGATATTTCTGCTAAAATTCAAGTAAAATATTTTTAGAAGTGTTGCTAGATTGACTTTTAAAAGAAAAACCAATATCGACAAGACATATTCCAGGCATATGATGATCCCATGACAAAATCAAATGTAAATACGTTAATAAATGTGGTTTTTCTTAAACGTATTCTCTTAATTTAGACACCATGACGATTTCACTTCCGGGGAATTTAAATGTGACTTCACACACTGTGTTACTGCATTTGTCCAGAAGAAAAATATTGAATAATGTAATCAAATCTAATTATTATATTCTTTTTCCTAAATAAATAAAAAAAAAACATTTTGAAAAAGGTAGTGTTTACTAACAAGGTTCAAAAGTCTCTTTATTACCTTAGCTATTATTGGACCGTCGTATGAAAATTTGTCAACATTTTCATCATATGGATCGCACATGAAACTAATTGCTGATCCCTGTCTTATGCAGATAAGACACACCATCTGAACTACCTATATAAATACTTTTTACTTATCTACTGTTTATAGACTGTAGATAACCCCTGACATAAGCTTTTATTTGATTTTTTTATTAATTAATTAGTGTTAAAAGTCAATGATAGTGATGTTTCAACATTTAGGTACTGTACGTATTATGTTTATATATTTTAAGTGAATTGTATCAATTATTTGTAATTGATTTATTCTTGAAAAATATTGAATTAAATTTTGAAAAGTTATTGATTTATTTAAGTCATGATTATGATAGGCAACACATTACTTAGACAACGTAGAATAGGAGAGGTAAAAGGCTATTGAGAAAAATTGTTTTTATATAAAGAGAATAATTGTTGCAACTGAACAACTTTTTTGTATTTTTCGCGGATTAAGTTGGAGGAAAATTTTATTTGAAATTCTGAAGTTATATTTGAGATGTAATGTATGTATGTATGTAATGTATGTAATTTCTAATTTCCTTTAATTTCTATTTACAGCTCGGTCTACGTGATCAGCCTGAAATCTTTTTGTGAACGTTTCATTTAACCGAGAACCGAGGTTTGACCTATTCGGCAAACTTAGCGAGAAATACAAAATGTTTGTTCATCATAACAAAGTATTCTCTTTATTTAAATTTCTCTTTTATTACTTGGATTATTTTTTCACATAACCTACAAAATATTGAGAAAAATACCAAAAAACACTTTTTTGTTTTTATATATTTATAATTAATAATTCTATTGTGATTTTATTTAATTAGCAAGCAAGTTGCATTCTTTTTTTAAGCAAAATATATATTTTTGCATTTTATTTTTAGTTTAGTTTTTAAAAATTACTCAATTTTCTATAATAAAATTTAACAACAAAATTTTATTTCTGAAGAATTTAGGACTTCATTTTTTTTACTAAAACCTCTTCTTTGAGACGGTGATAAAAATTACAACGTTGTTATGAAAAAATATTGTGAAAAATGGCAAAAAAAAAACATTTTTCAAGTACGATTTTTCCGTAAATGCTAGTAATTGTTGATTGGTTCAGTAAATGAATTGTTAAATGGTAATTTTGACGTAGTATATAATAAAGAACGTTAATTCGCAGTTAAAGGTTTGAACTGCTGATATTCAAAGTTAGTTTTTAAACAGTAATTTTACCTTAGAAATGAAATTGAATTTTACCTATTGAAATGACAATTTTTGGGCAGTCAACATTTTTTCAAAATAGTTTTTAATGGCCTTTAGTCCTTCTAAACGGTATTTCGTCCGGCCTTCATACAGAAACTATACCTGGGCAAGCAACAAAAATTTCCTGCTTAGTGATTAGGAATTCTTATCTTGTTGGATGTAGTTTACAGGATTTTTATCAAAAAAGGCAAATAAAGGCTCTGGGCCTTTGGTAACTGATTTCATGGCAAATTTGATATTTTAAAAAGGCATCTAATCGGTCAGTAATTGGTCAGAAAAGGTCAACTAGTCCTATAAATTGGTCAGTCCTTGATAATTTGTAATAAAGGCTTAAAGTTTCTCAAGGTCAGTCAAGGTTACGCGCGATTTCTGGCACCTCCCTTATGGGAAAAAAAGTACACCATCCGAAAGATCCCTAGATCGTGATGAAAGGTCAGCTTGTTTCAGTAATTGGTCAGCAGTAGATTTTTTTAAAGATTTTCAAGACTTTTTTTTATGGCCACGAACGTTTTTTGCCATAACAATAAATATTTAAAACAACAAATCTATGGCTGACCAATAACTGAAAGTAACTGCCCTTTTATAACGATTTGGTAACCTATAAGAGAATATATTTTGCCAAAAATCCTTCGTGACCTTGAAAAAAAACTTTAAAAAATCTTAAAAAATATAGCTGAGAAATTACTAAAACTAGCTGACCTTTTATATCTTAAGGCCTTTCAGGCGGTATTAATATTTTTTTTTGCAAATTTCCAATAAATATGGTGCCAAAAATCGCTATGACCTTGAAAACTTTTGAAATTCAATTCACTGAAACAAGGTGAGCTTTTATTAAGATCTAAAGTTCTTTCAGATGGTTTACAATATTTGCAAATTTCCCATAAATGAGGTGCCAAAAATCGCAATGACCTTCAATTTTTTTTAATTAATTAAAAAATCATTATAAAAGTATGTATGGTTTCTAGTAACTGAAAATAGCTTTATGACCTTTTATAACCATAAAGTAGCCTTTCAAATGGCATACTTAATTTTTTGAAATGACCCGAGGTGCCTAAAGTTTTTCTTGTGATCTTAAAAACAATTCTGAAAATTCAAAGAAAAAACTCTATGGCTGACCAATTACTGTAAGAAGTTGACCTTTCATCATGAACTAGAGATCTTTCGGATGGTATACTTTACTTGTAAATTTCCTTTAAATAGGGTAAAAGAAAGCGAGCGACCTTAAGTGACCTTGAGAAACCTTAAGCCTTTATTACAAGTTATCTAGGGCTGATCAATTTCTAGGACTAGTTGACCTTTTCTGACCAATAACTGGCTAATTAGATGGCATTCTCAAAAATCAAATTTCCCATATATGAAGTGCCAATGGTCCAGCTCGATCTACAGCCTAAATCAATGAGGCAGTGTTTTTTCTGTATTTTGAACCTAAGGATTTTTGGTAATTACCTAGAGGGGAAATTTGAAAGAAGTATATTTATCCAAAAAATGGCTCCAACGAAAAAACTGTTTTTGTACAACACACTGCAAGCATTTTGATAAAATTTGTTGTTACCAAAAACTGTTATTAACATCACCTATACCATAAACGGTTTTTGATTTTCGATTTTCTTATTAAAGCCTAGTTTATACATCCATGTTAAGTGAAGTTTTGTATATAAAAAAATAATTTTCTCCCTAGGCGTGAAAAACTATCAAAAACTAAATGCAATTTTTTTGGCGACAAGGAGAAACAAATTTGTCTCGAAGCAAATGCATCTCAATGGGCTTTTCCAAACCAAATTTTATGACAGCAAATATTTTTTTTGAAAACCTTTTGGTGCATTAATTATTGATGTTTCATTTTAAATATGATTTCACTTCGCTTCGAAGTAGAAACTAGGCCTAACGGTCTAAAATTTTATACAGGAACATATAAGAGAAATTGCTTGGATCTGAAAAATTAGAGAAATTGTTTTTTAATATGTATTGAATCGAATGAGGGCTATCCAAGACTATGACCAATTTAATGACCAGCCTTATATTTATTCAAGATTTGCTTGTTTAAAGTAATAAGATTAGGCATATGTCACATGAAAATTGTATTGCTTTATTAAAAGCAAGTGTAAAAGTCACAAGAAATTGCAATTACATTAATAATTTTTCAAATTTTTAGATTAAAGTTTTTTTTCCAATAAAAAATTTATTCGTCATCATAATCTTCACTGGAATCTAATATAACACGTTTCACCTCTGAAAATACAAAACAGAATATGCATCATTTTACCTAATTTCTTATATCTTTTATCATACTTTTATTTGAGGGTGTCCATCCAAGCTCCACATTTGCCTCTTTATTCTTTTCAGTTAACCAACTTTTTAAGGGACTGTAGTATTCTAGTAAGCCTTCGGAACTCAGTGTTGGATTTTCTGGGAAAATTGTTTCTAGCACCTTATTCAACCGCTTTGATGATCCAAGTCTCATCATTTTTCTATAAGTTCCACAGAAAATGGTTTAAAATAACTTCTTTCAAACTTGATTTATTTATGTACCAAACTTACTTAAGAGCATCACCCACTTCCTTACTGCCAAAGAAATCACACTTATGCAGGCCGTCATTGGTATATTGTCCACTGATTTGGCATAGCTTCTTATAGAATTGATAGCCGAATATTTCCGCGTTGAACTTTCTATAAAAATGAGGGGAAACAAATTTTTTGTCAGTACACAATTGATCCAAATAATGCATTAATGTTTTTCACCTTCCTTGCTCGTTTTCATTAAGTTCAATGTAGAAGTTGTTTGGAAAATCGTAAGTGTTGCTTACACGATTCATTGGAGGTCCAATTCCCATATATTGCTCCATTAATTTCCAATAATGTTTGTTTAAAAGACCCAACTCAACTTTACCCGCGAAAAAGTCAGCCATTACTTTTGAATGAACAAATTGTTGGGGAATACTAAGCAACGTATGGAATGCCTATACAGAAATGAATTAAATGAATTAACAGTTTATTCACAATTCAATTATAGGATCTAACCATCCTTAAAAGTCGGTTAAATTCAACCTCTTGGGTAGTCTCAAAATTATCCAAGAGTCCAATAGTTTTCAAATGACCCAGTGTAGATGCCGAAAGTATTGCTGCTTCTCCAACTGAGCTTTCCAAATTATGTCCACCAAAGAAGTAAGGCGGAAGGTTGACCTTCTCCCGAGCATAATAAATTTGACCCATATCACGATGAGCCTGGAGGAATTTCTTGAAGTCCATTTCATGACAATAGAACAAGTAGAATTTTGGAGGTGTATCATAAATTGATGGCTTGCAGTCAGCTCCATCTTTATTTTTCAACGATCTTATCTCTGAGCCCCAGTAACTTTCTGGCAGGGGATCAAATCCTAGAGATACATAAAATCTACTGGCAGATTTGACAAGTTCCAGTGCATCATAATTATTTTGTTTGAGAATATTATCGTAGTTTGGAAGTTTGTCCAGGGGAAACATTTCTTCAATGATGCTTGCATTTGTCCAAGTTTGAGCTATGACTTGCCGAAACAGATGATCAGGAATGACTCCATTGGGTTCTATAACCTCGTCACCATATTTTTGGTTTAAGTGACTGCGAATGAAGGCATGAAGCTGCAAATAAAGTGGACGGGTTTCGTTCATAATGTGTTCCATTTCAGTAATGTTGAATCCTTTCAAATAGAATTCCAAAGGAGAGACACCTGGCCAGTATTAAAAAAAAAAGTTTGACATATTTTTTGTATATCAACAAAAGTAATTGGATGAATTTAACGTAGCGTTAATTATATGAATACTCATAGATGTATCCATAAAATGTTATTCCATTTTTTTTTCTAAACAAATAATTCACAACAATACTCACCAGTTGCCTTAGCTGCTTCAAGAATCCCATCTGTTATTGTTATAATATTCTTCAAAACCAAATTTGAGTTCCGCTCCCTCCATTGCTTCCAGTAATATTTCAATTCACTAGTGCTATTTGTATATGCAATTATTTTCTGGATATCCGGGATGTAAGCCAAATTAACTCTCTTATTATGGAATTTGGGAATGTTTTTTCTAGTTCCCATTCCTTCTATAGCAATCATTGCCTCTAACATCTTCCCAATCCACCAATTACCTAGGATAAATTCATCGGCTTCTCGGCCAAGTATTTCAAAAATATATTTCAATTCATCATCCTTGAATTGGGAGCTATCAAACTGTTTTGATTCGCGGACAAGTTCAGCTAAGGAATTGGCTATATTAAAAAATCTATTTTCAAGATTATCTATCTCCCAGCCTTCTTTAATTTCAAGTTCATACGACAGAAATCTCAGGTCTTCATTTAATTTGAGCATCCTATCGTTTGCAGCTCGAAGGAAATCTTTTGCTTCTAATTCATTTGTGTTAAGTTTGGTAGGATTGCAACTCTAAGAGATACAAAATAACTTTTCACTATTATTTCAACTATCATTCAATAAATTTAAAAATAGATAAGTTATTCTAGTTTTGTTTTTACTAATCAAAATTTACTTATATAACTTCACTATTTCAATTATAATTTGCGTGCGAAATTCATGAAAAAAATAACATTATTAATCTTAATTTCACAATGGCTAGGTATATTTTTTTTATTTTTTAATATGATATTCACTCATTTATGGCGAAAAATATCCTTACACAAAAAGCTGAGATTCCTAGCAGAATCAGACAGATGAACTGCTCCTTCATGGCACAAAGAATTTCAATTTTTGTTTTAGCACCGACAAGTTTTGAATTTTTGAAATGACTAAATGCTTGCTTCCCAAATTAATTTACTAATCACTGGCCAAACATTTATTATAACAATTATCAAAAGAAATGTGAACCCTATATCACCCCAGCTAAAAATTTTGATAATGCTATCAAAAATATCAAATTGAAGGCCAGCTGCCATCCGTCGACAGCCATGGTTGGACTAAAAAATAGTTTAAAAACATTATTGTTTTTAATGCCTATTAATTATTGTCGTTGTGCCGATTCCATAGGGGCAAGGGGGCCAGCAAGGTACACAGACTACAATTGCTATGGCATATAAAAGTCCACTCACGGGAATAATCTTCACAAAATTATAAAAATAAAATGCACGACTGGATCTTACGTTCTTGCTCTTATGCTCAAGTTGCTTGGAATTAAGAACTTTTAAAATATGAAAGTAATTGGGTATAGAAATAAAAATATAAAAATTAAAAAAAAGCATTTAATTCATTCTAGCAGTAAAATTTACAACTCAAGAAGAACTATGCAATTTGATTACTTGAAAAAATGTGAATATTAGGTAGGTTCCTAATTTTTATAGCTATGTATATAAATTTTGTTATTTTCTTTTTTTATTTGGTATGCCAATTTATAGTATACATTTTAACACATTTATTAACTTATTTCAAAAATATTCATCAGCTCATTTTTCAAATATAAAAAAAGTACATCTGAAAGGAGATTTTGCGTTAAATTTTTTATTAAAATCGTGTGAGCCATTAATAAAAAAGTCAAAAATCAAAAAACCGTTGTAAGGCAGGTAATTTTTGTAATTTTTCTTACCAAAAATTAAACTATATCAGTAATCTATAGATTTTTTTTGTTAAAATCGTTGGAACCGATTTTGAGATTAATAGAATTTTCTTTGACAGTTGTATGGCAAGTATCAAAGTCAGCAAATTTCGATTTCCCCTCTGGAGAGTTATAACGGGTGATTTTTTAAGAGGTTTAGAACTTAAAAAAAAAAAAACACAAAAGTTCGAAAAAATGAATGAAATATTTATTTGAATCGATAGTTTGAACCTTGCAATTTAATGTTTAAAGATAATTTCATGCAAATGTTGACCGCGGCTGCGTCTCAGGTAGCCCATCCGCTGAGTCCAATTTTGGCATACTCTTTCACACATATCGGCCGGTATCTCACGAATGAATGCATGGATGTTGGCTTCCACTGCGTCAATCGAAGCAGGCTTGTCCCTATAGACATTAGCCTTGACATACCCCCACAAAAAATAATCTAATGGTGTCAAATCGCACGATCTAGGCGGCCAATTGACCGGCCCGAAACGTGAAATTAACTCTTCACCAAACTCGCCTCGCAATTGCGCCATTGTTTCGCGTGCTGTGTGGCATGTGGCACCGTCTTGTTGAAACCACATATCATGCAAGTCAAGAACTTCCATTTCGGGCAAAAAAAAGTTTGTTATCATCGCTCGGTAGCGTTCACCATTGACAGTAACGCTGCGATTCGCATCATCTTTGAAGAAATATGGCCCAATAATGCCGCCGGCCCATAAACCGCACCAAACAGTGGCTTTTTCGGGATGCATTGGTAGCTGTTGCAATACTTCTGGCTGATCTTCACTCCAAATGCGGCAATTATGCTTATTTACGTACCCATTCAACCAAAAATGAGCCTCATCGCTGAACACAATTTTTCGATAAAAAAGCGGATCCTCGGCCAGCTTTCCAAGAGCCCATTCACCAAAAATTCGGCGTTGTGGTAGGTCGGCTGGCTTTAGTTCTTGCACCAGCTGTATCTTAAAAGGCTTTACGCCCAAATCCTTCCGCAAAATTTTCCACGTAGTGCTGTAACAAAGGCCTAACTGCTGGGAACGGCGCCGAATCGACATTTCGCGGTCTTCTGTCACACTAGCTGATACGGCCGCAATATTTTCTTCACTACGCACAGTACGTAAACGTGTTGGTGGTTTAATGTCCAACAAAGTAAATTTGGTGCGAAATTTGGTCACAATCTTCCGAATAGACTGCTCAGAAGGTTGAGAATGCCGACCATAAAATGGAAGCAGCGCGCGATGAACATTTCGAACCGAGCACGAATTTTGATAGTAAAATTCAATAATTTGCAAGCGTTGTTCATTTGTAAGACGATCCATGGTTAAATTGCAAACCAAACTGAAGGTGTTTGACAGTAACACAAGGTACTAAACACACGTCAGCTGTCAAAACCAGTGTTGCCAAAACCAAACCAGCTAAAAAATCACCCGTTATAAGAACTTAAAGTTAAAAATTAAAAGGAAATCGCTTCAGTGGCTTAGGCTGGTAGGTCGAGGTACTGACAGGTAGACAGACAGACAGACAGACAGACAGGACAGAATTTTGGCCCCCACTTTTTTGGTGTTCTCTTTCATCGTAATGTTATGTTTGATTGTTACCTCTATTTTTTTGCACAAATCCAATACTTGCCCTTAGTATCTAATTATATAGCAAGTATAAATATGTTAATCTTAATTATTTGACTTAGGTGGATTTTAAAAAAATGCATTTAACCTGATTGCCAGATATTAATTACGGGGCCATTTCACTGTGTCTCCCAACAAAAACAATTTTTAATTAAAATGAATAACTTGGTCGCACGTACTTGCTCCTTTAGCTCAAACTATACCTGAAACCTTTAAAAATCGTATTTGTTTAGCAAAAAATTAACTAAGAAAAAACTAAATTGAGGAATAGCCAATCCTGTATATAAATTAAACTCAAGATAGTTTAGAAACAGCTTTTGTGTGGAGGTTGAACTTTAATGACATCCTATGTTTTAAGAAAAATCTTTGCAATTTAAATTTACTGAAACACCTTGTTTCAGCGTCTCACACTGAAAAACTAGCACTTACAAATAATTTCTTAATAATTAAAACGAAAAAATTTATGTACCAATAGCCAATTTTGAATATAAATTAATATTTTTTTCTAGTTTCAAAAAAAAATAATGCTTTTGAAATTATGTTATATGAAAATTATACGGATGTACCACATTCGCAAATATATGCCGTTATTTTGAAGAACCTTAAAAAAATTCCATTTCATATCTACAGGGGGGATGGTTGCGAGGCTAGTTTTTTTTAAAATGACATATTATTAAAACTATGACTTAGGAATATAATTCATAAAAACTTGATTGGCAACTTCTTACTCTCAAAATTGTGAAATTTCTTACAGATTCGCTCAGATTATGTCTAACAGTAATAGTAATTTCCAAAAGCAAAATTCCAAAAAATTATGTTTTTAAAAATTTTGACTTCCAACAGAAGAATCTTTTAACCAGGAAAAGGATTTTATTAACCTAAAAAATTATTTAAAAAAAAAAAAAAAACCTTAAAAAAGCAAAAAAAAAAAGGCCTTTTATTAAATTAAATATTTTGACTGAATTTTGAATTTTAAGGCCAAATTGGAACTCAGTTCTTAAAGACCATCAAAAAAGTATATCTATTGGTTCATGTTACAGACAACAATTCTTATTTTTCTTGTAAAGTAGTTACTTAGTGCTTTCGAGTTGATTTTCAAAAAACAATGTTAATACGTCAATTTTAAACTACCGCTTGAGTCCAAATGGGTTGTCGCAGAAAAAAACCTTAAACGGTGATTTATTGGAAACTGTGTACACTTTTAATGTAAAACTAACATGATACAATTTTCGAATAATTGCAAGTTTTGTGAAAAACTCCCAAGAAATGCATTTTTGAATTTTTTTGTTATATTGCGTAGCGAAATTTTCGGATTCGGATTTGGAATCTCCAAAAACATAAAAGAGGGATAAAATAAAAATGATCTCACAACTTGCTCGCCAAGAACATTTTCGAGGACAATTTGATTGAACTACTTATATTAGCAAATTATAACAATGTGATAAAATATAATACCTACATACATGATATACAGTCACTCAAAAAACTATACGCAAAATTGAGATAGCAATCATACATGACATTACTATGATAGAGAAAAACCAAAGTGGGTGGCACAATTCTGTCTGCCTGTCTCTCTGTTTGCCTACAGTATAAACGGCCCGATCGATTTTCTTCACACTTGGTACAAAGTGGTTTTTGATGATTCTGCCCACATCTCTTTTTTTAATTTTTTTTAGAACCAAAATAACGGTTCCTGCCATACAACTTTTTAGCAATTTTACATAATCGTATTTTTCTAAAAAACGGCTCGACAACTTTTCCTAAAATAAATTTCTTTTAGGCTTCTTATTTTTGGTTTTTTAAAAATGTTTAAAATTCTTTTTTGAAAAATCAAGTATTTCGAAAACGATATAATCGATTATTTTGAACTTCGATACTTAAGAGTTTTTTAGAACATTCTAAAATATTTTTAGAAAAAACTTAAGAAACAAACAAAAGTTAAAAACCGGAAATTAAAATATTATTTTTTCTCAAAAACGACTATTACGATTTTGATTAACCTTTTTAAATATATTTAAATTATAAGGATCTATATACTACAAAAAATTATACAGCTTTGCACTTAGCAAGTATTAGAACCTGTCATAGAACGCGTGTTTTTTATTTTGAATTTTCTCATTATCGGCTGAACGGATATAGATAATTTTTTTAAGTACAAATTTCATATAATATTAAGTAATATTGCATATCAAAATTTTCAAAAAAAAAGTTTTTAAATTTAAAAAGAAAAACTAAATTTTATTTTTGAAAATTCGGTATTTCAAAAAGGGGTTGACAATTTTTTAAAAAAATTTATTTTTAAATGCACATATACATATGTAAAGAATTTCTTAAGAATTGCATACCAAAAGTTTTCCCTAAAAATGTTTAAGAATTTTATATATATATACAATATTTTGTTTAAGAAAACCGCACTCATGATTTAAAATTTTTCTTGTCCCTACAAAAAATTAAGATGGCGTTCTTTTTTTATCTCAAACTCTCAACGAAGTTTTTTTAATTAATTTAAATATCAAATTTCATGCTTTAAGCATTTTTCTCTCATAGTTTCCATGTCTTTACACATAATTTTCTTAAACCCTAAGCGCCTTGAACATAAGAGCAAGTACGTGAACTTTAGGGCTGGCCACGATACCAGAAAAGTCTCGATATCGTTAGGTATCGGTATCGATACCGAGACGATAAGAGCTCCAAAGCATCCGAAACGATACCGAGACCAAACCGGACTTTCGGGACAGAAATTTACCGATACTTTCGGTAATATCGTTTGGTATCGTCAGAAATTTTTTTTCGAATATTATTAATCTATTACAAATACAAAATTGGTTTCTCGGAAACGGCCTTAACGGTTAAAATGAAATTTTCACAATTTCTTTCTCTTTATCATGGAGAATTTTTAAGCAATTATTTAAATTAGAACCACCCACTTACGCGGCCGTTTTTCTTTCACTTTGTTTCTCTGAAACCAATCATTTGATGGATGATATTTCAAGACATGGCTTTTAAGATGGAGGAAATGAATTTAATGAAATCCTCTTAATTTTTTTCTCATATCTTTGTTTCTCGAAAACGGCTCCAATGATTTCGTAAAAGCATTTGCTTAATATTTTGACTCAAAATCTATGTTTAACTAATCGGAATAATTCTTAGACATTGCGAACCAATCCCTTTAAAATTTTTAACACAACAAGAAACTTTAGTTAAAAAGATTGTCGTTCATTTTCATATTGTACATATTTTTTTTATAAAAATTTTTATTAAAGAGTTCAACTAGAAGATTAAGAACATGTTGCCAAGTTGTGCATTTTATTTTTGTTTGTGATTGAGACCAAACCGAAACCAGACGAGACCGATACCGATACCGATACCAGATTTTGTTATACGACACCAAACGAGACTGAGTTATACGAGACCGATACCGATACGATACTAAAAATTTTCGAATTTGACGATACCGAAACGATTCTTACAAAAGTATCGTTTGGTTTCATATCGTTGCCAGCCCTAGTGAACGTGCGACCCAGTCGTGATTTTAAATTTGTATTGTAAAGAAAACTTATTAAAAGAAAATTTAAATTAGATAAGTTTTTAATATTTTCTTTTGTTCATTTTTTTAAGGTCATTTTATTAAAAAATATTTAAAATAATATTTAATATATTTAATATTTAAAAAAAAACACTTTAAGTTCATCTAATTTTAAGTTTTCTTCCAATAAGTTTTTTTACCACAAGAAAACTCATGCTTTAAAAAAAGAAAGAGAGGAATGACCGTAGTTGGAAAGTTTGCTTTAGTTTTAGTTGGTATTACTTCTCTCCAAAACACCCCCGACCTAAATTAAAAAAAAGGCATTTCCTACACATTTTATTCGAGATTTCTTTTTATATTTTTCTCCATACAATTTGAACCATCTGTGCTCCTCTGGCTTCCCTCTCGGCATCTTTGGGCTATTTCAGCAATATTTTACTCACACACGATAAAAACAGGTTCTTGACGACAAAAGCTAGTTGATATTTTTCATCAAAGCAAGGAAGGCTTACTATGATCAAATTGTGGAAAAGAAACCCACTCAAAAATGGTGTCACTTTTGAAAGTTATTTATGATTAGTGAAGTCTTCTCAACTAGATCAGAAGCCGAAAACTTTTGTTCAACAAATTTTTATCAGTTTTTTCGTTTTTTTTTTTTATTCAGTGTTCTCATGATTTTACCAATTCTTTATTACGTTAATGTGCATAGAATAAAATTAATCCGAAATCAATAACATCATTTGTTCTCGAGATATTCGAGACGTAAAAATCTAATAACTTTTTTTTAAATTGCTGTAGTTAAAAAACAGCTCATTGAACTTATTTTTAAAGTTCTTCTTGCACGTATTAAAACTGCTATCAATAATCTTATGAATGTACAAACGACGAACGTACGTACAGACAGAGACATCTCTCTTAAGATAATGGGTTCCGGTTCTAAAGAGCGTAAAGATATGCAAACATTTTCAATTCAACAAATCGGAACAATTACAATAACTTCCCATGAGGAGTTAGAAATGTTCATACTTCAGAATAATAATAAAAATAATAAAATAAGAAGAATTACCTCGAGAAATGACTTTACGCCAAATTTGCATTGAAAATGCATTTTTCTTCAAAAATTTAGATGTGAATATCTTAAAAACGTGATATGCTATAATAATTCTGAGGTCAGATTCAAATTTAGGGCACCAAAAATTATTAAAAAAGTATATTTGCGTTAAAGTCAAAAAAACCTTAAACAGAGATTTGTTGAAAATTGTGCATTATTTTAATAAAATGTACTTTGATGAAATTTACTAATTTAATTCTTTTCGAGCCATAAGTAAAAAACTCTAAATAAGTTAATGTTTGCATTTTTTATTATTGCGGTCTTAGTCGAAAACCACCTCAGGTTCTGTTTCAGCACCCCCGAAAACATAAAGAAGAGCAAAAATCAAAACTTGCCTACAATTTGCTTACTCAATGGCCTTTTCGAGTACAAATTGACTGATAGACTACAATTACACTGTGTACAAAACCAACTTGTTGTTCATCGTTTAGATGATGATTTAGATGATATTCCGTCTTGCGCTACCACTGAAATCTTTAAGAATAAAGCCTATAATAGCTAATAGGTATAGTAACTGATTAAATTGACTTATATTTTGTATTTGTTAACGATGCTGTTTTGAATTAGAATCCAATGCATATATTTATTACTAAACCTGAACTAAAAAGTTTTATTGTACAACTAACTAAATCAGCTGTGAAGGGGATTCCTAAATATTATCTATCCGTGAGTATGCTCACTAAAAGTCAATTAATGCAAGTGTTTTAATGCAAGTAAAGATATTTTGCATCGAAGCAGTTAGTCAATGTGAATGCTCTATGACTCATAGACAACATTTGATTGATTAAAATTCTCAGAGTAAAGTGTGCTGAAAATCTTTTATAACGTTTGTTTTCAATAGAAAATAATCAAGTTCAAAAAGTTAAACTCAAACAACGGGTTTTCTCAATAATCGGTTAACATTGCATAACTATATACCAACACTCAGTCTTGCTTATAGTAGAAACAAAAACTCGCTTGGAAATTGTTTATAGATATATCTACATATTTAAATGCTACTATTTGTTGAAGTAACCAGGCCCGTGCGCATAAATTGTACAAAGAGGAGGAGGGGGGTCTCCATTATTTTCATGGTTATAAAGTAAAAAAAAATTGATTTTGGATTTAAAAAAAAATATTTTTAATAATTTTGAAAATCAAATATTTCGAAAATGATATGATCGATTTTTTTTGAAACTCAATACTTCAAAAGTTTTTAGATTTCTCTAAATTATTTTAAGAATACATATTTGAAAAAATAACGCAATCTCCCATAAAGAAGTTAAAAAACCTTAAAGGAAAATATTTTTTTCTGAAAAGTGACTCAATTTTGATTAAACTTTTTCCATATACTAAAATTAGTACGATCTACTACAAAAAATTATACAATTCTACACTTAGCAACTATTAATTGTACCTGTTATTGCACATACTTTCTTATTTTTAATTTTCTCATTATCGGCTGAACGGATTAAGATACATTTTTTTATATACAAATTTCTTGTAAAATCAAATAATAAGTAATAAAAATTTTGTAATTAGGTATTACATGCTCTTAAACATTTTTCTTTCATAATTCCCATTTCTTTACACATAATTTTCTTAAGCCCTCAGTGCCTTAAACTTAGGAGCAAGTACGTGCGACCCAGTCATGAATATTTTTTTTTTTTTGAAAATCAAATATTTCGAAAAGTATAAGGATGATTTTTATAAAACTAGAGTATTTTGGGAAACAAATTAATTTTTATGAAAAAAATAATGGTACCTTCCACAAAAAATCTCATTTGCACGGCTTTTATAAAGACGTTTAAAGGCATGCCCGGGAACTTTATTTAAAAGTTTGAGGAACATGACTTTTCAGCTTCGAAAAGTATATTTTAATCTAATTTCCTTCAAAAGTGTAATTTTTGAGTTAGTGAGTTTATCTCTTAAACCAACAATATTTAAATTAACTTTATAAGTATATAAAAATGTCAAAATTTAAAAAAAAAAAAAATGTTTTTGAATTTTAAAAACAAGGTTCACACTTTTTATTTAAAAATTCGATACATCAAAAATGGGTTAGCAATTTTTTTAAAGATTTTATTTTTATTTACACACATTAATAAAAACCTATGATTTGCATACCAAAAGGTGGACCAGGGCCTCAACCAACAAGCTTCTTCCAGTCGGCTCGATTAGTTGTCTCCAGTTACGCACGCCAAGCTGGTTGAGCTCCTCTTTCACTTGCGTGCGCCACCTGTTCCGCTGTCTTCCTCTACTGCTACGTCCCACGGGGTTGGATTTAAAGACTTTTCGTGCCGGAGCATTGTTGTCCATTCGCTCTAAGTGACCCAGCCATCTCAGTTGTTAGCTTTTCACTTTACTGGCTAGGTCAGTGTCGCTGTACAGACCGTACAGTTCGTCTTCTTCTCCATTCCCCATATATGCAGACGGGACCAAAAATCACACGGAGAATTTTCCTCTCAAAACAGCCAAAAGTGTTCTCATCCACCGTTAATATAGCGTCCATGTCTCTGCACCATACATCAGCTCCGGTATGATAAGCATCTTCTACAGGGACACTTTAGTTACTCGAGAGAAGGCTTTGCTTCTCAATTGCCTTCTTAGCCCAAAGAAACAGTGATTGGGAAGAGTAATTCTTCATTTGATCCCAGCACTGGTAGGTGGACGGAATTGTTGGCACACGTCGTCCAGGTTGAATGGTGTAATCTGCATGGCAACGGGATTCAGTTCGTCATCGCCGTTATACAATTTGTAGAAATGATTTTTCCATATCCTCAGCACCGACTGCGGTTCTACCATGATGTTCTTATACCCTCAGCGTTTTGAACATAAGAGCAAGGACATGCGATCCAGTCTTACATCTTATTTTATAAGAAATCGTTCTTAAAAAAATCAAAATTATTTAATTTGAAGGCAAAAAAGCAAATTCATTTATCTAAAACGCCCTTTTGCCTTATGACTGCAGTACACACCTTGATTTTTTTGTATTTTGAAAGTGCATATTAAATATTTTAGGCAAACATGTAGTAAACTCATAAATCCTTGACTTCTTAAGTTTATATGAACAAGCTGTCGTATTTTTTTTTTTGAAAATAGAGCGATGAGAGTAGCTTATAAAAAATAAATATTTAAATAAGTCTCAAATTAAGAACAATTAATAAAGGAAACAAATTTAAAAATTATAGTTTTTGTATTTAACTTTAATCAAAGAGTATTTTTAAGCCAAACAATTCAGAACTCAAGACCAGAAATCTCCACTGACTTCCACATTCATCCTTTTTAATTTGTCTTATCAACTGGACTGACTAGCTTCTCGTATTGCCATATATGAATCAATATTTCCAACCTGCCGAAACATTTGATTTTTGGTTCATCTCAACCAGTAACTCCTTGAGTGGTTTGTAGTACTCTAAAAGACCTTCGGCCTTCACTGTTGGATTTTCAGGAAACATTGTTGCAAGGACATCCTTAAATGGTTTTGAACTTCCAAGCTGCATCATTTTTCTAAAATACACACAATATAATGATTTTGGTAGTTTTTATAAGAACAGTCATTGTTTAGAAAAAAATGTTTTCAACATACTTTAAGGCATTTCCAGCATCTTTGCTCCCCTTTATATCACATAAATGTAGAGGTTCCTTAGGATATTTTCCACTTAGTTCACATAACTTTTTATGAATTTGATAACTCAAAACATCTGTTGTAAGATATCTAAAATGAAATTTTTAAGTTAAGCTGACAAAAAAACTCTTCTTTTGTTTTGTGTGTAAAGAGATTTACGTTGATTTGGAATTTTCAGCCATTCCCTCGTAAAAACTAGAGGGTAAAATATAATCGTTAACAAATGTTTCATTTCTTGGTCTACCAACACCTGCATATTTGTTCATGTTATGCCAATAGTGATTTTTAAGTTCCGTTTCGTTTACTTTCTCAGAAACCCGATCAGCCATAACTTTTATGTGAACAAAGTCCTTTGGAATATGTAAAATTCGGAGGAAAGCCTATAATTAGAAATAGAAAAGAAATCTCCTGGAATCAAGGTTGAAATTAATATTATCCAATCTTTACCAACCATTCTTATCAGTCGATTCATTTCAACTTCATTTGTTATGTTAAAGTCCTCCGGAATCATTCCAATTGCCTTTAAATTGTGATGAGTTGATGAGGATAGAGTCACAGCCTTTCCAATTGCATATTCCAAGCCATGTGGGGGTTTAAAAAAATATCCCGGTAGACCTATCATTTCTTTGGCATAATACAAGTAACCCATGTCAGCATAAGCTTCAATAAAATCTCTGAATTTGGGTTTTTCACAATATTTCAAACCAACGTGTGGGGTCGAATACCAAAGTGCCGGATGACATTCATCATCATCAAAGAAATTTTCATCATGATCATCCTTATCGTCGTTATCATGAACTTTTTTTACATCTTTATCATCTTCTTCTTCTTCACTATCATACACGATTCCAGCACTATCATCTTCCTCTATAGTATCATCGTCAAACGCCTTTGGCCTTATACGATATCCCCAAATACTTGGCGGATATTTTTCGAATCCTAAACTCTCATAAAATCCATCAGCAATTTCATATAATTGTTTTGCTTTAAATTCTCTTAACTTTACTGGAGGCAGACTTTCATAAGGGAACATCTCTTCAATAATACTCATATTGGTTGTCTGAGCTTGTAACAATACTTGATCAAGAAGATATTCAGGAATGAGCCCATTAGCTCCAATTATAGATTCACCGTACTTCTTTTGCAATAGATTTCGAATGAAGGCATGAAGTTCCATATAAAGAGGTTTAATATCAGTCATCAAATTTTCCATTTCAGCGATATTGTATCCTCGCAACCAAAATTCCAATGGAGACATTTCTTAAAAAAAATAGAAAAAAAAAGTTTCCATTTCAAGAACAAGGTAAGGTTCCTTTTGGCTAACTTAAATGTACTTACTAGTTAAATCAGCAGCCTTTTTTAATGCCTCGAGTGTTACGTCAAGGCTTAAATCTCCCCATATATTTATTTTCCACCATCCATTCCAGTAGTATTGCAATTCTTTTAGATCACTAGATTTTACAATGATGTTTTTAGTTTGTGAATAACTTAGCAAATTTATTTCATTGCTGCTATCGCTTAATTCAGCTGTATACTCATCGTACTCAAGACGTTCAAGGCCTTTCAAATAATCACGTAAATTTAAAAATTTTACACGACCAATAATCTTTAAATCAGCTATTTGAAACAGTGTTTTAAAAGCATATGTTAATTCCTTGTTTTTAAAATTCTCGAAATCGAAGTTTTTAGAATCATTCACAATTTTCTGTAAAAATTTATACTCAGTTAGATCAGCACTACGTGAAGAAATATATCCAAATGAAGTTGATCTTGTATCATAGAAACTAAACAGCTTATCACTTATTTGATTCAGGAACATTTTTGCCTCTTCTTCGTTGGAATTTAATACAGAGCCATGGCAAATCTGTAAAATTTTATATCAAAAATTATATTGACATGTGTTTATTTTTTTTTTCTCACCGTCATCATTGTAACTGCAATAGCTCCAATTACTATTAAGTTTAATAATTTTCTTACGATCATTGCAAATAAATAAATTTTTGTTATTAATTTCAAACAAACACTGACACCACTGAGCTTAGGTGCACTTTAACTGTTACTTTTATATCGAAAATTATTATCTGCGTTGATTAAGTTTTGCATGCACAAAGCTGTGTATAATTTTGTAAGCAGTTTCAAGTGTTGATACTCTTAGCTTTATATTAAACTGGAAAAACGAGATTTTGCGGGAAACATCTTCATGCAATATACGAGTAGTTGCTATTCTAAGAATGTACATATCTTACAAGTTAAAACATTTCGATATATTGTAAAACTTAATCATTTTTGTTTTCATGAATTAAATAATTCATTGAAACTAGTATTATTGATATCTAATTATTCAATTGAAATTTATTCCAAATTGAAATGAAAATTTTAGCCCACTTTACGAACACCTGAATATCCATTATAATAAAAATGACTCTCACATGTGTACTATAACGACTCACGAAGTATAACGACTCTCGAATGAAGAAGCGCCATCTTCCGGGCTATAAATGATATAAACAAACCTACTGAAGATAGGTCTAGGTTCGATTCCCAGCCGCTGCCACCTAAAAAAACCGAAATGTTTTTCCCGAGGTACTGCCTCTTGCGAGGAACTGACAAATCCTCCAAGAGTATACTTGTCATAAATGAGTACTTCTCATCTAGCCGTTCGGATTCGGCAAAAAATTGTAGTTCCCCTCTATTCCTGCCCACAGGAATGGTTGAGAGTTGTAAGTCACTAGGCACTGGTTCCCGACGAGCTGTTGCGCCACCAAATTTAATTTAATTTATTTTAACCTACCGAGAGCTTTGGTGAGTTTTGGAACTTTTAGCTCTTGCTGTCAAAATGAAAGCTTTGGAAAAGAGAAATTTATGGGAAATTTCCCCTATGGAAAGCTCTAGAAGCAAATACTAGAACCATCAAGCTATTTTGGAAACCGTGAATAATCGTGAATGAGTAAGGTTGGTTGTAATAAGAGTGAAAAGTAAATTTGGTGATAAAATTTCTCTAAAGATGAGTGGTGAATAATAAATTTGTTTGCCGGAATTGGAATCGAAAGTGGAAGTTAATAGGTTTTATAAACGAACCTGAGAAAATATTACAATAACATACATATTGTAACGACTGTCACATTTGTACTACAACGACTCTCGAATGAACTATAACCACTCTCGAATAAAGGAAACACCGGATTAGACAGGACACAAACCAACCTACGGAGAGCTTTGGTGAGCTTCCAAACTTCCAATACTAAACGTCAGAATGAAAGCTTTGGAATGGGAAATTTATGGGAAATTTCCCGTATGGAAAGCTCTGGAAGTAAATACTAGAACCTTCCAGCTTTTTCGGGAACCTTGTGAAAAGTAAATATAAAAGCACATGTCTGACCGGCAGAGGACGCAGTTTATTTTTAATCGTGAATGAGTAAAGTTGGTTGTAATAAAAGTAAAGTGTTGAATTAAATTCAGTGGTGAACAATAAATTGTTTTGTGGTTGTAAAAGTAAAGTGTTTTATTTTGTAAAGTAAATAAGTGGAAAATTTAAATAAAGTACAAGTTTTATTAACGAACCTGAGAAAATATTACAATATTATGTACCTAATTGAGCACTTGATTTTGACCGGGTAAGGCCTCAATAATTCGGTACCCGGGTAACCAGCTACCCGGGTACAGTAGCGTACGCAAGATTTTTTTTACGGGAGGGTGCTGAGTTTTCATTGTATTGTACATTTCTTAAAGGTATCACCGTAGCACAAAAATATTGTTAGCCGAAAAAAAAAACAATCAATTTTATATTCATTATAACGGGTGATTTTTTAGCTGGTTTGGTTTTGGCAACACTGGTTTTGACAGCTGACGTGTGTTTAGTACCTTGTGTCACTGTCAAACAGCTTCAGTTTGGTTTGCAATTTAACCATGGATCGTCTTACAAATGAACAACGCTTGCAAATTATTGAATTTTACTATCAAAATTCGTGCTCGGTTCGAAATGTTCATCGCGCGCTGCTTCCATTTTATGGTCGGCATTCTCGACCTTCTGAGCAGTCTATTCGGAAGATTGTGACCAAATTTCGCACCAAATTTACTTTGTTGGACATTAAACCACCAACACGTTTACGTACTGTGCGTAGTGAAGAAAATATTGCGGCCGTATCAGCTAGTGTGACAGAAGACCGCGAAATGTCGATTCGGCGCCGTTCCCAGCAGTTAGGCCTTTGTTACAGCACTATGTGGAAAATTTTGCGGAAGGATTTGGGCGTAAAGCCTTTTAAGATACAGCTGGTGCAAGAACTAAAGCCAGCCGACCTACCACAACGCCGAATTTTTGGTGAATGGGCTCTTGGAAAGCTGGCCGAGGATCCGCTTTTTTATCGAAAAATTGTGTTCAGCGATGAGGCTGATTTTTGGTTGAATGGGTACGTAAATAAGCATAATTGCCGCATTTGGAGTGAAGATCAGCCAGAAGCATTGCAACAGCTACCAATGCATCCCGAAAAAGCCACTGTTTGGTGCGGTTTATGGGCCGGCGGCATTATTGGGCCATATTTCTTCAAAGATGATGCGAATCGCAGCGTTACTGTCATTGGTGAACGCTACCGAGCGATGATAACAAACTTTTTTTTGCCCGAAATGGAAGTTCTTGACTTGCATGATATGTGGTTTCAACAAGACGGTGCCACATGCCACACAGCACGCGAAATAATGGCGCAATTGCGAGGCGAGTTTGGTGAACAGTTAATTTCACGTTTCGGGCCGGTCAATTGGCCGCCTAGATCGTGCGATTTGACACCATTAGATTATTTTTTGTGGGGGTATGTCAAGGCTAATGTCTATAGGGACAAGCCCGCTTCGATTGACGCACTGGAAGCCAACATCCATGCATTCATTCGTGAGATACCGGCCGATATGTGTGAAAGAGTATGCCAAAATTGGACTCAGCGGATGGGCTACCTGAGACGCAGCCGCGGTCAACATTTGCATGAAATTATCTTTAAACATTAAATTGCAAATTCAAACTATCGATTCAAATAAATATTTCATTCATTTTTTCGAATTTTTTGTGATTTTTTTTTTTTTTTAAGAAGTTCTAAACCTCTTAAAAAATCACCCGTTAGTAAATTGTGAGGGTGTTTTAGATTTTCCAGCTGGGGTATGCTCACGGTGTCCAGGGTTAGTTAAATAAAACACCGAAATTTAACATCAATAGGTCTTTGTCTTTATTTGTTATTTTCTTTTATTTTGTTTCACAATCTGGGGTTGAATATATTTCATATAACTTGTTAAGTTCTTCTTGTATAATTCCGGTTTTCGTAGTAGCTCTTCCCACCGAAATCTCGGCCTGCGTTACGGGTCCTGTGTAGTCTCCGCGATAGGTGTCGGCCAGCTGGTGGCATGGGGAACGGTTGAAACACGTCTATACACGATATAAATCACCGCAAAACGGTTAAATCGACACTTATCGTGGGTAAATCACAGTCAAACTGGTAAATCACAGTCGAAACTGGTAAATCACCGTTAAACGGGTAAATCGCCACTTGCCGTGGGTAAATCACAGTCGAAACTGGTAAATCACCGTAAAAACGGGTAAATCGCCACTTGTCGTAGGTAAATCACAGTCGAAACTGGTAAATCACCGTTAAACGGGTAAATCGCCACTTGTCGTGGGTAAATCACAGTCGAAACTGGTAAATCACCGTAAAACGGTTAAATCACCCCTTATCGTGGGTAAATCACAGTCGAAACTGGTAAATCACAGTTGAAACTGGTAAATCACCGTTAAACGGGTAAATCGTTACTTGTCGTGGGTAAATCACAGTCAAAACTGGTAAATCACCGTAAAACGGGTAAATCGCCACTTATCGTGGGTAAATCACAGTCGAAACTGGTAAATCACAGTCGAAACTGGTACAATGCGATTAAACTTGAATACTTCACAAGAAGCCCCTTACCACTGGTGGGGGGAAGCCTCTGTTAATATCCAAATTACTTACCACTGATCCTTGCTTACCGACGATCGAAGTCCGACTGGCTCCTACTCCAAGAGTTTAGGCGTATTTATATGCGCGGTCTAGTTCCCTGCTTCTGATTGCTTCTGCTTCTGATTGCCTTTTGTTGGTCTTATTCGGTTCTACTAGGCTACCTTTTGGTAACAACCTAGTGTGAATTATATCCTCGTGAATGACAAAATAACCTTTGCAAATTAATGTCATTAGGTTTTGGCTATCTTGAACTGAGTGAGAACTCAATGCTCGGTGTAGTGACAGAACGCATTTAATTTGTTCGTGTTTTCGTTGTTGTTGTGCAGATTTGAAATGGGTCATTACAAAATAAATGATATTAATTTAAATAACTGGCAAACACTTATTTTATTAATTAATTTACTTATATGCATTTTGGAAGCTATGCTTCCATCGTCAGTAAGCTTTATCATTATCCATGTTTATTTTTGTTTTAATTTTTATTTTTGTGTTGAATTAAGTTTGCACAGCTGATTTGAAATGCCAAAAATATCAGAAAGCTGTACAGCACATTGTGGGCAAGTAAAAAGAATCACGTACAACATTTGTTGACAGCTATTCCAGTTGCAGCTGCAGCTCCAGTTGCAGCACTCTATTCTGGTCAAGCAGTTAGCAAAGCTAACTTTTTTAGTCTAGTTTCAGTTGCGTGGCCCTCAGCCAAGTTTTTAATCATCTCAATGTGGAGATTAAACGTTGTTACTCTGCAGACGTTATTGGTAGAATACAAAAGAACTTCAAGTTGAGAGATGAAGAAATAAAATGCACGACTGGGTCACACGTACTTGCTCTTATGTTCAAGGAGCTGAGAGCTTAAGAAAATTTTAAAAGACATGGAAATTATGAGAGAAAAATGTTTAAAGGAATATGAAGTTCGATACCTAAATTTGTTAAAAAAAAATTTCGTTGAGGGTTTGAGATGAAAAAAAGAACGCCATCTTAATTCTATATTGAATATGATTGTAACGACAAAAAAAATTAAACCGTTGGAGCGGTTTTCTTAAATAACATTTTTCTTATATATAAAATTCTTTAAACATTTTTAAGAAAAACTTTTGATTTTGCAAATCTTAAGTTCATATTAATGTTCATATAAAATAAAATTTGAAAAAAGGTTTTCAAGCCATTTTTGATATATCGAACTTTAAAAAAAATTTGGAGCTTTTTTAAAAAATCAAAAAAAAAAATTTAGAAAATTTTGATACGCAATATTATTAAATCTTATCTAAAATTCGTTTACACAAAACTTTATCTAAATCCGTTCAGTCGATAATGAGACAATTCAAAATAAAAAAAAACACGTTTTATGATAGGTTTTCTTAATAATTGCTAAGTGCAAAATTGTATAATTTTTGTTGTAGATCGTTTTAATTTTAATACACGGAAAAAGTTCAATCAAAAACGTAGGAATCGTTTTTGAGAAAAAAAAAAATATTTTATTTTTTTGTTGGAAATTTCCGTTATTTTTTCATGTATGTAAATTTTTTTTGTAAAATTATCTTAGAAACACTTAAAAACTCTTAAGTATTGAGTTTCAAAAAAATCTATCATATCATTTTCGAAATATTTGATTTTCTAAAATAAAATTTGAAACATTTTTTAAACATCCGAACAAATTTTTTTTTAAATTTAAGTACACAAAAATGTTTAAAGTTTCTTGTAGCCTCTATATAAAAAAATTTTGAAATCAGTCATTCCGTTTTGAAGAAAATCGAAAATTAAAAAAAAAAAATTGTTCTTTTGGAGGTACCATTAAATGGTTTTCCACCCAAAGGACGCCTTTCCTAAAAGTAATTTATTGATTTTTTTTTTTAAGAAAAGTTGTAAAATACGATTATGTAAAATTGCTAAAATTGAATGGCAGGTATCGTTATTTTCGCTTTAAAAAACAATGAAAAAACCGTGTGGCCATAATAATCAATAACCACTATGTACCAAGTTTGAAGAAAATCGATCGGTCCGTTTATGCTGTGGACGAATTGTGCAACACACTTTTCTGATCTCTATTATCGTAATGTCATGCTTGATTATTATCTCAAATGTTTTTCTTGCACGAATACAGAACTTGCCTTAAAGTACCTATATTGCAAATAAAAATGGTTATTTGGGAGCTACCGCATATAAATTATTATTTTCCTAAGAATGACTCAGTTTCAGTTTCAGTTTATTTAAATTAAAATGGTACATTTATATACTTGACCAAAATGCATAGAAAAATTTGTTGAGCCTGTTTTTTTTTTGCGGATGCAAACCTCTGGCTATTTAGATAAAGTAGGTACCAGAAAATATCAATTATCAAGAAGCCAATCTTTTTTACGTTTCACCCTCCAAAACCCATTTGTTTACATTGTTTTATTTGTAATTTCACTACGTGTCGATGTAAGTGAATTGCAGCAGTAAGAAGACCTGTGCTGAATGGACGAGTTGATTCTATTTGTGCGTTTTTCACTGTTTTTCACTAATACAGGGTGGCGCACCAATTTTGCTACAATAAGAAATTCAAATAACTTTTTTTTTTATCGATGTATTTTTTTTTTTTTTATTGGTTAGAAAATTAAATTTTATTTTGAATAGTTAGTTGTTTTTAAAGATTGTAGACCGCAAATGACCTCCACGCTCTCCCATATGGCGTGCGGCACCTGATCAAAAAATTATTCATTGCGGCCTGAAGAGTTGAAGTTGGGATCGCCTCAATTATTGTCGTTATGGACAACTTTAATTCAGTTAAATTCCTGGGCTTCGTTTTATACACCTCTTGTTTGAAATAACCCCATAAAAAGGTCAGGTGACCTTGGGGGCCAGCGAAGAGTGGAGTTCCTAGAAATTAATTTGTTTGCGAATTTTTTGTTTAGCTCCGCCATAACTGGTCTGGCTATATGTGCAGTTGCTCCATCTTGCTGAAACCAAACGCTGTTGAATGGTATACGTCTTCGGCGCAGTTCTGGGTAAAAAAAACTCCTTCAACATCTTTAAATAACGGTCCCCATTGACAGTAACGGTTACACGGTTTTCTTCAAAGAAGTACGGCCCGACAATACACCTTGATGAAACTGCGCACCACACAGTGACTCGTTCTGGGTGCAGTTCCGTCTCCTGGAGCATTTCTGGATTAGATTCATTCCATATATGGCAATTTTGCTTGTTTACATTGCCGTTAAGATCAAAATGGGCCTCATCAGACATGAACAAACAATTGATCATTTTTTGGCAAAATTCCAGGCGAACAGGCAAATCCTGAGGGTTTAACTTGCTAGTAATTTGGACTTTGTACGGAAACAAGTTTAAATCGTCATGAAGTATCCGTTGTAATGACCGTCTACTAACTCCAATTTGCCCCGATAAGTTTCGGGTCGAAACGCTCGGATTGGCCTGTATTGCAGATGCTACTGCTGCGATTGTATCCTGAACCCGAACATTGGCATCTCGATGGTACGGCCTTCGTGCGATGCTTCCAGATTCGGCAAACATGTTTACAAACCTCATAATGGTCCATCTACTCGGGGGATTACCGCCAAACTCCCACCTAAATTCCCTTTGGACGGAAATGACGGACTGCAAAGCATGGTACCGTTGCACTATCCAAATTCTTTTCTCCGTATCCCAAGCATCCATTTTTATAAATCTAAATAAAAAACCTACAAAATAAAAAAAAAAAATAAGCCGATTACTCACACAGAAAAAAAGTTATTACGTTTTATTTTTGTAGCACGATTCGTGTGCCACCCTGTACTTTGCAAATCTAATACATCAGCTGTTCGCTTCAGCTTATGGGCAAATCAAATTGACTGGTGAGGATTGCCATCTTTATATTATTTATCTATGGTAGGTACCTTACTTTACAGAACCTATGGCAAGTAACAATGACTTGAAATAGAAAACTCAATTACTCAAACACAACGGCAGCCTTAATAATATGGCATGCCTAAATACGGTGTTTTTGTTATTAATTTAAATCTAAGACATTATAAACACCTGAACCCCTCTCCTCAACAGTGTTTCCCATCATGTTGTTGTTTTTATAACCGACAAAAAATGATGAACTGTTTTGGTGATTTTTTCTCAAAATATTAATAGATTTGATAACAGTAAAGAGGGTTGACGGGGAGTGTTGGAAAGAATTGATGCTGAAATCAGGTTTTCTTCAATCTGCGGATATTTTCGCGAGCCATTTAACATAACATTTTATAAATGCAAACTACGAGTATGATAACAATTAATAATGACCAGATGCTTACATTGTCTTCAGCCTACTCACGTTCAGATATTATGAATTTAATTTGATTTTAATTATAAGATTCAACAATTTATTACAACTTGTTTATTAGGGTGGTCCTCATATAAGACATGATCTTAAATAGTCCTCATTCGATTCAAAACTTTGAAACACTACAATTTCCTTATTTTACCTGATTTTTTTCACCTCCTGTCACCCTTTACCAAATCAGAGCGTGCAGATTAGATTCAGACGAGGAAAAAATTGTATCGGAGGGGGTCTATTTGCCCCCGCGAGGGGTATGTTTTTTTTAAACTTAAAATTATTGCATATTAAAATTAAATTTGAAAACAAAATTGTCAACCCGTTTTTGAAATATCGAAATTTAAAAATAAAAATTTTTGAAATATTCTTTAAGAATAAAAAAAAAAATTTATTAATTTTGATATTCAATATTATTTAATCTCACCTAAAATGTGTATATAAAAAATTATCTAAATCTGTAAAGCTGATAATAAGAAAATTCAAAATAAAAAAACACGCGTTCTATGACAGGAATACTACGAGTATTAATAAATAGTTGTTAAGTGCAAAATTTTATAAATTTTTGTAGTAGATCAGATCGTATTAAATTTAGTATAAGGAAAAAATTTAATCAAAATCGATGGAATCATTTTTGAGAAAAAATATTTTCCTTTTCGGTCTCTTCACTTTTTTATAAAACGTACCGTTATTTTTTCATATCTGCACATTTTTTTCTAAAAAAAATTTAGAGAATATCTTTTAAAAACTCTAAAGTATCAAGTTTCAAAAAAATCGATCATATTATTTTCGAAACATTGGATTTCAAACAAAATTTTTGAAACATTTCAAAATTTCTAATTTTGTATACATAAAAATATTTATAGCTTTTGAAGCTTTTGAGCTTTAAAAAAATTATTGAAATCAGTCATACCGTTTTGAAGAAAATCGAATATTTTAAAAAATGGTTCTTTGGAAGGTACCATTACCAACCATTTTTTTAATGGTTTTCCATCCAGAGGAAGACTTTAAAAGTAATTTATTGAACTTTTTTTAAGAAAAGTTGTTTAGTTTTTGAGAAAAATGCGATTATATAAAATTGTAAAAAAAAAACTGTATGGCAGATACTGTTCTAAAAAAAAAAATAAAAAGGCGTGGGCGGTAGACCAACAGACAGATAGACAGACAGAATTGTGCCACTCACTTTTCTGGTATTCTCTATCATAGTAATGTCATGTTTGATTGTTATTTCAATAATTTTTTTGTATGAATCTAGAGCTTTAAAGTACCTACATCGCAAGTAAAAAACCGAGACACTTACAATGCCAAACTATAGCTTTTTACTTGCGATATTAGTTCTATATGGCATGTTTTGGATTCGTGAAAAAAAATGAGATAACAATGAAATATAACATAACGATGATAGAGAACTCAAATAATAATGGGTGGCACAATTCTGTCTGTCTGTATGTCGATCTCTCCGTCTGTCTGTTCGTCTACAGCCTAAACGGTCCGATCGATTTTCTTCAAACTTGGTACATAGCTAGATGGTGATTATGATTATTTTTAAAGAACCAAAATAACGGTACCTGCCATACAATTTGTTCGCCTGGTGATCGTAGGGCCAAATGGACATCCACTGGCGAGTAAAAGTGTAATAAAGTACCTTGGCATCTGGATGGATCAGTATTTGTATTTCGACAGACATATAAATGCTGCTCTGGCTAGGGCTAGGGGAGCTTTTGCCCTGACGAAACGGTTGTTTTATAGCAGCCGGCTTGACAGCAGGGTGAAGGTGATTTGTTACATGGCCCTTATCCGGCCGATGATTGCCTATGGATGCCCGGTTTGGTACAACGTTGCCCCATCTCAAATGGAAAAGATTCGGGTGTTTGAGAGGCAGTGTCTTCGACAAACACTACTATTCCAACCTGGCTCTATACAACAGGGCCAACATTAACAGGATAGATAATTTCTTGCTGAAGCTTATTCGAGGTCACATTGCAAGAGCGATGTCCTCGTCTAACAGCTTAATTTTCGGGGCTTATTACCCTAAATACGAATACTACGAGAGTGTGCGTCTAAGCGGCTTTATTCCGCCCGATGCATTCTTCCACCTAGACAGCCGAGGGCTGATCCAGGATAGAGCGGTGGTTCCGCTAATCTACCACGTCAGCCGTAGAACTGTAGATCGGCGGCTCCTTTACAGTTGAGACGTCCTCGCACAAGACGGAGCTGAGCACCTTCGGTGTCCGAACGGGACCGAAGAGATAGGGTAAAGCAGGAGAACCAGTTCTGGTGGTTGAAAAACGAAGATGAAGTTCCTTCAGACATTTAATAGTTGACTTTTTTTCTTTTGTATGGCCGACTTGCATAGGTTAAGGTAGTTAGTTTTAAGTAGGGACAGTCAGGGTGGCACAAACAAATTATAAAATCCACAAAAATACAAAAAAAATCATAAAACCGGAAAATGCTTGCTGTGGCTGTTCTAGTTTGTAAGTAGTCTGTAAGTAGCCTATAAGTAGGTTGTAACTAGTTTATAATTAGTTGTAAATAGTTTTAAGTAGCTTTAAGTAGTTTTAATTAGTTTTAATTAGCTTTAATATAGTTTTATGTAGTTTGTAAGTTTTATATAAAACCAAAAAAATAAAGACAGAGATACCGAGTTTTTTGTAAATTCTTCTCGGTAAAAATAAAACCGACCTGAATTTGGTATTAAGACAGTTCTTAGGCCGAAAGGCATTATCATTAAGTTATTTTAGTTTAACTTAGAGCGCCTGACTGGGGCCAGTAAGTTAGTTTTAAGATATTGATAAGTAGGCTAGTTTTTATGAATTTTTGTCTAGCTTTAAGATAGTTTTAAGAAAATTGAAAAATAAAAATGAATTATAAAAAAAAAAAAAAACAATTCGTTCGCGAGGCTTCAGTTGCAGAAAGCCCAAATGTGTCCCTCACACGTCGTTCTCAAGCGTTGGGCATCTCTGTGACGTCATTGTGGTGAATTTTGCGAAAAGATCTTGGCCTACATCCTTACAAGATTAAATTGACGCAAGAACTGAAGCCGTTGACCACTAGAAGCGTCGAATGTTCGTGAATTGGGCTGAGCAACAACTTGGAAATGATTTGGATTTTCATCGAAAAATCATCTTCAGCGATGAGGCTCATCTGGTTTTATGACTTCGTCAATAAACAAAATATGCGGTATTGGTCAAGCAGCAATATACACGTACTCCGTGAGTCATCATTGCATCCCGAAAAAATTACGGTTTGTAGTGGTTTATGAGCTGGCGGCGTCATTGGGACGTACTTCTTCCGTGACGATCAAGACGTGCACTTTACTGTGAATGGGGATCGCTACCCTTCAATGATAACCGAATATTTTTGGCGCCAATTGGATGAAATGGACTTGGAGGACATGTGGTTCCAACAGGACGGCACCACAAGCCACACAGCGAATGCCACAACCAATTTATTGGAAACTAAGTTTGGAGAACGTGTTATCGCACGAAATGCTTCAGTCGCTTGGCCGCCTCGGTCGTGCGATTTTACGCCGTTAGACTATTTCCTGTGGGGCTACGTCAAGTCTATGGTCTATGCCAACAAGCCAGTGACGATTGATGAACTTCGTACGAATATCGAACGTGAAATTGCAGCAGTATCGGCCGATTTATGCTTGAAAACCGTCGAAAATTGGGTTCAGCGTCTGGACTTCTGCAAGCGTGCCGTGGTGGCCATGCAACAGAAATCCAGTTACATGCATAATATCATCAAACGTACTTTCACAGGAATAAAGAATTTTATTGATATCCAAAACCGTTTTTGTTTCAGTTAAAAAAACTTTTCTAGCGCTCTTATAGAAAAACTTGATACATACTAATATAAAACGTAAAAAAACCGGAAAGAAAAATATTTTTTTCTCACAAATAACTCCTATGGTTTTGAATAAACTTTTTCAATACACATACTACAATTAATACGATCTATTTCAAGAAAAAAGTTTTTGAATTTTTAAAAAAAGTTTCAAATTTTTTTGTTTAAAATTCGATATTTCAAAAACGGGTGAACAATTTTTTTTCAAATTTTGTTTTTATATGCACATAGAGTAATACTTAGATTCGCATAACAAAATTTTTCCTAAAAAATATTTTAAGAATTTTATATACACATACAAATTTATTTTTTAAGAAAAAAGCTCCAACGATTTGAATTTTTTGTGCCCATATAATCATATTCAATAAAAAAAACTTAGATGACGTTTTTTTTTTCATCTCAATCTTTCAATTTGGAATTTTTTAAGCAAAATCCAATTTTCTCTCATAATTTTCATGTCTTTACATATAATTTTCTTAAGCCCATAGGGCCTTAGATATAAGAGCGAGTACGTGCGACCCAGTCGTGCATTTTATTTTTTAAACCTCTAATCCATTCTCTATATGCTTTTTAAATTAAATTTTACAAACAGAAAAAATAATTTTTTTTCTATTAAGATCCATTATTTGAATCCTATCCAGCTCAGAATATCAAAAAAATATATATATAAGGACCACCCTACTTTTAATGCATTTTATATTCTGCAAGCATTGCTGACTTTTGATAATATATTATCGCTTTAAAGCTATAAAAAAGATTTCATTATCAACGAGGGTTGTGACAGGCTATCGCAATTTTTTTTTAAATATTTTTTTCAGAAACTTTCTAAATATAAGCAGGGGATTTAGAATATTTCTTAGTTAGTCTAATTTTCAAAAACAAACTTAGAAGTAGTAGTTCGGATTGAGCTCTAATATGAAAGCTCGATTGTGTTGCTTTGTGCTCTTCGGAGCAGTTATCTTCGGGGTAAGATTTAGAATTAAGTATATTTACCTATAGCATGTAAGTAGATAAAGATGTTAGTGGCTATGGCCACATAAGAATGTTTATTGTCAACTCAGGTATTAAATAGAATTCCTTTTCCTAAAGGCGTTCAAATTCTCTACCCAGCAATGTTTTACAATACCTAACGTAGGTCTATTATATTTATGAATTCAATGACTTTATAAAACGTTTAGTAAACAAGAATCTATTTAAAATTATAAGTCAGCACTTCCAAAAAAGCTACATAAATTAAAAACACTATATACATAACTTCAATTTCTATGTTTTAGTTAAATTATATAAGTTAAGTATATGATAGGCAGGGTTGATTCCACCTTAACGTTCCACCTTACCTTTTTTAACGTTTATTTTCTTTTTTTATTCAGATTTGCAACGGAGCCCCATTGGATTCAGCTGAAGAAGAAAAAGAAGTAGAAGCAAGAAAGTTTGTAGAAGATGCTTCAAAGAAATTTGTCGACTTCTACGATGGATTGGTTACAGATACAATGAAATTGGAAACCGATGATATCGATAGTTTCTTCAATGCACTCAGTTCTCTTTTAAGCAAATCAGAAGTAATGGCTGAAGTTGTTCATAATGCATCCCTATTAGCTCAAACCAAATTCAAAGATGAAGAACTTAATTTGATTCTCAATAAATTGGTAAAATTAGGAGATGAAGCTATGCTTGGACCGGATCGATTTTTAGAAATATTAGCAGCAAAGAATAATTTGAAGGACCTAGCTGCTGATAAGGATATTCCCGAATATAAAAATGAAAACATAACACTGTCATATTTCCCTGAAATTCAGAAGATTTATGCCACCAGCAAAGACCCAGAAGAAATGAAATACTATTGGAATGCATGGAGAGAAAAGAACGAAGTATGGGCGATGGTAAATTTCTGGGTTTTGATCAATGCTACTAACGATGTTGCAAATGAAACTGGTGAGTTTTAATTTAAGTCAATTTGAATACAAAAAGTGAAGCTGTTACAATAGTTGCCTATAACTTAAAAATTTACGATTTTAAAATAATGGATATGTGAAAATAGAAACTGCCTTATGATAAGAAAATAATTATTCAAGCTTCTTTTATTCCTTGATTCTTCTCTAGTAAAGTTTTCAAAAAAGACACCTGATGAAGAGATTGGGAAAAATAAAAATATCCTACACGTGGATAAAAATTTGTATTCCAATAACTTCAATTTTTATTTCTTTGCAGGAGTATCCCCTTACGAATACTGGATGAAAGATTTCAATATGGATCAAATGGATGCAGTAATGATACAGCTTGAGCCCATTTACCGTCAGATGCACGCCTTTCTACGCCACCAATTGAATAAAAAATACGGAAATGATGTTATCGATACCAAAGGACTTATTCCCGATCATCTTTTTCAGCAATTATTGGCTCAGGTTTGGACTGCCGGAAGTGTTATTGAAGAGAATTTCCCGTACAAAGATTTACCAGCATATGATGAAACTCTTGTCAAGAACAATTTCGATACGTTAAAGCTGTTTAAAATGGCTAACCAGTTTTATGAGTCTATGGGACTAGAAACTGTCCCTGAAAGCTATTGGGGAACAAATCTAAAGATGAAATTAGATGAAGATAAAGGTGATTGCAAAGCAACGATACTGGCCGAAACTCCGAATGTCTTTATGCAGTATTGTCATAAAATGGATTTCAGAACATTCCTTCAGGCACATGGCTACATGGCTAAAGTTCACTTCGCCCTCGAAAAACGTGATCTTCCGGTTTACTACTTTGATTCTTATGATTTGGAATATGCTGTTGGAGAGGCAGTTATTTTATCAGCATCGTCTCCGAAGCATTTGGCTAAGGTTGGAATAATCACTGATCCTGAATTTAGTGAAGAAGTTTTCATGAACAGACTTATGAGACTGGTGAGTTGAAGTGTTTTGTTATTTTTTTAAGAAACATTTTGATCTTCATTGTAATTATTTAAGAGCCTTCACGCGATGCTAAATATACCTGTGTATTATGTCCATACGAAAGTGATGGCTGACTTATTTTCGGAAAAAGTTGAACTGACAGAACTAAATAAGCACTATTGGGACCTAATGGACAAATATGTTGGTGTTGGCCCACCGAGTGATCGTTTTAATAATACTTTTGATTTCCCATATAAATTCTACTTGGAGTTGAATGCTAATAAGCAAGCAAGGTTTTGCACGATTTTTAATCCACCTTCAACTCTGTCCTCACTAATTAATTGTTTGCAGGAAATTCAATTCGGAAATTTTGAGCTATCAGCTCTATATGAAATTGTGCTCGATTGCTGGGCAATATCCCCAAGGAAAACTACAGAATTGTGACTTTTCTGATAGCAAAGAAGCTGGTGATGTTTTAAAGTGAGTTGGAAAAATGTAATTAAATTAAAGCTTATCATACAACTCGAATGCTCTTTAGAAAAATGATCAAACTTGGTTCGTCTAAGCCTTTAAATGAGGTATTGGCAACAATTTTGAATGAAGATCCCAAATTAAATGTTCTTGGCCTTGTGGAGTACTATTACCCAGCATTCTCTTGGTTAGATGTAGCCAATCGGCAGAATAAGGTCAACATCGGTTGGACACATTCAGATAAGAGTAAGATATTTGAAGGTTAAAAAGCGATTAATTTAATTATACAATTCTATTTATTTCTCTGTTCTAGAAATTAATAGCGTTAAGCTGCCGAAAGTAGATGATGATTAATTTGATGGTTTTTTAGGATTGAAAAAAAAAATAATAAACATAAATTGATAAAAAAAACTTTCTATTATTCCAAAAATGCATTTTATTTTTAAGGGTTTCTGATACAAAAAATATTTTTTACGAAATCGATAAACTTTAAATTTCCAGTAGACGTGGACACTTCCTTAAAATTATCATGTTTGGAAAAATTGTAGTTATTGTGTGTTAGTTGCCCTGAGTTATTTGCATACGCACAAAAATTCAAAATTGCTAGGCTCTTAAAAAAAACTGCTATTCGTTTCGAGAGAAAAAATGTATGAACTGATTGTGAAGGCTTAATACTGTCTATCAAAAATATGTAATCGTTACATCGAAAAACTACCAGGTATCGTTCATATTAGTAAGGGTTAAAGTATGGATTTGCATTACTAGAAATTCTCTTGGTTTTTGTAAACAGTGTGCTATGAATTATTTATTGGAGATAATGCGGGAAGAATCGTTTATTATTGAGTAGTTGAGAACCAAAACTTGTCATATCCCATTTTTTTTTCATTATGTGCAAATAGGAAAAAACTTTACAAGGCTTAATGATAGTTTTTAGAAAAGATTTTATTTTGTAAAATTAAAGATTTTTAAATCTGTATGTTATGACTAAGAGCAAAATTATATTGAACATTTCGTTAAACAGATATTGAACAATTAAATTTGGATATGAAGAGTTTTGCTAAAATAATGATCGGAATTTGCCAGTTTCCACCCCATCACCCCCTCTCTCTGATTCACCTTCTAATATAATACCACTCCACTAATTTTCAACCTTCAATGACATGACTCATTAAAGGATAAGAAGAGTTTTGAAAGCAAACCTACTGCAAACAATGGATTTAAAAAGTTGTGATGCAAATCTCACTGTGGATATGGAGGGTTTTGAAAGCAATTACGATATATGACATCAATATTTAATGGGATTGGAGGAGTAAATCTGTCAAAATTTCCTTAAAAAGTATTTAATATACCCAGCTAAACAAAACTTGAATTGAATTGAATTGAATTTTACACCATTTATAACCCCATTTAGGACCACTTGTTTAATGTTTTCAAAATATAGCTTTTAAAAGGCTAAAATGAGATAAAAGCTACGAGGGCGTCATTTGTCGCGTAACCAAATTTTGGATGATTCCAATAGATGGGGAATGGTCCCCATAATATCCTTGCAGGTTTTTTTTTTATTTCCGTAATGCCTTTTTTCCACAAAAAAATGTGTTATCTGTCCTCGAAAACCGAATTTTAGCAATTTGTTGAAAACTTATCGACCGCTTCTGATAAAAACCGCTATAAAAGCAAAACTATTAGACAAATGTGAGTACAAGTTGCAGGACACTCCATTTGAAATATACTGCCCGGCATCCAAATTGTTGGATTTCAGATAGGAAGGCCATAAGTATACATTTTCAGGCACTTAATGACCCGCTCTTGTACTTATCCAATTTTTACTTGCGATATAGATACTATAAAGCAAGTCTTGAAATTGTGCAAGAAGAAATTCGAGATCAAAATAAAACATAACATTACAATGACATATAGAACACCAAAAAAGTGGATGGCAAAATTCTGTCTGTCTGTTCGGCTATAGCCTAAACGGAAGGATAGATTTTTTTAAAACCTGGTACATAATGGTTTTTGGTGATTCTGGCTCAAGTATTTTTTAATTTTTTCTTGTAGCAATTTTACAAAATCTTATTTTTCTTAAAAATAGCTCGACAACTTTTCCTTAAAAAAAAAATCAATAATTTTCTTTTGCTAAAAGCTACCCTTGAATGGGAAACCATTTTTCAAAAAATGGTTACTATAATTATAAAGAGTTTTTCAACAGGGACGCTACAAAAGGAGAGTGATAGGGACAGCAATCGACGCCATATTTCTTGCCACTCTTTTGACATTTCTCTTCAGTAAGGTTTGTCGTTTCATGATGGAAAGATATACAAGCCAACAAAGAGTCAAAATTATTAAAATTTACTACCGAAATTCGGAGTCACTGGCCTAAACGTTAAGAGTGCTACGTCCAATTTATGGTCGTCATAATCGTCCTAGCAGATCAACAATAGAGCGTCTAGTGGAAAAATTTGAAACCACAGGCACAGTACAAAATGTTCTCGTGCCAGTGAGACAAAGAAGTGCCCGTCATGTCGAGAATATTGCTGCCGCTGAGGCTTCAGTTGCAGAAAGCCCAAATATGTCTCTCACACGTCGTTCTCAAGCATTGGGCATCTCTGTGACGTCGTTGTCTTGTTGGCCTATATCCTTACAAGATTAAATAGACGCAAGAACTGAAGCCGCTTGACCACCAGAAGCATCGTATGTTCGTGAATCGGGCTGAGAAACAACTTGAAAATAATTCGGATTTTCATCGAAAAATCATCTTCAGCGTTGAGGCTCATCTGGCTGAATGACTTCGTCAATAAACAAAATATGCGCTATTGGTCAGGCAGCAATGCACACTTACCCCATGAGTCATCATTGCATCCTGAAAAAGTTACGGTTTGGTGTGGTTTATGGGCTGGTGGCGTCAATGGGCAGTACTTCTTCCGTGATGATCAAGACCGGCACGTTACTGTGAATGGAGATCGGTACCGTTTAATGATAACCGAATATTTTTAGCCACAATTGGATGATATGGACTTGGTGGATATGTGGTTCCAACAGGACGGCACCACAAGCCACACAGCGAATTTCACATTCAATTTATTGGAAACCAAGTTTGGTGAACATGTTATCTCACAAAATGGTCCAGTCGCTTGGCCGCCTCGGTCGTGCGATTTAACGCCGTGTGGCTACGTCAAGTCTATGATCTATGCCGACAAGCCAGCGACGATTGTTGAATTTCGTACGATTATCGAACGTGATATTGCAGCAGTATCGTCCGATTAATGCTTGAAAACCGTCGAAAATTGGGTTCAGCGTCTGAACTTCTTCAAGCGTGCTCGTGACGGCCAATGCAAAAGAAATCGAGTTCCATGCATAATGGCATCAAACGTACTTTCACAGGAATAAGGAATTTTATTGATATCCAAAACCGTTTTTGTTTTATTTAAAAAACTTTTGTAGCGCTCTTATTGACAAACCCGATATTTATAAAGAAAAGCAGCATTTTGTGAGTATTTTTGGGGCCTCAAGGGATAAAATCAGAATTTAAAGGTCAGGGGACTGAGGCCTGGGGGCTGAGTATTTTCATAGTTTTTTCCATTAAAACATGTTAACGCATTAACGAAAAAAATAAAAAAATTATAAAATTAAGGTTTTACTAAGCCTAATTAAAATGCTAAAATATATACCTGCTTACATATAAATATCAACAATCCATGACCTCTCGCACAAATTCCGTCTTAACAAATGAAATAGCAAACAGACGTTAGATGCGAAAATGATTTTACTCTCACCAGACTGAATGCTTCACGCTGCTAGATCTGAAACTTGGATAATTTTCAAAGTTAAGGATATTTTTGACTGTTTCAATCGGTCAAAGGACTGATAAGAAATGCGTGGGACAAAGTTCAATAATTTTTTTTATTATATAATATAATGGTACTATTTATTCGTTTTTATTCTAAAAAGATATATTATCTAACGTCAATAATTGAAAGTTTATTTTGGTTTTGGAACTTAAATAAGAGAACTGTGAGAGTTGTTCCCTTTGAAAACGAGCGGGGGACACGTCAGGTGACTGATAATTAGACCCTTTGAAGAACTTTTTGAGTAATGAAAATATTTCAGATCTTAATTATTTTGTCTGGCCATTTAGACATCAATTAGATTTGTAGTTTAATCAGATAAAATACTTGAACAGCCTTTAAAATATCAACGGAGCCGTCAGAAATTCCATAATTTGTAGAATCACCCATATACAAAAATAATTTTTTTACGAAACCGCTCCAACGATTTTAAATGTTTTGTTTCATACATAGTCAGACAAGAATTAAGATGGCGTCCTTTTTTGTTCATTTAAAATTCTTAAAAAAGCTATTTAAGCTAATTTAAATATCGTTTTTCATGCTTTTAAATATTTGTCCCTCATAACTTCCCTGTGCCTACATTTATAATGTTTTTAAAACCTCAGCGTCTTGAACATAAGAGCAAGTACGTGTGTCCTAGTCTTACATTTTATTCAATTTCTTTTTGTGTTTTATAAGCTGTCTTTTAATCAAGTTCGAATAAGTGGACATTTTGGGTTATAGATATCATGCTTTTATAATGCACAGATGTTGCGTGGGTCAATAGAAGTAGGTGGGAAAAGCCATACAAAATTAAATCAAACTATATACATATATGGAAACGCATGATAAGAAAAACTCAACCTAAGAATTAAACTGTTATCAACAAACTGCTTAAGTCTATTTATGTACTTTATGTTTTGTAAGCTCTGCTTCCTTTGATAGTGTTATCGCTCCATAAAGTTAAAGAAAAGATTTCATTATCAACTAAGGTTGTGACAGGGTATTTATGAGGGGGTAGGTACTATCGGAATTTTTGTTTAGTTATATTTCACACCTAATTTAAAAAAAAAAACAGACTTAGAAAGTTTCTTGGACAGTCTAATTTTCAAGAATAAACTTAGAAGTAATTATAGGATTGAGCTCCAAAAATGAAAGACAAATTGTATTATTTTGTGTTTATTGGAGCAATTATCTTTGGGGTAAGATTTGATTTATAAATAAGATGAACATGTTACTGACAATTTTTATAATCAGGAATTTTAAAGAACTTCTTTTCTTTAAAATGTTCAAGCACAAAAGTGTTGAAAATAAATTTTATAATTGATACTACCTTATGAGCGTCACAGTTAAATACCCTTTAAAATATTTTTTTTTCTATTCAGGTTTGCAACGCTGCTCCACAAAATTCCCCTGAAGAAGAGGCAGCTAGAAATTTTGCACAAGATGCTTCAAAGAAACTTTTCGACTTCTACGATGAATTGATTTTGGATACATTGAAATTAGAACCCGATGATAACAACATATTGAATTTTTTTAATTCACTCGATTCAGTTTTAAATAGATCAGCATTAATGTTGGAAGTTGTTCAAAATGCATCCCTATTTACTGAAACCAAATTCAAAGACAAAGAACTCAATTTAATTCTAAATAAATTAAAGCTGTCAGCAGATGAATCTATTCTTGGACCCGATCGATATTTTGAAATATTATCAGCAATGCGTAGTTTGGAAAAACTAGCTGCTGAAAACGATATTGAAGGTTATAAAAATGAAAACATAACACTTTCATATTTCCCTGAAATTGAGAAGATTTTTGCCACAAGTAACAATCCGGAGGAAATGAAATACTATTGGAATGCATGGAGAGAAAGAAACGAAGTATGGGCGATGGTAAATTTTTTGTTTTTAATCAATAGTACTAGGGATGCTGCAAATGCATTAGGTGAGTTTAATTAATTAAGCAAAAAGTATTGAGTTTCTTGCATATCTTCATATTTCAAAATTGTATACTATATTAAACGAATGGGACATATTCGTATGGTGTTTACGTTGTTGTAAGGCAAATCTGGAATTTATCGTGTTGAAACTCTATCAGGAAAACTCCAGAATTAACTAGAAATAGCTTAAACAACATCTATTAATATGTCCCAATGTATTTATCAAAGTAAAAACACCTTAAGAATAATACTATTTAGGATTTCATTGTTCTTTTATTTTTTTTTTGTCAATTTTCCACAAATAACACACCATACAAAGAGCGAAAAAAGGAAATATACAAATTACCAGTGAATAAATATTTGTATACCCATTACAACCCCCATTAACCCCTCACCAATTTCTCTTCCCATTACAACGCCTAACCACAGACCTTATCCATCAATCCCCACCTCTTCCTCAGTCTACTCTACCTCTCCCCCGATATCTATTACTCCTTCATTAATACCCACCCAATCCTTTACAACTATCCCAACCGCAACATCCTCTTCTTCCTTTATTGATCCTCTTATACCCCTACAGTCAAATGCACCCAACAATCTAGTGAATCCACCGAATGTCGCTATGCTCTCTCTAGGCTTAGAGATAAGAAAACCTACGACAACATTCGACTGTTTTTGGCGTATCTGCACGATAAACCCGACTCTGTCTGCTATGAAGGTAAAACGAAAACAAGCGTAATAGTTTCCATTCAACAAGAAGGCCTCCGTACCGATTTTGCCAGTCTTAAAAACCTCTTCATAAAATACCATGATTTTCTAAATTTGTCTCCCCAAAAGGTGGCAAATGATCTTGAAGCCCTGGGACAGTATATTCATTCAAAGCGAATCTCGCACCTTCAGCGCAGCAGAGCTGACCATGATCGGTTTTTTCGTTTCTAATGAACTCCCAATTTCCGCTTCTCATTCCAAAAACCTCCCTTTTTCTTTCTACTACCAAAATGTAAGAAGGCTTCGTTCAAAAACTCAGTCAGTTTTGCAACAAACTCATGCCCTACCCTTCGAATTATATGCACTGACTGAAACGAATCTTATCCCCTGCATCAAAAATCAAGAATTATTCCCTTCGGCTTTTAACGTTTATCGTGATGACGATCTTAGCCGACCCACCAACGATTGCCCTAGCCTAGGTGTCCTTGCTGTAAAAAATGCTTTTGACTCTTCCCTTATAGCCATTTCTTCTTCTCCTATTCTTGATTATGTGTCAATTTAGATTTCACTACCCCGAAAGTCACTCTACGTTGTCTGCTGTTACATCTTACCTTCACAACCTATCGAATCCTCTGAGCTTGCCATTGAAACAATTGACAAAATCACTGACTTGTGTGAGCCACATGGTGAAATCCTCCTTTTCGGGGATTTTAACATCCCTAATTTAAAATGGACTCCATCAGACGATTTCTCATTTTATTCTGCTTCGAATCCCTTATCTGCCAAAGAATGTCTGTTTTTAGATAGCCTTGCTAATTCTAGCCTCTGCCAAGTTAGCGGAATCTCAAATTTCATGGGTAGACAACTTGACCTTATCTTCACAACAGACCCCATTAACTCTTCTGTCTCACTTAGCCCTCTTTCTCTATCGACCATCGACAACTTCCATCCGCCGCTTCTTTTTTCATATTTTCATGATTCTCCTTTAAAGTCCACCCCGCCTACAGATCTGTCTTCTTATGACTTCCACAAAGCAAACTTTCGCCTAATAAATGAATACCTCAACAAAGTCACCTTTAATTTTGATAACTCTACCGTAAACGATGCCATAACCATATTCTACAGAGAAATATTCAACTCTATTTCTCTTTATGTTCCTTTTTGCCGCCATAAAACTTCGTCTTCTTCTCCACCTTGGTATAATCACAAACTTCGTTCTCTCCGAAATAAAAGAAATAAATTGTGGAAAATATACCTCCGCTCTCGTTCTCCTACTGACTATTCTAACTATCTTGGCTCTTATTTTCATTTTACCGAACTATACAATTCCCTTTACCTACGCTATATAGCGAAAACACAATCCAATCTTATCAAGGATCCGAAGTCATTTTTTCATTTTGTCAACTACAAAAGAAAATCCGATGGTTACCCAACATCTCTCTCTCTCAATAACGAAACTTCAAACGATCCCAGCACTATTGCCAACCTTTTTGCCACATTCTCCAAACAATCTTTTGCCGATGACTCCTTTGTACCCGATTCTGTCTATTTCAATTATCTGCAAAGTTTCTCTCTAGGACCGCTTCTCCCCCGTACCGTCGATCCTTTTCTCATCGAATATAAATTGAATCAACTTAATGATGAATTTAATCCTGGTCCAGATGGTCTTCCTGCCATTTTTCTAAAAAAATGCTCTTCCGCCCTTTCTCTTCCTCTTTCAAAAATGTTCAGCCTTTCCCTAAATCAAGGTGAATTTCCTCAGATATGGAAATCATCTTTCATAACCCCAATACACAAAAAGGGTCCGAAGGGTGATATTAACAATTATCGGCCCATTGCCAAGCTTTCACACATACCCAAACTCTTTGAAAGTATTTTGTATGAAACCTTAAGTTTCCATTGTAAATCTCTCATCTCCCCCTCAGAACATGGCTTCCTCAAATGTCGATCTACTACCACTAACCTTGTTGAATTCGTGTCCTTCACCCTCTTAGCCTTAGAGAAAGGCCACGAAGTTGATGTTGTCTGCAAGGCCTTTGACAAAATTTCCCATAAGCTTATTCTTTTCAAATTGTCCACTCTTGCCTTCGAGCCCTCTTTGTTACAATGGATTTCTTCTTACCTTGAAAACCGTTTTTACAGCGTTCGTTTTAGATCTGCCACCTCTAGTCCTTTCTTAGCTACATCTGGGGTTCCCCAAGGAAGCCACCTGGGCCCACTTTTATTCATTCTTGCTATAAACGATATCGAAAGAATCATCAAACATTCTTCTATTTCTCTGTACGCCGATGATACCAAGTTTTTCAAGACCATTTCCTCAAGACATGACTCTTCTCTTATTCAACAAGATCTTGACAATTTTTCAGTATGGTGTCTAAAAAATTGCCTAGAGCTAAACGTCGCCAAGTGTCAATCAATCACTTTTTCACGCAAACGCATAAAATCTCCTCCCCGTCTCTACCTGATCCATAATCAACCCATACCCTCCGTCGATAAAATTCGAGACCTTGGCATTTTACATGTGACCCTGAGCTTAATTTTATTTCTCACATAGACGATATCATTCTCAAAGCAAACTCAGCACTAGGATTCATCAAAAGATGGTCTAAAGAATTCTCCAATCCCTACGTCACCCGGTCCTTATACATATCATTCGTTCGTCCACTCCTAGAATACGCGTCTAAAGTTTGGTCCCCTTACCAACTTACACATATTTCCAGAATCGAGAGCATCCAGCGTCGTTTCCTACGCTTTGCTCTTCGGGGTCTATCATGGAATAATCCTTTTATTCTGCCTCCCTATTTAGACCGCCTTAAACTAATCAACCTGAACTCGTTGGAGGAACGAAGAGATATATCAAACATTCTCTTCATTCATCGACTACTCTCTGGTTCCGTTGACTGCATGTCGCTCTACAACTCTGTCTCTTTTAATACTAACCCTCGTAGCACACGTACCACTCGTCTCTTTTACATACCTACCCACCGAACCTGTTATGGCTCCAACGAACCTATCTCTCGCATGCTGCGGGGTGTTAACTCGAATTTGTCCTCCTTCAACTTTAACCTCAGTACTCCTTCCTTAAAACTTCGGCTTCTGAAACGCCCTCCCCCTCACTAACGTTAGCTTAAGTTCTTAGTTTTTAAGTTATATTAAGAATTAGCTTGTATTAAGCCGAATAAATGGGGGTTTTTGCCCCCACCAAAATTAAATTAAAATACAACATTTAAATTTTATATTTTCTTACAGGAATATCCCCTTACGAATACTGGATGAAGGATTTCAATATGGCTCAAATGGATGCAGTAATGATACAGTTTGAGCCCATTTACCGCCAGATGCACGCCTTTCTACGCCACCAATTGAATAAAAAATACGGAAATGATGTAATCGATACCAAAGGACTAATCCCCGATCATCTTTTCCAACAAGTATTGGCTCAGGTTTGGACAAGTGAAAGTGTTATTGAAGAGAATTTCCCATACAGAGACCTGCCAGCATTTGATGAAGCTCTTGTCAAGAACAATTTCGATACGTTAAAGCTGTTTAAAATGGCTGATCAGTTTTATGAGTCAGTGGGATTTGAAGCTGTTACTGAAAATTACTGGGGTACAAGATTGAATATGAGAACTGATAAAGACGAAGGTGATTGCAAAGCAACAATATTGGTGAAGACTCCAAATGTCTTTATGCAGTATTGTCATAAAATGGATTTCAGAACATTCCTTCAGGCACATGGCTACATGGCTGAAATTCACTTCGCCCTCGAAAAACGTGATCTTCCGGTTTACTACTTTGATTCTTATAATTTGGAATTTGCTGTTGGAGAGGCAGCTATCTTATCAGCATCCTCTCCGAAGCATTTGGCTAAGGTTGGAATAATCACTGATCCTGAATTTAGTGAAGAAGTTTTCATGAATAGACTCATGAGACTGGTGAGTGGAAGAGCTTTTTTTTTCTTTCATTTTTGAAATAGAAATTTTGTTGCCTGTATTATTTCAGAGTATTCACACGATGCTTAATATTCCTGTGCACTATGTCCATACAAAACTGATAGCTGATTTATTTTTGGGAACAGTTGAGGTGACAGAACTTAATAAGCACTATTGGGACCTAATGGACAAATATGTTGGTGTTGGCCCACCGGGTGATCGTGTCAATAATACTTTTGATTTCCCATATAAATTCTACTTGGAGTTGAATGAAAATAAGCAAGCAAGGTTTAGCACGATTTTTAATCCACTTTCTACTTTGTCCTCTCTAATTATTTGTTTGCAGGAAATTCAATTCGGAAATTTTGAGCTATCAGCTCTATATGAAATTGTGCTCGATTGCTGGGCAATATCCCCAAGGAAAACTACAGAATTGTGACTTTTCTGATAGCAAAGAAGCTGGTGATGTTTTAAAGTGAGTTGGAAAAATGTAATTAAATTAATGCTTATCATACAATGGTCTTTAGAAAAATGATCAAACTTGGTTCGTCTAAGCCTTTCAATGAGGTATTGGCAACAATTTTACCCGAAGATCCCAAATTAAATGCTCTTGGCCTTGTGGAGTACTATTACCCAGCATTCTCTTGGTTAGATGTAGCCAATCGGCAGAATAAGGTCAACATTGGTTGGACACATTCAAATAAGAGTAAGATACTTTTTAAGGTTACAAAGTGATCAATTAATGATATTATTCCTTCTATTTGTTTTTTTTTAGAAATTGGTAGCGTTACTCTGCCTATATTAAATGATGATTTGTAAATTCTTTATGGTTGAGAAAACTGAAATATCAATAAAAACATTCTTATATTCAAAAAATTTTAAAATTGTTAAGGTTTGGGTTAAAAACATTTAAAGTATTCATACAACAGCCTAACTGACTTTTATGTTTACGTTTAATCATCAAAAATATTATTAAACAGAATTTATTAGGTCTGGTACTATTATGTATATTAGGACTTATGTACTCATAATGAAATTTAGTTATGGTTAAATGTCAAACTAATCCTTATTAATAAAATCTTTTCTGGACCTATTTTATCTACGTCCTCTTTTCGTCAAAACAATCAAAAACTCTGATTATAAAATCGTAAACAAACCTTATCTGATTTCCAAAATTATTAATTTCTATTAATTATTGGTAGAATTTTGGTTAAGTAATCAATAAATGGACTAGAAAAACTAAAGAAAATGTTATTAGTAACAAAAGGTAAAAAAAATAATTTACAATCTGTTTTGTAAATTTCACACGATGTTATGTCAAAATGACTTTTAGATACCTCAACGGATTAATGACTCCTTAACCAGTTTTAGCTTGAATAAGTTTCGCAGGATTAGGGCTGTTGTAAGGTCGGAGTAACTTTACTTCGCCGAATAAACAAGTATATAACTATGGCTGCATGTATTTACCTAGGTGGTTGGTGGTGGTGGTGATAAACATGCCACAAATGTATGGACAAAAAACCCAGGACACCTTATAATAAGCAATTGCCATTGCTAAAGGGGAAACCCTGAAATCCATACAGTACAGGGAGATGTGAGCCAAACAAATAAGATAAGCCTACATACTAGTAATATATAAATCCAAATTTTGTTGTTTTTGTTTATACAGGGTGACCTGTAAATAATGAATAACCTTGCAACCGGACTTAAGACCACATTCAGAAAAAAAAAAAATATTTAAAAAATATTGTCCATGTGGCCTTCATGTTATGATGATTTTTGAAAAAAGTCATAAGAATTTAGTAGTACAGCTTAAATAAAACAGAAAGGCCTTCGAATAAAAAATAATTGGTACCACCATAAAACTTGATGAAAACGTTGTATGTGCCATGTGAATAAGGAATCAATAGAGTCCATAAAAATTATTCATAAAGAAGGGTGTTTTTAAGGGGTAGAGGGGGGAAGTTGTATAGTGTATCAAACTGACAAATTAACCTTGTTACAACCTTAGCATGTGACACATGCTTTTAAGGTAGTTTTTAATACTGAATTAAGTGATATCAAAATCAAGTCAATACGACCTTCAGGCAAAGTTATTGCCATTTTTATGTTGGGATGACTGTATTTTAAGTACAAAAGTAAAAAATAACCAAAAACCAATAGAAAATAATGATCCATTTTTGAAACCTGGTACTAATGGTTCGTCTGTCGTAAAAAACAATAATCAGAACAATCCAAAAAAATATATGTCGTGAAGAGGTGTTTTTTTGGTGAGAGGGGTTTTAATGGGATTATTACCATAAAACTTATAAATATAATGGTACAACCATGAAACTTTTTAAAAATGCTTTATGAACTAACAGAATGAAAAATTAAAAGGGTGTTTTTTTGAAGCAATATGTATGCGTGGCGTTATTTTTCAAAATTCTTTGAAAAGGATGGTAGCTTCAAAAAATGTGGTAAAAATGTTTCCTTTACTACAAAAATAAACAATAAAGCAAATTGACAAAAATATTAAGGGTGAAAGGGTGTTTTCGTGGGCTTAAGCTAAGGCGGTGTTACTTGTTATTTGAAATAATATTTGTTTTTTAAGAAAGTATTACACTTTTTTGCACCCATACAAAACGAATTTTTACACTCAGAGAAAAAAGTCAGGTAAATAATTAACTTGGGCCCTGTTAAATTTACAAGGTGCATAATCCCATATAAAGTTATAGACACTTCAGAAATTTACCTGATTTTAATGACCTTATATTAAGCGCTAAATTATCCCGGTGGCCTATATTTCCATATTCAAGTTGATTTAAGAAAATGAACTGTTATTTTAACTCTGAATTCTAGTAAACAAGAAATTTCGACAAGAACAAAGCGCTAATTTTAACTGAGATCGGGTTTTTTTAACACTGCTTGTTATGAATTTCTATTTTACCACAAATCAGGTTGAAGTAACATTTTATGTAGTTATTTTTACGATGTTTACCTGTTGAATTTAACCTGGCCTCATCTTAAGGAAACACCCTGTCAGCTAATTTCCAGTGTACCAATAAAGCACATACAAACAAAGCCATCCAAACAAGGTCAGTTTGAACTTATTGATATTTGGAACAAGTTTTGTATGAAGTGAAGTGGCCCAGGGGATAGTACGCATCCCCTCTATATGTGAGAGGTTCTCAGTTCAAAAGTAAGTAAGCATAGCAAAATATTTTTAAAATTAAATAATAAGCATAGGAATAAATTTCTATACTTTCAGAGTAATGCAAAATGAATTGGATAGTAAGCAGGCTTAGAGATGGAACCTATACGCATGAATCCGAGATATAAAAATTATCGGATACAGGGTTAATTTAACATTGAATCATGTTAATTTAACAAGATTTTCATATTAAATTTACAGGACGTTGAACATTTTATTCATTTTATATGTTTTTGAACTAGATTTTCATGTAAAATTAACAAGATTTAAAGGTGAAATTAAAAAGATTCTCAGGTAAAATTTACAGTTTTATTATTTTAGGGCAGTGTTTAATTTACCGCTGATTTAACACGACATTAAAATAAGGTATCAGGTTAAACATTTAACTTGATCTACCGAGTTGAAAAATAACAACCTGAAAATCTGGTATAATAAACCAGAAATTGGTTGGTTATACCTGCTTTTTTCTCTGTGTGTACTATAGATATTTTTAAAGGCTCTTTTCATTATTCATTTCCTACTGATTTATTTATCGAAAATTTTGGGTTTGTTGTTGTTTGCCAACGGAAATTTTACTGTGCTATCTATAACTTCTTCAATAAAATATGACTATAATTTCTTAAAAAAAAAAATTCTATATTAATTTACTGGTTATTGTTGTTGACTCCAAAACTTGTTGCACCATTTCGAAAAGAATATTTTATAGACAATTTTTGTATGTCATTGGCCACCTATGTTCTGATACATTGTTTTGGTTTCAGAGAAAGTCAAACTTCGGAGGAAATCAATATTACATAATTTTGTACTAAAATATTAAAAAAAATTATAATATAAGAAATGCACCAACAAATGTTAAATTTGATTGTTTATCTCTTAATACCGTTATTTTACAATATTATAAAAAAAATAAAAGTCATTCACTTGTGGTCGTAGTGTTGAAGTATCTGAGTAAAGTTGTAAATCTTAACTTTTCAAAAATCGTTATAACATGGAGGCCAATATTTTGTTAATATTTTTTTTTTCTGAATGGTCTGTAGGCATGGCCTATCTGGTTTTAAGGTTATCCATTTTTTACAGGACAGTTGTGGGTGTGAGATATCAAAGATTTTTGGGCTTAAAACAACGGTAAATTTGATTTTTTAATTAATAAGAAAACGAGTAAGTGGGAGGTTGCCACATCCCCTGAATAGAAAATTGCAAATTTTCTTTTGTATGCTCATGAGACCTGCCGTTGTGTTTCAAGATTCAAGATTCTATACGGTATTGGGAAGTGCTCCAAAATGTTGATGATCTGTCAGGGAGTCGTCAGTCAGTTACGCATTTAGTGATTTTTGAAGTCTTATATCTTAAGGACTACAAATTTCACAGAGATAGAATTTAGTGAGCAGCTTGCATGTTACTAGTTCAGTAAATACTATGTATATGAAGTTACTGACTCTTTTGGCACTGAAGTTCAAGGGAGTCATGAAAATTGCCTGAGACCGTTCCTGTAAAAAAAAATTTGTCCCGTGAGCTGGACACTACCGTGCCTTTTGATTTAAATATGTATTAATTCTTTTGTTATATTTGATATTGACACAAAAAGTAGAATTTATATATGTAGTCAACACATAGTCACTTGCTCAATTTTATTCTACTTGATCTTGACTTGAAAAATTTACATTCTTAAGCCTAGTACGCAGATCGAGACAAAATTTATCTCCCATATAAAATTTTTCCCAGGACAAATTTTATATCGGATTTTTCTCCAATCAGTACGCAGCTACAGCGCAAAATTTGACGTTCGTGGCTGCTATACATAAAAAGGCAAAAGTAAGTCTCCACTACATTTTGCTCGAAAAAAGAATGCTCGAAGCATTATTTTTCCGGACAAATTGTGGCATTTTATGTTTATTTTGTTTTTTATAAACTTAAATCATCTCCCTGTTTCATACTTTCCATTATTAAGACGTTTTAAGGGCGTATGAAGAAATAAAATATAAAATGCGTAAAGAAAATGGGCGCAATCGGCAACGTATCTTTAGCGATCCGGATTTGTTTGTGTTGTTGTAATCCCTTGTTAAAAAACAGCTGATGCAAAAACATCTCAACGTATCTGAAAATTGTTTGAATTATGGATACCCTATCGCTTTACCAGCTAAATGTGATCAATGATGACATCAGAATTGAGAATAAAATATATAGAACTGCTGTTTTAAATTAGTCAGTGGCGTAGCTAATGGAAAATGGCAATAAAAGGGCCACATACAAATTCGGAAAATATTTTCTTCTACTCAAAATTTAAATTTATTTCCAAACCGAGCTAAGCCGAGTTGGAATCAGCAAACTGATCTGACAAAAATCAAGTGGATTTCTGGAGCTGTACAAAACACTGAACAATTCTGATTTTCGCAGGGTTTTTTCCATCCATCGATGTCACATCCATCCTTCAATAGAATTTTATGATTGATAACTTCACAGATAGTGAAAGATCTATTTGACGGAAAAAGTACTACGTCACTGATGAGTCCAAGTGAGTAAGCCGGACTAAACGCCAATTTGCAGGACTAAAGGCCACAAAAAGCTATTTTGAATCAATAATTTAACAAGTACAATCCTTAATGCTAAGTCTTCTACTTGGCTGATTTATTTCAGTAGTACGAGTATATAGAATTTGTATTATAAAAAAAGTTTATTTTGATGCCAATGTCTACCAATTGCCCTAAGATCACTAATTCCGGAGAGGTAAAAAAACTTAACAAAACTTGGAATTTTTAGAGGTTTTTTAAAGCAACGACATTGTAGCCATTCCCTAATGCAATTTGACAGTTAACGGCTTGACAGATGGGGGACAAACCATGTTTTGACACACCATGATTTTTAAAAAATCGTAATTTTTATAGTTTTTTTTTAATCCATTGACATATCGTAGCCATCTGTCAATTTAATACGCAGTTGGAAGCTTGAAAATGGAGGACAAACTATATTTTTATGAAAAAAGTTTATTTTGGTCCAAATGTCAACCAATTGCTCTAAAATCACCTTTTCTAGAGAAATAACAAAAATGAAAATTTTTAGACTTCTTAGAGGTATTTTCATCCATCCACATTATATTGTCACCCAAAAAGTGCAGGTGCTCAATTTCCCCAAAATGCTTTGGAATAATCTGATTTATTTATAAAATTTTCAGATTTGTGAATTGAAGGAAATCTTATAATTTTTTGAATTTCTAGCTACGCTTATGTTCTCATTTGACTTTTGTTTTATCTCTACACCTTAAGGATTTGTCTTGAGAAAAAAAATTTAGATAGAGATAAAATTTGTCTGTGCTCGATCTGTGTACTACGCTTTAGGTTTAAGGAAATTAGTGGATTACTGGCAGTTTATTGTCAGAGTATGAAAATATTGATGAATTTATAAATTGCTACAGAAAAGTTAAATGTGGGTAGTTAATTCGTGAGACAATTAGCTGATAGTGCTGGATCTTTGCTAAAAGTTTCTATGAACACTTTTAGATTCTTTTAAAATGTCGACACTTTCAACATCAAGTTTAGTGAAAATTGTTCATGTTTAAGTAGTGTAAACGTTTTGCAAATTTTGAAATATTTTCTACGCTTCAATTAAATAGGTTTTAATATTTCAAATTATTCTGTTATCACCAACCTGACTTTAACATTGAAATTTAAATTGTTATCTATACAACAAATTACTACGACCTATTCATGTACTTTATTTTAAAATCTCTGATAACTTGATGAGTTTTAATAATGTCAACAAGAATATTTATTGAATTAAGCGCTTTGAAATAGATTGTATTATCAACAAGGGTTGTGACAGGGCTTACCCATAAAGTGCACAATCGCATACTTTTGTTTATATTTTCTTAATAAAAGCCGGAGTTGATGAATGTTATTTAGTCAGTATAATTCTTTAATAAGCTTTTGTGTTTTGCGAATCCCGGAGAAAAATGAGAAAAAGATTATGTTGTGTAGTCGTCCTTGGAGCTTTTATCTTTTCGGTAAGGCTAAGAAGTTTTAATAAAATTTTATCAATATTGTGACTTTAGTGACGTAAGGAAATGTGCGATAAAAGATGACCGATTTGGTTAAGTATTACCAAATTAGTATTAAATATTTTGACCAAAAGTTTCTATAAAGAAGCCATCAATTTATCCCCGATAATTGATGACCAAAGGCACACAAGAATAATTGCGGTTTTATTGTGCTTAACTTTTTTCATTTAGATTTGCAATGGAGCTCCACTTAACTCAAATGAAGAAGAAGCTAGAAAGTTTGCAGAAGATGCTTCGAAGCAATTATACGCCCTCTACGATACAATGGCAGCACAAACATTGGGATTGGATACAGAAAAATGGTCAACTTTGTTCAATGCAATCGATACACTTTTCACAAAATCAGATTTGATGCTTGGTGTTATTCGTAATGCGTCAAAATTTGCTGAAACCAAATACAAAGACGAAGAACTTAATTATATTTTCGATAAGCTTAAAAAGTCTGCAGATGTAGTTATTGTTGGAGGTGAACAATTCTTTTCTTTATTATCAGCAATGGTTAGTTTGGAGAATCTAGCTGTTGATAGTGATATTATGAGTTACAAAAATGAAAGCATTGAGCTTGCATATTTCCCTGATATTCAGAATATTTTAGCAACAAGTTCTGATCCTGAAGAAATGAAATACTATTGGAATGCTTGGAGAGAAAAGAATGCTAAATGGGCGATGATTAGTTTCTTGGTTGTGGTCAATGGTATTAAGGATGCTGCTAATTTAACAGGTGAGTTTTATGGAAATAAAATTATAAACAAATGTAAGAATGTTTTTTTGTTTTCCTAAGCAAAGATTGGTTCATATTATTTTTAGTTGCAACCAGCTGCGAGTTACGCCTACATCTCACTTATCTAGTATTATAGTTCCTCAGGCTTTTGAATTTTTGAGATCAAATTTGTTATTGATAACTTTCTTTTATCAATTAATTTGATTTCAAACCACATTGACACCATCACTTACATACTGAAGGTTTTTTTTGCGGTTATTTTCCCGTGGGTAGGTGCAAAACCTGCTATTCAGGCTCTATGAGGACCGAAAAACGCGTGCTCATAGAAGTGTGAGATTCTTACCACACTAAAACCACCTCCACTTCCCGATTGCAACTAAGTTGAAACTTATATAGCAATTTATTTTTAACGAAGTTAAGTAATGTGTTGCAGGTTACTTTCCGGTGAAAGTTCCTGCTTAATCCACGATTTTAAAGTGGTTTCTTCGCAGACGGCGTACTAAATTCGACTCGTCAAGAATGTCAATAATTGTTGAATTAGCGTGTTCTAATAGTCGATTTCTATGTTTTCGCGCGAAACTTTTTATTTCCTCCCGCACCGTAGGAATCCCGAGATCCCTGTGAAGATCTTCGTTTCTTATATACCACGGAGCATTTACAAATGACCTAAGCAATTTATTTTCAAACGTTTGTAAGTTATTTAAGTTTGTATCGCAGGTACAACTCCAAAGTTGTATACCATAATTTCAAACAGGTTTAAGAACCTGTCAGTATAAAATCAATTTATTTTCAATACTTAGCTTTGAATATTTACCGAGTAACCAGTTCATATCTCTTAATTTACTTTTTAGTTCTTCGCATTTCTTTTTCACGTTCGGCTTCTATTTTAATTTCACGTCTAGAGTCATTCTCAGATACTTTGCCTCATTTGCAAATGGAACACGAGCGGTATTAAGAAAGACGGGTAATCTATTTATTTTTTTTATACGTAAAGTCTACGTGGACTGACTTTTGTTCATTGAGCGCTATTCGCCATGTTTTCGTTCACTCATTAACATTAATAATAGCATTTTGTTATTTAATTGTAGCTTCGCTAATCGTTTTGCCTACTGCTAGTATTGAAGTATCATCAGCAAACGTGGCTACAATAGTGTCATCTGTTTGAGGTATATCGCGTGTAAATAAGAGGTACAGAACTGGACCTAATACACTTCCTTGTGGTACCCCAGCCATTATTTCTTTGAAATCAGAATAGTCATTTCCGTGTCTTACACGAAAAAGTCTTTCATTTAGATATCCGTTTAGAATGTTGTAAAGTCCTTCAGGCAGAATTTGTCTTAATTTGAATTTGAGGCCTTCGTGCCACACCTTTTCAAACGCCTGCGACACGTCCAAAAAGACAGTCGAACAGATTTTCTTTTCTTCAAGAGCTCTCTCAATTTAGTCAGTAATTCTATGCATTTGATCAATTGTCGAATGCTTGCTTCTTAATCCGAACTGATGTTCAGGTATTAATTGTTTCTCTTCTATTATCGGTTGCAGGCGCAGGAGTAGTATTCTTTCAAAAACTTTTGATATAATAGGAAGAAGCGAAATCGGCCTGTAAGACTTCTTTTCGTGAGATGGTTTGCCAGGTTTCAAAACCATTATGACTGCCGCAACTTTCCATTGGCTCGGAACATATTCTAACCTTAGAGCGGCATTTATTATGTAAAGGAGGTTAATAAACCCTTTACGAGGGAGCATTTTTAAAATCTCTGCCGTTATTAAGTCATATCCTGGAGCTTTGTTGGACTTAAGCTTCTTTATTTCTCTTTTTAATTCGGCAAGTGTTGCATTTCTCGTTATGTAGCTTTCATTAGAGGTAAAATTCATATTAATATTTTCGTTGAGTTCTTGCCCATCGAACGGCTTAAATGTTTCCTCTTAGTAATCGGCGAATACCGTCGCTTTTTCTTTGTCACTTTTAGCCCATTCATTTTGGCTTTTTTTAATCGGGGGCACTGGAAGCTTTGGTTTTTTCGTCGTTTTAATAGCTTTCCAAAGTGAGTAGTTGGATTCTTTCCCCGCTGTCAAGCCTTCAAGGTAATTTTCAACTTCAAGGTTTTTGAAATCTGGTATCACCGTTTTTAGCATATTACTCAAGCGATTTAAATGAGCTTTGTGCTGAGGAGCACGGGTTTGCTGCCATTTTTTCCGTGCTTTTCGTTTCTCTTTCACTAAATCTTTTATTTCTTGCGGATATTTTATATCTTTATAGCGAGGCATTAGCCTTTGATAAGGTGTGTTAGCCCAAGCTGCTTTTTGTATTATATGAACAAAGGTATCTACTGCGTCTTCAAGCTCAAGAGGCGTTTGTAATGTTACCCTTAACTCAACGTTGTCCTCGATATCTTTGTTAAATCCATCCCAGTTGGTTTAACTGTTTGTTAACCTGGGTGGTTTTTCTACTGAAGGTGTCGCTACAGTCTGGAGTGGATCAGGGCCTCAACTTACAAGTTTCTTCCAGTCGACTCGGTCTCCTGTTTCACACATGGAGTTGGTTGAGGCACTCTTCCACTTACGTGTGTCACCTATTACGCTGAAATCCCTTCTGCGCCACCCCATGGAGTTGGATTCAAAGACTTTGTAGGCCGAAGCATTGATATCAATTTGCTTTAGTTGACTCAACAAGTTCTGATCCTGACTCAGCCATCTCAGTGGTGGCTTTTAACATTTGTGGCTAGGTCAGTGTAGCTCGTACAGTTCATTTTCATTTTCACCTTTCCCCAACTATTTAGACGTGATCAAAAATCAATCTCAAAACAGCATAAATCATTCTCATCCTCCGTTAAAAGTGTCCATGTCCATGTCCCTGCACCCATTGGGAAATGGATGATAAGCATCCTAAAAAGGGACTCCTTAGTTCCTCGAGAAAGGGCTATGTATAGCAATTACCAACCTTCTAAGCCCAAAGAAATAACTAGCAAGAATAATTCTTAGTTTGGTCTCAGCACTGGTATCGTAAGAAGAGTTTATAGCAGAGCGTAGGAAGACAAAGCCTCTGACTACCTCAATATTACAACTACCATGACATTCTGTCGGAGACATTGGGTGTTCTTTAACTTCACTGTGAAGTAAGCAAGTCAGTTTGATTTTTTCACATTAAGGACTTTAAATTGTGAACCTAGCTGAAATGTAAAAAGACTGCAAATTAAGACTCCACATGCTTAGTTCATGAGAAACGCGATGTGACTTGATAACTTCACATAGTAAAGTTCAGGAACCAGGCATATGCTAGGAGCTTGTAACGCTCTAAATAAGCAGATTTTTTCGCATTTCAAGGATAGGCTAGGTTCAAAATTGTAAGTCCTTAATGTGAAAAAAATTCATACTGACAGTCAGTTATCACCCCCAGGCACTATTAAGTGAATTTGCAGATTGCAGTTCATCAACCAGCCATTTTCTCCTCAATTGGGGTTATCTCGTGTCTTATAATTTTTTTTGTAAACTTATTCGCTTTACAGGTATATCAGCTTACGAATTCTGGATGAAGGATTTCAATATGACTCAAATGGATTCAGTCATGACACAAATTGAGCCTTTTTATCGTCAATTACACGCTTTCCTTCGCCACCAATTGAATAAGAAATATGGAGATGCTGTTATCAATACCAAAGGACTTATTCCTGATCATCTTTTCCAACAAGTACTTGCTCAGACTTGGACTGGTGGAAGTGTAATTGAAGATAACTTCCCATACACAGATCTACCGGCATATGATAAAATTCTCACCAAAAACAACTATGACACGTTAAAACTGTTTAAAACAGCTGAAACGTTTTATCAGTCAATGGGACTTAAAGCTGTCCCTGAAAGTTATTGGGGTACAAAGCTGAAAAGAAAATCAGATGAAGACGAAGGTGATTGCAAAGCAACAATATTGGCGGGATCCCCAAATGTTTATATGAAGTATTGTCATAAAATGGATTTCAGAACATTTCTACAGGCACATGGTTACATGGCTAAGATTCACTTTGCCCTCGAAAAACCTGATCTTCCGGTTTACTATTTTGATTCGTATGATTTGGAATATGCTGTTGGAGAGGCAGTTATTTTATCAGCATCTTCTCCAAAGCATTTGGCTAAGATTGGAATAATCACTGAGCCTGAATTCACAGAAGAAGTTTTCATGAATAGACTCATGAGACTGGTGAGTTGAAGAGTTTTGTTTCCTTTGGAAATCGACATTTGTAAATTCAATTTCAGACCATTCACACGATGTTAAATATCCCTATGCACTACGTCCACACAAAAGTAATGGCAGACTTATTTTCGGAAAAAGTTGAATTGACTGAACTAAATAAGTACTATTGGGGACTAATGGACAAATATGTTGGTGTTGGGCCACCGGTTGATCGTGTGAATAATACTTTTGATTTCCCATTTAAATTCTACTTGGAGTTGAATGAAAATAATCAAGCAAGGTTAGATATAATTTTCAGACCTTTTTCAATCCTTAATACTTTGGAAATTTTGTACAGAAAATTCAATTCAGAAGTCTTGGGTTATCAGTTCTATGCGAAATTGTGTTCTATTGCTGGACAATATCCCAAAGGAAAACTACAGAACTGTGACTTTTACGATAGCAAAGATGCTGGTAATGC